>JBCNJP010000012.1:23369880-23405880 GCA_039602395.1 Deinandra increscens subsp. villosa | reverse complement strand
TAAGTTTTAAGTGTTGTTCATGTTCTTCTTTACTACGGGAGTAGATCAAGATATCATCAATGAACACGATCACAAACTTATCCAAGTATGGCTTACACACGCGATTCATCAAGTCCATGAATTTGGATGTTACGTTTGTCAAGCCAAATGGCATTACCAAAAATTCATGATGGCTATACCGGGTTCTGAATGCAGTCTTAGCAATGTCTTCTTCACGAACTCTAAACTGATGATAACCAGATTGTAGCTTAATCTTCGAAAACTAGCTTTATCCTTGAAGTTGATCGAACAGGTCGTTGATCCTTGGAAGGTGGATAACGATTCTTCATAGTTAACTTGTTCAGCTCGTGATAGTCGATACACATGCGAAATGATCCATCATTCTTTCTAACGAAAAGAACAGGAGCACCCCATGGGGAGCAACTGGGTCGTATGAATCCCTTATCCGATAATTCTTGCATTTTAGAAGGGGCTAAACGATAGGGAGAGCGGGCTATAGGTGAAGCACCTGGGACAAGATCAATTTGAAACTCTACTTGCCTCGCTGGTGGCAATCATGGGAAGTCTTCAGAGAATACTTCAGGAAATTCGCGGGCGATAGGAACATCCTTCAGTGTTTTCTCCTTTGGTTCCTTTTCGAAAACATGTGCTAGAATAGCATGATAAACTTTACGAAGATATCATCGCGTCTTCATACAAGATATGATATCTAGCGTGGCTCCTCTCTTTTCACCTTGAATGACTAGAGTTTCACCATTTTCCAATGGAATTTTGACTTGTTTATGATGACAAACGATTTCTGAACGATTCTTTAACAACCAGTCCATGCCAATTACGATGTCAAAACTTCCCAATTCGACGGGCAACAAGTCAATTCTAACTGAGTGGTCAGATAGACGGAAGGAGCAATTTTGGAAAACCTTAGAATACCGTCTGCTAGTTCTATAGAGTACTTAATGTCTAAAGCACAAGGATCGATTTTATGTAATGGGAAAAAGTCAGTAGACACAAAGCTTTTCTCGGCTACAGTATCAAACAAAACAAAGGCATAATACTCATTAAGGATGAACGTACCGGTGACAGTATTTGGGTCCTGTCGGGTTTCTCCAGCATTCGTCACAAAGGCTCTTCCACGGGCAGTTCCAACAGCTTGATTTTTCTTTGGACATTAATTCTTCATGTGTCCAACAGCTCCACAGCCATAACAAGTGCGGGATGGACAGTCTCTGGCAATGTGACCTTTTGCTCTGCAGTTGTTGCAGTACACGTTACTGCAATCCAGGGTATGATGAAGGTTACACTTTGAACACAGTGGTTGGTTTCCTGTGTAGCCAGATTTCCTTGGTTCTTGAACAGAATCAGAAGCAACAAAATCTTTGACTGGTTCGAGGGATTTTTCAGGTTGTTTCTCAGATCGCTTCACGGAATTCTTTTTACCAAAATGACCATGTTTGCATTAACGGTCGACCTTCTTCCTAGATGAAGAAGACGGAGAACAGACATCAACAACAGGTTTGGAATGATCAGAAGTCTTCCTGGCAAAGGAAACACCTTGGCGTGTGGCCTGGTAGGTTAGACTATGTGCCAAACGAACGGTGGCTTGGAGAGTTGTAGGGTTGGAAGACATCACATTTCCTTAAATGTTGGGTGCTAAACCCCAAATGTAACATTAAATCTTCTTATATGGCGGAGTCACCATTTAATAACAAAGATGAGCAAGTTCATGGAATCTTTTGGAATATCCAGCAACAACACATCCATTCATGGTGAATCCCCAGAATTCAACTTCCATTCGTTGAAGTTCTTCACGCGGAGAGTATTCATCACTCAGTAGTTTCTTCAGTTCTTCCCAAGGCATAACGTGGGCTTGGTCAGTTCCGACAGTTTCGGCATGCAAATTCCACCATGAGAGAGCAGCATCAATGTAGGATCGGTGTTTATTAGATCTTAACTTAACAAGAAACCCTCTACTTGTAAATATAACCTTGCGGAATGAAGTTATATTCAACTTTACTCAAGCTGATTTTAGTTCTCTTGTTCAATGTAAGTATTTGATTGCATGAAGATAGTAACAACGATGTATAAAATACTCGGCACTATTTGCATTAACTCAAAGTTACACTATTACAAGTTGATCAAGAACCGTGTGTAAACAAAGAGCTAACTAAGCTATATATAGTGCATATGAGATCAATGACAGCCATTGATCTCAAACGATTTAATCTAAACCGTTAAACAAAAAGTCAAATACAACTACCAAAACAATAAACTTCGACATATGGGATATCTTGCGTGTGATCAGCAACATTCTACTTTGGGAGAGCAGCTTTGATAGATTTAGAAGCAACCAAGAAGCTTTTGTAGGATTAGACGATTGAAAAGACTTCTCAGGAAAAGTCCGGTTGAACTCATTATCTGTTGGATAATCGAGTTCACCTGGAATATTCACTATAAGACAAAATTTGCTTCTTCCGGTTTAACAACCTGATCCGCTTGAACTTGAGACTTCCGCTCGAACTTTAACTTTAGTCGAAACAACTCAAAATTGGCTTTCAGCCGGAAATCTCCAAAGTAATATTCCTTACAATCTCCCCCTAAGCTGATGATGTCAAATTATTCACCATCTTCGAAGACTCTCTCCAAAAATTAACTCTGTACATAAATTCTTCTCCTTGACCTACTTGTCCAAGGACTTGATGCTGGCATCCAAACTTTGAGAAAGCTCATTTGTGTTACTTTTGGTCACCTGCACATGTTTGAAAGTTTCCCAATCTCTTTCACTCCATTCACTCTGAATTGAGATGGATTCATGGGCAGTGAAGGTGTCATCAGCTCTATGCACATAGAACAGCTTCTCATCTTCTTCCCAAATAATAAACTTTATCTCACTGGCAGGCTCTTCTTCTTCTTCAATATGAGAATCTCCTTGTGATCTGTAGAGCATTCCACATTCAAGCACTATTGGTTATATGCAAATTCTCAACAGATGCTCTACTCTAGTTAGGCTCAGAATTTCTCAAAGCTTCAGAATAATATCTATCATTTGAAGTGCAGAAAGAAGTCTAGAAGTGTGATGAGCATTTACTACTTTGGATGTGCCATCTGCTAGTTTGAAGGTGAAATCAAAGTTATCTTCATTTGCTGTCCTACCCAACAATTTTGTTCTTTTTGGGTGGTCCTTTTCTTCTTTGATGTTGATCTCTCTTCTTTTTAGCATGCATCAATTTTCTCTTGTTCCTCTTCCTCTCTTCATCAGAATCGCTTTTTGATTCTTGCACAGCAGGTGCGTTCCCTTTTGATGATGGAGAAGACGGACCAGGTTGAACATCAGTTGGTTTGGTAAGAGGGGTAGGAGCAATGGTGGTTGAAGGTTCTCTTATAGTAAGAGGTGGCAGGGATCTTTGAGTTGGTGGTCTAATGGCTTCAGGTGTTGGGCTAGTGGGAGGAGATGGTGGGAAAATATCTGAAAAGTCCATGATAGGGGCAGGTTTCTTTTTAGAAGGAATGATTGGGGTGAAGTTGTCAGTTCGGTATTTTGGGTTAGAGAGTTTGGTGGCAACTTTCTTGGATATTATGGGTGGTCTGTAGGGTATGAGGGCAAGTGATTGAGATGCTGATGAAAAATTTGTAGGTTTGGGGTTTGGCTCATAGATAAAGGAGGGTGGAAGTAGGATATCTGCATCATCCTCAAACTCTAGTTTAACAGAAATGTTAGTTGCCATACCTGAAGTGATTTCTGATGGCAGAGGCAACACCAGGTTTGGGTTAACAGCAACACTGTCTCCTTTGAGCTCTTGGAAGATTGAGTCAATCAAGCTGCATAGTTCTTTTTCCTTTATTTGATTCACATTTTACTCTGATTTCCAATTTCCGATAATCAGAACCCTCTTAACCTTCTTCAGCAGTGCATAATTTTCATCATTCTTCACCAATTTGTTGGGCATCCTTGAGGCAATGTCAATCAGCCTTTGCCTTTGATTTTCTGTCATACTTTCCAAGTTGTATTCCCTCAATCTCCAATCAAATGACATTTTCTTAGCTTCTTCAAATAGGCTCTTAACAACCCAATTTTGTGAAAACAAGTCCAATTCCTCTTGAAACTCTTTTGCCAGCCTTTCATGTTCAGCAGCCATCCTGGCATCTTCCACCATTTTGTTTAAGGCCTCTGATTCTGGAGTTTGAACAACCTGCTGAATAGTTAGAACATTTTTAGGTTGAACTTGCTCTTCACTCCTCATAACCACTAGGGTTTCAGCAACATCTTCAGTGTCATTCCTAGGCTATTCAACCGGTTGAATCACTGGGAACTAATCAGTCCCAAAGATGGAGTGATTCCTGCCAAACACTAGGTCAGGTGTATTTTCATCTATTTCAATTACCTTGACATGTGTTTCAGTTTGGACTTCCGGTTGAAACTCAACTTCAACTCCAGGTTGAACTTCAGGTTGAACTTCAGGTTGAACTCCAGTCACCACCTGTGGTTTGGTGACCTCAGGTTCTTTATCATCCAACTCAATTACCTTTGTTCATTCTCCTTCTCCTAACACATTTTCATCTCCTCCTTCGGTTATGGTTCCTACAGCTGCATCTCATAAGCGCCTTTTTCTAGATCCTTCTTTATCACGTATGGTCCTTTCCAATTTGGACTGAGCTTCCCCTGTGGGAGCGCTCTGCTGGCTTCATTACTACGCAACATGTAGTCTCCTTCTTTAAACGTCGTTTTATGCACTTTCTTGCTGTAGTACTTTTTTAGTTGTTCCTTGTACTTCTATTCTCTAACCACAGCCAACTCGTGGCGTTCCTCCAGGAGATCGAGGTTATGACGGAGTTCCTCATCGTTGTTGACAAGGTGATTATTGAGATGGCGGGGAGATGGGATACCAGTTTCCGCCGGGATCATGGTCTCTGAACCATACGTCAGGCTGAAAGGCGTTTCCCCATGGCTTGACTTTTTCATAGTACGATGAGCCCATAGGACATGTGGGACTTCATCCACCCAAGATGCATCGTCAAAATTAAGCCTTGTTTTTATGTCGTTTAATAGGCTTTTTTGTTTCTTTCTACTAAGCCGTTTCCCTGAGGATGGGCTACTAAAGAAAAGATTTGTTGTATCTATAACTCCGTGCACTAGTTGTTAAAGGCCTCGTTGGTGAACTAGGTGTCGTTGTCGGATACTAAGAAAAGAGGGATACCGAAACTGCATATGATAAATTCCCATAGGAATTTCTTGACATTGGCGGCCGTGATGGTAGCTAGGGGTTTAGCTTCCATCCATTTAGTAAAATAGTCAACCGCTACTATTAAACACTTTAACCTCCCCGCTGCTTCAGGGAAGGGGCCCACAATGTCTACGGCCCATTTTTGGAATGGCGATGCGGCCATCATAGGGATTAGATCATTATTAGGCCTGGAGATCATCAACACAAACTTCTGACAGCTGAGACATTTGCGTAATTCCTCTACCGCCATGGCATGCATTCCTGGCCAGTAAAACCCTGCGCTTTTCAACTTGGCCCCCACGGCTTTAGGTCCCGCATGTATCTCAAAAATACCCATATGCACCTCTCGAATAAGGTAGTTAGCCTCTTTCGGATCAACGCACGTGAGCAGGGGACCCAGAAATGTCCGCCTGTAAAGGATTCCATTGACCATTTGATAGTGCTCGCACTTACTACGCAACTTACAGACTTCGGCCTTATCCGGCTGGAGATTTCCTTCAGTCGGATATTTCACAATCGGAGTTGTCCATCTATCCGCAGATTGTTGTGAAACGTTTACCCGATGTATTTGTACGGCCAGATCCTTCAGTTCTTCTACATGCACATTCTGTAGTGACTCCGCGAAACAGGAAGCCAATTTACTCAATGCATCAGCCTTCTTATTTTTGCTTCTCAGTACGTGAACTACCTCGCAGGTTTCAAAAACCTTTATGACCGTCCGGCACACACCGAGGTATTTTGTCATAGATTCATCTTTAGCTTCATACTCCGCTGATCTAATTTACCGCCATGAGATAATTAATGTGCACGCAGATATGCTTTGCCTTGTGTTTTAGTGCAAGCTTGAATCCTGCAATTAAGGCTTCATATTCCGCCTCATTGTTACTTGCGCGAAAATTAAGCTTGTATGCGCGCGCATATTCTTTTCTGGCGGGACTGATAAGAATGACCCCTACTCCGGCGCCATCCATGTTAGATGCACCACCTGAGTGTAGTTCCCAAACCTGGTCGGCTGGGATCTCCTTGACTTTTGGAAGGCACAACTCTTTTGATGAGAGTTGTGTTCCCGCGGGAATTTTGTCACACCCCCAAATAACCACTAACGGAGTTTATACCGTTAAGGGGTGCGAGCAAACCAGGACCACAGCCATTAGTTACAAATACTAAATGAATCAGAGTAAATCCAAATATATATCGTAAAATAAAGTCTCAGAATACGCAGCGGAAAATATTGTCTTAGCACTAACCACGTGCTTTACAAATCATTGTTTTAAGATTCCCAACTAAATTTAAATAAAAGGAAAATGTCTTCGTGTGCCATGCCAACCCGCTCCGGATACTTCTCAGCGATCTGTAAAAGTTTAAACCATGCAAGTGTCAACCTAACGGTTGGTGAGTTCACGGTGGGCTTGTCATATAGTGGCCCGGTCTCATAATCATAATCGTGTCAACATATACTTATGTAATATTTATTTGTGAAAAGCAATGCTTAGTGATATCCATAATCATAGTATTGTGGTTTAGTAAAAGTAATGTCCGTAACATACGTTATCGGGTATGTACTAGTTTTGTATAGTTAAAGTGCTCAACCGATATCGCGGGTAGCTAATCCATTGTTCCATGCACTAAGGAAGTTTGTACCAAAGCTGACTGATAGTTTTCGTAGTGGCAGCGCCATCATCTATTTTGTTTTGCGGACCTACTTCATCGCGGCTTTGCCTCCCCCGTGTCCTCTCGGGATCACGGTCAAATAGGCTGATATTGTACCTCCGTGCACTTCCCGTGTCACGAGGCGGAGTTTGTCAAACTCCAGTAGATCTACCCAACATCCCCTCGCTTTACAATTAATGGTACAATTAAGTTGAGGACTTTTTCAGTTATAAGGCAATCCTTAGAAAACATGTGATATCATGTGGTTAGACTTCAACCTACACTAGCCATATTAAAACGGTTTACTTTGGGTTCTCATGAATCCCGAAAACATTTTCAGTTTCGTTTTAGAAATAGTTGTTTAAGTATTTCACAAGTGTCTCCCATAAAACACTTCAAGTTCATCAAGTGGGTGCCAAACACTCCTAAGTTTTCAAGTTCATCAGATAGGTGCATAACACTCATAAGGTTGACAGCATTGTTTCTCATTGAGTTATTCGGTGTGTCCCAAACGGGCTCACAATAAACGGGTTAGTGACACTCACCTTTGGTTGCACTGCTACACTTGCTAAGTAATCCAAGTATTGTTTGCTTAACGAAGACCTAAGAACACGTTTAGGTCTTAAGTATTAGTTTTGTGTCTAATATTTAACTTACGTCACTATGGCCCATAACATAGCACGTTGGAACTATGACACGACATACCGACACACGACACCGATGGTTGATCATAAACGAGGGTTCACATAACTCAGAAATCAAAGCATGTTTCATTATTGCATAATCAGGTAAGTCATGGCATAGCATTCAATTAAGTTGTGCAAGTTTGGGTTTTGGTCTTGGCACAATTTCGCTATACAGTGTCGCTACACAGTTTCGCTGTGTGCACGGGCAGCACTTTCGCTAGGGAATACCCGATGACACAGTTTCGCTAGCTAGTTTCGCTCGAAACTGCTGACACAGTTTCGCTAGCATAGATTCGCTCGAAACTGGTTTGAACTTTCGTTCAGGTTGGTTCGCTCGGTAATTTCGTTCGAGCAGGTCTACTTAGTTTCACGGGTGACACTATAGTTTCGCTACATAGTATCGCTGGATGCATTTTCAAACAATTTCGCTACATAATTTCGCCCAGAGAACACACAGTTTTGCTGGTCGCGAAAAACTCGTTTTTAAGACCAAAAATCAATCTAACAGCTTCCATACATCATGTAATTCAATATCTAGCATGCATAAACATTTACCAACATCACAGAGGCAGTTTCAACACTTTAATCATGGATTTTCATCATCAAATCACCAAAAACACATTTT
Source organism: Deinandra increscens subsp. villosa (assembly GCA_039602395.1). NCBI lineage: Eukaryota > Viridiplantae > Streptophyta > Magnoliopsida > Asterales > Asteraceae > Deinandra > Deinandra increscens. Next base: position 23,397,700 of record JBCNJP010000012.1, on the reverse strand, counting down.
AAACCTAAAATGACCTAACTAGCATAAATCTTCATTATGGCATGCTTTTACACGTAAAGTTACAGACTTTATGATAGATCTAGCATTCCTAAGCATCATATCAAAAGATCAAGTGATTCCATGAAGATCTAAGCATGCTTTAAGGTAAAACACATAGAAAATGCATGAAGAATAGTTTTGGGACTCACGATTCGATCTAGGGTCCGAATGGATGATGTCTCGAGGCTGAGATCACGTCGGCTCGTGGTGTTTCTCGGCTGACCAGAAGTTTCAGGAGAGTGTGTGTGTGTTTTTGAGAAAAAATGGTGCAAGTAATGAGGGTTCTAGGGTTTTATAAAATATATATATCAGGGGCTAGTTTCGCTGGCAGTTTCGCTGGCCAGGCGAAACTAACTCTGTGAATCAAGAGTTTAGCTACCGAGCGAATCTACAGTTTCGCCCGGTAGTTTCGCTGGCAACCAAAAGTGGCCAATTTTACATTCTAAGAAAGATAAGCACGATTCATGAATTTGTCATGCTATTAATAATACTAAATCATGCGTTTAAATCACATTGCACATAATAACTATAAATAAATGAACACATAACACATATGGGCGGGTTCGGTGATCAACCAAAGGTCGTGGACGTATTCGGCCTAGTTAAGCATTAGTTACTAAGTTAACACTTATAACGTAACTAACGGAGATTGTCTAACGGAAGTTAACCTTGGAATTCTCGGATGTCACATCATCCCCTTGTAAATGGAATTTTCGTCCCGAAAATTATTCCTCCATTGTAGCGTTCGCAGCCTCGGCTGTCGTTGTTGCTGTAGTTGCTGGGGAAAGAAAGCAAAAGTTTTAGGGTCGCCACATCCTCCTCCTGTTAAAGGAATTTTGGTCCCCAAAATTAAATCATACCTTGAGTTTCCGTGGACGTTTGCTCGAACAAGTGAGGATACTTTTTCTTCATTTGATCCTCTCGTTCCCAGGTATATTCAGGTCCACGCTTTGAGTTCCATCGAACCTTGACGATCGGAATCTTGCTACGTTTGAGGGCTTTCTCCTCGCGTCCCATGATTTCTACCGGTTGCTCGATAAATCTCAAATGTTCGTCAATTTCCAATTCCTCCAAAGGAATTATTTCAGTGTCTTCAGCCAGACATTTCTTCAGATTCGAGACGTGAAACACGTTGTGAACTCCATCGAGTTCTGCAGGGAGTCGTAATCGATAGGCCACCGGGCCTACTTCCCCGATGATTTCAAATGGACCGATATAGCGAGGATTCAGCTTTCACCGCTTTCCGAAGCGTATCACTCCTTTCCAGGGAGATACCTTCAATAGTACCTTGTCACCTACCTCGAACTTCAAAGGTTTATGGCGTTTGTCCCTTTTGTCTATCACGTGCTGCGGCTATCCGCTTTCTGATTTGAATAATTCGTTCAGTTGTATCATGAATGAGTTCCGGTCCGGTGAGTCCCTTCTCACCCGTTTCGACCCAACACACGGGCGATCTACATTTTCTGCCATAAAGAGCTTCAAAAGGTGCTGCACCAATGCTCGTATGATAACTGTTGTTGTAAGAGAACTCCACCAATGGAAGGTGAGCCTCCCAGACTTTACCGAAGTCGAGAACGCAAGCTCGGAGCATGTCTTCCAAAGTCTGAATAGTTCATTCCGTCTGACCATCGGTCTGCGGGTGATAAGCTGTACTCATATCCAGTCTGGTTCCCAGTGCTTCTTGCATAGATTGCCACAGTCGGGAAGTAAATCGAGGATCTCTGTCGGAGATAATGGTCTTAGGCACCCCGTGAAGTGCCACAATTCGATCAATATTCAACTTTGTTAACTTATCCATATTATCATTCTCCCTCATTGGAATAAAGTGTGCAGATTTGGTTAGTCGATCAATGATAACCCAAATCGCATCCGGTTGATTCGATCGATGAGGTAATCCTATTACGAAATCCATGGAGATATCCTCCCATTTCCATTCTGGGATCTTTGGTTGCTGTAATAATCCAGAAGGCTTTTGGTACTCGATCTTGACTCTTGAGCATGTTAAACACTTAGCCACATATCGCGCAATGTCGGCTTTCATATTCGGCCACCAATACAAGTTCTTCAAATCCTGGTACATTTTGTCCGATCCAGGGTGCACCGAATACCTTGATTTGTGAGCCTCGTCCATCACGAGCTCACGGAGATTTCCTAGTAAAGGAACCCAAATTCTGTCATTATAATATCTGAGTCCGTCGGACTTAATTTCAGAATTTCCATCCACCCCTCACAGTGCTTCAGCTGCGAAGTTTTCTTCTTTTAAGGCTTCTTGTTGGGCATCGCGGATTCGATCCGACAGTCCCGTGTGGATGGTAAGTTGCAGCGCTCGTACTCGTCGAGGCTTGTCGTACTCCTTCCGACTTAAGGCGTCAGCCACAACATTGGCTTTTCCCGGGTGATACTTAATTGCTAAGTCATAATCATTTAGTAGCTCGACCCATCTTCGTTGTCGCATGTTGAGGTCCTTTTGTTCAAAGATGTGTTGTAAGCTTTTGTGGTCGGTAAATATCGTGCACTTTGTTCCGTAGAGGTAATGTCTCCAAATCTTGAGTGCAAATACAACGGCTCCCAATTCCAGATCATGTGTTGTGTAATTATTCTCAGTGTCCTTCAGTTGCCTGGACCCGTAGGCAATCACTTTGTCTCGTTGCATCAACATGCAACCGAGTCCTTGAATGGATGCATCGCAGTAAACCACGAAGTCGTCAACCCTTTCGGGTAACGAGAGAATCGGAGCTGAACATAACATGTCCTTAAGAGTTTGAAACGCGTGTTCCTCTTTTTCACCCCATCTATATTGCACTCCTTTGTGCGTTAAAGCTGTTAAGGGTTAAGCCAATTGCGAGAAACCCTTGATGAATCTTCGGTAATATCTGGCAAGTCCCAAAATTTTGTCGGATTTCGGTCGGCGCTCTCGGAGTAGACCAATTCTTGATAGCTTCCACTTTAGCTGGGTCGACATGAATTCCATCCTGATTAACAATGTGTCCAAGAAACTGGACTTCGCGAATCCAAAAATCGCATTTCAAAAACTTAGCATAAAGTTGTTCTTTGCGGAGTAATTCCAAGATAAGTCGTAGGTGTCTCTCGTGTTCTTCCTTTGTCTTAGAGTAGATTAAGATATCGTCGATGAAAACTATCACAAACTGATCGAGGTACGGCTTGCACACTCGATTCATCAGATCCATAAATACAGCAGGCGCATTAGTTAGCCCAAACGGCATAACTAAAAACTCGTAATGACCATACCGAGTTCTGAAAGCAGTCTTGGGGACATCCTCATTGCGAACACGAAGTTGGTGATATCCAGACCGTAGATCAATCTTCGAAAAGTAGCTCGAACCTTGCAGTTGGTCGAAAAGATCGTCGATTCGAGGAAGTGGATACCGATTCTTGATCGTAACCTTGTTTAGCTCTCGGTAGTCAATACACATTCGGAACGTTCCATCTTTCTTCTTAACAAACAATACCGGTGCTCCCCATGGAGACGAACTTGGACGAATAAATCCTTTGTCGAGTAACTCTTGAAGTTGTGCGGAGAGTTCGTTGAGTTCGCTTACCGCCAAACGGTAAGGTGCGCGTGCAATCGGAGCCGCTCCGGGAGCTAAGTCGATTCCAAACTCGACTTGTCGAAAAGGAGGCAAACCAGGCAAGTCTTCAGGGAATACATCTTGGAAGTCGTGGACTATCGGGTAGTCGTCGATTTTACGCTCGGGAAGTGTCGTGTCTATGACATTTGCAAGGATCGTGAAGTGTCCTTTACGAAGACACTTTTGAGCTTTAAGAAATGAGATAATACCGGTGACTGTTCCACCTTTTTCACCTTGAACTGTTAACACTTTACCTTCTTCGAGTGGAATACGAATCACTTTTTCTTGACATAAAATTTCAGCTCGGTTTTCAGATAACCAATACATTCCTACTATGACATCAAAACTACCAATCGGGAAAGGCATAAGATCGATTCCTAACGTATGGCCAGCTAGTTCTAACTTACAGTCCTTAACTATCTGATTCGTATCATGAAGTTTACCATTCGCTAATTTTACCACATATTTAGCATCTAAGTCAATCGGTTTAGCATTAATTAGCTTAGCAAACTTAGTGGAAATAAAACTTCTTTCAGCACCAGAATCAAACAATACATTAGCGAATAAACCATTTAGTATGTTTTTACCGTTAATCACGTTGGCGTCGTTGCGAGCTTCTCCTTGACCCATGACGAAAGCTCTTCCTCTGCCATTTCCACCATTCTCGTTGTTACCATTCCCGTTGCCATTTCCTCCACCATTACCATTCCCACCATTGTTTCCTTGATTACCATTTCCCTGTCTTCTCAACTGCGGGCAGTCCCTTTTCATGTGGCCTTGAGCACCACATTCATAGCAGTTCCCATTACCATTTCCACTGGGAGCTTCATTGTTGTTGTTACGGTTCTGACCATTGTCGTTTCCATTGCCCCGGTTGTTTCCATAGTTGTTGTTGCCATGATTGTTGTTGTTTTGCCTTAGGCGGTTTTGTTGCTCGGGAAGAATCGTCCAACAGTCCTTCGCCTCATGGCTTTTCTTGCCACACCTTTCACAACTCAAATTCCTCCTACAAATACCAGCGTGATGCTTTCCACACTTGTTACACATGGGCAGGTTACCCTTGTAGTTACCTTGACTATTACCGCCATGGCGGTTGTTTCCACTGTTGTTCCCAGACCTTTTGCTTTGGCCTTGGGAGTTATAAGACCTCCCAGTGCTGTTTCCCATACTCTGATTGTTCATGGAGTTTTCAGGAGCTTCATCATCAGCTTTTCTTTTGCCACTTAAGGCAGTCTTCTCTGAGGCTTTTGCAGGAAGTGTACCCTTCTCAATTTCCTGATCGGTAAGCTTGTGAGCCAAACGGATGGCTTGCTGCACGGTCGTGGGGTTGCTGGCAGTCACTAGTCCCTTGATTTGAGGCGCGAGGCCTTCCAGATAACGCTCAATGCGTTTGAACTCAGCATCAACAATTGTGGGGCACAAGACCGCGTACTCATGGTAACGCGCAGTATATTGTTCGACTTCAGACCCAGTCATTTTCAGATTCAGGAATTCACCCTCTAACTTCTTCACTTGGTCACGGGGACAGTACTCCTCCATAATCAGTTCCTTAAACGCTTCCCATTCCATGTTATTGGCCGCATCTAACCCAATCATCTGGATTTCGGCATTCCACCAGGTGAGAGCAGATCCCTCAAAGGTACCAGTCGCATATTTCACTTTGCTCTCAGCAGGGCAGTTGCACATAGAGAAGACCTTCTCAGACTTCTCGATCCACCTGAGGAGTCCTACCGCTCCTTCTTCACCGGAAAACGTTATTGGCTTGCAGTCCATGAAGGACTTAAACGTGCAGTGATGGAGGTTTCCTGATGCATAAATAGTTCGGGTTTTAAGTTTTAAACAGGTCAAAATATAATTCGCTTCGTGCCTTAACCGGCATAATAATTACCCTGCGCGGCGAAGGTAGCTTGGACGGCTGCCACTGCGGCTTGCACGTGTTCATTAATCATAGCTTGCAGTTGCGCAGGTGTCAGGTTAATGTTGTTCCTCCCGTGTCCTCTTCCAGGCATTTTCTGGATAGTTAAAGTAGCCAGTGTTCAGTCACAGTTATACTCTATACATATCCCATAATATGTATATTAACAATTTCCCGTTATCCCACTATTAGTCCAGAAAAATTTTCGTGCAAAATTGAGGCGTCGTCGGAGAACGTCGTAAGTCGTAAGTACTATCGTCGAAAGTCGGCTTTCCCATAAAAGTCACCGTCGACGTAGTCATCGTAGTAGAAATCAGGACGTAGCGTGTAGCATCGTTTCGTTGTCGCTTTCCCCCGGAATAGTGTGCGTATTAGCGTTCACGTTTCGTATTCGTGCGTGAAAATTTTCCCTAAGGTTTTCCGTTAGACTACCTAGACACGGTCTATATATATATTTATATATATATATATATATACATACGTACGAAGCGTTTACTTACACAGCAGAGCGAGTATCCCAGGTTGGCACGTGAAAATTTTTGTTTTGGGAATTTGTTTGTTCGTTTGTAACTAAGGTTTCAAGTTGCAGTTTCCAAATCGTTTTTCAAAAATGATTCCAGTTCTCTGCAACTTATGGCTCTGATCCCAATCTGTCACACCCCTAAATAACCACTAACGGAGTTTATACCGTTAAGGGGTGCGAGCAAACCAGGACCACAACCATTAGTTACAAATACTAAATGAATCAGAGTAAATCCAAATATATATCGTAAAATAAAGTCTCAGAATACGCAGCGGAAAATATTGTCTTAGCACTAACCACGTGCTTTACAAATCATTGTTTTAAGATTCCCAACTAAATTTAAATAAAAGGAAAATATCTTTGTGTGCCATGCCAACCCGCTCCGGATACTTCTCAGCGATCTGCAAAAGTTTAAACCACGCAAGTGTCAACCTAACGGTTGGTGAGTTCACGGTGGGCTTGTCATGCAGTGGCCCGGTCTCATAATCATAATCGTGTCAACATATACTTATGTAATATTTATTTGTGAAAAGCAATGCTTAGTGATATCCATAATCATAGTATTGTGGTTTAGTAAAAGGAATGTCTGTAACATACGTTATCGGGTATGTACTAGTTTTGTATAGTTAAAGTGCTCAACCGATATCGCGGGTAGCTAATCCGTTGTTCCATGCACTAAGGAAGTTTGTACCAAAGCTGACTGATAGTTTTCGTAGTGGCAGCGCCATCATCTATTTTGTTTTGCGGACCTACGTCATCGCGGCTTTGCCTCCCCCGTGTCCTCTCGGGATCACGGTCAGATAGGCTGATATTGTACCTCCGTGCACTTCCCGTGTCACGAGGCGGAGTTTGTCAAACTCCAGTAGATCTACCCAACATCCCTTCGCTTTACAATTAATGGTACAATTAAGTTGGGGACTTTTTCAGTTATAAGGTAATCCTTAGAAATCATGTGATATCATGTGGTTAGACTTCAACCTACACTAGCCATATTAAAACGGTTTACTTTGGGTTCTCATGAATCCCGAAAACATTTTCCGTTTCGTTTTAGAAATAGTTGTTTAAGTATTTCACAAGTGTCTCCCATAAAACACTTCAAGTTCATCAAGTGGGTGCCAAGCACTCCTAAGTTTTCAAGTTCATTAGAGAGGTGCATAGCACTCATAAGGTTGTCAGGATTGTTTCTCATTGAGTTATTCGGTGTGTCCCAAACGGGCTCACAATAAACGGGTTAGTGACACTCACCTTTGGTTGCACTGCTACACTTGCTAAGTAATCCAAGTACTGTTTGCTTAACGAAGACCTAAGAACACGTTTAGGTCTTAAGTATTAGTTTTGTGTCTAATATTTAACTTACGTCACTATGGCCCATAACATAGCACGTTGGAACTATGACACGACATACCGACACACGACACCGATGGTTGATCATAAACGAGGGTTCACATAACTCAGAAATCAAAGCATGTTTCATTATTGCATAATCAGGTAAGTCATGGCATAGCATTCAATTAAGTTGTGCAAGTTTGGGTTTTGGTCTTGGCACAGTTTCGCTATACAGTTTCGCTGTGTGCACGGGCAGCACTTTCGCTAGGGAATACCCGATGACACAGTTTCGCTAGCTAGTTTCGCTCGAAACTGCTGACACAGTTTCGCTAGCATAGATTCGCTCGAAACTGGTTTGAACTTTCGTTCAGGTTGGTTCGCTCGGTAATTTCGTTCGAGCAGGTCTACTTAGTTTCACGGGTGACACTATAGTTTCGCTACATAGTATCGCTGGATGCATTTTCAAACAATTTCGCTACATAATTTCGCCCAGAGAACACACAGTTTCGCTGGTCGCGAAAAACTCGTTTTTTAAGACCAAAAATCAATCTAACAGCTTCCATACATCATGTAATTCAATATCTAGCATGCATAAACATTTACCAACATCACAGAGGCAGTTTCAACACTTTAATCATGGATTTTCATCATCAAATCACCAAAAACACATTTTAAACCTAAAATGACCTAACTAGCATAAATCTTCATTATGGTTTGCTTTTACACGTAAAGTTACAGACTTTATGATAGATCTAGCATTCCTAAGCATCATATCAAAAGATCAAGTGATTCCATGAAGATCTAAGCATGCTTTAAGGTAAAACACATAGAAAATGCATGAAGAATAGTTTTGGGACTCACGATTCGATCTAGGGTCCGAATGGATGATGTCTCGAGGCTGAGATCATGTCGGCTCGTGGTGTTTCTCGGCTGACCAGAAGTTTCAGGAGAGTGTGTGTGTGTTTTTGAGAAAAATGGTGCAAGTAATGAGGGTTCTAGGTTTTTATAAAATATATATCAGGGGCTAGTTTCGCTGGCAGTTTCGCTGGCCAAGCGAAACTAACTTTGTGAATCAAGAGTTTAGCTACCGAGCGAATCTACAGTTTCGCCCGGTAGTTTCGCTGGCAACCAAAAGTGGCCAATTTTACATTCTAAGCAAGATAAGCACGATTCATGAATTTGTCATGCTATTAATAATACTAAATCATGCGTTTAAATCACATTGCACATAATAACTATAAATAAATGAACACACAACACATATGGGCGGGTTCGGTGATCAACCAAAGGTCGTGGACATATTCGGCCTAGTTAACCATTAGTTACTAAGTTAACACTTATAACGTAACTAACGGAGATTGTCTAACGGAAGTTAACCTTGGAATTCTCGGATGTCACAAATTTACTTTCACGTCTATGACCGGGAGAGGGTACGCATCCTTTGGGAAAGCTTTGTTAAGGTTTGTGTAATCGATGCACATATGCCATGAACAATCCGCCTTAGGTATGATGACTGGGTTTACAAGCCAAGTCTGTGCCTTTATTTGGTGGACTATACCTGCCGCTTCCAACTTCTCCACCTCAGAAGTTATAAATTTCTTTCTCTTCTCTCCCATGTGCACCTGCTTCTGTACGTAAGGCTTGGCATTGTTGAATAACCTTAGGTGATGTTCAGCAACGTCGCGCGGGACTCCCGTCATATCACTATGAGTGAAATACAAAGACATCCATGTTCTCTTTTAGGAGTTGCTCTAGGTGGTATCTATTTTTTTGCGACAAAGAGGCGCCCAATGCGACTGTTTGGTCAGGAAAACGCGTGTTAATGACCCATTTTTCTGTTTCGTTGATAGGCGGTGCGCGCTATTGAGTTGCCACTTCCACAATCATCATTGGCTTATCTTCCTAAACCTTAGTGACTCCCCGTGGAGTTAGGAGCATTAATAAACCCTAGGCGGTAGAAACTACGGCCGCCAGGTTTCCCAGAGTTGGTCTACCAATGATGGAGTTGTATTCGCTCTTTGCGGGTACTACTAGAAAATTTTTCAGGACTGTTCTGGCCCTCACACCATCTCCCATGGTTACTGGAAAATCGATCTGACCCAGTGGCATGCACGTTTCACCGGAGAAACCGCTTAAAGGTTCATAAACAGGTTCCAAGCGAGACTGGTCTTCAAGGGCCAGTTGGCGGAAATATTCTTCATAGATGATGTCAGTCGAGCTTCTCGTGTCAATAAGAACTCGGCGCATGCGGTAACTTCCGAGGCGAAGGGTGATTGCTATTGCTCCTTCGTTATAATTACCAATTTGTGGGAGAAAAGTTAGTGGGGCGTCCATCCAAGGTTCCACGTGTTGGCCAACTTTCTTTTCTCTACGTTGTTCTCCTCAAAGCATGAAGACATCCTTGTACTTTGGTGATCCCTCTTTTTTTCTTTTCATCGCGCTTTTGCAAGTGTGCGAGCTTGCCATCTTTTACAAATTTGGCAATCTGTTTCTTAAGCGCGAAGCACTCATCAGTGACATGACCATGTCCCTTATGATATTCATAATATTTTTTAGTATCGCGGGTATTACTCTCCTTTAAAGGTCTAGGTTCTTCCCACTTCAGATTTTCACTACTGAATATTGCACTCAGAGACTTGGTCAAATACCAACTTGAGGAGGACGCGGGCTGACCACGCTTAACTACTGACGTTTCCTTTCCACGGCCTTGATCATGGTATGAGTTTTGTCGTTCTACACTTTGTTGGTGTGGGGTAAAGCGGTTACCTGTTCATTTGTCATTCCCGCGCGACTGTCGCCCACCTTGAAAATCCTTTCAAAAATCGGATAAACGGGCATGCACCTTCCCACACTCATATGCGTGGTTAAGCACGATGGTCTTTTCCGCACGGACATACTGTTTCGCAATTGACATGAGCTCATCCATTGTCTGTGGTTGTCCTTCGCTTAAAATTTTCTGACAAGGTGCTCCTCTCTTACTCCTTGTATGAAGCCAACTATCATTAAATCCTCGGTTACACCACCGATTTGGAGACTCTCAATGTTAAACCTGGAAATGAAATTCTCTACGGTCTCGTTGTCACGGCAGCGGATATGGAGGATCTCCGCTTTTTCTTTTGTGTGATGTTTCTGCTGTGAAAACTGCTGGAAAAACTTGTTTACCAGCTCCTCAAAACCTGCTATCTGCCCCACAGGTAGTGAATCAAACCAAAGACGAGGCGGTTCCCACCAAAGTTTGCACAAACATGTACCACACCACTATGGTCCAACCAGTATTTTTTAATGCACCCGCATTGATAAAACAATTATAATGATCATTGGGATCTGAAAGCCCATCATATTTTCCTACCACGGAGGGCATCTTCAACTTAGTCGGGAAGCTTTCCAGTGCTATGGGTGCTATGAACTTGGATTGCACCACAATTGATGTGGGCTTGTAAGATATCGTGTAATCGACTTTAGGCGGGGGAGGCGGCGGAACATAAATCGGTGGTGGAACGTAAGCCGGTGGTGGAACGTAAACCGGGGTTGGTCTGGGATCAGAGCATATCGAGCGCGTCATAGGGACCATACTACCCGCCAATGGTGTTGAAAAAACAGATGTAGTTGTGGCGGAAGTGGGAGGTACCGTTCCGAAGTTGAGCTGAGAACGCTCGCTCATGCAGAAGCTTGACTGAAGCGCGTTGAACTGTTCGAAGTATTATTCCGTTGTTGTTCTATCTAGCGCACGGCCTCTGGGGCTCATTGAATCCCGCAAAATGTGGTGGTACTATGCTTCGTGGATTGCTACCAGGGTTATCCCGCGGGGTTTCGACAACCGAAGTAGGCGGCAAGGACCTCTGTGGAACTGCCGTCGTAGTACAAAACGCTGGCTGGCGCCGCGGGACGGAGAGGCGATACGAAAGGCTAGCATTGGAGGCACTAAGCCCGGCAAAGACGCTCCGCGCCGCGGGAGCCGGGTTAGGGATGATCGATCTAGACCCTGCCCCAAAGGCATATGGTATTGCATTTCCTCCCGTGGTTTGACTAGGAAAGATGGAACTAGCCAGGCTAGAAAGCGTGCCGGAGCCAACCCTGGCTAGTGTTTGAATTGGTGAGACTGTCGAATTATTTATGGGGTTATCAGGTTGTTCGGGTGAAGCATATGAATAATCAAGGAGGTTTGAGGACTCTTGGTTTTGATCAGAACTTGTGATGACGGTTAGACATGGTGAATCAGATATGTTAACTCGAAAAACTAGAGAGAATGTTATAAAAGCTCAGTTTGTTTGAAAAGGATGGCGCCAAAGAAGAAAACTAAATTCATCGGGACCAGAAAAGGGGTGAAAACGGACTCTTATAGCTTTCTGAAGTGACTTGTCTGATTTCGATGGTGAAAACCTACACACTAGAACAACGTGTTAAGGCGTTATAGGGTGGGCTGGAGAGGTGCCCCTGTATCGGCCCTACGGCATGAGAATCAGTAACTCTTAAGAGAGAAAGTGAGTGTAAATTATAGGGAAGACAATGTACCTTAATTCGTGATCCTGGGTGACTATTTATAGGCTTACTCGTAGGGTTTCCAGGTGCTTAGTGACGTCAGGCGCGTGCCGTACACGGTGTGTGAGGGAATATTTTAGGTAGTTCTCTGTGATTCGTGTCACTTTCTCATTGGTCAAGGACCACATGCAGAATGTTAGTTTGTTAGAGTAGGGACCACCCATAGGGGTGCATTCAATGCATGACGGCATTATGTGGTGACTGCGTGCTCCTTACGCGCACACGAGTCCCTTGAGACTTTCAGCAAGTCAAAGATACTTATGGGCCTGCCCAGCTGGATATTGCTTTATCGGGCTTAGGATGCGTTGGGCTTAGGCCTAGAGGATATATTTGGTATCTATCCTCTTCACAAACCAATTTTCAGTGAAAAGAAGTTAAAACTATACGAATCGCTTCATACCGGTTTGTACCTACTTTAGAATCGGTTTTTTTGGTCACTGGTATGTAAAAAAGCTGGTTTGGAATGGGTTTTGTAGCTTAGAATGTCAAACCTATTTGGAACCGGCAGTTCGTTTAAGAACCAGACCAGTTTTTTTTTTCAAACACGTTTTGACCCCCTAACCATTTTTGCTTTCTAACCTCTAACATGAACCGATGGGCCAAAACCATTTCTTTTTCTAACCTCTAACATGAACTAATGTAATTCTTGTTTTAAAACTGAACTGTTTCATTAAACCCAATTATTTACCTTGTAAAATCGGTTTGCAACTCGGACTAGTTTAAAAAAGAAGTAATTTGCACACCTCTACTCACCATGATAATGAAGAATAAAGATACTATTTTAACTCATAAATATTCATATCCAAATCCTCAAAATTTTATTAGAAACCGAGTAAAGTCAAATATGATGTATTTTTATTTTTATAATACGTTGTCATGCTTTTAAGAGTCATTTTTATAGTGACGTAATATTTTACTGATTCCAAAAGTACCATTGTGACACTTTTTTTTTATTTAATTTTTTAAGTTTACAAGTCAAGTTGTCGTAACATTATGTCTTTTTTTACGTGCTTAACTACGTCAATGTTATTAGAGTAACAGCACACAGTGTGGCACTCGGTTAGTCAGCGGCTTGCGGCTACACCGCCGCGGACCATGCGATTTAGCTCAACGGCTTCGGTTGACGACTTCTACTAGTCGTGGTGTTGTGTGTGTTTGTCAGAATTAATTTTATTATTTTATTTAACTTTTTTTGAACTTGAGCCTTTTTTAAACCAATTTTCTAACGACTATAAATCTATAACAAATACATGTTTAACCGCAATATATCTATGACGACTATATTTAAAAACCCTATAAATATCAACTTCACAATTCACGTCTTTAGTGTTTATAATCTATAACTATGTTAAAAATACAAGATATACTCGAACAATTTCACAATTTTGTTTCATCTTCAAAGGATGTGCTGGATAATTATCCACCACTTGTTGAACTTCTCGTTCTGATTGAACCACTACCTTTTGTTCAACCTCCACCTTTTGTTCAACCCCCAACAGTTGTTCAACCTCCACTTGTTATTCGACCCCCACCTGTAACATCTTGGAAATTACGGCCTAGAATGAATCAAATTGAGCAATTTGAAGAATTTGGAAAATCCCATAAGGGATCGATGCGGACCGTCCAGGGCTTTTCTGGACGCCGACGTTCTACATATCGAACGAATTAATGGGTTGGATGTGGCACCCGCCGGGTCAGGTCCTACATGTTTTTCTTAAAGAAATATGCGGACCGTCGACCCCGATAAGACCCTTAGACGGTCCGTATCTACAGTAACCGATAATAACTAAGTTCTAGCTCATTTTTGTTAAATTTTTGGTTGTGCCACGATTTCTCTCGATCCTCTCTACTTCTCCACGTCCCAGAAGAAGTTTAAATTGCTCAGTAAATTCTATCTTCAAGTGTTGAAGCAATAACAAGCTCAAGTAAGTCCAATACCCTTTTTATCACCTCCTATACTTTGATTTGGTCCATAACTGACCAATACCATATGGGTTGGATGTTTATAGAAGCAAGAAAATGGACAATCAAGAGTGAACAAGGTTGTACTAGGGATAAACGTGCTTGATTTTGGTCATTTAAGCGTACTTTAAGTTAAAAGGAAGATTAAGCCATGTTATGGTCTTGTATCATCACATGTAGGCTTCTACCAATCTGATCAGAGGTGACGGAAGATACCAAGGAAGTGCAAGAAGTGTTTTAAGGGCTATAGAGGTATGATCTTACATGATTATGCTTAAAACATCATTATAAAAAGTGATAATGATAATTAGCCCCTTAAACGACCATTTGATCATGCATGTTTGAGTTTATCATGAGGTAAAAACTAATGGAAGTCTTCGTCAGCGTCTAATACATGGATTATAAACCTTGTTATGCGATTTGTGCATAAATAAGGATTTTTCTAATCGGTAAGTGGTGGTCCGATTTAGGTGTTTTTCTCCATTGTTCATCTTGTTTCCTCATTATAAAATCCTAGTCGTGACATGCATGTGTATTTTTGGACAGATTTGGGGTGCATGTTCACTCTTTGTGTAGAATGAGGCTAGATGATGATTATCTTGTGCTGTGGTGGAGTTCGATGATGAATTTAAGCTAATACGGTGGTAGCTATGGCCTCCAGCCACCGGAAGAGTGGCGTGATAGTGGTTGTTGACTGATTTTGGACTAGATAAGGTTGTAGAAACTAATTGAGGACGAAATGATGATTTTGGTTGATTTGGATTTGGGTCAAAAAAAGTCAACTAGGTCAACTTAATCAACTTTTTGGTCAACGCCTCGAGTGGTCAAAGCTGGTTAAACTGTGAAACGGACCTCGTGTTCTTAGTCGTGGTGAAATTCTGAGCAGGTTGGACAACTCACTCATTTATTTTAGTGAACGTTGCATTTTACGTTTAACCGGGTCCGGGTTCACAAAACTGACTGGAAGGTATACCATGTTCAATATCTTATTATCACTTTAATGATATTGTATTCCCAACATGTGAGTAACGTATTGTAACCAAAAGTAACATTATTGTAAATAAGAATACAAACGAATAAACTTATATATGTTAAATAAAGTTATGATGTTATGTGAATAAATTTATGATTTTATGTTAATAAAAGTTATGATTTCATGTAAAATACAAACAAATAAAGATATATATACATATAGGTATTAAGTATGATTTTATATAAAATGTAAACAAATAAATATATGTACATACATATATAAATTATGATTTAATGTAAACCTTTTAAAGTTTTTATAAAACATAACTCGTTCGAGATTCGAGAGATAATCTAATAATCTGTCAAAATAGGTCATATGGTTGCATTGAGGCCGAGGGCATACAACCGTATTGTGCACGATCTGTTTTGATAGAAAATTCCTGATAAAATGCGGTCATATCGAGGTTTAGGCCATAAGAATGTATCGGGACATCCAGTCGTATCGGGACTTTAACCTACGGATGTATCGCATCGTTTGGACGCGGAGCACAACCGAGCCTAACCAATATTATTACTATGTTAAATTTAAATGCACCTATACTTTTTTAGGTCGTCAGATTCTCCGAGCTTGACGTGACGTTGAGCAATTTTCTAACCTTCAATTGTATACTGATTGACTGTGAGTACCGTTAGCTCCCCTTATTTTAACTTATCTGTTGTTGGGGTGCATATGAACCGTATCAAAATGTTTTTAATGATAATAGTGTGCCAAGATGTATGTGTTATAATTGCGTGATCATTATCTGTTGGGAATCCCGCTTGGTTGGATTCTTAGGTCAATTAGGTTAGTCCCATTTGGTTGGATTACCACAATGCATCTATTTGCATCTTCGCAACTAGTTGGAAGTAGACCAGGTGTCCCATATCTACCATAATCCCTATTGATAGGGAGGATATGGCCTATATGTTTGTAACATGAATGAGGGGTACTACGCGTGTGATGAGTGTCTGAATTGTTATAGCTGAATATATTAATTATATGTTTTAGTAGTTATAGCGTTTAGATTCTTGTACATTTCTCATCTTTATGTCTATAGGTCCATGGAGCTTAATATCACATTTTAGAGGGAATTGGAAGCTTGTGAGAAGTCTAGAGTGGACCCGAGCCAAGAACATGATTGATCAAGAAAGAAATAAAAAAGAAATAAAGAAGAAATCTAGAACAGAGACTCTTCACGGTATGTAAAGCACCAGCTCAAAGGATTCGCGGTACGCGATGACCGATCAAAGGGGGTTTTTCGCTTGGTGGTTCTGGGTTGTACGCGACACAGGGAGAGAGGCACATTTGCGTACCACAAAGGGGCTATGTTGGAAGATTTGTGTAATTTTTATTTTCTAAACATCTTTTAAAGGGTGTTTAGGGTTTATTTCGATTTTTAACTCTTTCAAGCCGATTTTGGAGAGCCAGCGACGAATTTTCTTAGTTTTCATTCATATTTAACATGTTCTTGATGTTTTCCATGTCCGGCTGACCGCCCGGGTGATACCGAAGGTGAAGGGTTGGTGATTTTATTGATTCGAGTGTATTGTTGATCTACCTAGACTGGACTAACTAGGGTTTCGTATTCTAATTAAGGCCGTTGTATGTTTGATTAATCTGGACAACCTAATATGCTTTTTAAAAATTCATGCGTCAATCCTATCTTGGTCTGTTTAGCACTAGGAACTATCTTGTCGTGTGTGTGGTTGGTTGGTACAATAGGGTTGGGTCGAAAAATTTATACAGATTCATGTCTATGTGAATTTTAGAGTATGACTTCTGCAAACTGAATCAGTAACTGAACTAACCGGGATCCCGAAGTTATCACGTTTCTAATACATTTCAATTCAATATCTAAATTCAAGTAAATAAATAATCAATGAAATTCATTATTAGTAGATAGATTACGTTAATTTTAGGTTAAGCTTAGTTTTTAGAATAATCTAGATTAGTAACAGTTTTCTAAGTTAGGTAATTAGGTTAAGTTAGTTAAAATCTGAATTTGCTAATAACCACAAACTTCCTCGTGTTGACACCCGACTTAACCTGTCTCTAGGTAGAGTTAGGATTATTTGAACGATTGAACGACAAAGTATTATCAAAATAATGCTTCTTGGATTGCTGGTTTACCTTAGGCAGGAGTCGGCATTCATGACAGGCATATGTATCTTAAAACTGATAAATTTATGTGAGTCACTAGCTACGGCTCACCAACAACGTTTGTTATTGATGTATTTTGGTTCATGTTGCAGGTAAGTAGATTTTCATGAACGACTGGTGTTATACAAAAGCATAGGTAGGGTTTGGCTAGACATGGTGTGTGCCAGCACTAGTAGTTGGGGTAGTCTAAGTTTGCGGTCTACGGTGATTTGTACCAGTCTTAGGGTTTTCTGGGGCCCTAGAGGAACATGGCCTTGTTCAGGAATGCAACGAATACATAAGTGCACCTCTTTTACGATGACTGACACTTGTGTATGTGCGGTCGTTTCCTTGAAGGAATGGTCAGCCCGTGCTGAGATAAGTTATTTGTTTGCTTCCGCTTATTTTGATATGGGCGGCTGGCCCCACACCCTCCCTATGGTGAAGACCACGGCTGGGGTGTGACACTTAGGATATGGATAGTACGGGGTGCGATGACGGTGGGGAGTTGGGGGTGACGAGGAGTCAAATATTGATGAAGTAGAACTGGAGATCGATATGCTTGGTTTAGGGGTATGGGCCGACGAAGTAGAATATGTAGACAAGGAATATTTGGACGGTCGGGGGGGGGGGGGTTGAGCTGGAGTAAGGTTTTGGGCTGATGAAACAGATGAGGGGACATGACTGTTCGAAATAAAGTTAGGGTCGTGGTTTGGGGCTGGTGGGTTTGAAGCTGGCGAATGTGGGGATGGCAGGTGAAGGGAAGTCCAGAGAAGTGGTGAAGGGTCGGGTGTGTTGGAGTTGAGAAAACCAAATAAATTTTCAGCGGGTTTGGGGTTGGCGAGGGAAATGTGTGTTCATAGAATATGACATGACGAGATATTATGACTTTTCGGGTAGCAAGGTCGTAGCACTTGTAACCCCTATTATTGGAGGGGTACCCGAGAAAGACACAAGGAAAAGAACAATTTTGGAGTTTGTTAATGGAGATGGAAGGTAGGAGTAGGTAGCAAAGGCAACCAAAGACACGAAGGTAAGTATAGGAAGGATGAGATTGGTAGAGGAGGTGAGTGGGAATGTGGTTGAGTTTTGTTTTAGAAGGAATGATGTTGAGAATATAAGTGGTCATTTGAAGCGCATGATGCCAAAATGAGGGAGGAAGCGAAGCATGAGTGAGAAGGGTTCGGATTATGTTATTAATGGATAAAATCGTACGTTCGGCTATCCCCATTTTGAGGAGACGTGTATGGGCAAGAAAATCGGAATTGCATGCCATTAGTTAGGCATAACCGATGAAAGGAAGAGTTTTCGTATTCAGTGATTGTCGCATTGAAAACATTTGATATTCTTTTGGAATTGATTTTGAACTAATTTGTGAAAGTTTTAAAAAATAGAGAAGACGGAGGATTTATTAGCTAAGGGATAGGTCCAAAGAAAGTTGTTTTAGTCATCAATAAACAAAATATAATAGCGATGACCTCCCGAGCTTGGAACCGGGAGAGGTCCACAAATCACCATGAATAATATCAAACGAAGAAATAGTAAATGACACTAATTATTAAAAGGCAGTTTAATTTGTTTGCCAAAAACACACGCTGACATTTTATTAAAAAATGTTTCAACATCAATGTCATGTTGCTTATTCAAAATGTGAAGGAAAGATAATCCAGGATGGCGAAGTCATTGATGCCATAAATCCTAGGAGATAGCAACAAGAGTGGCAGGGTTGGGTAAGGCAACAAAGGAGGAGGGAAGCGGGTAGTGTAAGAAAACCGTTCGTAAATTTAAAATAAAATAAATATTTTATTTGTGTACGATTACAACAAAGAAATAAACCTATTATATTACAATACAAGTAAAAGAAATTTGATCTACTCCTATTACAATTACAAGGAAATGACAAAAGGTTACAAGGAAATGAAGTACATTACAAGCAAATGAATAAAATATTATAGGGAAATAAAATGAAGTGAAATTACAATACAAATAAATTAAATAAAAACTTGACAAAAGAAAATAATAATGATTTGAATGAAAGAAAATATTGATAGAGAGTTATGAAAAAAGGCTTGAGAAAATCCTTTTGAAATTAGTTTAAGAAAAGAAGAAGGTTCCAAGGAACCTTGGCGAAGGCTTCGGGTCAAAACCCGGGTCCCTTAAAACAAATTCCGGGTCTACCGAGAATCCCGTTTTGTTTCCCAGGGTACAAACACCTAAACCCTATTGTACGAATGGGATAACTCTAAGCTTGAAGTTACCTTCGAGTTCTTGAATTTCTTGACGAACAAGATGAAGATGTGAAGAAATGAAGATGAGGATGAGAGAAAGAATTATGTATGTCGAATTCGGTGTGTTTTACCTCAACTAATGAGGCTATATTTATAGTGGAGGGGAACCTTGGAAAGCACACTAAGTTAATTCGTAGTCAAACTTTGCATTAAATGTCTTTAATGCAAATTGATTTCTAATTAACGGGGAATTACCGTAATTAGCTCAAAAACGCGTTTACAGCTGTCAATCCAAAAGAACTACGCGTAACAGTTGTTTTTCCGGAACAACATGCGTTTCCGGACCAACTTCCGGTTGAACTATCCGCTTGAAGTTCATCCGGAAATTTTTCCAGTTGAACTGGTTCCGCCCGGACCACACAAGTCCGCTTGACCCACTTTCCGGTTGAACTGGTTCCGCCCGAACCTATTCTTCCGGTCACTCTCCACTCCGCTTGAACCTATCCGCTTGGACTTCAACCAGACCAACTTTCGGTTAAACTCAGAAACAATAAGACGGCTCTCAAGCGATATGAGCATGCGAAGTGCAAAGTGCTCCATCAAATCACCACATTGCGCCTCATACCCCCCCACGGCACGCGCGGGCGCGTGTGCAAGTGCGAGTTAGGGGTGCTTCGCACCCCTCAGGGTCCAAGGGATGTGTCATACTAAATGAAACAATAGTTGGTAAGGTTCCCACCTTATAAACCACTTTTGGTTTTACCCCTCAACCAATGTGGGATGAGTCCACATGCTATACTTAGCATTTTTCTCTCTTATTTTCGCAGCTTTCACTGCTGCGAAGCCTTAACTTTGAGCTTCGATATCTCATTCATACAAGCTCCGTTTTGGACGTGGTTTTGTGCGTTGGAAAGCCCTCACAACGTACTACAGAAACCCATAATTTACATTGACAACAACGTATGTTATATGTATTTTATTTTAGTCTAAAGTTGGTGAAAAACTCATTTTCACACTTAGTGGAAAACCCCATTTTCCACTAGTTTTTCTCCCAAAATTCCAACAATCCCCCACATGAATGGGTATCGATCTATTCCTTAAGAATCAAAAGCAATTTCGTCTGTCCAGTTTTGTAGGATAGGTAGGTGTCCTCTTTGAACCCTCCTTTGTGAAGCATACTTGGGTTACTGGTGTTTGGGAGACGCGATGTCTTTGAACCAACCGACCGTTTGTGTAACCATTAGTATACACACACAATACTTTCCCTAACTTGGTTAGCCCCCATTTTCATGTCCAGTCATGGTGTTGGAATACTTGCTTGGTTCTGCTAGAGCTCTAGGATTTGCCCAACAAATCCATTCGAAGCGACCACACTTCTCTCTTGCATAGGTGATTACCATAACCATTAAAATCATTGGTATTATGATTTACTCAAAATCATTTATGACTTACACAAAGTCATTGGAGTTTTATCATAAGGAGTTTTATCCTTATCTTTGCGGGGTATCTTATTTAAAAGATAGTTAGCCGCCAATATGGCTTCCCCCCACATGTCTAGGCTCATCCCAGAACTATTCAACATGGCATTCATCCTCTCTTTCAATGTACGGTTCTTTGGTTCCACCATGCCATTTGATTATGGAGATTAAGGTGCGGTGGTCTCATGGACAATTCCACTTTGTGCACATAAGTCGGCAAACGGTGAAACGTATTCACCTCCTCTATCACTCCGCACAACCTTGATTTTCTTGTTGTGTTGATTCTCAACCTCGTTCTTAAATAATATAAACTTGTTTATTACTTCATCCTTACTCTTAAGTAAGTATACATAGCAATATCGTGTACTATCATCAATAAATGTGATTAAGTACTTGTTTCCACCACGCGTGGGGACGACTTTCAACTCACACACATCGGTGTGAATTAAGTCTAGGGGTTTGGTTATTCGTTCAACCGATTTAAATGATGATCTTGTAAGTTTGGATTCGACACACATTTCGCATTTTGAGTTCGAGTCTATTTTAAAATTTGGCAAACATTTTAAATTCATTAAACGGCGTATTTAATTAAAATTGATGTGTCCTAATCTGCCATGCCACATATTTGAATCATAAAACTCAATCATATAAGTAGAAGAGGAGGCGTTCTATTTTGTTTGATTTCAGGAATCGGTCTCGGGTCGGGTATTGTCGGTCGGGATCGGGAATCCCGAATAAACCGAATTTGGCAAATTCCCAAAGTCACGTATTTTCTTTACTGGCCCAAATCAATCAAAAAAGCCCACATTGTTGTTCTAATTTATGGAACCCTACCAAGGTCGACCCAAACTCCCAAAGTCACGTTTTTTGCTGGATGCCTCACCCTATAATACTACGATCGTATATTTTGACTATTTTCTGATTTTCTCCCATGGATACACATTCGACGTCTTTAGTTCTTCTGATCAACTGAGCACAAAATCATTGTAAGTATATAATTGTAATTAGTCGACTGTGGATCAAGCATCAATCATCAAGTGGATTTTTTTCTTTCTTGATTTTGAAGGTAATCTTCATTGACTGTGGATCAGGCATCAAGCATCAAGTGGATTTTTTTTCTTACTTGATTTTGAAGGTAATCTTCATTGTCGATGGAAGTAAAAAACTTGAAAACATCTAGAGTTGACAATTGTTTAGGTTTGTTTAGTTGAAGTGATTGTTGTGAACATGAAAATTAGTATTGTAAACACGAAAAGTTAGTATTTAAGTTTGAGACTTTTACTTGTTAGCACTACCACATAATTGAGTTGATGGTAATCATTGTATCGATTTCATGTATGAATTTGCAAATGTGATCCACTAAAAAATTAATCAAGTCTCAAATAGGTAACTTATTGTATATGTTGTTGACTGTCGTGGAATGATATCTACTGGATTACATGTTAAATGCTCTGTTTTGTAAATGGACACACAGAAACAAGTTGAACATTTATCAAGTGATGAGTCGCAAGGAGGACGAGGACTGAAAAGAAAGCCACCGCGTGTTCCGAAGAAACCTTCAAAGAAGAAGGAAACTGGTAAGAAAAAGGCCACGAAAAAAGAGTCAACATCTACATGGTGGCAATATTACGATAAGTACATTGATCAGGAAACCGGTTTGCAACGAGCTAGGTGCAAATATTGCCCTCAGACTTTAGCTGCTACAAAAACAGAACATCAGGATTGAAAAGGCATGTTGGCATATGCGAAAACAATCCTGATTTTAAGATGAAAGATCAAGCGAAGATCCAACTAACAAAAAATGATGGTGATGAGGGGGGTCCTAGTGAGATAAAGACATGGAAATTAAGTGTAGAAAATACTCGAAAAGCGATCGCTAAGAAGATAATTCTAGATGAGTTACCTTTTTCCTCGGTAGAGCATGAAGGCTTTAAGAATCTTATGGAGACCGTATGCCCAAACTTTAAAGTTCCAAGCCGGCATACAATTGCAAGAGATTGTGGGGAACTTTTTCTAGAGGAGAAAGCGGTCTTAAAATCTTTCTTTGGGAATAGTTAGACAAGGGTTTGTCTTACTACTGATACGTGGACCTCAATTCAGAGGATAAACTATATGTGCCTCACAACACACTTTATTGATGAGAACTGGGTTTATCACAAGAGAATCATAAATTTCAAAACTATTCACTCTCATAAAGGAGACGCGATTGGAAGGAGTTTGCAGAAGTGCTTGGAGGAGTGGGATATTAATAATGTCCAAACCATTACAACCGACAACGCTTCTTCAAATGACACAGCAATGACATACCTAAGAGGTACATTTATTATTAATCTAATAATTTCATTTACCACTTACATTACGTATTCTAATTTCATTTTTGTTTCATATCTTTTAGGTAATTTAGACAACCTAATTCTTGAAGGCTGTTACATACACGTCCGATGCATGGCACATATTATTAATCTGATTGTGAAAGATGGTCTAAGTAGTAGAGAAGGTGCCATCGAGCGTATCCGAAATGCCATCATGTACATAAGAATATCACCAAAGAGGTTGCAACAATTTAGGGAGTGTGCACAAAAAAAGAGATTACTAGCAAAGCTTTGTTGTGTTTGGATTGCCCAACGAGATGGAACTCTACATATGAGATGCTTAGTAGGGCTGAGAAGTTTGAAGCTGCATTAAAGTCTTATGATCGAGATGAACCAAAATTTAGAGAAGACTTGGAGAATGGGATCCCAACCACCTCAGATTGGGAGAGTGCTAGAGAGATAAACCAAATTTTAGAGCTTTTCAAGAAAAAGACCACATATGCATCTGCTTCAACATATGTGAATGCACATCAGTATTTCAGAGAGGTAATGGGAGTTGTAAAAAAGGTTAAGGAGATGCAGAAGTCTAATCATTACATCAATAAAGAAATGGAAAATTTGATGGATGCTAAAATTAACAAGTAATGGGGAGAAGAAAAATTTGAAAACAAGTTGCTTTACTTTGCAACTATATTGGACCCAAGACAGAAAGCAAGAATGATCCATGCTGTTTACAAGGAAGTATTAATGATGGATAAAAAAGCTCAAGAAAAGGAGAAAGACATTGAAGAAAGGGTGGAAGTTATTGTGAATAAGATTGTAGATGCAATGCAGGCAGTCTATCGCGAGTACGAGTTAGACCATGAGTTGGAGAGTACATCAACTTCATCAAATGTTGAACACAGTAGTCAAATGCCATTGGACGGGGAAAATGAATTTGTGGCTAAATTTAAGTGTGGAGGATCATCATCGTATAAAGCTAAATCTGAACTGGAAAAATATCTAGACGATGATGAAAAAAATGGGATAACAACTTTGATGTATTGAAATGGTGGAAATCGAATACATCTAGATACCCGATTGTATCCCGAATGGCAAAAGGTATGAGTACTTTAATAATTATTCAATATTTATGTAATTATAGATAAACACTTAAATTGTGGATTCTTTCGTTTTTTTAAATATACTGCCTATTCCGGTCTCTAGTGTTGCTTCAGAATCGGCTTTCAGTATGGGCAGAAGAGTTATAGGTGCTTACAGGAGTTCATTGTCCCCTCCGGTTGTAGAGGCATTAATATGCACTCAAGACTGGATCCGTAAGTCCAAGAAAGCTATTAAGGATGCTGAAGATCCGACTGATTTTGACGAGCTTGGAAATGGTAAAAAGAAACTATACTAGTTGTGTTTTTTCTTTTTATTATTTACTTCATTTGTATTACCTTTGTTCATCATTTTTTTTTTCTGTAGATTTATGTGAGAGGTTAGAACCAAGTAAAGCGAACAAGAGGATGGATATCGACTAGTATGTTATGACGTTATTATATTTTGATTTGGATTGTGATTTTGGTAGACTTTCATTTACTATTTAGGCATGAAGCCATGAAACTTGTTACTTTATGACATTATGATGTTTTTGGTTTTAATTGACACTTTGAATTACCGGTTGTTAGCACATTGTGTTAGCACATTAATATGATTTTAATTATTCATGGTCTCTGTAAGTTTTGCTTTGTTTTGCACATGTTAAAATCAAAAAAGTCCATGGTTAAGTATCAATATACAATGTTTTCAACTATATGTTATTCACTTAAATTAAACAATAATCAAGCCAAGTTTGAGTAGATAATATTCAGCTTATTATAAGTTTATAACTTAAAAACTACAAAGTTGGGCTGATGAAATGAACACCAAAATAATGGGCCGATGAAACCGAGATGTATAAGACCGAATACCCGAACCATGCTTTCGGTCGGGACGTGGTCAAAGTTTATGGCAAATTCGGGAATCGGGTTGGGTCGGAAAACGGGTTGAGAGGCTCGGTTTCCCGACTTTGCTCAGCCCTATATCATAGGACTAAATGAACAACTTATTAGATATCATTAATTTAAATTTTTATAATACGAGTTAGGCTATGTGTAATGGGGCTTGAAAGGGGCTTGAAACCCCGTTTAGCGCCCCGGTAGCGCCCCCTTAGCGCCCCCACCCACTACGGTGGGACGCGAAAGAGGGAATTTGGCTCCTAGGCGTGGGATTTATCACGCCGAAATGGGGGGGGGGGGGAGTTGGTGGAGAATATAGCCTTTGAACGACTATATTTCTTCACATTAAATTTTTTTTTTAAACAAACAATAACCATCTATATATATCCATAAACCATTCTCAATTTAAACCACACTTCACTCTCAATTCCACTTCATATTCTCACTTTTTATAAAAATTTACTTGCCAACGGGTATGGATTCCGGTAATTCTTCATCCTCACTTTACGACATGTTTGAAGACGAAGAGGATACCGCCATTTCGGCCGCCCTAAGTATATTACGACGGTCAAGGGAGGCTCAAGTTCCACGTCCAATTGGTAGACGAACACGTGTTGAGCGGGATCAGGAAGCGGCCAACAAAAGGTTGATTGATGACTACTTTAAAGAGAATCCGCTTTACGCCGACCCAAAGACGTTCTCTACTCGTTTTCGTATAAGTAAGCGTTTATTTTTACGTATTGCAAATGATTTGGAACAACACTTTACTTATTTTCAACAAAGATGCGACGCGCGTGGAAAGCTCGGATCCACGTCAATACAAACATGCACATCTGCGTTACGGATTTTAGCTTACGGGAACACCACTGACATCAACGATGAGTATTTGAAAATGGCGGAGAAGACCACGAGAGATAACGTTAAGGAATTTACAAAAGCAATTGATAAATTATACGGTGCCCGTTATTTGCGAAAGCCAACGTGGAACGATCTACAACATCTATACGAGCGTCATGAGCAAGTCTATGGTCTACCAGGAATGATTGGTAGTATAGATTGTATGCATTGGGCTTGAGATAATTGCCCTACCGCTTGGAGAGGCTAACACTCACGGGGTGATCAAAAAGGTCCAACGGTAATTTTGCAAGCCGTATGTTCAAATGACCGTTGGATATGGCACGCTCATTTTGGTGTTGCCGGCTCGGCTAATGACATTAACGTTTTGGAAAGCTCACAAGTGGTTGAGGACTACATTCCGGGGAAAGGAGCGAAAGCCTCTTTTTATGCGAATGGAAATTACTACCCTCATGGTTATCTTTTGGGTGACGGAATATACCCAGAGTATTCGTTTATCGTGAAGACCTTTAAGGACCCCATTGATGAGAAACGGAAATACTTCAAGACGGTCCAAGAGGCGGCAAGAAAGGATATCGAGTGCTGCTTTGGTAATCTTAAAAAGAAGTGGCATTTTCTTAAAATCCTTGTCGGTTGTGGACAAAGGACAAGATGAAAGATTGTATGCGTGCTATCATTATCTTGCACAACATGAACAAGGAGGATAAAGGCAAAGCGATTTGTCCCGACCATCGGCCCGAACACGTGGTGCATACACCATATGTAACGCAAGAAGAACGTTTGGCGAACTCTAGGGCGATGCGGAGTAGAGAGACACACAACTCTCTTAAGTACGATTTGGTAGAGCATGTATGGTCTGTTCGTCCCTTCGAATGTGCCGGTCCAAAACATGGAGGATGAAGACGAAAACGAAGTCGAAGACGATGACGAAGACGAAGATGGAGACGGAGATGATGATTACGATGATGTCCAAGATGATGATTAGTTTTTTTTTTTAGAAAAATCCTTCGAATTTGTATTTTTTTTAAGTTGTTTTTTTTTATTAATGAACTTTTTTTATTTATTTTATTGTGTTTATTTAAAAAATAGTAATTTAGTTAATTTAATTTGGTTGAAATTAAAAAAAATTAATAATTAGACAATCATGATATGGGGCTTGACCATTACACCTCTTTTTTTTCAAACCTCCATACCACGTCACTCGTCACATGTCATCTCATGCCCACATAAAGGGTTTGATGGGGCTTGACCATTACACATAGCCGCCTTAGGCTGATCCGAATGAACCAGACATCACATTACTGTGTTTCACGCTCAACGCATCCTTCACGAATTACCTTTCCACGCGGCTCTCTCTTCTCCTTCACGGTAGGCTTCATTTGTGTGGGGTTAACCCAAACATCTCCACGTTTCGCCCGCAAGTTTGCTGGCCTCCGCACCATTAATTACAGCCAGTCTTACAAACAATGATCGCGGCTCCGATAAAAACCAAGACGCACACTATAACGTAAAGAAAGGACCAGGTGTACGTACACACCAGACATCATTTCGTCGAACATGTGGCAGGCACCGTCGATCTCTCTCTACCAAAACTCTGGACACTCACCACTGCCACCGGTGCTGCTTCCGTTTCTCTCTCTCTTTTCTCCATACTTATTCTCCGTCGTTCCCCTTACGCTTCTCCACAAGACTACCTTCAAAAAACCGACAACAATCGTTCTCATTCAAAGCTTCTTCTGTTCTTCATCTACAGCATTCACCGAGTCTCACGATTTGAAGGTACAGATAATTAGATATGCATGTTTAAGTATCCTGTAATAAAGTGTTTATGCAAGAAACTACCTTGCAAACAGGATTCAGGTCTGAATTTAATTGGCTTAAGCTGGTTAATTGATCTATGTTCTAGGGTACCTGGTTTTCTGA
>JBCNJP010000012.1:23317205-23369380 GCA_039602395.1 Deinandra increscens subsp. villosa | reverse complement strand
GTTTTGTTCATATTGATATTCTTAGAGTTGAGATGCGTAGTCTCTAAATTCTCGCCGTGTTCATATAACGATTCTGGGCTAACAATTGGTACCATAGCTTAGGAGAAGCTCATAACCGGCAAGCAAGACTTTTGATTGCTCAATCAGGTGACCAAAATCGCAACCGACGGACTGGTAGTGCGAGTTCTAACGATCGACGAACTGATCGAGAATGAGGTTGCGGGATTGGTAAAGCTAGGGAAGAAAGATCTGTGAGAGATCGATCAAGAAAAAAGGCGGACCTGTGTAAACCGGTTAAGGAGTTTGAGGAACCTGTGATTCGTTCAAAATTGCACAACAGATCATGTATTCGCGTGAGACAATCAAGAAGGAAGATTGGTCGTGTGAATTGATCAAGATCGAGAAGGTTGAATCTGTGAAGGATCGATCAGAAGCTGTGAAAGTGGGTTGTGATCAAGACCGGAAAGAATATGTCCATGTGATACGGACTCGTGTGATCCAAGGTGGCGTGACTTAAGCGGAGTAATTCAGGACAAAGACTTTTGTGCAATAAAGAATCAGGAGTTTCTGTTTGTGGTTGCTATTGAAAGGAAAAGAAAGCCAGGAAAAAAAATGGGGGAGACAATATTTGCTATTGCTTGGAGGCATGGTTTAAAAGAAGACAAATTGAGCCTCGAGGTGTTCTCCCTTAGCCTCACGAGGCGTAAGCTCGAGGCGGAAATAAAAATATATATATAAAAATTATATATCTTATAGAAAATAAATACTAAACATCAAACAAAGAATCTTCCAACTAATTTTATTATCAAATTCAATAGTCATCGAGAAGACACCGAGTCTAATACATAAAAAAGACATGGAAGGTTTGAAATTGACAGAGAAAGTCTATAGCATCAAAAACACACAAAAAGTTTGTGATCAAATTCAAATAGCATAAAATTGCCTTGAGGCACCCCCACCTTAGTAATTTATCACTGCCTAGGCTAATTGAGGGGTACGCACCATAATACCTCATGAGGTGCAGCCTCATATACATTTTCTGACCGCACGCCTCGTCCGTGTTTTTAAACCATGCTTAGATGGTCATAGAAAAAAGAAATAAGAGCTGAAAAGGAAAAAATTTAGGTGCTTGTTTTATTGGGGTACCGTTTGCAATGAGTAAAAAAGAAAAGAAAAAAACTAGTACTACTTGCTTACTTTTGTGCGGGAGCTTGTTTACACAGAAAGTAAAGTCCGATAGCAGCTTGTTTGCTTCTTGTTGGTGACCGGAAAAAAAGGGTGTGGCCAGACTTGTGGGTGAGGCCCAGAATATCATATGCAAGAAACGGGAAGAAGATATGCAAATCATGATTCTGATTATCATGATGACGATGGACGAGATGGAGCTGCCGAGATTGAGCGGATCAGCTAAAGAGAATGGACTGTGTGACCGAGGGATAGAGAGAAAGAATGAATAGGAAGTAAATCATCCAAAGATTAAACTGGAATAGTTGAGGGCTTTGTTGCGAATTCAAGATCTAGATGGTACAAACTAGGATGAAGGGGAAAATGAAGGGTTAATCCTAATTTGTATGGGATTTGGATTTGTAAAGTTTTATTTTTTGTTTTTTTATTTTTGTTAGGGAATTTTTATTATTTGTTTTCTTATTATGAGTAGGTAAGTTAGGGAGCAAGTTTATTTTATCATAAATCTTGGAGCTGAGACGGGTAGTCTCTAAATTCTCCCTATGTTCATATAATGATTTTGGGCCAACAAATACAATACAAAACATAATTTTATAAAGTTCCGTGTAAATGGACAGATATTCAAGTCATTTGATTTTATAGCTTTAATCATACATATAGCTTAAGTGTTGATTCGGAAAACCATTTTGGATACAAAAACAACAGAAATTGATTTGCACTAAACAAAATCCTTGTTTGGGTCATATGGGTGAGTACTAAACCCAAGGCTATGGACTCTGTATTCAGAAACTTTTCTACTATTATTGTATTAAATGGACAAATGGTTATATAAAGCCTTATTTAAATGTTCAAGATGGGCTGTAACTTTAAGCAATGCAAGCATAAGCCTACACTATGTTAGAGATCTAACTTTGTCTTCCCATATATTGGTTGTAATATATGTGTTTGTCTTCTTGAAATCATCTTGGAGAGGAACTAAAAATCTTGAATCTTGGTCCAGATTCATATCAATTGGTATCTGAGCCAAGCAGTTAAGAATCTTGATCATCATATTTATGTTCTTGAGGCTGTAATACTTGTTAGAAGCTTCATTCTTCATTTTTTTATTTTTAAAAACATCAAAAAGATATAAAAAGCACCAAAAGAAAATGAGAAAACTATTCCAAAGAAGAGGGAAGAGCAAGGGAAAGGTTTCGAATTCAAAAAACTTCAACCTTGCTAATTGTTCTTCCCGTGTTGTATTCATGTTAATTTCTAATAAAACATTATTTACCTAATGTACTACTAGTCATCTTTTAGCTCAAGTCTAAATTCCACTTTTAATTTTTTTTTAAGTTACTATCACCTAAAAGATTCTTTATTGTTTTTCTCTCATTGTCTAAAAACCATGCCTTTTTTCTCATCCTGACAATCATTAATTCTTCATATCTTGAGTCACATTGCTCAATTCTAGAAGTTGTTTTCAAGAAATTATATTAGCACCCTCTTCAAGCAAACGTTTAAGCAGAAAAAAGGAAGACGTCACTTAGTTCTTCACTCATATCTGGGATCAATAACGGGAGTTCTTCAATGGCTCAAAACTTGTTATAGTTAATCGACTGTCAAGAAAAGTTTTAGGTTGGGTCTTGCATCTTGAAAACTATGGTTTTCCTTTCTTGCTTCTAGCTTATCTATTCATTTTGCTTGTCATCTTTGACTGATTTGTGTGCCAGCTATTGGTTTTAAATTTTCATTATCTTTAGTGATTTAACTTGGACAACTTCTTTTTCTTTGAATCTTGCTGACAAACCTAATTACAGCCAGAACTATAAGATAATCACTTACAAGTGTGATGTATCATGCTCCCAAATGAAAAAGGCAAAAGGTTCCATATTGTGTTGTTAGATAGAAAATAAGGATATTTTCTTTCTCGCAAAATTTTAATCTAAAATCACTTATTTTCACAATATCATCATAAAACATTTTTGTTGATTATGGTATGGTAATTTCGAGAAATGAGGATGAGTGGGCACACGCAGCTGGACAATATTAGAAATAAAGTTTTTTGAGAAAAAATTGCGGTTGCGGCTATTACGGAGAAGATTCGAAAGGGAAGATAGAGATGGTTTGGGCACGTGCAGAGGAGGCTGCGGACGGCGCCAGTTAGAGCAATGGACTCCATTACTTTTGAGGGGCGTAGAGGGAGAGGTAGACCTAAATTGACGTGGGACGAGCGTATTAGGCAGGATTTGTTAGACTTGCACCTCTCTGAGGATATGGTCGAGGATAGGTCGTGGAGGCATAGGATTAAGATCGAGGAGGTCTAACGGAGGTTGGATAGTGGGAGAGGTGGTAAGTTCTAACTTGTTCTTTTTATTTCTCTATTTATTAGTATTTTTATTATTAGTATCAATATTCAGCTATTTATTTATTTATTAATTGACCTAATATATATTTATGTATTTATATATTTGTCTTTAGTATAATTATTACCATTTTATTCTATTATTATTATTTTTAGTATTGATTATTTATTTATTTATTTATTTATATATTTCATTTATTTCATTTATTTATTTTTACTGTTTATTAATCTTATTTTATTATATTTATTATTATTATTATTATTTTTTGGTTTTGCGTCCTTTCATGGTTCGAGTCGGGGTCTCCCT
The DNA here is from genome assembly GCA_039602395.1 of Deinandra increscens subsp. villosa. NCBI lineage: Eukaryota > Viridiplantae > Streptophyta > Magnoliopsida > Asterales > Asteraceae > Deinandra > Deinandra increscens. The sequence continues at coordinate 23,365,544 of JBCNJP010000012.1, read as the reverse complement.
GTAACCAGCCTCTCTACCTTCGCGGTACGAGGTAAAGCTGTCTATATCACACCCTCCCCAGACCCTACTAATAGCACTTTTTGTACTTTCGGTGGGACTTTACTCGGTTTGTTGTTGTTGGTATGGTAATTTCCCCCTTTTGTCACAAGTGAAGTATATACAAAATAAATTTTACTAAAGTTGTATGTGTTATTTAACTGTGGAGTCAAACATTGCATTTTTCATGAACAAGTGAAGTGGAAAGTAATTTTTGTTACAGTTTTAGTTATTCTTATATGAACAAAGCTATCGAAAACTCATTATAGTCATACGAAGTTATTTCGGTTTCCAACATTTGGATTTCAATGAAACATTGAAAAAACCGAGTAAATTCTCGAGCAAAACTTTAGTTTAGACAACTTTTTTCATCAAACCTAGCAAGATTTCTTTTTACCCAGTGTGGCAAAAATGACTAATCTAACACATTAAGACAAGCCCTATACCACATAAGCACACAACTATACTGATCTGTTCAGAAACATGAATAACAGACAAGGAGCAAAAGACATGGCATACACCATGTGATGCACAAATGAACATACATTCATAAAGGGGAGAGATAACATACAGAAAGTGTGTTTCCATAAATCAAATCAGTAATGGATTCAGAAGCCCACTGCTGTAATTGAACTGCAAAAGTAAACACAATAATGTCAGTACTACTGTAAGAATGTATTTCACAAAGTGATGTCAAATTCAAATTACTAAGGAATGAAGAATGCAGGCACTGAATAATGTATTTCGACCTTGATGCTCCAGTCATATTCAGGGCCACCAGGATTATGGCCTGCACTCATTATAAAACCACCATTTGCCTGAAAACAGCAATGACACACGTATATGGTATTTACATATAAGTTTCCATTAAAATGAGAGCAAATATAAATGGACACTTGCCTTTCTTTCCCTTATAACAGCAGACACAGCAGGTGTCGACAAAGTACCTTTCCTTCAATGACAATATTATAATGTCATGATTCAGCAAAAATAACCCAAAATCAACAATCACACAGCAAACTTAAAAGATTATAAAGATGCAGCTATGCATGAGTTTAGACAGACATGATTGAAAATGACCACTTCTTAGCTAAATATTTTAACGCATTTCTACTCTTGCAACAATATATGAAGTATCAAGCTTCAAAAGACTCACTTGCCAACCAAAATTTAACCAACCCCGTTCCCCGTAGCAATTTCAATTATCAACTACATTTGGGGCATATGTTAGACAAGCCTATTGTTAAAAACTATACACAAAGAAATGCCCAGTGCAGCTCCTTTGTTAAAGTATCAACCATCACCTCCTAATACTAACCATACATTAATCCTCGGGTGGCAACGAACTGAAGAATGCCTAATTGCAAGCATCTAACGAATTACAAAATAATCACAAAACCAGGAACCCTAGAACATAGATCAATTAACCAGCTTAAGCCAGTTAAATTCAGACCTGAATCCAGTTTGCAAGGTAGTTTCTTGCATAAACACTTTAACCTTGTCAAATTCAATATGAAACATCAAGCACGCTTTTATTACAGGATACTTAAACATGCATTTCTAATTATCTGTACCTTCAAATCGTGAGACTCGGTGAATGCTGTAGATGAAGAACAGAAGAAGCTTTGAATGAGAACGATTGTTGTCGGTTTTTTGAAGGTAGTCTTGTGGAGAAGCGTAAGGGGAACGACGGAGAATAAGTATGGAGAAAAGAGAGAGAGAAATGGAAGCAGCACCGGTGGCAGTGGTGAGTGTCCAGAGTTTTGGTAGAGAGAGAGATCGCACGGTGCCTGCCACATGTTCGACGAAATGATGTCTGGTGTGTACGTACACCTGGTCCTTTCTTTACGTTATAGTGTGCGTCTTGGTTTTTATCGGAGCCGCGATCATTGTTTGTAAGACTGGCTGTAATTAATGGTGCGGAGGCCAGCAAACTTGCGGGCGAAACGTGGAGATGTTTGGGTTAACCCCACACAAATGAAGCCTACCGTGAAGGAGAAGAGAGAGCCGCGTGGAAAGGTAATTCGTGAAGGATGCGTTGAGCGTGAAACACACTAATGTGATGTCTGGTCCATTCAAAAGACTTCTTAGCTAAATATTTTAAAGCATTCATAGCAATTTACTCATCCTCATCTCTATAATTTATATTTTTATTATTACTTTTCTCTCTCTTCCACTCACAACCATAATTAAATAATATTTTTTTATACCCTTATCATTACCTTTTCTCTCTCTTTCAATCACATCAAACATCAAATTTTATAAAATCACCAGTTTTTCTCTAATTTAACGATGAACAGTAACTTTTTCTCTCTTCTCTACTCACAACCACTTACAACCACACCCTAAAATTTAGATGTTACACTCACAAAATTTTAGGGATTCTATTGTGAATGCTCTAATAAGTTGTTCATTTAGTCCTATGATATAGGGCTGAGCAAAGTCAGGAAACTGAGCCTCTCGACCCGTTTTCCGACCCGACCCGATTCCCGAATTTGCCATAAATTTTGACCACGTCCCGACCGAAAGCATGGTTCGGGTATTCGGTCTTATACATCTCGGTTTTATCGGGACATTATGATTTCCCGAGACCGACTTTCTAGTTTGTAACTTGTAAGCCCAACTTTGTAGTTTGTGAGTTATAGACTTATAATAAGCATGGTTCGGGTATTCTTCTTCATCGGCCCATTATTTTGGTGTTTTTAAGTTATAAACTTATAATAAGCTAAATATTATCTACTCAAACTTGGCTTCATTATTGTTTAATTTAAGTGAATAACATATAGTTTGAAAACATTGTATATTGATACTTAACCATGGACTTTTTTGATTTTAACATATGCAAAACAAAGCAAAAACTTATAGAAACCATCAATAATCAAAATCATATTAATGTGCTAACACAATGTGCTAACAACCGGTAATTCAAAGTGTCAATTAAAACCAAAAACATCATAATGTCATAAAGTAACAAGTTTCATGGCTTCATGCCTAAATAGTAAATGGTAAACCACAAGCCTACCAAAATCACAATCCAAATCAAAATATAATAGCGTCATAACATACTAGTCGATATCCATCCACTTCTTCGCTTTACTTGGTTCTAACCTCTCACATAAATCTACAGAAAAAAAATGATGAACGAAGGTAATATAAATGAAGTAAATAATAAAAAGAAAAAACACAACTAGTATAGTTTTTTTTACCATTTCCAAGCTCGTCAAAATCAGCCGGATCTTCAGCATCCTTAATAGCTTTCTTGGACTTACGGATCCAGTCTTCAGTGCATATTAATGCCTCTACAACCAGAGGGGACAATGAACTCCTGTAAGCATCTATAACTCTTTCGCCCGTACTGAAAGCCAATTCTGAAGCAACACTAGAGACCGGAATAGCTAGTATATCTAAAAAAAAAGAATCCATAATTTAAGTTTTTATCTATAATTACATAAATATTGAATAAATATTAAAGTACTCATACCTTTTGTCATTCGGGATACAATCGGGTATCTAGATGCATTCGATTTCCACCATTTCAATACATCAAAGTTGTTATCCCATTTTTTTCATCATCGTCTAGATACTTTTCCAGTTCAGATTTAGCTTTATACGATGATGATCCTCCACACTTGAATTTAGCCACAAATTCATCTTCCCCGTCCAATGGCATTTGACTACTGTGTTCAACATTTGACGAAGTTGATATACTCTCCAACTCATGGTCTAACTTGTACTCGCGATAGACTGTTTGCATTGAATCTACAATCTTATTCACAATAACTTCCACATTTTCTTCAATGCCTTTCTCCTTTTCTTGAGCCTTTTTATCCATCATTAATACTTCCTTGTAAACAACATGGATCATTCTTGCTTTCTGTCTTGGGCCCAATATAGTTGCAAAGTAAAGCAACTTGTTTTCAAATTTGTCTTCTCCCCAATATTTGTTAATTTTAGCATCCATCAAATTTCCCATTTCTTTATTGATGTAATGATTAGACTTCTGCATCTCCTTAACCTTTTTTACAACTCCCATTACCTCTCTGAAATACTCATGCACATTCACATATGTTGAAGTAGATGCATATGTGGTCTTTTTCTTGAAAAGCTCTAAAATTTGGTTTATCTCTCTAGCACTCTCCCAATCTGAGGTGGTTGGGATCCCATTCTCCAAGTCTTCTCTAAATGTTGGTTCATCTCGATCATAAGACTTAAATGCAGCTTCAAACTTCTCAGCCCTACTAAGCATCTCATATGTAGAGTTCCATCTCGTTGGGCAATCCAAACACAACAAAGCTTTGCTCGTAATCTCTTTTTTTTGTGCACACTCCCTAAATTGCTGCAACCTCTTCGGTGATATTCTTATGTACCTGATGGCATTTCGGATACGCTCGATGGCACCTTCTCTACTACTTAGACCATCTTTCACAATCAAATTAATAATATGTGCCATGCATCGGACGTGTATGTAACGACCTTCAAGAATTAGGTTGTCTAAATTACCTAAAAGATATGAAACAAAAATGAAATTAGAATACGTAATGTAAGTGGTAAATGAAATTATTAGATTAATAATAAATGTACCTCTTAGGTATGTCATTGCTGTGTCATTTGAAGAAGCGTTGTCGGTTGTAATGGTTAGGACATTATTAATATCCCACTCCTCCAAGCACTTCTGCAAACTCCTTCCAATCGCGTCTCCTTTATGAGAGTGAATAGGTTTGAAATTTATGATTCTCTTGTGATAGACCCAGTTCTCATCAATAAAGTGTGTTGTGAGGCACATATAGTTTATCCTCTGAATTGAGGTCCACGTATCAGTAGTAAGACAAACCCTTGTCTTACTATTCCCAAAGAAAGATTTTAAGACTGCTTTCTCCTCTAGAAAAAGTTCCCCACAATCTCTTGCAATTGTATGCCGGCTTGAAACTTTAAAGTTTGGGCATACGATCTCCATAAGATTCTTAAAGCCTTCATGCTCTACCGAGGAAAAAGGTAACTCATCTAGAATTATCTTCTTAGCGATCGCTTTTCGGGTATTTTCTGCATTGAATTTCCATGTCTTTATCTCACTAGGACCCCCCTCATCACCATCATTTTTTGTTAGTTGGATCTTCGCTTGATCTTTCATCTTAAAATCAGGATTGTTTTCGCATATGCCAACATGCCTTTTCAATCCTGATGTTCCGTTTTGTGTATGACTCAGCAGCTAAAGTCTGAGGGCAATATTTGCACCTAGCTTGTTGCAAACCGGTTTCCTGATCAATGTACTTATCGTAATATTGCCACCATGTAGATGTTGACTCTTTTTTCATGGCCTTTTTCTTACCAGTTTCCTTCTTCTTTGAAGGTTTCTTCGGAACACGCGGTGACTTTCTTTTCTGTCCTCGTCCTCCTTGCGACTCATCACTTGATAAATGTTCAACTTGTTTCTGTGTGTCCATCTACAAAACAGAGCATTTAACATGTAATCCAGTAGATATCATTCCACGACAGTCGACAACATATACAATAAATTTAATCACATAATATATCACGCATTATTCTTTAAGTTACCTATTTGAGACTTGATTAATTTTTTACTGGATCACATTTGCAAATTCATACATGAAATCGATACAATGATTACCATCAACTCATAAATGTGGTAGTGCTAACAAGTAAAAGTCTCAAACTTAAATACTAACTTTTCATGTTCATAATACTAATTTTCATGTTCACAACAATCACTTCAACTAAACAAACCTAAACAATTGTCAACTCTAGATGTTTTCAAGTTTTCTACTTCCATCGACAATGAAGATTACCTTCAAAATCAAGAAAGAAAAAAAAAACACTTGATGCTTGATGCTTGATCCACATTAAATGAAGATTACCTTTAAAATCAAGAAAGAAAAAAAATCCACTTGATGATTGATGCTTGATCCAAAGTCGAGTAATTACAATTATATACTTACAATGATTTTGTGCTCAGTTGATCAGAAGAACTAAAGACGTCAAATGTGTATCCATGGGAGAAAATCAGAAAATAGTCAAAATATACGATCGTAGTATTATAGGGTGAGGCATCCAGCAAAAAAACGTGACTTTGGGAGTTTGGGTCGACCTTGGTAGGGCTCCATAAATTAGAAGAACAATGTGGGCTTTTTTGATTGATTTGGGCCATAAAAGAAAATACGTGACTTTGGGAATTTGTCAAATTCGGTTTTTCGGGATTCCCGATCCCGACGGACAATACCCGGCCCGAGACCGATTCCCGAAATCAAACAAAATAGAAGACCGGCAGTATATCTCGGGCACATATTTTCGGTTCGGTACTTGTATAAAATCGGGTCGAAATTCGGGAAAAAACGGGTTTCCCGACTTTATGATCACCTACTAAAAATTAAAATTAATGATAACTAATAAGTTGTTCATTTATACTGTTGTAAATACACATTGTATGAGGGTTATAGATGAAAATATTGTATCTATATATTCGTTATGAATCAATGAGAAAGGTAAGCAAACTTCTGTTAACGCTGGCAGCTACCTTGTGATCTTCTCCTACTTATTTTCTATTCATCTCCCTCATTACTTATCATGGCTTCAATTCATCCATACCCACCCCAAGCCTACATTGCTTTTGGCCTATACACATACCTAACATTTGCACCCTCACCAGCCTTTAACCCGATCGAACATTACTACAACCCTACCCAACTGGAGCATGCAATGAACACTGTTATGATGAACCGGGACCCGCATTGGTACCTTGACACCGGCGCCACTTTTCACATGACTTACACGCCAGGCACACTCTTCAATTATTTCAATAATAGCATGTCGAATTATATTGTTGTTGGTAACGGTAACCAAATACCTATCATCGGGTTGGGACACACAATCATACCCAATAAAATAATGTTCTTCTTTCACCAACCCTTGTATTTGTTCGTCGCTTAACTAGGGACAACAATATCTCTATTGAATTTGATAAATTTGGTTTTCTTGTGAAAGATTACTAGACGCAAACACCCATCCTCAAGCCTGATAGTGCTAGGGATCTCTACCTGTTGGAATTTCTGGAGAAAAACTAGTGGAAAATGGGTTTTTTCACTAAGTGTGAAAATGAGTTTTTCACCAACTTTGGACTAAAATAAAATACAGATAACATAGGTTGTTTCCTCTGTATTTTATGAGTTTGTGTAGTACGTTGTGAGGGCTTTCCAACGCATCAAACCACGTCCAAAATGGAGCTCGTATGAATGAGTTATCGAAGCTCAAAGTTAAGGTCTCGCAGCAATAAAAGCTGCGAAAATAAGAGAGAAAATGCTAAGTATAGCATGTGGACTCATCCCACATTGGTTGAGGGATGAAACCAAAAGTGGTTTATAAGGTGGGAACCTTACCAACTATTGTTTCCTTTAGTAGGACACATCCCTTGGACCCTGAGAGGTACAAAGCACCCCTAACTCGCACTCGCACTCGCACACACGTGCGCGCGTGTGACGTGGGCGTATGAGGCGTAATGTGGCGCTTTGATGGCGCACTTCGCACGCTCGCATCGCCGCTTGAGAGCCGCCTTATTGTTTTTTAGTTCAACCAGAAGTTGGTCCGGTTGAAGTCCAAGTGGAGTGGAGAGTTGAACCAGAAGAACATGTTCGGGCAGAACCAGTTCAAACGGAAAGTGGGTCAAGCGGACCTGTGTGGTCCGGGCGGAACCAGTTCAACCGGAAAAACTTCCGGATGAACTGCGGATGGTTCAGCCGGAAGTTGGTCCGGAAACGTGTGTTGTTCCGGAAAAACAGCTGTAACGCGTAGTTCTTCCGGATTGATAGCTGTAAACGCGTTTTTGAGCTAATTAAGGTAATTCCACGTTAATTAGAAATCAATTTGCATTAAAGACGTTTAATGCAAAGTTTGACTACGAATTAACTTAGTGTGCTTTCCAAGGCTCCCCTCCACTATAAATATAGCCTCACTAGTTGAGGTAAAACACACCGAATTCAACATACAGAATTCTTTCTCTCATCCTCATCTTCATTTCTTCACATCTTCATCTTGTTTGTCAAGAAATTTAAGAACTCGAAGGTAACTTCAAGCTTAGAGTTATCTCATTCGTACAATACGGTTTAGGCGTTTGTACCCTGGAAAATAAAAGGGGATCCTCGGTAGACCCGGAATTTGTTTTAAGGGACCCGGGTTTTGACCCGAAGCCTTCGCCAAGGTTCCTTGGAACCTTCTTCTTTTCTTAAACTAATTTCAAAAGGATTTTCTCAAGCCTTTTTTCATAACTCTCTATCAATATTTTATTTCATTCAAATCATTATTATTTTCTTTTGTCAAGTTCTGTATTTAATTTATTTGTATTGTAATTTCACTTCATTTTATTATCCTGTAATATTTTATTTATTTTCTTGTACTGTACTTTATTTCTTTGTAACCTTTTGTCATTTCCTTGTAATTGTAATAGGAGTAGATCAAATTTCTTTTACTTGTATTGTGATAGAATATGTTTCTAACTCGTTTTGACTCAAAGTTTGTCTTAGAATCAAACGAGTTGTCGGTTACGACAAATAAATTTTCTAACATCCATAAGTTGGACGTTGTAAATTTTTAATAACCATTAACATCCATTTGTTGGACGTTAAAATTCTCTTTTAAAACCATTTAACCTCCATAAGTTGACAGTTATAAATTTTAACTACAATTCTAAAACCGTCTATTTGTTGGACTTTAATCTCTTTAAACGTGCGCGTTTAAAGATTAAAAACTTTCTTCTACTCCTCGAAAACCATCCATTAGTTGGAGGTTTCTTCTTATTTTAAACCTGCGCGTTTGAATAAATTTTTGAATATTAACTTCTGTAGTTTTCCATTTCAGAAAAAATGCCTAATGAAACTGAAAAGACGGTCGAGAAGCCTAAGGGAACACCATCGGTTGGTACCCAAAGTGGCGTAACGGCTAACACCATCGCGAGTCATGCCGAAAAACCCGAGAAGTTCTCGGGTTTGCACTTCAAAAGGTGGTAACAAAAGATGTTGTTCAACTTAACCACCTTAAACCTTGTGAGGTGTCTCATGGAGCCCGCTCCCCAACTCGGTGAAGGGGAATCCAACGCTGAAACCATTAGCGTGGTGGAAGCTTGGAAGCATTCGGACTACTTGTGCCGCAACTATGTGTTGAACGGCCTAGTGGAATCATTGTATAATGTCTACTCGGTATTTAAGACTTCCAAAGAATTGTGGGAGTCTTTAGACAAGAAGTATAGAACGGAGGATGCTGGCACGAAGAAATTCATGGTAGCCCATTTCCTAGACTATAAAATGGTTGATAATAAAACTGTGATGAGTCAAGTCCAAGAACTTCAAATTATACTACATGAGGTCCCCGCAGAGGGTAGGTCCCTTTGTGAGACGTTTCAAGTGGCGACAATGATTCAAAAGCTTTCGCCTTCGTGGCTTGAGTTTAAGAACTATCTTAAATACAAAAGAAAGGGGATAATTTTTTAGGATCTCATTGTCCGTCTTTGTATTGAGGAGGACAATAAGACTACTCAAAAAGCCACCACCATGCAACCTTCGGCTAAGGTGAATATGCTGGAGGTTGGTTAGTCTTCCAAAGGAAGCAAGCGAAAGGGTGGGGCCAATGCCAAAGGCAAAGGCAAAGTAGTGGAGCACTTGGCACTGAAGAAAGAGGTTGTGAAAAAGAAGCCTCTAAAGGTTTCTAGAAAGTGCTACAACTTTGGGGGGCATGGTCATCGAGTGGATCAGTGCCCGAAGCCTCAACGTGAGCGCGCTCACATTGTGGAGGATGACATGCCACTGGTGGCCATGTTCATGGAGGTGTCTGCCTTCATATCTGAAGTCAACATTGTGGGGGGGGGGGGGACCCTGGCTGGTATGTTGACGCTGGTGCTACCCACCACATGTGTGGAAACAAGTCCCTATTTAGTACATTTAAAGAGGCGAAGGGGATCGAGAAGCTTTACATGTGGAATAAAGCTATTGCCGACATCATGGGTGAAGGAAACGTGGTCTTAAAGTTCACTTCTTAGAAGGAACTCATGTTGGACAACGTTCGGTATGTGCCAGAAATCAGGAAGAATCTTGTTTCTGGATGGCTGCTTAACAAGTTTGGATTTCACACTGTGATCGAGTATGATTCAAATATGTGTCATGGCAGATTAGGACACGTCAATTTTAATTCAATACGCCGTTTAATGAATTTAAAATGTTTGCCAAATTTTAAAATAGACTCAAACTCAAAATGCGAAACGTGTATCGAATCCAAACTTACAAGATCATCATTTAAATCGGTTGAACGAATAACCGAACCCCTAGACTTAATTCACACCAATGTGTATGAGTTGAAAGTCGTCCCCACGCGTGGTGGAAACAAGTACTTAATCACATATATTGATGATAGTACATGATATTGCTATGTATACTTACTTAAGAGTAAGGATGAAGCAATAAACAAGTTTATATTGTTTAAGAACGAGGTTGAGAATCAACACAACAAGATAATCAACGTTGTGCGGAGTGATAGAGGAGGTGAATACATTTCACCGTTTGCCGACTTATGTGCACAAAATGGAATTGTCCATGAGACCACCGCACCTTACTCTCCACAATCAAATGGCATGGTGGAACCAAAGAACCGTACACTGAAAGAGAGGATGAATGAAATGTTGAATAGTTCTGGGATGAGCCTAGACATGTGGGGGGAAGCCATATTAGCGGCTAACTATCTTTTAAATAAGATACCCCGCAAAGATAAGGATAAAACTCCTTATGATAAAACTCCAATGACTTTGTGTAAGTCACAAATGATTTTGAGTAAATCATAATACCAATGCTTTTAATGGTTATGGTAATCACCAATGCAAGAGAGAAGTGTGGTCGCTTGGAATGGATTTGTTGGGCAAATCCTAGAGCTCTAGCAGAACCAGGCAAGTATTCCAAGACCATGACTGGACACGACAATGGGGGCTAACCAAGTTAGGGAAAGTATTGTGATGGTATACTAATGGTTACACAAACGGTCGGTTGGTTCAAAGACATCGCGTCTCCCAAACACCAGTAACCCAAGTATGCTTCACAAAGGAGGGTTCAAAGAGGACACCTACCTATCTTGCAATACTGGACAACCGAAATTGCTTTTGATTCTTAAGGAATAGATCGATACCCATTCATGTGGGGGATTGTTAGAATTTTGGGAGAAAAACTAGTGGAAAATGGGGTTTTCCACTAAGTGTGAAAATAAGTTTTTCACCAACTTTAGACTAAAGTAAAATACATATAACATACGTTGTTGTCAATGTAATTTATGGGTTACTGTAGTACGTTGTGAGGGCTTTCCAACGCATAAAACCACGTCCAAAACGGAGCTCGTATGAATGAGATATCGAAGCTCAAAGTTAAGGTTTCGCAGCAGTGAAAGCTGCGAAAATAAGAGAGAAAAATGCTAAGTATAGCATGTGGACTCATCCCACATTGGTTGAGGGGTAAAACCAAAAGTTGTTTATAAGGTGGGAACCTTACCAACTATTGTTTCATTTAGTAGGACACATCCCTTGAACCCTGAGGGGTGCGAAGCACCCCTAACTCGCACACGCACCCGCGCGTGGCGTGGGGGTATGAGGCACAATGTGGTGCTTTGATGGAGCACTTTGCACTTTGCACTTCGCACGCTCGTATCGCTTGAGAGCCGTCTTATTGTTTTTTAGTTTAACCGGAAGTTGGTCTGGTTGAAGTCCAAGCGGATAGGTTCAAGCGGAGTGGAGAGTGAACCAGAAGAATAGGTTCGGGCGGAACTAGTTCAACCGGAAAGTGGGTCAAGCGGACCTGTGTGGTCCGGGCGGAACCATGTATAACACAGTAACGATCTTACTACTGGATGAACCGATCGATCTAGTGCACGAGAATGTAAATAAGCTTTGTATTATTGATTTCACAAAGAGAACAATTACAAAGCTTTGGTTTCTCTCTCTAGAACACACTTAGAAACACACACTTAGTGGAGATGATATGACCAGGAGTTCTAACATGCTAAGCTAGTCAACCTATTTATAGGTACGACTAAATGAGCTGCGGACCATATCCGGACCATCTGGTCCGGCGGATCATTTGGTACGCTAGACCAACTGATCCGCTGCCCTCATAGTCACACACACATAAGCTCTCACAAAGATACAATACACGAGACACAACGTAGCATAAGAATATGCTTCTACAAACTCCCCCTTAACGTGTAGTGTATCTTTTCTAACTAAATCTCTAGTCTTCAATCTTCAACAATGTTGCATCCGATCGTCAACTTGAAATCTTGTCAGAAAAAGAGCTTGCATGGCTGGATCATTCTTGAATAAATCTTTGACCTTCAAGATCCACTTGTGAAAGATATAACAAACTCCCCCTTTCACCATGCTTGAGTCTTGACACATAAAAAACCTGCAACTTTAGAAGACAAAAGTGCGGATTTTCTTTGAATTTCCAAAAATAATTTAATCTTGGTGCAAAACTTCTCTTTGAGAATCCAAGATATTGATTTTGAAATTTTGATTTTGTATCAAGTGTTGATCAATTGAAAACAACTAAGAAATAAAATATTTTTGGCTTTTAGAAACTTTAGATCAAAACACACCTAAAATCTTTTTGATTTTTCAAAGTTATGCTAAAACACACCAAAAATCTTTTTGAATTTTACTAAAATGGAAATATAAATGCAATACAAAATTACACTCTATTTTTGGTATTTTGCGAGAAAGATCACGACACGAGATCATATCAGACATAACGCATCTAGCACATTTCAATTTTGGTCTTAATCAGCATGCAAGCCAAGATAATCGCAAATACAACATTTATGTTTATTTCAGCATGCACCAATCATTTTTTATCGTTTTCAGATATGCTTAAGGTAATTTTATCATGCACTGATAACTCGGCCTCCACTCTATCAGAAATACTGGCAAATCATCATATTTACCATGTGTTCTAACAATTTCTTAGGTCATGTGATTAATGAGAAAGGAATACACGTTAACCCTTCCAACATCAAAGCAATCAAAGATTGGAGTGAGCCCACTACTCCATCTAAAATTCTTCAATTCCTAGGTCTCGCTGGCTACTACAGAAGGTTTACCGAAAACTTCTCAAAGATAGCTCAGCCGTTGACTGCTCTCACCCAGAAAGACAAGAAGTTTGTCTGGGATTCTTAAGCTGAAACCACCTTTCAGTTACTAAGGCAGAAGTTGTGTAACACACCCATTATGTCCTTGCCTGAGGGAACCAAGGACTTCGTCGTATACTGCGATGCGTCCCGTCTAGGCTTAGGATGCGTGCTTATGCAGCTAGAAAAAGTCATTGCCTACGCCTCACGTCAATTGAAAATCCACGAAAGGAATTACTCAACTCACGATCGTGAACTCGGAGCTTTGTTTTTGCTCTTAAAATTTAGAGACATTATGGTACAAGGTGTATGATATACACTGACCACAAGAGTCTTCAGCACATATTTAACCAGAAAGAGCTTAACATCAGACAACGTCATTGGATAGAGTTACTCAACGACTATGATTGTGAAATTCGTTACCATCCCAGTAAAGCCAATGTTGTTTCCAATGCATTAAGCAGGAAAGACCGAGTAAAACCTCTTCGCGTCTGTGCCCTTGGAGTAACCATTCAATCCAATCTCACATCTCTTGTTAGAGAATCTCAAACTGAATCCCTCAAAGCAGAAAACCTCACTAGTGAACGCTTGTGTGGTATGGAAAGACAATTAGTCAAGAAGCCTGATGAAGCATTCTATTTCATGAATAGACTTTGGGTACCGAATTTCGGTTCTGTGAAGAAATTGGTCTTAGATTAAGCTCACAAGTTTAGGTATTCTATACATCCTAGTTCAGACAAGATGTACCATGCACTACTACAAAAACTGGCATTCTTGACGTGCATTGCGCATCAAGAAAGTGCCTTCTTGACACGCAAATACGCGTCAAGGATGCGGGGGTCAAGAAGCTTCTTGACGCGCAAAATGCGTGTCAAGAAGCTCTTGACGCGCGAACAATGACACGCATTTTATGACATGCTTTGCGCGTCATAAAATGCGCGTCAAGAAAGCCCCAGTCATAAATCTGCTTATGACACTCAATTTTGCGCGTCAAGAATGTAAAAAAAAAATTAAAAAAAAATATTTTTTAATAGAATCACTAGTTTCTACAAATAATGACAATTAACGAGATAATAGAACATAAAAATACACTTATAGTAAAACAATACATTTCATATATTAAAAACAATTCGAACATTTCATACAAGTACTAAAAATATTTCTACATTAACAAATAAATGTATTAGTCGGATGAGTGCCATCTTTGTGAATTAGCTCCATTGTTGGTAGACCTGCAAGTTCCTGCAGAAGAATACCATTTCAGTTGCAACCAACCAAATATGTAAACTTATCATTTACCAAAGCCACGTAACATATATACAAAAGGGATCTTATATGTTAAGTGATCTCATGTAGAAAAGAACAGAACACAAAGAGAGAGAATTCTGCATGCAATTGATAGTATAACTAAACTGTAGAACTGTACCATCAATTTCAAATTTCTAAAAATTTATATGTGCTCTAGGAAAGTTATTATACCAGAAGGAATTCTACATTATAGGTACCTGCATGGTGAACTTAAGATAGTTATTAATAGCATAAAGGAATGCTGGAACAGCAAGAAGCACATTGTTGCGGGCTGCCTGCAGAAGAACTTAGATAACTAGGTATGTTAAACAAACAGAAATGCCAGTCAAAATGCCATGGCTTTCTTGTTGAAAGAACCATAAACACTACCATAATGTTGACCCAAAAGGCCAAAACTGAAATATGGTAACATTACCTGTACAAAACTGGAGATAGAAAGAAGTAATATGGTAATATTACTTAAGCCATTTGCACTCTTTCCTTTCTTCTTCTGAAATTTCTACATGTAGAACTCAAGTTCTTTGCCCTCAAATATGTACCTGCCACAATAATAAAACCACTTAAAACCATTTACACCAAAGATCATGTATTTATGAAATAAAAGTGTCAACTGTCAACATCCAATTTAATATTAAATATCAGAATTCAACCTAGAGTACAAGTCTTTTAGATAGCATCATAAAGTGCTTAAATTTGGTAATATTGCATTATTGCTAGACAAATAAATTCAAACCTTGGGTCCAAAGAAGCATTTTCTAGTAGACTAGTACATCAAAAAAGGACATCAAACAATAAAATAAGGATAGCAGATTGGCAATGTTAAGATCCCCTGAAAGATTATACCATATTTGTTAAATAACATCATAACAGGTGGGGAAAAAAGCATGAGAAACACAAAGGACAATACTCGTATGACAGACAGACTTACAAAAATATGTTGTTGATTAATACATAATAAAACGAAACTAACTTAAAACGTCTTTGTTGTGTGATATACTTTTTTAGATCATGCCCAATATAAGAAATACGTAAAGATGCTAAATCTAACGCCGGGATAGGTGTCACACCCCCAAAAATCCCACGCGCGATAACGCGCCGCAGGGAGCGTGACAAACCAGGATCGCCGTCCATTAGTTACACCAAACGACCAGTAATTAATAAAAAGGTTGTATATTTCATTAAAATATAAATACAGAGTTTTACAAAGGCGGAAGCGTAAATGCAATGAAAGTATTAATGTAAAAACACCATCACCCAAGGTGACGTGGCTTGTTCAAAGACAATAAAAGGGTTTTCAAATACTCATGCATGCGTACTCGTGATACTCGAACATCCGCAACCTGAGAAATAACATGCTAAAAAGTGTCAACACAAAGGTTGGTGAGTTCACGGGTTTAATCAGTTCATCAGTTGAATGTAAATCGACCGTTCAACAACAGTCCCAGTTCAGTGTAAATCAACTGTTCATCGACAGTTCAAGTTCAGTTTAAAATTGATTGTTCAACAACAATCAAGTTGAGTTTAAGATTGACTATTCAACAATAGTCAAGTTGTAAGAGCATAATCACTAATATATATCAAATAGCTAGCTAGGCTATATACATGAAACTTCGCACGTTGATGGTCACCGAAGCTAACAGTTGTTTACAGTTTATGCAGTTTGCCTTGTTGTGTTTAGGACGAATATAACACCCGTTCGATATCCAATCGTGCCAGAGCGACTGACCCGGGTGGGGTTTGTCAGACCCAGTAGTACTACAATATATTTCCCGCTATCGTCATTAATATTAACGGTACCATAGGAAGGACTTTGTTGTATATGTGCTTCAAGTACTTCAAGTGATATATAAAAGTCTAATTATCTCAGTTGTGTAAATCATGCATGTTAATCTCCCCCAAAAGGATTAAAACAGTAAAATGGGGCCGTGAAACTCACCTTAGGTTGCACAGCAAAAGTTTCCAGATGAACAGTTAAGCAGGTAGCAAGAACGAGTCTTGTGCAAACAATCAATCACCTAACGACCATACGAGTATAAGTGTGTGTTCTATAAACTATCAACTCTAATGCAAACGACAAAAACGAATGATCGTGGAGTTCAAAATAAGTCAAGGATGGCACTTGTGCCAAATCCGAGCGATTATCGAAATAACGCGAGAAAATACAATATACAACAATATTATATATTTTCGAAGTTCAAAGGTTTCAAAAATAAATATATATATATATTTAATATATATAAAGTATATTTAACTAAATGTTCGAGTGACGTTAATAACGAATTTGCGAGAACAATATATATTTATATATATAAAAGATTATCATAAAATATCCGGTTATTTCAATAGAAATCCAACGACATAGGTTTATATATTAGTTTACTCAAGATATATATATATATATATATATATATATATATATATATATATATATATTTATATAATTTCCTCCGAAAGCATCTAATCGTTTTCAATAACCCAACGTTACACGTGTATATATTAAATTTCACGAGAATATACTTATTTTTACCCTTTTACTTAACGCCATAATTCTTGTGTTTTAAAATATGTATATATGTATATATACGGATTTATCAAACTATATTTTGGTTCAAATCGTCAAATATTACGAGTTTAATAGTCAATACACATTTTTACGGGTTTTAAACATTCGTAGAAAACCATTTTAAGCAAGTTTTAATTGACCCAAATCATCAAATTACCAAAAAATAAAGAAAAGAACGAAATGAGGTCGGCTGGGTTCGAACCCGCGACCTCTCACAAACAAGCGACTACGCTGACCACTAGGGCAGATTTCCGATGGTGTCAACAAATGGCCGAGAATCAATTTATGCGGTATAGGGACGCAGGAACTGAGTCAAAGGGAAACAGAACAATCAAAAAGAACTCGCAGGGAGCGGGTTTAGAACCCGCGACCTCTTGAACCAAGGCGCACGCACACACCACTGCGCTGGGTTATCTGTTTGTTTTAAAAATCGCATAGAAATATATATATTCAGATCATGTCGTGAGTTCATCTTCTTCCTCAAGAACTCCGGTGGCCGGAGTTTCATTCCGGTCACCGGAAAACGCGAAACATGAACACGACTCCCAGAAAGATGCGATTAACAGAGATGGATGATTACCTCAAGTTGTAACGAACGTTTGATGCGTTTTTTTTTTTGAACTAAACCCGAACAATCTCGAACTCGAACCCCGGGACGAATTGGGTTGCTCTGCTGATTGCTGCTGCTTTAGCGACCACCAAGGGGTGTCGAACGACGATAAACAGCGGCGAACAGTGGTGGTCGTTGGGTTTTGTCTCGCCGGAAAAATCAGGGAAACGAGGGAGGGACGAGAGGAAGAACGAGAGATGGTTTGTGGTTGTGCAAATGATATTTACACCTCCTAATGTTTATCATGATGGCATGAAGCGAAACTGTCGAATGATGGTGATGATCGGTCGAACCCGATCATCAACCCTGCTTTTAATTCTCGTAATTGCCATTAAAATCAAGTATAGAACATTGACACAGTTAGTCCCTCCCACTTACAAGGTTGACACAAGGTTTTAGGAGATTTACAAAAATGATCCCCACTAGTTTTATAAAGGAAAAGAGGTTTAGGAAATGGCGAAAAGGATCCCTCAAAGTATAAGAGTGCTAACGGATTTCTAACGAAGTTAACAGGGAATGTTTTAACGACAAAAAATACGAGGAACGTCAACATATATAAATCGTATTACGTTTATGAAAAAAATATATATATATCTCGTTTAAGTTCACATAAAATCATAGATTTTAGTTCAATAATTATTTATTTAAGTTGTAACCTATATCTTTTTAAATCTCATAAAGTTATTACTTAAAGTTTATAAATGTATACTTTATGTCTACATAAAATCATAAATATAAGTCTACGATTTAATAATTAAAATTCACATAGAATAATAAAATACATGTGAAATATATACATATATATATCACGTGGAATCATAAAGTGAACTCATGGAATGTCAAACGTTTGAACTTAGTGCATGCTCGTAGTGATGATCACACAAAACCCTAATTGCTAAGGTCCACACAGTCAATCACATAAATGGTTCACACAACATTTAATGCGGTTTACGTTCAGTTAATGTCCGAAAATGACCTGAAAAGTCGGATTGTCACAGTATCCCCTTGTTGAAGAATTTTCGTCCTCGAAAATTGCGTAACGTGGTAAAAGTTAATGAGCTAAACACAAAGAAAAGAAAAGAAAAACATTTGCAGTCGTCACATCATCCCCTTGTTGAAAAAATTTCGTCCCGAAATTTAAATCAGTAACAATTGTTTTAAGAGTCGAATAAACAGTAACATACCGAAGGAATTCAGGTTTCCTACTCCAAATGGAGTGATAGATGTTATAGTCAAGAATGTGTACCAGATGTTGAGAAGATGCCAAATGTTTAGATGTTTTCGAAAGGAATTCTAATGGAAAGTATAGAAAGTGATTTTCTTATCAGGTTTCCTTACAAGAGGAGTTGAACAAATGTACTTCAGGATTCGTGTTGCGTGACCAGGCCGAACAGAGTGACCTGATAACATAAGTGTCTTAAATCAAGATTTCAATATGAAGAACAGTCATAATACATCCGAGTAGTTTCCGGCTATTGTACCCAATGCTGGGAGTGAGGTTCCCACGCCGTGTCTCGTTTTTAATTAAGGAGTTCGCATCCACCAATAACCCAGGTAAATCAAAGGGAAGGAAATTTGAGTATGAGAAGATTGTGTGTGCATCAGGTCAATCGGAGTTTGTTTAATAGACCCATCGTGTACCGAAAATGTAAACGTCTAGACTTTACCTGGGAGTTAGAAACTAGCATAGAATTACACAAGGCTTATCAAGTTATCATGAGGACCCATTGGTTCATTTAGTACTTTATGAGGTTATGACCGATTAAGTTCACATGATTCATAATAACATTCAAATTCACCTGTCATGCAATAACGTTTCAGATAGCATACGAGTTTCTACAAAGATTTCTTTTAAAGGTTAATGCGGTCGAAGAGTACTAGCATGCAATCTATCATGAAGGTTTTACCATACAACGCATACAACTGTCACAATACCTTATGTACTAGCATACGACCCTAACATGACATATCTATAGTATGTAAGTTCATAAACTAACCAACACAACCCTTACGGTGCAAAGTTGACGGGGCAACTTCACACAGTCTTGTCATTCCCACCGAGGTAGGAGATTTAGGACCTTGTATGGTGTATGGTTTTCATATCCAATCAAATTAATACATTCACAGCATGTCATTTTCTGGTTCCTAACACGTTTCCTACGCATAACTAATCATGCAATTCTACGCCACTTGTGTTTAAGCCAGCACCACAATGATTGATCAATTTATATACCTTAAACATAGGATAAGATTCTCAATTTTTAGCATGCATAAACACGTATGTTTTATAAGCATTTCTCATGAGAAGTTCAGAAGCGAACAAACTATTTATCATGGTTAAAATGATTCAATAGTTGCTATCATGCTAAAACATAACTTGTAACACACTGATTTTGTGACAAAAGGACTGCGGTCTTAAAGAGAAATCCAAATCAAGATCCCATTGCCATTTTAAAGGTAACATGTAGCAGTTTATTTTAGAAAATAATTACTCAATTCTATTAGAAATTATTCAAGCAATCACATAGACAATTAGGTTAAAAATTCAATTTGGAATTCAATATCATACAACATATCATCATGCGTATTACCTTGCTAAAGAATCCAAAAATAAGGGCAAGTTCAACAAAACAAAGTGTAAACTATGAGGTACCGAATATCGAAAGGTGCTTATCAAGCAGGAGAATAGCAAATTTAAAATGAAGAGCGCCAACGGTTTTGTTTGTGAATTCTCGTAAGCGATCAGATAACCAGCTTATGATAACCGAAACTATACATTCCAAGAATGATATGTGAGTTTAAACTAGCACGGGTAAAGGTACCAGTAGGGAAGATGCAAATAACGTAATGGATAGTATAAAATTCGGAGAGAGGTATATATGTGCTTGACAGGATTTGGCAAGAAATTTTGCATAGACCGATATCGAAATGAACGTGTCAACGGTTATACAATCCAATAGGGTTAACGTCTCGTTAGAAGAATCTTCATTGTTTAAGCTCACCGGCATGCCCAGTCTCCTTGATGTCCTTGCGCTTCATGCGTCTTGATTCCTTTCTTGTCAAAACATCAATCCAAATGACTGTCAAAAGTAAGATGTAGCACAAGGATGTTATGAAAGGGTGTTAATGAAACAGAACATCAGAATGTTCAAAAACGGCTTTGGCTTGGGTTGCCTGTATATATGCATTTTTGCTGGGGTTTAGTGCAAGTTTTCCGCGGGTCAAAAGATCAAACCGGGTGTTCCATAGAAAAGGATCAGGCCTATCACCTTAGTGAATGCAAGAGAGTTCACAAAAACAAGGCAGTCGACCTAGAAGCAATGCCCCTTAAACGAAAGTCGATCTACTTCTTAACACATGCTTCTAAACATTGGAATTGATCATTCGTTCAGGTGGTTTGTCATTCATAAGGGAATATATCTGGTTTTCAAAACGTTGATGTTCATCTGAGTCAGAACTTGCGTCTAAATCATGGCAGGAAATTCGCTTCAGAAAAGTTTTCTTCTAGACTCGGACAATTGAAAGCATGAAGTTTGATTATTTTGGGTATGTCTCTTTTGGTAGGAATACGTAAGGGATATCTGTAATCTCGGAGAAAGTAGCATTAAGCAGTTCTGTCGAGGACCTAGTCGTGTTAGATGGAGTTTCTCATGACGAGGCTCTTGTGTATGACTCTAAAGTCAATCGTTGGTCCGGTACTGGTCCCACTTCAACGTGCCACCAATGTTTATATATAGGGTGTACCGCAGCTAACCCACCACACTACCAGCACCTTAAAAGTGTGCCAACTACCCACCATTACTAGATATTAGTCAAACCACATTGTATACTTTTATCAGAAATAGAGGACTGCAAGTTTCTCCCATACGTTTGAATGTAAAAGGGATGAGAGATTAAAACTTCAATACGTTGTACAAACAAAGGTGTAGGTATTTCCATTCACAATATCAGTGAGATGCATACGGTTTGCCATTCTAGCGAAGATCGTCGAGAGTTTGGCACGCGTAGTAAGGATATCATAGAGCTTCAAATTTCAAGACGATCAAAATTTTAAATAGGCCACAAGGTTTAAGCTTAAGCTGGAGGGTCATCCATGAAAATTTTCTGAAAATGACGATGAGGATTCGCGTACCAGAATTTTATCGATAGTTGCTATGAGAGGAGCGTAAATTAATATACAAAATGTATGGATAACTTGGTGTACTCAATGTGTAAGAAGGGTAAATATAGTTTGACCGCACAGTTAGCTATTGATAACAAGAAGTTCATGCTCGATGGGTGTTAATAGAGTTTCCATATAAGGCTTGGTATTGTTATTGCGATTGAAGCACAAGATTGTCATATCATCAGTGGTGTTAACTAGTAGAAAAATTAACCGAAAGTGTAACGCCTTTCGGTTCAAAGCTTAGAAGCTTATTCAGGGCATAAAGGATTACAAAGCACGAGAATCAGAAATTGTCGGTTGCTAAATCATGGAAGGTTGAATTATGCAAACAAAAATCGATAGTTCAGGCTCAGGAGATCAATCAGAATAGTCCTTACGTTAAACCTGAGAATCATTAGTTTGAAAGTCAGAAAGGATTCTCACTACTATTAGCCCTACTAGAGCTAAATATGCTTGCGATGTGGTAGGCAATTTGTACAACTGTGTCGATGTCGCTGGCAGCAAGTATTGGTTCGCACAAGAAAATCAGGGAATATGAATATTCACAGGGACAATTCACAAGAGTTTTTAGCCAACAAATATGCTCCAATGCTCACGGTATATGCTTGAACTAGTTCGTTTATCAAATGTTGCCTGGGAATTCGTCCGGTGAATGTATATACAAGTTGTCTCACAATCATACAGTTTCAGGGATTGATATGGTAGGTAAAGTCGCAAAGGTAGAATTATATTTCAAAATGAGTTTAAACCAGTCGAATATTTCGTCGAGAGTGTTCGTAGTTACGAAAGACTTGTCATTTAAATACATGAGTTATACGGTGCCCCTTCCGGACTAACATTCGTAATAGGTGTCAAAGGGTTCACGAATGGATTAGAATCCATATATATAAGAGATGATATCATGCGCGATAGTGTTTACAAGATAGATGAATTCGATCATCTAGTCGAATTTCAACATGCTCAACATTCAATACCACGAGGAAAAACAAAATTTACAGGAATTTGGTCCCAATACGACCATTGGCTTGCCTAGTAGGATTCTCCAAGATTTTCATATACTGCAAATTACATTTACGTGTGCACCCGTAAATGTGATTTACTTTCTATGATCATCCTAGTTCCTCTTACTTTAGCTACCAAGTATGGTGTGGTCACTAACCCATGGTTATCTTGACCAGAATTTGTTAATGAGACAAGTTTTCGAGAATAGAGTGCTCACTCAGATTGGAATGACCCACCTGAAGCGAGTCAGCCAGAAATTTAGCTCAATAGGATCTGAGTAGGGTTTATCACAACGACCCTAGCTTAGCTCGATGTTAGAGAATAAGTATCACACATACTGGCGTGATCGCAATCCGATACACAAAGAGGGAATTTCAGTCGACCTGCATCAGGTTTCGTTGGGGTTATAAGAATTGTACTCCAGTTGTATTATTTCAACGCACAACGCGATAAAATCGAGAAGGGAAAGATCTTAAGAGATCACAGCAAATGTGAAGACGATCAGGATAACAAAAGTTGATATAAATGCCCCATAGGCAGCTACTTGAATTCATACCCTGCTAACTCTAGTGAAGCTAAATAATCGCGCTACTAGCACATCGAGATAACATTCCCTGAACGGATGAGGTTAGAGATATACGTAAGGCAGGTATAACAAGAACCTCTTAAGCTAAGATAGTGATTTAAGGACAAGAAGAGGTATTACACCACCTTCCATATGCAGCATACATCCATAGTATGGGCGCTACGCCCAGTTGTTCAATCAGGAATAATCCCGAGTAGCAATCAGCTTGTCAAAAGTATAAACGTGATCCTTCAATCTGATTCGACGTCTCATCGTACATGAATGTTAACCAAGGGGTACAAAACTTAAAGAGGTTAAGAAAAATGACTCAAGACTAACCGGCTTCTCGCCATGAGTATAAGGGGATTGGGTGATGTAAACAACAAATCGTAAACCAGGTGCGTGTAGGAGTGAGTATCACGATGCATGAGAGAAATGTTTAAGTGCAACTAATGCAAAATAGTTACAGTCTAAGACGAATCTTAGTTCGCTGTAACCAATGGCTCTGATACCAATCTGTCACACCCCCAAAAATCCCACGCGCGATAACGCGCCGCAGGGAGCGTGACAAACCAGGATCGCCGTCCATTAGTTACACCAAACGACCAGTAATTAATAAAAAGGTTGTATATTTCATTAAAATATAAATACAGAGTTTTACAAAGGCGGAAGCGTAAATGCAATGAAAGTATTAATGTAAAAACACCATCACCCAAGGTGACGTGGCTTGTTCAAAGACAATAAAAGGGTTTTCAAATACTCATGCATGCGTACTCGTGATACTCGAACATCCGCAACCTGAGAAATAACATGCTAAAAAGTGTCAACACAAAGGTTGGTGAGTTCACGGGTTTAATCAGTTCATCAGTTGAATGTAAATCGACCGTTCAACAACAGTCCCAGTTCAGTGTAAATCAACTGTTCATCGACAGTTCAAGTTCAGTTTAAAATTGATTGTTCAACAACAATCAAGTTGAGTTTAAGATTGACTATTCAACAATAGTCAAGTTGTAAGAGCATAATCACTAATATATATCAAATAGCTAGCTAGGCTATATACATGAAACTTCGCACGTTGATGGTCACCGAAGCTAACAGTTGTTTACAGTTTATGCAGTTTGCCTTGTTGTGTTTAGGACGAATATAACACCCGTTCGATATCCAATCGTGCCAGAGCGACTGACCCGGGTGGGGTTTGTCAGACCCAGTAGTACTACAATATATTTCCCGCTATCGTCATTAATATTAACGGTACCATAGGAAGGACTTTGTTGTATATGTGCTTCAAGTACTTCAAGTGATATATAAAAGTCTAATTATCTCAGTTGTGTAAATCATGCATGTTAATCTCCCCCAAAAGGATTAAAACAGTAAAATGGGGCCGTGAAACTCACCTTAGGTTGCACAGCAAAAGTTTCCAGATGAACAGTTAAGCAGGTAGCAAGAACGAGTCTTGTGCAAACAATCAATCACCTAACGACCATACGAGTATAAGTGTGTGTTCTATAAACTATCAACTCTAATGCAAACGACAAAAACGAATGATCGTGGAGTTCAAAATAAGTCAAGGATGGCACTTGTGCCAAATCCGAGCGATTATCGAAATAACGCGAGAAAATACAATATACAACAATATTATATATTTTCGAAGTTCAAAGGTTTCAAAAATAAATATATATATATATTTAATATATATAAAGTATATTTAACTAAATGTTCGAGTGACGTTAATAACGAATTTGCGAGAACAATATATATTTATATATATAAAAGATTATCATAAAATATCCGGTTATTTCAATAGAAATCCAACGACATAGGTTTATATATTAGTTTACTCAAGATATATATATATATATATATATATATATATATATATATATATATATATATATATATATTTATATAATTTCCTCCGAAAGCATCTAATCGTTTTCAATAACCCAACGTTACACGTGTATATATTAAATTTCACGAGAATATACTTATTTTTACCCTTTTACTTAACGCCATAATTCTTGTGTTTTAAAATATGTATATATGTATATATACGGATTTATCAAACTATATTTTGGTTCAAATCGTCAAATATTACGAGTTTAATAGTCAATACACATTTTTACGGGTTTTAAACATTCGTAGAAAACCATTTTAAGCAAGTTTTAATTGACCCAAATCATCAAATTACCAAAAAATAAAGAAAAGAACGAAATGAGGTCGGCTGGGTTCGAACCCACGACCTCTCACAAACAAGCGACTACGCTGACCACTAGGGCAGATTTCCGATGGTGTCAACAAATGGCCGAGAATCAATTTATGCGGTATAGGGACGCAGGAACTGAGTCAAAGGGAAACAGAACAATCAAAAAGAACTCGCAGGGAGCGGGTTTAGAACCCGCGACCTCTTGAACCAAGGCGCACGCACACACCACTGCGCTGGGTTATCTGTTTGTTTTAAAAATCGCATAGAAATATATATATTCAGATCATGTCGTGAGTTCATCTTCTTCCTCAAGAACTCCGGTGGCCGGAGTTTCATTCCGGTCACCGGAAAACGCGAAACATGAACACGACTCCCAGAAAGATGCGATTAACAGAGATGGATGATTACCTCAAGTTGTAACGAACGTTTGGTGCGTTTTTTTTTTTGAACTAAACCCGAACAATCTCGAACTCGAACCCCGGGACGAATTGGGTTGCTCTGCTGATTGCTGCTGCTTTAGCGACCACCAAGGGGTGTCGAACGACGATAAACAGCGGCGAACAGTGGTGGTCGTTGGGTTTTGTCTCGCCGGAAAAATCAGGGAAACGAGGGAGGGACGAGAGGAAGAACGAGAGATGGTTTGTGGTTGTGCAAATGATATTTACACCTCCTAATGTTTATCATGATGGCATGAAGCGAAACTGTCGAATGATGGTGATGATCGGTCGAACCCGATCATCAACCCTGCTTTTAATTCTCGTAATTGCCATTAAAATCAAGTATAGAACATTGACACAGTTAGTCCCTCCCACTTACAAGGTTGACACAAGGTTTTAGGAGATTTACAAAAATGATCCCCACTAGTTTTATAAAGGAAAAGAGGTTTAGGAAATGGCGAAAAGGATCCCTCAAAGTATAAGAGTGCTAACGGATTTCTAACGAAGTTAACAGGGAATGTTTTAACGACAAAAAATACGAGGAACGTCAACATATATAAATCGTATTACGTTTATGAAAAAAATATATATATATCTCGTTTAAGTTCACATAAAATCATAGATTTTAGTTCAATAATTATTTATTTAAGTTGTAACCTATATCTTTTTAAATCTCATAAAGTTATTACTTAAAGTTTATAAATGTATACTTTATGTCTACATAAAATCATAAATATAAGTCTACGATTTAATAATTAAAATTCACATAGAATAATAAAATACATGTGAAATATATACATATATATATCACGTGGAATCATAAAGTGAACTCATGGAATGTCAAACGTTTGAACTTAGTGCATGCTCGTAGTGATGATCACACAAAACCCTAATTGCTAAGGTCCACACAGTCAATCACATAAATGGTTCACACAACATTTAATGCGGTTTACGTTCAGTTAATGTCCGAAAATGACCTGAAAAGTCGGATTGTCACAATAGGAGCATAAATGGTAAAGCATATTCAGAATGTACCTTTAAATGATCAAGTTTGTCCACTACACCAAGGTAGTGCCACGAGATTCCGTCTTGCTGGACTCATGCCTTGTAAATCCACGAACATGCATTTCATAAATGACCAAATCTCTTTGTGCAAATGCCAGGGGTAGGTCTCCTTCCCAGTCAAACTAATAAAAGAAGAATTATAGACATAATGAATACAAGGTAATTGCTGCAAGATATTGTTTCATGTCAAATGAGATGAAGCAAAAAAACAATTATAATAATAATAACATCAATCCCCTGTTACCACAATAAATTCAATCAGCCAATAAGGGTCCTGACGCAAATTATTTTTAGTAAGCACGTGATACGGTGATATTACCTTTTCATTTGCAAATTTTACAGAAGTGAATAATAAAATGTACTTCTTGCCAATTTTATTTCTGCACTTTCCTTTTAACATCATACTTTACCTTATAGATACTGCCATAATGACTTGATATCAAGACTAGGGTAACGAGTATTTTGATGAAGTTATTTTACTAAAATCTAGTGTTTAACAGAGAGAAGTATTGAAATACCAACGTTTACTTGGTAGTTGGTACTGGGGTTTAAATTAGAGTCGGTATTTCTTTATTACAGTTTCATCATAAACAGAACTGTAATCCCTGACAAATGAGGTGATTTTATGGTACAATCTTTTTGATCAAATACTCCCCCTTATACTAAATAAACTTTCGGCAGGATCCTTTATGTTGGTTGCAAATCCCTGGAGATCTGAAGGTCCTTACTCCATAAAGTTCCATAAAACCTAGTGATTACCATTCTTTTTCCCAAAGCCCGTCATTTATATCTTGTCCTGCCTTGCTAACCTTTTTAAACATTTTTTTCTTTTTAGTATTTGAATTTTTAAGTGACACAATAAAACTGAGACTACAGGATGCAAGATAATAAGAAATAGCATTAAACGCAGTTTCAATCAATGAGAGTAAAGATAGACAAGAAAGTAACAAACTGTTAGAGAATGGAAGAAAAAAGAGAGATAAAGTAATGAAACACAATAAAAGAGTTCTTATTCAATAGGGTATCATTTAATTTGTTCTCATCATCTTACTTATTATCATCGAGGTGATTTAAGAATAATAGGGCTAGTTTACTAAATAGACATGGGATCATGATTCATTTAATGAGAGAGAATAAAATCTGCATGGTGTCTTTCATGATTAATTCCAAAACATGTTATGCACTTATGCAGTGCATCATGTCTTTTATAATTTGTCTATTACCAATTAGACTTAAGCTATTGAAATGGTCAAGTGTGATAGTAAATGGCTAATTGGCTACAGTCCCATATATTTTCAAATTTATACCTCATCAGCCAAAGGAATTCTGCCGGCCATCTGACTCCAGCAATCATCATCAGGTCCCAAAACACCAAATTCTCCCCTACTTACAACAGCCTGAATAAGCACCAACAAAGTCAAGGAATGTCACTTTCTTAGGGAATATGAAATTGAGTAAGTACCAAGTCACAAGCACAGTCAGGTGAAGAAAGGAGAATATTTTATCTTGACACTTAGGATTATATAAAAACAGAGACATGATATAGATGAATCAGGTTACCAACTTTAGCATATGGATCTAACAAGATCTGTGAAGAATCAAAATAGTGCCCTTCCTCAGGACAAAACTCTCCATCAAATCTATAGCCGTAGAGCATATCTGTAAAATCTCCCTTTAGAAACACATGCCATACATCTCCAGTCTTATTGGTAAGTTGATCCAGAGGTATCTCCTGAGTAATTCTTTTCTGCATCAAATGAGAATACATATAAAACAACTATACCAATGATAAATTCAGACATATAATTGCCAATTTAAAAATATATATATGGATAAATTAGTCTAATAATTGATACAATGACACAACCAAATTGTTGTAGTTAAACAAAAAAAAAGGTAAAGCACATTTGTGCCTATTCAATGATGGTCAAATTCCGTAACTAACCATTAAACAGAAAATTGCATCAATTGACCCACCATACATTTAGATGTGTCTCATCGTACAAGCAATCTAAGCACATAAAATATAGCCAAAATGTCAGGTGTGTGCACCATATAATAGATTTTTACAGATTTAGGATTGCCATCTTCATCACTTTAGAAAAGAAAGTGCTAAAACCACAAAACAATAAGATAGGCCTAAAACATATCAACATTTATTATCAAGTTACACCTCCAATGTTAAATATTAAATTGATGACCCATAATGTGTTCATTGCTGACATAAATATAAAGATCAAGTCAGGAAGGCAACACTTATTAGCTATATCACTTGCTGGAATATGCGATGGCCAGAAAATCATGAATAACTTACTGAAAAGCTTCATAACTTTGATACCATTAACTGATTACGAGCCTGACGGCAACTTCATTTTCTCGCGAGGACTAGGGTTCCGATGAGGATAGAGAGCAGACGAGTAGAGCTGACGGCAACTTCATTTTCTCGCGATTATCGTGTTTCTTCACGAACTACGCCATTAAAGAGCTTTAGGTTCAGATTTTACCTAGATGATATTGTAGATCGATCTGAGTGAGCCCAATCGAACCTTTTATCAGTTGAAGAATGAGGATTGCACATACGATGCTCTCTGATTTGTGGTCGATTTTGTGTGTGAGCGATGGAGAATCGATTAACCAGAAGAAGAAATCGGAGTGTGTGAGCGGATGATGGAGCAGAGATGGAGAATCGATTTAGGGTTTTCGCGTGTGGTGCGATGGAGAATCGATTAATCAGAAGAAAAGCAGAAATCGATTGTGTGTGAGCGGATGATGGAGCAGAGATCGATTGTGTGTGAGAATCGATTAACCAGAATCGTTTTTGTGTGTTGGGCGAATGAAAATTTTGGAGGAGCGGGAGATGATATAGGGATTTTGGCGCTCAATGAAAATAATGAAAATTTAGGGCAAATCAGAAGAGGGAAAATAAAATAAAAGACGACGGCAGCTTCTTGACACTCATATTATAAGTGTCCTCCGTGTTTTTTTTTCTTTGAAATATGACAGAAATTCTTGACACTCAAAAATGCGCGTCATGAATTCTTAGGAATTACCTATAATTGACATTTTATTTTGACACTTCAGTTTTTGCACGTCAAGAATTATCGAGTGTCATCGTTCGCGTGTCAAGGAAAGCAGTTTTTGTAGTAGTGATGGTTTGAAAGAGTTGTATTGGTGGCCTAACATGAAGGCTGAAATCGCCACATACATTGGTAAATGTGTGACTTGCGCAAAGGTCAAAGCTGAATACCAAAAACCCTCTGGTTTACTCGTTCAACCTAAAATACCATAATGGAAATGGGAAGATATTTCCATGGATTTCATTACCAAGTTGCCAAGGACTCGAGCCATAAATGATGCCATTTGGGTTATCGTTGATCGTCTGACTAAACCACTCACTTCTTACCCATCTAGAAATCCTACACCACTGAACAACTTGCCAAAATTTACATGAAGGAATTTTTGTGTCTCATCATGGAGTACCTATTTCTCTTATCTCTGATCGAGATAGTCGTTTTACCGCCCGATTTTGGCAAACTCTTCAGAAAGCTTTGGGTACTCGCCTCGACATGAGTATAGCCTAGCATCAACAAAATGATGGCCAAAGTGAAACAACCATTCAAACTCTCGAAGACATGCTTCGTGGTTGTATAATTTATTTCGGTAACAGTTGGGACGAACACCTGTCGTTAGCTGAGTTTTCTTAAAACAATAGTTATCACATCAGCATTCAAGCCACACCTTTTGAAGCTTTGTACGGAAGAAAGTGTCGTTCGCCACTTTATTGGACTAAAGTTGGTGATAGTCAACTCACAGGTCCTGAACTAGTACATGAAATTCTGAGAAAATCTCCCAGATCCATAGTCGTTTGAAGGCTGCCCGTGATCGACAGAAGTGCTACACTGACAATCGACGCATACCATTGAAATTCTTCAAGGGAGATCGCGTTATGCTGAAAGAGCACCATGGAAATGTGTTATTTGTTTCGAAAAACGTGGAAAGTTGAACCCTCGCTACATTGGTCCATTTGAAATCATTGAAGACATTGGACTAGTAGCATATCGTTTATAGTTGAACTTAGCAAAGTTCATGATGTGTTCCATGTCAGCAACCTGAAAAAGTGTTTGTCTGACGAATATGCTATCATCCCTTTGGATGAAATCGAGATTGACGATCGTCTACACTTCATCAAAATGCCTACTGAGATCTACGATCGTGAGATCAAACGATTGAAGAAAAGTCGGATTCCCATCGTAAAAGTTCGTTGGAACTCATGCCGAGGTCTAGAATATACATGGGAACGAGAAGATCAAATGCGAGAGAAGTATCCACATCTATATGCCAATGCTGCCAACCCTAGTAGTCAAGACTAAATTTCGGGACGAAATTTCTCTAACCGGGGGAGTATGTGACAACTCGTATATTTCAGGTTATCTCTAATAATATATTTACGTGCAATTAACTGTGATTCTGTGTGCATTAGACTTAATTTATCCAAATTAGGTAAACTTACATTCGGACATAGATAATATAGGTCCGACAACGTTTACCCGTAGTGGAAATCAACATAAAGTTCCGCGACTATTCAGGATGGAACTTCAGTAACAAGAAGTTTCATAAATATTGTTTTGTGGAATTTTAATATAAAATAGTCATTTTATATTTTCAAATATTACGTTATGTCGAAACGTATTTTAAAACAAAATGTTCATTTGAACAGCAAGTCATTACAATCAAACAATGTTTTGTATTCATAAAACATGGTTTTTATTTCCAAACTATGTTACTATTCCGTTTAATATAGATTTAAACGTGTCGCCAATATTTCTAAACGAGAAATGCTCGTGACGAGCAAAAACTTTAAATCAATATTCCTAGTACATCGTATGTGTACGATCAAACATTAGATATCAAGACTTGTGACATTTTCCCATTCGTTCAAACTAAACGTGACAAATATTATTTTTATTGGTTTTCATATAAATTATCCGTTTTCATGTTAAAAACCAAGTATTCATCCGTTTATCGTTTTGACTCAAACAAAGTATCATTGGACTCGTTGGACCGACCCGGATTCATCTCTAGTGTACCCGAGACCCGAATCGGCCCGATAAGCCCAATGGGCCTACCGACCCAATTACCTTTTCCTTTCTCTTTTCCTTTCTCCTTGTGGCTCAACCCGCCGACTCAAACCCCTGGCCCGTTTCTCTTTTCCTCTCGACCCACAGACCCAGCCCGACCCGGCTAGTTTTTCTTCTCTTTTCTCCCTCCGATTGGGCCCGAGCCCATTTCTTTCCCCTCTCCTTTTCCCTTCGACCCGTTACCTTTTCCCCCTTCATTTTCTTTTGCTTTTTGGTCCGGTCGAACCCGACTTCGAACCCCCTCCTCTTCTTTTCTTTTTCTTTTTTTCTTCTGGTTCTTCCTCCCTCCATTTCATTCGGTTCCAACCGAAATCCCTTAACTCTCTATTAGTCTTTGGTTACAAACCATCACATGTCTAATACCCCCTTGTGGCTAGATTCCCCTACTTGTATACAAGATATTAAACATCTTTGTTGGCTAAGTACATGGCAAACACAAGACCCATTAGATAAACACATTAACCACTTACAAACTTGACAACTTTGTCTCCTTATCCACCTTTTTCCTCCCTCTTTTACCCTCTTCCTTTGGCCGGTTCTAACATCCACAAAACACCCACAAAACACCCACATTTATCTCACTTTCAAGCACAAGAGAAACCTTGGTCCAAGCCCCCTTCCATTCCCCCTCTTTCTCGGTTCGAACCACCACCTAATCGACCCTATTCGGTTCATTTAAAACCGTGAACCCCAACCCACTTAACCACTCTTATAAACATAAACACATAACCATTTCATCACAAAACACAAACACTTATTCTCTCTTTCTCTCATATCTTTCACTCTCTCTCGGCTCCCTCTCTAAACCACCACAATCACCACCTTCCTTCATCAATTAAGCTTGATTCAAGCTCATAATCACAACCTTTAACTTCTAAACTCAAGGTAATCAAACTTTCATCTTTATTTCTTCATCATTCTTCCATTCTTTCTTTCTAATCTTTCATTTCCTTTTAATAATCTTATGAATCTTTCATCATATTCATGAACCTCCTTTCATTCTTTCATCATTATCTTCCTAAAACAAGATAAAGGGTGGGTTTAGGAGCATAACCGAAAGCTTAATCAACACCCATCAAAGTCATTACCGATCCAGTTTGCAGCTTAAGTGAGGAACCCTTAATTTTTCTAATTAATTCTATGTTTCTTTCCATATTATGTCACAAATCATGTTCATGATTCAAGTCTTGATGTTGTTGTTTGATGATTTGCTAGCAATCCTTGATATTAGTAACATTACATACACTTTGATGGAACTAGGATATTATATGCTTATGATTTTTAAAAGATTTAAACATTATACTTATGCTTATGTTTAAAATGTCTTATGTTATGTGACAAATTTCAACAAAACTAAGACCTACTATGAGTTTAGAACTTACTAGTATGTGTATTTTGATGGATAAAGTCATGAAATAAAGTTGGAAACAAGATTTTGTAATATATATATATATATATATATATTACTATATATAATACATATTGCCTTAAAGGGTATTTTTGTCATGAAAAATGCTTAATCCTTAAGACGCGTACAATGAATTATGCAAAATGTACAAGTGTTTCAAGCATAAAAAGTAAACCCTCCTTAAATCCTCAATCCCTAACAACAATCTGCCCTTCAAAAAAGAGGGTTAGATGAGGAATTTAACATCAAAGCACGCCTTGAACCTGCAGTGCCGCCTTTGAAAACATCGATTCTCCTCCTTCTCTCCTTTCCATTGGTCATAGATTATCCAGGCGTTCACTCTTCATCTTCTCCTGCTAAAGAGATATAATTAGTCTTGGAAGTTTAACATTGTGGTTGAAGCTCTATAAATTCAGCACGTACAAATCAAACAAAGCACGAAACGAATCAGCCGTCTATCTTCTCTCAAACCCTAGCCGCCGAAGCTCCATCGATCCATACCTCTGCTCATCACAGATTTGCAGCTA
This sequence comes from Deinandra increscens subsp. villosa, assembly GCA_039602395.1. Taxonomy (NCBI): domain Eukaryota; kingdom Viridiplantae; phylum Streptophyta; class Magnoliopsida; order Asterales; family Asteraceae; genus Deinandra; species Deinandra increscens. Next base: position 23,331,362 of record JBCNJP010000012.1, on the reverse strand, counting down.
CCAGATGCAGTCACTGCATCTTCATCTTCCTCGCGCCTATCTCTCACAGGTAACTTTTATTTTCGTTTTTGATGTTAATTTTGATATCTCATAGGAACCAACTACCTCTCATCTGCGAACTCAGTATGATTTTGCTATCGGGGAAATCTGAAGATGTCGGGAAGTTTGAAATTCAAAATTTCTCTACGTCAGATGACTCCTCTAACCCTAGATTTAAAACCTTTTCCTCTCTATCTTTTCAGAGCCACCACACACATATTGTGAAGCTCCGACCGGGTTCATTCTCCAACAAGGTTGTCACCTTAAACCGATTACGCATATGTGAAGCATTCCATACCCAATCGCCAGTTCCTGCTCCACCGTTTACACATCTCCATCTTCTACTACTATGTAATCACAAGGTATGCTCGCATTTCTTCTCTCATATAAACCCTAATTAGTTTTGATGTTAGAAACGATGATGTAGGATTGGAGGCTGTGGTAGCAGGACAGCGGTACACAATCATGTATAAAATCCGAAGCTTTCATTCCATCTCACCATCACAATTCAAAAGCTTACTTTTTGATGTCAGATCGTAGGCATACAAACAAAAAGGATTCATAAGGATTCATAGTTGTTCACCTATTCATCAGATTCTCTCTCACCAGGTTCGGTTTCATTTGATTTCAAGTTATCAATCTTAGCTATTCTTTGATTATTCACAATGTTTTACGAATTATTTGGCCTCATTTATTTATTTGTTCTCGCATATGGTTGAATGGCTATGAAGTAGACGAACTTTACATAGATCTGGGTCTTCGCATCTTAAGACCCATTTGCATTGTAAGTGCTTATTCAGTCATTCTTTATATGTTTTTCATTGATTTTTGTTTGAGATACATCAGAAAGATTGAGCAGTTTGGGAACTACAAAAGGGCTTGTTTGATAATACCATTCCAAGGTATGATCTAATTTGACAAATTTTGAAATAAAAAATCGGGTTTTAAATGTCTAAACTTCCTACTTCACCAGCATGAACTGATCCGTCAATTTTAAAGTGATCATAGTTGGTTTAAAAGTTTATCTTAGGTTTATCATATTGACATAAATCACATCATTTGAGTGTATTGAAAAGACGATGTCTATAAGTGATCTTGTGTGTTTAAGATTTACCATTAGGATTCAAGAACTTGATGTGTTTTTCTTGAATTATGTAGGATGGGTTTCTGCTTTTTCCTTCTTTGATTTGTAGTTTACTTTGATATGTTTACTCTGAGCAGTGATGATGATGACCTAATCTTTTTGTCTCACTTTTGGTTTGTAGTTTACTTTGATATGTTCTTAGGTTTAGGTAGTTCCTTTGAAATATGGGTGTTACAAGAGGTTTCTTCACAGGTATGTAAAATAGTGTTTTCAAGTTGCAGACATCAGAACTCAAGGTATGTAAAAAAGCTCTTAATCTTCTTATTGTAAGTTTTGCTTCGTATGTATCATATGGAATGTTGAAGTGATTTAATAGAATAATTTGTAGGATACAAGGCATGGAATAGTCCGCAGGTATGTAAAAATGTTGTTAGTTTTCAATTTTTTGTTTTGCTTTTTATATACATCATATGGAATCTTTTTTATTGTTATCCTCAACTTAAGGGTTTAGGTTTTCCTCAGTGGCATTGAAGATTGATTTTCAGTATGTTTTTCTCTTCCGATTTTGCAGATTTCATTTTTACCTTGAATGGGCATGGAGACAATGTAAAGCAAGAGGATGAAGAGGGGAACGAGGTAGAAAAAACTTACAGAGGTTCAAAAGCTTAATGATGCATTAGATGATTTTTTGCTGATTGTTCCACTTGCTTAAGATATTGAACGCCTAAAAGACATTTTAGGTAAGTTTCTTATTGTTGTTTTTTATCACAACTAATATGAATCTTGGTGTATATCTAAATCTATCTTGGGTCTTTTGAAAGTTCTATAGGATCAATTCATACGGTTAAGTGTCGGGGTCTGGGATATAAAATACTTTTAATAATTTGTTGCTTCAATATTGTTGTAAGTAATTTATAGTCATTTTTCTTTTCGGGGTTCCTTTTTGGATCATGAGCAATGTTCATCTATGTAATCACTAATTACCTACAGGAGTATGACCCCTCTTGATCTAAGTTTTTGTATTTGATCCTTTTCAATCGATTGTACTTGCAGATAAGTTTTGCTAGAATTGCATCCTACAATGGGCGGCATTTGTTCCTGATAAGCGTTCTCAATAATTCTGCTTATAGTTGTTGATTCGGTCCAGCTACAAACATAGCCTTCGTCACGTGCCATGACTATCGACTCACTCAGATTCACTTATGTTTGGCTATTAAGGTACTTAATTCAACACTCTGTTAATCAAATCCTTTTGGAATTAAGTGTCTCTGTAATATTTATCCAAATACGGCTTATGATTCTGAATGCAAATTTCTTTTAATCGGTGGCATGAATTCTAAGTACCACTACCTATGATAAAATACATAAACAGTTGAAAATCATCCTCTTTTGAAACCACAAAACAAAAGACTAGGGGTTGCGTATAGGTCGACCCGTGGGCATACTTGGAGGTATCTCTCTGTTAAATTTGTTTTTATGGTCGTTTATGTTCGTCCACTGGATAATTATTGGGTTTAATAGTTGAATATTGGTTTTACTTGCCAACGCTGTTTGGATTTGTTATTTTGGTGTTACTTTGGTTTTACTCGGTATGGACCCTAAATGTATTGATATAATCAGTTCTTTATTTAGTGAGTTAAATAGATTTTGGGGTTTTATTAGATCACACAAATACCCACACAATAAAGGTGTTAAATTTGAAATTTGTATGTGGGTTTGATGATTTGGATGCATAACTGATTAATATTAGATAGGTGTTGAGGTTACATGATACCAGTCATCTTTAATGTTAACAAGTTGCTATTCTTAAAATTTAAATCCTTACGGTTCTTGAATTTGATATCCCCAAATTCTGAAAATTTCAGGTTAGGAAATGGAAAAATAATTTAAAAAACAAAAAAAGTAGGGTCAAGGCACATAGATAATGTTAACTAAACTTGGAATCGTCTGTTAACTTCAAGCTCAATTTCAAACGTTTGGTAAACAAGCTCTACATGTATGATAGAATTGATCTTTCCAACTATATGGTTGGTCATTACTGACATTAGCATTCTTTAATTTTAGTTTAGAGAACCCTCCTTAGTCGCTGAAATTTATGGGGAATTCATTTTCAAGATTTCTGACATATATTTTGTTGACATCTGTGATTTTTTTGAACAAGGAAACTCATGTTGCAGGAAGCACTGAGGTGAGTATGGAGGATTCTGTTTTTTTAGCCTTCGAGATATCATGCAAGACCATGTTTCACCAAGTCGATGCTACATTTAACATGAGAATGATCAAACATACAGCTGCAGCTCAACAGCAGTCCATGCATTCTCCTCTGGCCTTTTCTTTAATGGTAAGAAAACACAATTTTTTTGTTCTATGATATATTTCAGTTGCTTGAAATAATTTCTGATGCTCATTTCCTTTCACGGATATCAAGGCTATGGCACATCTATGTGAGAAGGGTAATTTTGGATTATGTTTATTGCTAATATGTCAAACAAGTAAAATTTTGGCACTTTAAGTAAACAGGAAAAACTGGATGACCGTAACTATTTCATTAAAGAAGAAATTTGTACGATTATTTTACTGCTAATTGCATAAAAAAGTAACCAACTCTATTTTAACCGGTTACTACTTTCATCTCCAATTTTTAGACCTATGTTTATTAATCATTGTTGTCGATCCTATATTGTCGTATCTTGGTCATTTTAGTTTAAATTCGAAAGTATGCTCACTCAATTGTATGTCTGATCTTTCTGAGGATTTAATGGTTTTATTAGGTTATTTAGCATGTTGATCATGTTTTCTTGGTTTGTGTAATATCAAGGACACATTTAGTTTATGCCATTAGAAACCTACATCAAACCTACTATCATATCTAAATTTGTATTCCATTGCAGGATCTATCTGACAACAGTTCATATTCTGAAGTGTCTGATACACTTGCTCTGAGTGAATACAAGGCTTTTACAACACTACTGGCTCTGATCCGGAAATCCATCCTGACAAATCTGAATGATCAAAGGTTGACAAGGTATTCAAAAGTGTTGTTTTTTCGGTTCCCATAAGAGGGAACATGGGAAACAAAGGTGAAACCTATTCTGACTCTAATGAGGAGGGCTTTGATAGTGAAAACCGATTCTTGTTCATAAGTGTTGCAATGGTTAGGTCAATTAGGTATTCTGATGATCTTTCCATATATGTTATTCTGATGTACTCTATGTAGAAAATTAAGATCCTTTCTCCCTGTTTGTCGTAGGATTAAGTCCATCTCAGAGAGTTATACCCAATTTTCTACCTCTTCCTATATTTAACATTAGGAGCTACTGACAATGAATTTAGGTTTAAGATTATGTTAAATTCTTTTTTTTCCAGTCTGACTGCTTTGAAGGTGTTAGTCTAATGGAATTACACATTAAATAAACCTATTTAATCCATTACCTAATTTTCTGAACTTTTAAGAGTACTTTTGACATGGTTAATGATTGAACTTGCTAATATACGTATCCATGTCTGTAACTCTCACTTTCACTTTGACTTGATTTCTGAGATGTAATATATACGCCTGATCAATGCTTGAATTTGATGATTTCATAAGAAATAGAAAGATTTAAGTTCAATTTTCATCATAGAAGCCTGATTTTTTCTAACTATACATTTTTTTTGAACATGTGTTAGAGTTTTAAAATTTTGCGAATTCAAACCAAGTGTTTGTAAGTTGTAACTTAGGTTCATTTGCAGGGTATCAATACCGAGTCAAATAACCTGCACAGTAAACCAAAAGTGACAACATATCAGCAACAATGATTATAGCCTACCCTATAATTGGCAACTATATACCACCGCAGCAGTGACGTCATAAATGTCCCAGATTTGAGTATTTTGAGAAGGTAATTATCAAGTCTTGGATTATGACATTAAGTTTTTCTTAATAGTATACTTTCTATGCCAAAGATGAATCTTTATCTTTGATGCTTTTATTCTAATTTTGTGCAGCTTTATGGTTTACTTGTAGGATTAGAAGAACAACGATGGGGGATAAGTGTTCTCTTTAAAGACATTCTTTTTTATGAAGAAAGTATGTCATATTTTTTGAAATTTTAAGGCATTTTTTCTGCCTCTCCATTCTCTATAGCTCATGTTTTCTCCTTCGCCTAACATTCGTTTCCATCTTCCGGTTGCGTGTACTTATTTTTCTAGGTTTCCAAACTGAAGGAGATTGATAGGATTCCATTGATGTCGAAGATGGGAAGATGCTACTAAATATGGTTGCACCATTGAATGTATTTATGTAGGTACATTATCTACACTGTGCTGCCTACCTGATACACTAAAAGAGATTTTTTCTTCTATTTAGTTACTGATCAAGTTGGGGAAATCATGTTATTTTTATGGTGGAGGATCATTTATATCTCCTCAAACCTGTAAATTGCAGAGGGGTGGATGTAGTTGTTCGGCAGGTTCGTGTGAAGGTAATATTTTTCTTTGAAGAGTTTATATTTATGTATGGAATGTCTGACATCATACTGCTTGTCTAACTACTGTATCTCATAGGGTTTGGTCTTGGTTATGTCTTCACCAATTTGGAATTTCATATGATAGGTAATTTATTTATTGCCTTTTACCATTTCCACATGATCTTTTTAATTGATTGAACTATTAACAACTATAATTTGTACCAAAGGCTAAGAAATTAATGATCTTTATTTATATAAATTGCTTTAACAACTCATTTGATTATTTTCGTAAACCATGAACCACATGTGAGAATTAAAAGACACGTTGGAGAATTAAAGGTTTTGTAGTATACTTTGCAAGTTATGAAAACTTTGACAACCGATCAGGTTTTGAAAACTTCGACTCACCCTGTATTATTGTTTTGAGAGGTTTCCACATGAATGATGATTGAAAGAATGTGAGCAAGACATGGGAGTTTTATCTATTTTTTTCGTTTTCATATATTTTGTGATTTTAAGCTCGATTTTTTTTTTAGTATACAGAAGTAGATACAGTCCCAGATCCTAATCCATACCTTTTGTAAGAATCTGATGTTTTTTTTAAATGTGTTTTAAGGTTTGCATTTAAATTCTATTGCTTCAAATTTAGTCGATCACAAAGTTGTTAAAGCATGAAAACTCAGGCTCGGGTAGACAACTTACAATCACACCATCTGCCAATTATCCTTTCATGCACTCGAGTCAAGACATGATAATATGTTGCCTGGTGCACCCTCTTTTGAGTCGAGACAAGATGCTTCTAAAGTGTTTGGATTTGCAGGTAATGATGAGTCAAGTCAAAGTTACTCATCATGACATACATGTGATTTAATTCCTTACCTAGACTGAAATTTGTTATCTGTATGGTTTCTTTTTCATGTTGTTTTAGTTAGCTTTTTAGTTAGCTTTCCTTGTCGATCTTACGAAAAAGGCATTTTTGAGGCAACCAAAGGTCTTCTATAGCCTTTAAAAGAAAGGAATGGTTTAGCAGATTTGATTTGAAAGTCTTAAATATGGCATCTTGCATTCGTAGTCAACGTCCTTATAATTTGAACTTTTATTGCAACCATTCGTAGTCAACGTCCTTAAAACATTCAGCAAAACAGGCAGCTATTTCATTTTGTAATATATTATACATTTTAATACAAACGGTCCGGCAACCAACAATCTTATTGCATAGTAAACATCTAAATTTTACGGTTAGGAAATAACAAAGTTAGCGCATAAAAGTTTGCCATGACGATGAAGTGGGTTCAATAACAACTATTAAGCGGCTAAACACAAAGATTATTAATATAAGACGATTATCAAAATGTTCTTAAAAACTTACAATTCTCACTATAGATAGAAGTTTAATATCTCACATTTCTATTGCATAGCACAAATTATAAAAATGAGTACCGCAGTGTAAAGTGTAACCACCGCCGTATCATACACACAGGAAACAAGTACCGCGTTGTAAAATGTCGTCGTGTCGCATCGCACTAACAAAAACAGTGGTGGCCATGGTGATTGTATTATTAATTAAACTAACTGAAAACAAGTATCGCGTTGGTTGATTATCGTTTTCACCGCATCGCCCTAACAGTACGAATATCACGTTGTAAATTGTTGTGTCGCCATAATGCGCGAACAGAAGACGAATAACACGCTATACACAGTCGCCGCCGCAACGCGCGGGCACACGGCTAGTATATATATATATATATATATATATATATATATATATATATATATATATTCAAATGTTCATTGTAGACCCCCTTAAAAAGTGTAGACTCGTAGACCCCCTATATTATTCTATAAAACTCACTAAAAATTATAAAACTCATTGCTTTTGAACTTGGTTTTTTTAATTTTTATTTTAAAATTTTTATGTGATAAGTTTTTAAAAACCAAAAAGAAAATCTAGAAAGTTGTTGGAGACATGAAATGTAATTGTTCTATAAAACTCACTAAATTATAAAACTCACTAAATTATAAAACTCATTGCTAAGTCTTAAAACTCACTGCTTGTGTTTCAAAACTCACTACAACTTTACAAATTGATGTTCTATATAGCTCAATGAAAATTAAAAAACTCACTACAAATTATTAAACTCACTATCAAGTTTGAAACTCAGTATTGTCTTTAAAAGTCATTGTTTTTAGAACTCAATGCAACTTTAAAAATCGTCGTTCTATAAACCTCACTGAAAATTATAATTTCAACTTTAAAAAGTAAAAAATAATGGAAAACTAAAAACAATAGAAATAAACCCTAAATTAAAATATAGAGATTGTTGTAAAACAACGGCTTATTAGCAAACATAAAAGTGAAAGAACAGAAGGAGAAATAAAGATCATATTTCATTGATCAAGTATCTAATACAATATGATACAAGAGAGTATATATAGGGGAATAGAACTTGGAGAACAAGCATATCTATATTAGGCGTTGATAACCACAATAATATATATTTATAACACTCCCCCTTGGTTATCAACTATATACGCTTAAAGATGTTTCATCGTTAAAATCCTTGCCAGGAAAACCAGTGGGACAAAACCATAGCTAAGGGAAAAAGAGTGCAACGCGTATTGTCTCCCCCTGATGATTATAGCTAAGATCCTTGAGTCAACTCATCCGATCCCACGAACCAATTTCATAAATGTTGAAGTCGAAATTGATTTGATAAACAAGTCTTTTCATGTCACCTTTATGTTGCCTTCATTAAGCTGAAGAATATGTCTCACATGTCTTCGTATAAGACTATCAGTTGATCCTTTCTTGCTGGCCAATGCTATATGATCTTCATGTACACTTCTGTTTATTTATAATTGTGTCGTGCTATATTACCTGCATCTGCAAGACTAACTAAACTTATTTTGAAAGGTTAGTAAAATGTAAACCAATATCATTCATACCCTCAAAATATATGTGTACTTATTTCAATGTCGCATCATTAGAAATATTTATATAATGCTTATACATTTTTATAAATTATATATCTCGCAATAAATACCAATACAACAAATGCATACAATTATTGTACTTTCAGACTAAGATTTTGAAAAATTCTCATTTTCTTTATCAAGTTTAAAATCGACTGGTCAGGGTTTGCGTGTGGTGACGACAGTGGTATACGGGTGCCCGGTGACGAAAAAACTTTTACATTTTAATTAACCATTACCGACCGAGCTTTAGCAAATCAGAGTTTGAACAGATCAATCAAGTAATCCGTTACGCAGCGGAATAAACGACTTAAACTAAATAAACGCGTAAACCCTAGACTATCGTAAGCACGTCAACATGATCATGATCACCAATGCACACAAACACTAACAATGTGTTAAAACGGAATGCTATAATGATTACGATAACATGATCGAAATTAATTGACTAATTTAAAAGCGAGTTTTAGATATACATGATCGGTGTTCCAACAAGCGTTAAAGACACCAAGGGAGCAACGAGCAAGTAGCTAGGGTTCACTGAAAAACAGATCCGACCGTTCGGATCTAAAAACACTTCACGTGTCACAAACGTTCCGAATCGATTCGTCGCGTATCATGACGATTCAAGTCTCAGCGGCGATAAGCGATCACCGAAGGGAACGGGATCGATGGCAGCAGAAAGTGTGGCGAGAGCGGCGATGGTGGCTAGCACCGACGTTGTCAAAAGCAGCGGCGGTTGCGACGGGTGGCGAGCGGCGATGCGGCAGCGGCGACGGAGAGGAAGCAGCGGCGGCGGGTGCGGCTCGGGGTTCGGTTGTGAGATGGTGGCTGCTATAACGATCCAAGGAATCTCTCAAGATGGTGGTCGTACTTTGATCAATCGGTAATCGCCGGGAGAAGTGACGGAGAGTCACGACGGCGGCTATGGCGTCACAGGGAGGAGGGGCGGCGACGAAGAGAGTGTCGAGGGAGGTGGAGGATGCGTAAATGAGGATTAGGGTTTCGTTAACCCTTAATCAGATATATAGATATCTGATTAGTTATGCATTAAGTCTCTCGTCATTCTTTTACCAAAAATGAACCACAACTAATTACGATTAGTTAACAAAATACTTTTGTTAATGTAATTTTCGTAAACCCGAGAATCAATAAACTCAGATAACGATTTATCTGATTTGTTAATTGCGTCATTGACGTTAGTCGATTGAAAGCAACGTCTTATTCGCTCTTTATCGAAAAGATAAATGTGTAATTAAATGTATGTTTATTAATCAAGAATAAACAATAATTAATTACTGATTTCCATGATTTACCGGTTAACCAATTAAGCTGATTTATTTCTCCTTTCCCTCAGTGTAACTCCTACGGGTCTTAACCGGGTCGGGTCCTTGATTTTGTCGGGTTTGGACGTACAATATTTAACAATACAATCACATATGCAATATACCTAGTCACTTCACTAATTCTTTTAATCCAAGACATGGAAGCTAAGGTTCATGACTAACTATAAAGACATAATCCAAGCGAAATGGACTATTGAATATGCATTATTACCAATTCCTATCTAGGCTCGATAGAGTTCCTAAACACATATTGAAATCGCTAGATAACAACTAAAAAATAGCATCAATTTGACAAGCAGAATACATCTACACTACCAATCAAACCAAATACCATTAGGAATGGATAAAACACAATAAATAATAACTCACTTCTGATATGCAATAGTAATCATAATGTTATACTAAAATCATTGTGTCATGCGATAAGCCAAAGTCGAATCATAGGTAACAGTGAAATAGATCACATTGTCTTAGACGATATATCAAGAGGATTAGCCTCTGATTGTTACTAAGCTAACTATTACAACATAAATATAGGAAAATGATATTGCAAATGCAAACCAAGGAGGAACAATGGTGGAATCTTTGATCAGAACACCGTCTGGAATGGATTAGCACCTTGTAACACCTTCTCTGGCTTCAACACTTGGCTTGGAAACCGAAATTATGTCTGGAAATGGGTTTGGAGTCGTATATTGACGTTAGTGCTTCAAACGAATGAGAATCAGATGTATTTATAGTCTTCACTTAGGGTTTTGAAATGAGTTGTAACGAGTCGTTACGTGTGTAACGGGTCGTTAGCGCCACCATAAATCTATGAATTAGGGTTTCTGGAAAACTGTAGGTCCAGAAAATCAACCAACCACGGTATCGATATCACAAACGAGTGCGGAATCCTCGTTAGTGACTGATTCGAGAAGAAAGTAGATGAAGGAGACTTGATAAACCAAAGAAGATCAAATCTTGAATGCAAAACACAACTAGTTGAGCAATTGAAACCGATCGTAAATACAAGAGAGTGGCTAAAATCGTAATCCAAAAGCTAGTTAATCGTAAACTATAAGGGTTTATATACTACCCACTTACAAACCCTAATCCAATCATAAACACATAACCGGCCCACTATGGCCCAAATCGTAAACTATACAAAGCCCTTAAGCCCAATAATAAACAAGCCCACATCTAATGTTCATGCCTCTAAAGTATAGCCCAACAATCTTCCCCTAGGCATGAACCATTAGTTCGTCTATGGCAGCAGCAAATCAAATCTGAACGTATTCTGCACATTGCTCGACCACCATTCATTTGCTACAATCCGGTTTACTGTTCCATGGAAGATCCCCACCCGTATAGCATTCTCAAGGTCATTCTCATCACCGAGAATTGGTAGGGAGGCGAGGAGCTTGAATATCTTTTTCTCCAAACCTAAGCAGGTCAATCGGATCATAGAATCGGAACTGCCTCGTCTTCTTGCAGAGCACCACCACCTCATGTGTTGTTGGATCATAAAACCAACAGTCAAAGTTCTTAAACAAGGTACCGTCTTCAATTTCGTCCAACATGTTTATCACTCTTGTGCGTTTGGTAGGTGGTCGCCTTGCTTCTCCTATAGGATCTCCAGTTACTAGGTCAGTTCCAGTTTCAACCCATCTCACTTGCCTCAGATCAAAATTCACAAAATTTTCGGCCAAGTGGATCAACAGATTGTTCCTAACCAGGTCTCCTTCCGTGCTACTCCATCTGTTTATATATGGAGCTCTCAACAGGCTTCTGATCTCAGGCTCAGTCCAGGAGTGAAATTGAGCTCGTGTTCTGTAATATTCCACTGGACTGTAGCCATCACGGATAACAGCAAACAGCTTCTTTTCAGAGTCATAGTGCCAGCACAGAATAGCTTCACGACTCCCCCTTTTATCGATTGAGCTTTCACCAACATCAATGGTGTATTGACTGGGGGCTGGTCCTTAGAAAAATTCCTTGAACCAGTTGTCATGACCTTCTGGTGCTTTAGAGATGACTCTTCCACTTCGTGCATAGTCTGACATCTCTATGGTGTCATCTCCTTCATCTTCATTCATAGTCTCTGTATGTTGTGCAGCCTGAGATGAGCTTTAATCGGGGTCACCTGAAGCACCTGACACCACAACACCTTTCAACTCATTATACTTCTTTTTCAAATCCATTAAGGCCTCATACAAGTACTTAAACCTATTCTTGTCAGCCACTTCCTTGTCTTTTAACTTTCTGTTCTCAGCCTAGAGTGTTTTTATCTCAGTCTCTCTAATTCTATTCTGAGACATCAAAAAGTTAATGTGAGGGTCTGCACTTATCCTCATCTCAATAGGTAGTTCAGCAGCTTGAAATGGGCGAAAACTTGGGATAACTGTTGGTGGCAGACTTGTCCCAGTAGAGACACTCACTTTAACAGGGCTGGGTACTACAACAGTGTTATCAACCTCCAGAGATTGCCTTTCGTCATGAACAAGGCTACGTTCATTCAGAAGAGGACTTTCAGTCTGAATCTGGGCAGGTTGATCTTCAACATTCTGATCCGTTGTATCTTCTTGGACATTTTGACTTTGAGAACTGGACCCTGTTGGATGGACCATCAATAGACTTGAGCTAGTCTTTGTAAACTTGAACCGGATACTTCTTGGATCTGTCCTCTTCCTGGGAGATGGTTCACGAAAAGGAACGGGCTCTTCGAGCATCTCATTCACATCAAACTGAGTATCCAACTCTTGAGGGATGGAGTCACCGCTATAGGACGAGTTCAGGACATCCCTTCATCTTTTAAGATTGATTGGTTCCAAGTCTCCATAGATATCATCATCCACATTCCCTTGATCAGCGAAGATGTCATCCAACACATTTTCTTCATCAGAAGGTATACCTTCTGTTTGATCCAGAACATTTACTGCAACTGGTGCTGTCACATCGTGATCTTCAGCAACAGTCACATTCACAGTCGGCACATCTGGTTGAGGTTCAGCCTCTTGATCTGACTCAATCACTTGCTCTCTAGCAACTTCAGGAAAGGCACCTCTTTTGTCCCATTCAATCCTTCCCTGAAAGCTGTTCTTTCCTTTTCAGTCTTGTGTCTGCAGGCCAAACACCTCACTATCCATTAATTTGATGTCCAATTTCTCAATTCTTTCATCGATCATCGGGTACTTCTTCATCACCACCATTTGTATGAACCTTGGAGTCATAAGAAACTGATCTCTCGCACTTAAGACTGCATTCCCAACCCAATCTATCAGCATCATTTTAGAGAAGTTAAAGTCCCAGTCTAAGGCAAGTGCTACAAACGCAGTCCCATGTAGCTTGTTCAGCTGATCAAAGCTTGTCCTCTTCCCTAAGAAGGACTTCTGCAAATAATGTGCCAAGCACCTCCAGTAGTGCGGCAACAACTTCTTGAAGATAGGAGGGAACTTTCCTTCATATCCCATCAACTGAGCACCTTCTAATACACGAGCCTGTGGGTACTCTATTGGATGCTCAGCTCTGTCATTTATGTTCAATCCCTGTCGGATGTCTTCTTCGAGTATCACAATTTGACGGTTCTGAACAGTTGCTGTGATCCTCGTCTTGTCAGCATTTGCCCTTGCTGTTCCCCAGAATTCTCTTACAAGTTGCTCATCGATAAGCACACTTGTCCGCAAAGCATGATTAATTTTGCATACATTCAACCCAGCCACCAAAGAGTAGAAAAGTTGCATGTGCTTCTCTGGTGGGTCATCAAGATATGCAGGTATACAGTGATCCCTCTCAGAATGAATTTCTTCATCAAGCATGTTTTCTGCCATCTGAAACAACGAGACAAGTGTATCAGGCTTAAATTTATTAAAAAGAAATTATGTTGGACAATAATATCTTGAAGCTCAATTGATTAACACAATTCACTTGTTAAGTTCAGAAAATCTCAAATTAAACTTTCAAAAAAATATTTGATTTTGAATCACAAATTCACAAACACCATTAATTTTAACTTAAAAACGATTAAGTTTGATGAAATTCTAAGAATATTAGGTGTTTATGATTTAATAAAAAACTCAAGTGTGTTTGCGATCCACTTTTCATGTTTACGACATACAATATGGGTTTACGATCCAGAAACGGGTTCACGATCGGGTTCAAACAAGGATCGGTCGTAAATACTTAGCCCAATCGTAAACACTTAAGGATAACCTAAGCCCGATCGTAACACCATCGTAATCCGAAGATCGTAAACACTGGTCGTAAACGACGCTCGTAATCTCTGATC
>JBCNJP010000012.1:23215705-23316705 GCA_039602395.1 Deinandra increscens subsp. villosa | reverse complement strand
AAACAAGGTGTCAACCGCACGTTGCAGTGGTTCATGATTTGTATCAAAGTTACTGTGAGTGTTAGAAACGTAGATGAAACATAGTATTACAAATATAGATGAAATATAGGTAAAGGGTAATAGCATATATAGGTTTATGTATATATAACATTATTATACTCATTAATTGTAAATAATTTTTGCTCGATTTTAAAAAAAAAATGTAAACCCCATCAAATTAGTTTGTATATAATCATTACTGAGACTTCATACCTTAAAATTACATTAAGACGATTTACCACATGCATTTTTTAAAACTGGCAATGTTTATATTAGACCCCTTTAGGAATCTACAACCCTCAAACCAATAAACTATAACAAAAAAGTTTAATACAAAAAATAAAAATAAAAATAAGCATATGTAGCCTAGAAATAAAAGGGCATGCGAGTAAAAATGTAAGAATATCGACCTGAGATTAATTAGGATTCCTCAGAATCCCTTGTAGCTATCTTCATTTATTGGGGTCTTTAGCTAAAAATAGAGTCAATTTACTACTAATCATATAATTACCACCCGCACAACCTTCTAAATCCATTACAACAAAACATGTTAAGAAGTAAAAACATTGAGATGAAAAAGAAATTTCGTCATCGATTTCATAACTCTTACTATCATAAAAAAAATCCATAATAATATTAGTTATAAGCTAAAACTAAGTGTACTTTGCCTAGAAAAAATATCCATAACACACAATTAGTTGTGTTTGGTTTGACAGTTTAATTGTAAAATTTGTAGTATCAAAATAAATTAAGAAAATCAGATAAAAATATAAAAGAATAAGAGAAAAAATTTATGGCCGAGAAAACGGAAGACTCGAACCCGGATAAACGCGATGTGGTAGCTAAGATTATAATATTAACAAAATATTAGGTGGTACTCACAACAACATGACTCATGTATTAATATAGAATAGAAAAAATATATATATACATATAATATTAATATATATATTGGAGGTTCATTAGTTGGAGGTTTATTATAGACTTCACTAAAAAAATGTAGACCAATAGAAATTTTTTTCAACATAAATTAATAATTTCTTTTCATTAGTTTAATAATATGCCTGGAAGAAACATAGATCGGTGGTTATATTTGGGTTGATTAATTAAAAAAAACCGGAGCCGTGTAGGCCGAACTCGCGACCTACTTTAAAGAAGTGAAGGCATCCACCAACAGAGCTAGATAACATTTGTTTATTTTTATCAGCCTTAAATAATTTAACATGAAAGGTTTTTTGGTTTCTTGTGTGCAGCTGTGCAGGTTTAATTAAGAAAAGAAAAGAAAGGAAACCGTCACTCCGTGAAGATTTGAACCGTCGATCACCACTAGGGAATTGAGATCGTCCATCGGCTGAGCTACATGACTATTGTTAACTTTTTGAAGCTTAAATTATTTAATATTAAAAGGCGTTTGTATTTGTTCTAGAACCTGTGTAGGTTTAATTAAAAAAACTGACCCGCGACTGTGTGAGGATCCGAACCGGCGACCTCCGCAAGGGAATTCAGAACGTCTGTCGGCTGAGCTACATGACTTTTGTAAAACTTTCAGAAGCCTAAGTTATTTAATATTAAAAGGTGTTTGTATTTCTTCTAGAAGCAAGTTGGTTATTGTGTTAATAAAGAATGAGTGTTTGAAAATGACGTATTGTTTAAAGTAAAATGGGAAATTGGTTTTAATTAATCCCAAGTATTGATAATTGGTAAATAATAATCCCAACTATAGAATTGGTATCTAACACTCCCAACTTTACATCATTTTTCTTCTACTAAGCCTTTTCTAACTTTTCTTTAACCCCGTTAAATCGTCGCTGACTTGGCATCCACGTGGACTTTTTTTATTTTTTTTAAATCGATTCTTTTAGACTTGGCATCCAACTCACGAAATCCCCATAACTCCACTTTTGAGCCCTAATTCACGACATCCTCATTCCCTTTGCTTCTCGACATCCCGATTCAGAGACCTTAACACATCATAATCTGAATCGAAGGGAGAACAGGGGCAGTCGCTTCCATGGATGATTTCATCCCCTTCAAGATTTTTCATGGTGGTACATTTGATGAAGGTCAATTTCCAACATTGATATATCTGGGCGGTAAGAGTTAAAGCATAAAAATTGAATCAGATAAGTTGTCTTTCTTTGAGATTGTTGATTATGTTATGGAGACTGGTACCTACACGTCGAAGGAATTTCATATTTACTGCTATAGATCTGATGAGCACATATTCAAGCCTTTGCTTGGTGACAATGATGTTTTTGAGATGGTTAAGAATGTTCATGTTAACTCAAATCAGCATCTTGAATTGTATATTCAAACTGTATCAATTTCATGTTCACCGACCAATGTTTGCAATGTTCTTCTATCTGAGGCCCAGTCAACTAGCCCAACAGTTAAAGCCCAGCCCATTGTTAGAGTTGTAAATAGTGGATCTGACCAACTAGTAACTCCTTTAGGACATAACCAACTAGTGGACAACAGATCTGAGAGTGATGGAGTTGTAAACAGTGTATATGAGAGTGAATCTGAGAGTGAATCAGAAACTGAAGAAGATAACTCAGTTGATGTACAAGCTGATTCAGAATGTGAGGAATACATTTCTGATAATGAAGATGATGAATGGGCAAACTCAAGGGCTGCCATACAAAAGAAGAATGAGGAAGATGCACAATCAAAGAAAAACTTGCTTCAACTGTGCTTGAAAGGAAGTAGTGAAAATGTTGGTTTAGTAGTTGAAACAGAATTTGCAGGGTCGTATACAGAAGCATATAGCAGTTATGAGGATTCAGATGGTGATGTTAACACTCCAGGAGAAAGTGAAGATGATGACATAAGAGGTAAGAAATATAAAATTGATGTACCTGTTGTAAATGATCAAACAGATTGGAAGTCATTTAAATGGGTTGTAGGAATAAGGTTCCCTACAAGGGATGCTTTTAAGGAATCAGTAAGGGCTTATGCTGTGGAAAATGGAAGGAATCTAATAATTTATGTTAGTGATAATAGTAGACAAGGTCGTGTAGGTGTCAAGTGTGTTAATGGTTGTCCATTTACTTTGTATTGTTCCTTTCACAAAGGCATTGAGTGTTATATGGTGAAAAAGGCAAAGAATCAACACACTTGTCATAGAAGTATGTCTAAGAATAGGCAATTAACTTGTAGGTTTGTTGCAACCGAATTCTTGCCATTATTTAAAGCAAGACCAAACTGGCCAGCCAAGGAAATACAAGATGCTGTGAAAGAGAAGTACAAGGTTATAATAAACAAATGGTTTGCTTATAATGCCAAGAGGAGTGCACATCATATGCTACATGGGTCAATGAAGATGCACTATGGCAGGCTAGCTTCTTACTTAAGTTGTTTAAGGAATGCCAACCCAACATCAACCTTCAACCTGGTAACTGCCCCACCAGCTGACGCAACTTCACCAGACACATTTTTCAGGATCTTTATTTGCTTTGATGGTTTGAAGAAGGGATTCATGTATGGTTGTAGGAAGGTATTATGCTTGGATGGTTGTTTCTTGAAAACATTCCTGGGAGGAATGTTATTGGCTGCTGTTGGTAGGGATGGTAATGACCAAATGTATCCACTTGCATGGGCAGTTGTTGAAGGTGAGAATAATGAAAGTTGGCATTGGTTCATGGAGGAATTAAGAAAATGTGTAGGTGTCAATGATGGTGGGGAAGGCTGGACACTTGTTTCTGACCAACAAAAGGTAAATATGCTCTATAAGATTAAATGGGTTACACTTTATTTATAACAACTTTGATTAATTACATGTTGATGATAACAGGGTTTATTGAATGCTGTGTGCTCTGTATGGCCAAATGCTGAGCAAAGGAATTGTGCAAGACATATTTATGCTAACTGGCATAAGACATTCAAGGGGGCTGATTTGAAGGAGGCTTTTTGGAAAGCTGCGAGGTCATACAATGAGGCTGACTATAATAAAGCAATTGAGGCATTGAAGGCATTATCTAATGATGGATATGAAGCTTTTGTCAAGCAAAACCCAAAGTGCTTTGTAAAGTGCTTTCTTGATAACAAGACCACTTCTGATGTGATTGTGAACAATATGGCAGAGACTTTTAACGGTTATATCCTACAATCAAGATCTAAACATCTTATAGACATGTTGGAGGATATCAGGATTGCCATTATGACAAGGTTAACCAGGACACATCAAGAGATGCTAGTCAAGGACTTTGTTGTTTGTCCTAGGATTCAAATGAAACTAGAAAAGGAGAAGAGTTGGGCTTATAAATGTGAAGTCTTTCCTTCTTCTGTTAATGTATTCCAGGTACGAATATTTGATGATGTAACTGTTGATTTGGTAAACAGGACATGCACTTGCAAACAATGGGATCTGACAGGAATACCTTGCAAGCATGTGTGTGCAGCAGTTAGTTTTAAAAGGGAACATGTTGAGGATTATGTTGCTAAATGTTTCACCAAGGATTTTTACATGAAGGCATATGAATATACAATTCCACCATTAGCAAGTCAGAAATTTTGGCCTAACATTGAATGTCCACTTGATCCACCTCCCATTAAGGTACAACCAGGTAGACCAAAGAAAAACATGAAAAGGGATCCACATGAAGATCCTAAAAAATCAGGTAAGTTGACTAAACATGGTGTGGTCATGACATGTAGTAATTGCAAAGAAAGGGGACATAACAAGAGGAAGTGCACAAAGGAAAGTATTGGTGAGCCAGTGACTAAAAGACCAAGAGGCAGACCAAAGAAACAAGGGGAGGAGGTTACTGGTATAAGTGATAGAGGCAGAGGCAAGGGAAGGGGCAGGGGAAGGGGCAGAGGAAGGGGCAGGGCTGTTTGACTTCGTTTGTTAAACTATGAAAGTTATTTTGTGTGTTTAGCATCTTTTGTTAGTAGATTTTAAACTTTTGAATGTTTATGAAGTAATGGATCTTAATGAATGTATGACACTTTTTGATATGAAATAGAGGATGTTTTATGCAGATTTGAAGTTGGTTCATAATTCACTATTATTGTATTATAGTTGGTTGTTTTGGCAAATATTAAAGAAAATGACAGTTGGATGTGAATTGAAGTAGACACATGCATAGTTGTCTGTTTTTTTTAGCATGACAATGAATGAAAACATGATGTTGATTATTTTGACAATGAATCAGGTCATTACAAATGGTCCAAAACTTTTCGCAAAATTGCAAGTGACCCAAATGGTTAATTAAGTTGGTTAATATAGGCGCAGATTTTGTGGGTTTGTTAACGGGTCAATTCCTACATCAGTTAGTTTAGTTTGTTTCACTTTTCAATGTTGGTTCAATGTTGGTTCTTTACCAGTTAGTTTAATTGGTAACACTTTTTTTTGACTTTCATGGTCAAATAAGTGAGTGCAGGTTCAAAATGTGTGTCATTTTTGTGGTCAAATGAGTGCAGCAGCATAGTTATATATTAAGAGTTTCACCAGCAACATCAACATCATAATCCAAACCATTCCTTCATTTCACACAACCAATAGCAAAAGCTAAATATTACATCAGATTGCAATTACAACAAGGGATCTCTTACAACAACTAAACATTAGCCAAAAAGGTACATGAGAGTGAGATTAACATCATAATCCACATTGCAATTACAACAAAAACCAAACAGCAACATCATTGAAAGTTAAACTTAAACTTTTGGCTTGCACATTTCTTATTCAATTTCGTGATCTCCTCTTTCAATATAAAGTTCTGGAGCTCGAGATTTTCATTATTCAGTTGTGTGCTTTCGTAACCCATCTCTTTAAAAATGTTATCCAAATCTTCCTTCCACATAAAAAAGTCGCAACCATTCCTCTGCACATATAAAACGAACAACAAACGCACCTTAATACACATACTGATCTGAATTGAAAAATCAAAACTTACCGGCCAGTGTGGACATCCATAAAATTGACAGCCGGCTCGAGCTTTTCCAACCCCCACCACCCTACGAACGGCAACTACGTCGTGCTCACAATACAGATTACCACGCACATCAATTTTGATGATTTTCGAGTTTCTCGTGTAGTTGGATGAAGAAGAAGCACTCATCGCTGGGTTTGAGAGTGTGATTAGGGTTCGAATTTTGAAGAAAACGGGATTTAGGGATCCTGATTGAGATTTAGGGCTCCAAATTGAAAAAGGGATTTTAGGGCTGATTGATTTAAATAGGGGAATGAGTGCCACGTCTAAAAAAATCGATTTAAAAAAAATAAAAAAAGTCCACGTGGATGCCAAGTCAGCGACGATTTAACGGGGTTAAAGAAAAGTTAGAAAAGGCTTAGTAGAAGAAAAATGATGTAAAGTTGGGAGTGTTAGATACCAATTCGTTAGTTGGGATATTATTTACCAATTATCAATACTTGGGATTAATTAAAACCAATTTCCCAAGTAAAATTGATTGTTTCTAAAAGATGAGTGAAAACTTGTTTTGGTATATAAGTGACGCATTAGAGGGTGTTTGTTATGTTTTGTGTTAAAGGTGCTTTTATATGCTGTCTTATTATAACACTAGAAGAAACGACAATATTAACGACGATAATCGCCGCTATTGCTTCATAATCCGTATGAGGACAAAGTACTTTTTTTGACCGTTGATATTTAGATAGAACCGATGGCTAGGGTTAATTCTGACTAAAAGCATTAGCGGTGACAGAGACTCCTGGACTTGCGTTTTTGTTGCTGAAAGAATGTTTTGTACGAACATCTTAAGGTAAATGGTTTATTTAAGTATATGCTATATGTTCTCTGTTCATGATTTATTTTTTGTTTGACTAACTTTTTTTTTTTGTTTAAATTCCTAGCAAAACTTTAAACTAGATGAGATTGATGGGTGGTATTGCAAACCTCATCCGAAGGACGTATAGGGACAACAAAGCTACCACTAAAAAGTTATTTATGAAAAACGGGGGTATAACGATGTAGCTCGGGCAAGGGCCTTTAAGCCCAAAGATATTGATGAGGAACCTTGGCATATAGTTATATAGACTACTAGTTGTCCGATGCACATAGAAAACGGTCTGAAGTCAATAAAGCAAACCATAAAAAACAAATATACATAAACCGCGGGGGGTCGTCGTCGTACACTAATTATGCGTACAAACAAGTATGCATTTTTTTTGGGATGACGGTATAATATTATAAATAAGCTAATACAAGAAGAGTTAGGAAAAATTACATCAAGACGAAAGATTAGATATCCAATCGATCCAACAAAAGTTTGCTTTTCTATTTCTATATTACAAACCATGTAAAGGAATGGAAGACCATAACATCAAACAACTCGCCGTTCCAAACGTTAGAAGGTTCGAAAATCGTAAGATTTTGCACCAAGCCGTATAATGGCGATGAATACGAGAACGAACCTCCTTAATCAAGAACTCAAATTCTCCATTAAGGTCGCAAATCCATTTATCATACTGATCCTCCAACTGAACCTTTTCTAAAATTGACAGAAGACCGTTCAATTGTTCTTCCTCAGCTCCACCTCTAACCGGACAACGCCAAAACCAGCACCAACTGAAATCATGACAATAATTACCAATAAACCCATCCTTATTCATTGAAAGAGAAAACAAACGAGGAAAGCGAAGACTCAACGAACGATCACTTACCCAAACTTCCTTCCAAATTTGGTCTCATTACCATTTACAACACATTTGTGAACCTCACCATATATATATATATATATATATATATATATATATATATATATAAAAGTGTTTATTTAAAGTATATATATATATTCTTAGAATTGGTAAATGTCAGTATGAGTTTGGTAATTGTGAGAAGAATTGTTAAATATTAGTACTTTGACCGATTGACCTGAGACTTGTAAGTTTGTATATGTATGTTAGTAGTTCGGTAAAATGTTAGTAGACATGTAAAAGTTAGTATTAGTATTTGTTAGATGTTAGTATTTTGACTCGCTTGACGTGAAAGTTGTATGTATCTAGATGTATGTATTTAAAATGATCTGTTTGACGACACTTGTATGTTTGTATATGTATGTTATCAGTTTGGTAATTGTTAGTAGAATTAGTAAATGTTATTAGTATGTAAATGTTAGTATTAGTATTATTTAGATGTTAGTATTTTGACCCGTTTGATGCGAAACTTGTATATATCTAGATGTATGCATTTAAAATGATCATTTTGATCGGAGACATGTATGTTTGTATATGTATGTTATTAGTTTGGTAAATGTTAGTAGATATGTAATTGTTACTTTGTTAGTATTAGTATTTGTTAATTGTTAGTATTTTGACCAGTTTGACCTGTTTGAAGTGAAACTTGTATGTATATAGATGTATGTATTTAAAAAGACCCGTTTGACTGAAGACCTGTATGTTTGTATATGTATGTTATTAGTTTGGTAAATGTTAGTAGAATTGGAAAATGTTAGCAGATATGTGAATGTTAGTATTTTGATCCGTTTGACCCATTTGACCCATTTGACCCATTTGATGCGAAACATGTATGTATCTAGATGTATGTATTTAAAATGACCCGTTTGAGCACAAACTTGTATTTTTATATATGTATGTTATTAGTTTGGTAAATGTTAGTATTAGTATTTGTTAATTGTTAGTATTTTGACATGTTTGACAAGAAACTTGTATGTAGATGTATGTATTTAAATGACCCGTTGACTCGTAACCTGTGTGTTTGTATATGTTATTAGTTTGGTAAATGTGTTAGTGTGATATATATATATATATATATATATATATATATATATATATATATATATAGGGTAAGGATCATGTAAAAACCACATCTTTTTGCGAAAACCTAAAAACTAATACTAAAACCTTCATAACTTTTTCATACGATCATATTTTTTTAAAAAATTTGCACCAAAAACCTTAGAATTATGAGTTCTTTAATTCTGGAAAAAATTTTAAAAAAACTTTAACGTCTCGTTGTTTTTTTATTAGTGCACATGTGGACTAATAATAAAACTCATACATATAGTATGCGTTAATGTTTTTTTTTTAGAAAAATCGCATCAAATACGTTATAATTTTGTTAGTTTTTCGTGGTTTTTTATTAGTGCACATGTGCACTAATAATAAAGCACTTTATACGTGTCGTATACATTAATATTTTAAAAGAAGAAATTGCACCATAAATCATATAATTGTGTTATCTTTAACTCTGAAAATATATTTAACATTTTAAAATTTTTTAAATTTTATGCTACACATGTGCACTATAACTAATAGTTATAGTGCATATGTATAATTATCATTAGTTCTATGAATATTTTAGTTTTTTTAAATGTTTTTAACCTAAACAATATGTTTTCGCATGACAATTCTCATTTGTGTAGTGCTAATGAAAATGGTGCACATGTGCACTAATATTACACATGTGCACTAATTTTGTTTTTTTCGAAATATCAATTTCTTTTCCAGAATCAAAGACAATAGAATTTTAAGATTTTTGGTGCAAGTTTCATAGAAAAATATTAACGTATGTACAAGTTATGAAGGTTTTTAAAAATTATTATTGCACAGGTGCAATAATTATTATTATTATTATTATTATTGCACATATGCAATAATATTAAAACCTTTATAACTTTTTTCATATGTTAAAATTTTTTATAAAAAATTGCACCATAAATCTTATAATTCTGTTATCTTTAATTCTGAAGAAAATTAAAAAAAATTCAACGTTTTTTTTTATTTTTTTATTATTGCACATGTGCAATAAAAATTTATTATTGCACATGTGCAATAATATTAAAACCTCTATAACTTTTTTCATACGTTAATATTTTTGATAAAAAAATTGTACCATAGATCTTATAATTCTGTTATCTTTAATTTTGGAAAAAATTAAAAAAAAAACGTTTTTTTGTTAATATTGCACATGTGTAATATAATTAATACGTATTATTGCACATGTGCAATAATAAAAAAATCACGAAATTTTATATTTTTATTTTTTTCCCCAGAATTAAAGGTGACATAATTTTAAGACTTTTGGTGCAAAATTTTAAAAAAAATATTATCGTATGAGGAAGTTATAGAGGTTTTAATATTTGTTTTCTTGTTTTCGCAATAACATCTTGTTTTTATTTGATCATTCCCCTATATATATATATATATATATATATATATATATATATATATATATATATATATATATAGGGGAAGGATCCTGCGAAAACACCCTTTTTTTGTGAGAACTGCGTAAACAAATCTTAAAACCTACATAACTTTTTCATACGTTAATATTTTTTTTAAAAATTTGCACCAAAAGTCTTAAAATTATATTATCTTTAATCCTATAAAAGTTTTAAAAAAACTTAACCCTTTTTTTATTTTTTTAAATATTTTTTTGTGTGGTGCACATGTGCATCACAAAAAAAACTCATACTTTTAGTATGAGTTAATATTTTTTTTTCTTAGTCGCACCATATGGCATATATTTTCATCATTTTTTGCGTTTTTATTGAATGATGCACATGTGCATCATACAAAAAAACGCTCATACATGTGATATACATTAATAGTTTAAAAATAAATTGCACCCTAAATCGTATAGTTGTGTTATCTTTAGATTTAAAGAAAAAAATAGCATTTGATAACTTTTTTTAATTATATGATGCACATGTGCATCACACGGGAAAAAAACGTTCAGTTTTTTTTTTAATATTTTGCTCCAGATTTAAAGATAACGTAATTCTAAGACTTTTGGCGCAAATTTTATGAAAAATCGTTAACGTATGAAAAAATTACGTGAGTTTTAATATGTGTTTTCGCAGTTTTCACAAAAAGATGTGTTTTCGCAGGATCCTAACCCTATATATATATATATATATATATATATATATATATATATATATATATATATAGCTAGTACTTTGACCCATTGACCCGAAACTCGTAAATATTTGTAGGCTCAAATTACCAACGTGTTCTAAGACCCAACGTTTCAAGCACAAATATCACAATATATATTTCGGGTTTGACTATTGGAACAACTGTTGGCGACCAACATGATGATGCGGACGGGGAAAATGAGACGGATGACGCAAACGAGGAAAAGGAGGCGGATGAGGTGGACTAATGACAATATTGTCTTAATAGCTATATATGTTCAACTTATAACTTAACTAAGTAGCAAAATATTCGGAAACTTATGTAGTTAATTTCGATGCTTCTAAATATGAAATTGTTAGCGTATCATTTTTTATTGTTGGGGTCTGCAGTTTCAGGGAATGTACGAACTTCAAAAACCTGAAACGAAAAAAATCAAGAAAAATATATTATATGGGGTCGATGATATTAGCGACGACATGCGGAGCAGTAGCGGCTGGGTGCTTAAGGTGACTCATTACCGGCGACATGTTACCGCAAAAAGTTGTAGCAGCGACTTTGGAGGGCTATAGCGGCAAAAAATGTCGCCACAAAAGGGCTTATTATGATTATGCCAACCCCTCAGTGTTTCTTAAAAACGTTGGCTAATGGGCTAACTAAAACATTTAGCATACTAACACCCATGACATGATATTACCTAGTGCTCCACCGCCAACTCGTGCATTACTCTTAGTTGCACACTTGCACATATTGACCACCATTACAAGTAGATAATTATGGACTTCATTGATAATGTATGTACGATTTTACTGTTAGTTGCTACTCATAGTTTTGTCCTCTTGATGACCATCTTCGAATTCTTAAGGCCGGTGTTGTTTCTTTCTCTATTAGCTTCCATGCTTCATATCAAAAGTGTTGTTTCAATGAGATCTCAGGAGAATCATATATGTACATTAATGTACTAAAAGGACGATGGACATTTAGTGGATAGTACACCATATATATTTAAATGAGATCTCAAGAGAATAATATATGTTTTTTTCTTCCTCAAAAGGTATCTTTAATAGTGTTATGTCGCACAGATTTTATTTTGTTTTGTTTTTATAATAATTTCGTGATGCCTTTGATAGCTTTCTAAATCAAGTATGAAATTCTCTTTTAATTTAAATATTTCGCATGTATAGAAAATCTATAATTCGATAAGATATAAAGAAATTTCCAAAGAATAAGTATGTTTTTCATCTATATATGAAAATTCGCACAAGAGGCCGGCCAGCCTGTTTAGAACAAACTTAATAGTTATTTTATATAGGGGAGTAATAGTTGCAACATTTCAGTTGAAGGATGATAGTTAACGACGATAACCAGTGGCAGTTAGGTGGGGGGGGGGGGGGGGGGGGGGCGGGGGGTTAACCGTAGCTATTAGATCAGTGGTAACTACGTCGACAAAAGAACTCATTTGGCAGTAACTTCTGTTGCTAACCTCTTAGTCTAATTACTTGCTACCGAAAAATTAAAATTGCTATTTATGAACAAAGTTTCTACTCATAAGCAAAGTAACAATTCATAAACAAAGTTACCAATAATCGATGAGCAAAGTTGTCTGATTCCTAATTCTCTTTTGAGGTTTCAAAACATGTTTAGTTACCAAATCTTCTTTTTAGTTAGCTCATGATCATATTACGTTCATTTATTGCTAATTTGGTAGTCCATGTGCTTTGGTCATAATTACGTATTGAGTCCATTGTTTTTAACCAACGCTTTGTGGTTTAGTTAATTTCAAATTTAGTCTAGGACGCTAACACCATTACTTTTGTTAATTTCTTGGGTATTTAGAGTAAATTAATGGATTGTACAATATCTTAATCTGTACAATTTACGTGATTACTCAAAATAATTAAATATATATATATATATATATAAACATATATTAACCCTTGTATCAACCCCTCTTTCTCCCACTAGCACCACTTTCAACCGTCCACTAGCACCCAACGCTATCGATAGGCCATCTTCACTTATAACCTCCATACCACCCACATCTGACCACCTCCACAAACCCTAGTCTAGGATCATGGTTAACTCTCTTAACCTCACACAAGACTACTCACAAGATTAACCAGACGGAAACTAGTTAATCTTCACTCTCACACACAAGTAATGTAATATAAACTCAAAGATGAACAAGTAAGTAATAACACAAGTATTGAAGGAAACTCGGCACTACGTACTGTTGTATTCACTAGTCAACTATAAGTCTATTCTTGGTGGTTACAAATCTAACAACAACACAATATATATAGTGCTTAGTGGAAATCAATGAGAACCCTTAATTTCCCTAAAGGTCATCTTGACCGTTAAGTACAAAAAACATAATATACAGTTACTACAAACGTTATACATTGGATAATAATGTCAACAAGATAGTTAAATGGCTTCTGTGCGGCAGGGAACATGTTGTTTGTACTTCAGACTGCATTAGTTCTTTTGTCAGATCCGAGATGTGTACAAGAGACTAGTCAACTCCAAATAAACTCTTCTTCCTATGGAGCTCGAGTTCATAGTGATCAAGTACTTTTCCGAGACAAGTTCTTCTTTCGAGACAACTACTACCAATCCGAGACAACTTAATTTCTCCAAGATAACTTACATCTTTTCACTACAAGAAATTAGGGTCTTCACCCACACTTTATAAGTGTGGGCATATGTGTACATTTCGTGGGTAGTTGTTTTTACCGACACATAAATTAAGTGTCAACATGTGTGGCCGGAGCCATGAAGATAAAGGTCTATACCCACACATTGGTTATATGTAGGTAAAGGGTACTCTTTAACCACACATATATGTGTAGTTAATCTTCAATATATATGTGGGTAATAGCATTACATTTTCTTCAAATAACAAGCGCGTGGGCGCGTGATAGGGGCTGACGTGGCAGTGTTTTTACCTACATATATAAATGTGTAGGTATATGATAATGACGCGGTAGCTGACTAGGATGCTGACATGGCAGTGTTTTTAGCTACACATATACATGTGTAGGTATATGATAATGACGTGGCAGCTGACATGGATGCTGACATGGCATATACGATTTTATCTACACATAATATGTGTAGTTTTTTCATGGTGACGTGGCAGCTGACGTGGCGGCTGTCAAGGGATCTACAATTTCACCTACACATATCATGTGTAGGTATATAGTAGGATATACCCACAAATGATAAATGTAGGTGAAACATATTATTAAATGTAGGTAAAACATATTATTAAATGTAGGTAAAACATATATACAAATGTAGGTAAAACATATTATTAAATGTAGCTAAACCATGGAAAATGTAGAAACTGATTTTGAAATTCCATCACCAATTGTCTAAATTCCATAAAAAAAAAACCAAGTACTTAATAAACAAACCAACATTGTATCATTGTATCATAAAAAGTTAAAGAAACATTCATCAGTCAACAAGTTAATTTTCATCCTGATTATTAGGGTCTTCATCTTCATCGTCAAACTCTGTTTCTTCATCGAATTCGGAAGCATTGTCTTTAGAAGTTCCAGTTGGTGTGCTATGGGGGGGCAACATATTATTATCAATCAGTACTTGGCTCAGAGTTGCAACGACACCTTTCAGCACTTGAACTTCATCCACCAGTTCGTCATAAGATGGGCGGTTTTCCTGTGAATTCTTAGTAATACTCCCCTTTCTTTGACTAGTAAGAGGATCACGTCCCCACCCAGTTAGACGAACAGAGGTTCTTCCAAGGATTTTTTCAAGAATAACCTTGTCACTCATCAATGCCGGGTTAGGATTCTCTTCCCTCAGTTTGATCATCTGATTCTGTAAGCGAAACAGATTAGACAATTAGTACAATCCATGTACAGTAACCCACTATATGATTATTCATCAGCAATAAAGGGTGCTTTTGCCATAACTTACAAGATATAGTACAACAGTTTGCAAAGCATATTTAAGTTCTATCTTTCATAGAGTTGGAAATGTGGTTGGTTGGTCAAGTTGTGTAACGGGTCAAAATATGTAACTGTTGCACAGCTCGGTTTGGGTTAACCTAAAGTGCATATAATTAACAAACGCGAAAAGTCTCATTTGCCCTTCAAAAGCATTGCAATTTATTTATGACATTAGCTCTGGTACACAATATTATTTCTCTAGACATAAAGGCATCCAAGATTGGATGAGGAACAACATTGCATGAGGAACAGTAAACTATATATGCTCATCACTAATTTCGAAAATTTTGTCAAATCAGAAGAAAATTAAAGTACACTTACATAAAGCGCAGCCGCATCATCCGATATCCAACCCTTCTCTTCATCCCAGTGGGTAAGCTTCCATGTCTCAATTTGACCAGACTCTAAATCCGAATCCTGTCTACTCTCCAGGTGATAACGGACAGTGCTCTTGGAACCATTCCTACTATCTGTCTTTCGCATCGCACGAGCCTCAACCCTCTTTTTGGCAGTTTCCTTCAAAAAAGTACAGCCATAGTGCAATATCAAATATTTGACTGAATTCAGAAATATTGAATAATACAACTAACGTATTTAAAACTTTGTTAAAACTTTACCAAGAACTGTGGATCAGACCACCGATCACAGAGATATCCCCAGTCTACGTCTTTGCCAATATCGGAAGGGGGTGTGGCCTTCACCTTTGCTAGAGTTGTTTCATCTTTCGATCCTTCCATAAGTTTGAAGTACTTATGCAACTCAGCTCGAAAACCCCTCCACGCCCTTGCCATGTAGGCATCAATAACTCGGCAAACATCCGTATCCTCCACATCAATGTCAAATAATGTCTTTAAACAGCACATGTAACAAACATATTAACTGGTTAGTAAATGTAGATGTTAAAATCATACCGGACTACAATAAGAAACTTACAGTTAGCTTGTTCCGTAAAGAAATCCTCACTTCATTAGGTACATATCTCCACTCTTTATAAGCAAAAGTACAATTGTTTCGCAAAATGTACCCACACTCGAACATGAATTGTGACTCGTTATCAGAAACAACTTTCCTCATTTGAAAGTTGAACACCACTGGCAGTTTTGTCTTACATGCCATCACCATTCTTCGAGCACCCTTGCTACATGTTCCACCACGTTTTTTTATCGATTTGCTTACTCCAGTTTCTAGCTCTGTCTCTTCATAAGCTGACATGTCTACAAACAGGTAACGGAACATATCAAGATTAACAACATGCACCAAGTATAAGCAAGTATATTCTAACAAATTTTCTAACCATGTGGTGTAGATTGTTCCAGTTCTTCAGTTGGCTCTGTACCAGAGGTCCGATTAGTTTCATTGGTTGCAGCTGAACAGGTCTCGTTTGTAGGAGCAGGAGTTGCTCTCCTCTTTGTCTGTGGCGCGGCTTTGTCACATGTACTGACCCTTTTTTTGCATGTACCCATTCCAGTAGAGGCGAGACTATGTTGTTTGTCTACAACCAAATTCATCAGCAAAGTATGTATTAACAACATTACGTAGACACTATTTATTAACAAGTATATTCAAACATATTTACTCACCAGGCACATGGGATTGTTCCTTTTGTCCAGATGGAACAATTTTCTCTCGAACTCCTTTACTGCCACTTTCTACGCTTCTCACAACATTTAAAACCGAGTTGATCTTAGGTTGCTTGTCTACAACCAATTACAACAAGAAATCTATTAACAACATTACCAGTATAAAGTAGTAACAGGTAAATTTGAACATAATTGGAGACATTAGTGAGCCGGTACCTGATATCACAGGCATTGGAAAAGTTCTAAGGCTCGACATATGAGACCCTGTATCTATTGCAACATTAAACATACACAAAAATTAGCGTAGCTAATATTACATTCTTGTTTGTGTTTATATGACCGATCTTAAAATAAACCCCAAAGCAAACCACTCACTGCTGTTTAAACAGTAAAAAAAAAAATTCTACGAAATGAGCGGTTTGGACGGTTTTACAGTTTTAAAGTGGACTACACACAATGTACCTAATAATAAAAATAAATTAAACTGTCACATACCAGTATGTCGCCCATCTTCTCCACGGACTGCAGCTTTTTTAGTCATCCCCCCTCTTCTTGACATTTTGCTGTATTTAATAGTTATATAACATGTCAGCATCTATCAAGTGAAGATATAATACTAGATTTAAATCTGAATACTATATCAAATTTATACCAAATTAAAGAGACAATCTTTTTAATATATTCTCGACATAACAAAGACAGTTGAAGATAAAAAGGGTGTGGTCGTCAAAATAACTACCTTGAATGATTACTCTGGCTTGATGATAGAGAATTGTCAGAGACTTGGTTGATCAATCTGGCTATATGAATTTGGCCAGGCTGTAGTCTTGTACCTAAAGCTCCTAAGAGAGAGACGCGTTAGACCTATTATATAAACAGAGATGTTTATATTGAATAAAACTTATATTAAACAAACAAGATCATGGGGGGAGAGGGATAAAAAATAGCGGGAGGAAGCATGGGTTTTAGCGCCTAAACTTTCTATTTTGTAGATAAATTTTAGATGAAAACCAATTAGCGTGATTGGAGCTAATTTTTAGGAGAAAACCGTATATTATTTTTGTTTCCAAAAATAATATACCACCATATTATTAGCTGTATAAAAAAAATAATTTACAAAACAAGTACATATTTGAACTAAGTAACACTGCAATTTAACAGATTATGGGTCCTGAGGATTTAGCAGCCCAATATAACATAGTTGTTGTAATTAGGATATATATAGTAATAAAATCAGTAAACTATAAAAATAAATAAAAATACATATATATATATATATATAATTATATGTTATTTATAAATATATGATATGATAATTGTGCTAGTTAAAGAACATTAGACTTGAATAAAAAACTGTACCATCCTCGTTTTCAAATTCATCAGCGCCATTTTCTCCATACTTATCAGGTTGACCAACATCATATTGACATAACGCATCATCCTCGTTTTGAAAATCACCATCGCCATCATCCCCATCATTCTCATCAGCATCATTCACAGTTTTGGATACTCGGTCTCCTCTGTAAACTACTACAAGCATATGAAATATAGTTATATTAGTGTCTTTGTTATTATTAGTAAATACACCAAATAATAACATCCATAAGGTAATACCTTCAAACATATCATCATCCTCAGCAGTATCTTCATCTGCTTCTTCATGGTCATCTGTATCCTCCTCATCCTCATCAACAAGACCAAACCGCTGGTTTTTCATATTTTGTTTCGTCGTCTCACTTAGCCCTTGCGAGCGTAATTCCCTTGTGGTAATTAAATTTCGTCGTCTCAATGACAGTGGTGCAACGAATTGTTTTCGATGTTTCTACAACAAACTTATAATCATTAGAGAATGGTTGTATTAATACAAGTTAATAAAAAAGTTGGTAACCAATTACCTTTTTGGATACTTCCACGCCCAGATCAGCAGTAAAGTCAGGATCTCCATCATTGCTGTCGGTGGATGATAATCTTTTTTTCTTCTTTCCTTGACTATCTACTAAACTTGTTACAGATTTTGAAATGTTATTAATTCCTAGTGCTATTTGTTTTTCTTTATTTTCTTGAATCCTCAGTTCTCTCATTTTCTCGTAATCAGTGGGTTTTTTTACACCTTCAACTTGCTTACCGCTTTTTAGCTTCATTGTATACCTGTTCAACGATGAATAATAAGATGCGTACTGGTTTTCATAACAGTTAACTTAATTATATCCAATAATCAACAATGTTGTATTACAATAAGAAAGTGATATAAATTGAATGTGTATAGTTTTATCAAACACCTTAAACACAAACTATGAACGAACTAAAGATTCATCTATAACCTCTTAAAACACAAACCATTTTTGAATCAAACCAATTATCTCCACACACCCCCGATCATCCTCAATTCATTAACCAAAACCAACACCTACAAATTAACTAGTCAGCATAATCCATAAAAATTATATATATTAACAATTTAACTAGTTACAGCATCATACAAAAAAATCATGATGATTGAAGACTAGTTTTCATCAAACACATTAAACACAACCTATGAACGAACTAAAGATTCATCTATAACCTATTAAAAATCAAACTTGCAAACCACCCAAATCCACGCCGTACATGATCCTAAACTCATTAGCCAAAACCTACAAATTAACTAGTGAAAGCATAATGCAAAGAAAAAACAACAACAAAATAAGTAGTGACAACATCATGAAACACTTAATACAATTCTTGAGGATTGAAGAGTATGAAAAATGATTGACGCTACCGGTTTGAAGTTGATGCAGATGCAAGCCGATGAACGGGAAACAGTTGATTTGCCCTAGAACCGACTATTGTTTCCGTATATGGAGAATGAAAAAGGGGATTTGGATTCAACAGAAAGCGGAATTGTCGAAACCACTATATCGTACTGAATTGGAAATGGGGGGGAGGTTTAATTTTTTTTAGAAAAGTTAGGAGGCGGTTATGAATGAGATACGACCATATATGCATGATAATTAATTAGTACCGTTCGGTCAAGGTCGTGACCGAGCACTTTGATGGTGTTGGTGGACTCGATAAGGCGTTGGAGTGACATTGAACTTTAATTATCTCTGATTAACATGTAATACAATCATCCAAATTGAAAAATTGGGTGTCGGCCGTTCATGACCCTTTTTAAATTGGGTGTCCCGATAAGCCGTTGGAGTCATGTTTCCTAGGAAGCCCCATCAAGCGGCATTGGAGTGACATGAAACTTTGCATTACCTCTTATTACCGTGTAATATGATCATCCAAAATAACAAATTGATGATCGGGTTCATGACGACCGATCCCGCTTAATTTGGTGTTGGTGGACCCCGATAAGCCGTACGTTATATATAGTCATGATTCCATGGAAACCCCATCAAGCGGGCATTGGAGTGTCATGAAACTTTGCATTATACCTCTTATTAACATGTAATATGATATTCCAAATTGAAAAATTGAGGATCGGGTCATGATCGACCGACGTCCACTTTGGTGTTGGTGGGACCCTGGGCGATGATTCCAATGAAATTCCACATCAGGCGGCATTGGAGTGACAAGAAACTTTGCATTAATTATCTCTCATTAACATGTTATATGATCATCCAAATTGAAAATTTGAGGATCGGGTCATGACCGACCACTTTGGTGTTGGTGGAATGTTATAAGGTCGGCGCCTCCTATTTAGGAAACCCCATGCATAGCGGCATTGAAGTGATATGACTTTGCATTTTATCTTATTATCATGTAATACGATCATCCAAATTGAAAAAATTGAGGATCGGGTCATGGCCGACCACTTTGGTGTTGGTGGACCCCGATAAGCCGTTATAGTCATGATTCCAAGGAAACCCCATCAAGCGGGCATTGGAGTGGTATGAAACTTTGCATTACCACTTACTAACATGTAATATGATCTTCCAAATTGAAAAAACTGAGTATCGGGTCATGACCGACCACTTTGGTGTTGGTGGACCCCGATAAGCCGTTATAGTCATGATTCCAAGGAAACCCCATCAAGCGGGCATTGGAGTGGCATGAAACTTTGCATTACCACTTACTAACATGTAATATGATCTTCCAAATTGAAAAAAAACGAGGATCGGGTCATGACCGACCACTTTGGTGTTGGTGGACCCCGATAAGCCCTTATAGTCATGTTTCCAAGGAAACCCCATCAAGCGGGCATTGGAGTGGCATGAAACTTTGCATTACCACTTACTAACATGTAATATGATCTTCCAGATTGAAAAAAACTGAGGATCGGGTCATGACCGACCACTTTGGTGTTGGTGGACCCCGATAAGCCGTTATAGTCATGATTCCAAGGAAACCCCATCTAGCGGGCATTGGAGTGGCATGAAACTTTGCATTACCACTTACTAACATGTAATATGATCTTCCAAATTGAAAAATTGAGAATCGGGTCATGACCGACCACTTTGGTGTTGGTGGACCCCGATAAGCCGTTATATAGTCATGATTCCAAGGAAACCCCATCAAGCGGCGCTGGAGTGACATATGAAACTTTGAACTTTAGTCAAGGGATTAATCGCGATTATTCTTTTTGGAATTTTTATATGTTTTTTTTTATAAAATAAATTTATATATTAATATACATGTATATATTTTAATAACTTTTTATACACTTTAGGTAAGTTATTTTAAGGTATTTTAAAAAAGTAATCATAACCCTTTGTTTAGATATTTTAAATTAAAATTGTTTGGGTAAACTAATTATATTTAAAGACCATACTCCTATCACTCCGCTTCTTCATCTTCCAAATTCACCGACTTCAAGCAAATTAAGGTCAGTTTCTTGTTTCGTTGAAAATTTTCTTCGTTTTGATGTTCGATCGTTTTCCATATACGACGATTCTACGGTAACACTAGACATGATTCATTTAATAACATGAAACTTGTTAGATCGTCATATCTAACATTGTTAGATCGTCATATCTTTTTACTCTGTTTTGCGAAAACCCTAACCCCATTGGGTTTGTTTACTCTGTTTCTTTGATCTGTAGTGTACTATTCTTAGCACAAGATGCGATTTTACGAAAACCCTAACCCCAATTGGAAGTTTGCGATGTTCCTTGACTATGTTGCATACTCTGTTTTGCATAAGATATGATTTTGCGAAAACCCTAACCACATTGGGTCTGTCTACTTTGTATCATTCTGTTTTTCCTGCGAATTTGATTTTACGAAAACCCTAACCCCAATGGGAAGTTTGCGATGTTCCTTGACTCTGTTGCGTACTCTGTTTTGCATAAGATATGATTTTGCGAAAACCCTAACCACATTGTGTCTGTCTACTTTGTATCATTCTGTTTTTCCTGCGAATTTGATTTTACGAAAACCCTAACCCCAATGGGAAGTTTTCTCTGATTATTAGAAGCACCCTAACCCCAATCGTTTGTTTACTCTGTTGCATGGACCATAAACCCTTTTGACACAAAATGTAGGCTAACTTTATTCCATATTAACATAGCATATTGCTTTATGATAGGGCTTTGTTGTTAGATTGATCCATACTTAGTGATCTTTCAGTTATATTTTATCATAGACTGATTATTTGGGTTTTGATTTAATTGTGTTTTGATTTCTTATTTTTTAGGTATAAAACAATGTCTCAGATGCTAGCCACGGTCAAACATGAAATCTGGGCTGCTAACAACGAACTGATCGGGGACATTAAGGCGTCTCTTGCTGTGAAGCGGTCATTGGTGAACCGCTACAACGATTTGCTCAGTTATGTGCTGCATCACAAGTACGAGGCCGGCAAAGTTTCAGTTGCGTTTCTGATCCAGGAAATGGTGAACAAGTCCGCCAAGGAGGTGGTGGAGATGGAGGACAAACTGGAGGCTGTGGAGCAAGAATCACAGGCGCTGGAACATCACTTATCTGTGATGTTTTCTTAGTTGATGTTCCCGGCCTGCTGTTGTTGGTGGTTTTGTGAAGGAGGTTTGATGGTTTTTGGTTGTTGTTGATAGTTTCAAAACTTTTAACTTTTGGTGGTTGTAAAGTCCTAGTGGTATCTAGGCATTTTTTGTAATTAATACATTAATGATCTCCTCGGTTGACAATCAAGGTTGAAGTTGTTTTTGAATGATCCTTTATGTCTTTGAAGTTGTTTTCTGTTGTTTATGATAAAAACTTGGTTCCATGTCTGTTTTTGGTACTATTATTAGCTATGTTTGTTTTAAAACTATTGACATGTATGCTGTTTTGTTGAATGGTTTAATGAATGGTATAAGAAGTCTAATCTATTTCTAACTCTTACGAATTATATATATATATTTCAATATATAGCAAACATGCATGATAAATACGATCAACGGAACTTGAAACCAAGACCAAATCGCTACTCATCGCAAACCATCAAATGACATATCACGTGTAGTACAGTTACATAACAAAAAATAAAAATAATAAATTGTTGTCTCCTCGCCCACACCTCAGCCTGTCGTGAAAATCATTCAAGAGCATCATCATCACCACTAATATGGACTGGATCATCAGAATCATAATCGGGGTCGGAATCAAGTGTAGATTCGTCATTCATAAAAATTCTACCACTGTCATCATAGTCATCAGTTGTATCTTCTAAGTCACCGACACGGGAATACAAATTACGTAGTTCTTGAACTTCCTTATACGATACAGTTTCAGGTTCTACATCTTTTCGAACTATGAAAGATGAGTTAGGTAATTCTTCGGTTGGTTCAAAAGGTGGCAACTCACTTGATTCCTCTTCTTGAAATACATCAGTACTCGACGATACTTGGTCTTCATCGTGCTCAAGTATATCATAAACGTTGCGATGGTTTACTTTCTGTACCACCATCCAATTTTTCCCACGTGCCATATCTTTTAGATAAAAAACTTGTTGAGCTTGAGTAGCGAAGATAAATGGTTCATCTACAAACCACTTAGATGTAATGTCAATTGATGTCAATTTGTGATCAACCACCATTTTTTTCCCCTTTGGATCTGTATTATACCACTTGCAACGAAACATGAATACCTTTCTGCCGAGTATGAAATCCAACTCCATAACTTCGAGTAACACACCATAATAAATCCTTGTTTCATCATCATATTCCCCTGCACAAACTCCACTACATTGTGTAGTGAACTTGTCATCACGCACTTTGCAACGAAATCTAACACCATGTACAACGCAACTTTGCCAACTACTATAACGATCATCGGGAAACTGTGACAATGCGTACAAATCATCTGTTGCTCGATGATCCCTGTTGACTCTAAGCAAAGACATCTATAAATACCAAAGATTAGTTGTGTGCTTAAAATCAATTACTAATTACAGTAAAGAGTTTTTCTTTTTACCTTTTTCTTGAACCAAGAAGGAAATTCACGCTTGTGTATAGTATCTAAATCTTCATCTGCTACACCTCTTGATTTTATAGCGTCTTTGTGCTCCCTAAATGAAATATAAGATATATAGTTGATAATTTTGAAATTAACTACTTAAAAGAATATAAACGGTATATGTTAGTACAGTCAACTTACTTTAAGAAATAATCAAGATCATCTCCGCAATTATTAATGATATACCATTGCACCGCATCAACATCGTTACCTAGCTGTCCGAATTTTGAAGCACCCAATGTACGAATTTTGTTGTTGAATAGCTCCATATCGTGTTTAGTGGTCGGTACATCCCAGTTGCGTTCTGGACGAGTAAATCTTGTTTCAATGTCATCTAGATAACGAGATAAAAATGTGACAGCTTCATCCACAACATATGCTTCAGAAATAGAGCCTTCGGGACGTGCAAAGTTACGAACATATCCCTTATATGTTCCCATCCGGCGTTCAACCCCGAACATCCATCTCTGACTGACCGGCCCGCCTAACAATGCCTCCTCTGGTAAATGTACACACAAGTGAACCATGATCGTAAAAAATGCTGGAGGAAATATCTTCTCAAGTTTGCACAATATAATTACAATCCCCGTCTTCATTTCTTCTAGTTCTTTGACATATAGCGTTTTAGAACTTATTTTTTGAAAGAATTGGCAAAACTCGATCAAAGTTGTACGTATTTCCTTGTCTAAGAAAGGTCTAATGGCTGTCGGTAGTATCTTCTGAAGCAATACATGACAATCATGCGTTTTCATCCCTCCAAGTGTATTACGGTCCGTCACGCAGCGACTAATGTTGGACGCATAACCATCAGGTAGCCGAACAGACTTTATGAATTCACAAAACTTCTCACATTCATCTTTAGAGAGTGTGAAATTAGCATGAGGTTTCTCAAATTTTCCATTTCTCTCTTTCAGCCATTGATCTTTGCGAATGTTAAGATCCTGCAAGTCTAAACGTGCTTTTATTGTATCTTTTGATTTTACAGGATCATTTAACAAAGTACCTACTATATTATCACATACATTTTTTTCTATATGCATTACATCAAGATTATGACGGAGCAATAATTCAGCCCAGTACGGAAGTTCAAACAATATACTTTTTTTTGACCAGTTATATTCATCAATTCCTCTTTTACGCTTCAAACTCTCATTACTAGGTGCTTTCCCAGGAATCATTGTAGGAACATTCTCCAGTTGCTGTAATATATCGTTACCTGTAAAGTGACGAGGTTCATCCCTTTTCTCTTGCTTTCCGTCAAACTCTAAACTCTTTCTCCACCTGTGTGTTGTGCTTAAGAAACACCGGTGTCCTGAATAGGACTGCTTACCACGAATACGCTCAGAACGGGTGTCCTCCAAGCATACTGGACATGCCAATTTGCCCATAGTGCTCCATCCTGATAGGTAAGCATAAGCGGGGAAGTCACTGATCGTCCATATTACTGCGGCATGCAGCCTGAAATTTGATTTAGAATATTCATCATATGCTTCAACCCCATCACGCCATAGAACTGTAAGTTCATCTACAAGGGGCCTTAGAAACACATCAAAGTCCCTACCTGGAGACTTTGGACCAGGAATCAATAAACTTAAGAGAAAATTGCTCTTATGCAGTGTACACCAAGGTGGCATGTTATAAGGCATCAAAATGACTGGCCACATACTATATGATGTTGACATATTGCTAAATGGGTTAAATCCATCTGAAGCCAGCCCCAATCGTACACTCCTCGAATCATTTGCAAATTGAGGATACATATCATCGAAATGTTTCCAAGCCCTTCCATCAGCAGGATGACGTAAAACTCCATCCTCATCCCGTCGTACTTCTTTATGCCACCGCATGTCTTTAGCTGTGTGGCGTGACGCATATAGGCGCTTCAAACGAGGTGTTATCGGAAAGTATCGCAGCTTCTTGTGAGCAATTTTGTTACGCACATAACGACTACTTTTACAAAATGGACATGCTATGGCATCTTTGTTATCTCCGTAGAAAATAGCACAATCATATTGACAAACATCAATAAGCTCGTAACCTAAACCAGCTTCACAAAGAAGCATTCTCACTTCGTAATAACTTTCTGGACAATTATTTGGCTTGGGAAGTACCTCGCGAAACAACTTCAATTGCATCTCAAACGAATTATCAGACCATTTGTTCATTACTTTCAAATTCATCAACTTCACAACAAAGGTCAACGTACAAGTATCCTTGCATCCCTCATACAAAGGACTATCTAAGGCTTCATGCAGCTTCTGTAAACGATTATTTTTAAAAGCAGGCTGTTGATTTCCAGTTAGATCATTGGTAGGGCCAATATCAAAGTATTGATCACCAATTGCATCTTGTAATCCTGCTCTTACGCCACCAGCAGATTCGTCATTATCAAAATCATCCATTTCAACATCTTCATCGCTGTGTTCGTCCTCAACCTCACCGTGGTACACCCATTGCGTATACGACTTATCAATTCCTACATTGATTAAGTGGCAAGTAATGGCATCTATATTATGTAACCTAGTATTAAGACAGTTAACACATGGGCATAATGTTAACCCACTGGAGTTCAACGTTTTTCTAGCAACGTTCAAAAATTGCTTTACCCCCTCGACATACTCGGTTGAAGCACGATGCCCGCTTGTCACCCATTCATGACGCATAGTTTGTACCTGATAATGATTATGATTAAAAATTAATCAAAACGATCACAATCTTGTATACTATGATGCATAATCCATAACGATCATAGTTGAAGCAAACACAACGTGGAACTAGGGTTTATCGTGGATCATATCGTGGATAGGAATTTCCGGTGTTTTAATTGGTTGTTAGTTTTTTTTTTATATTCATAAAAATGGATAAGATCTGCGACAATTATAGTTGATGTTTAAAACTTTGAATTTAAAAAATATGTACCTATGATTTGTATATAAAATACAAATTTCATTCATAAAACAAAATTCCAACCAGCTCAACGGTTCCATGTCGTCTTTTATTCATAATTGGCTTAGGTTCGATTCCCTTTTAACTTGTTTTATTTTTTTATTTTTCGACGGTTTTCCTGAAGTCAGATACCATTTCAAACCTTCCACAATACTCTCAATCTCTTCTTCCTTCCACATCGTTTTCCTTCCTTCCACATCGCTTTCCCTTTTTCTCTCGATCTCTCCTTCCTTCCACATCGCTTTCCCTTTTTCTCTCGATCTCTTCTTCCTTCCACATCGCTTTCCCTATTTCAAAGATGAGGGTGAAGACTCCTTCTGTCAGGATCGCTTCAGACGACCATATCGAATCACAGGGCGTAGTCCCTAAAACTGCCGAAGAAGAATGTATGATAGTTCCTTCTGATATTATACGCCTGAGGGATTCTGGTTGTTTTTATACTTCCGTGGTTTTTAGGGGTTTGTCTACACAACCCGCCGCAGCAATAGACGGCAAATCAAAAAAATGGGTATGTTTTCCTGAATATCCGTTTACTATAGGTTTGAAGTATCCTTTTCCTTCTTTGATTCAAGAGTTCTTTGATGTCACCAATCTTTGCTATACTCAAGTAATGCCCACGGTCTGGAGAACCCTACACTCCCTAAATCGTATTAAAGTTAAGCATCATCTAGACATTCCCATTTCTGTGATAACTGAAGCGTATAATCTGGTGACCAATGGCCAAGGTCGTTATATGTTGAAGGCTAATAATGGTCAGACGAATTTGATCCATCGTGTTGGTGAAAACAATCCCATTTGGAGAAGTCGGTTCTTCTACGTAGAGAGGGATTCCATTCCCAACGGAAGACTTATTCCCGATACTTGGGTTGTCGAAGGTAACCATTTGTCTCCCATTATTCTTATTTAAAACCATACATATTCTGCAGATATTAATCTCTCAAAGGTTAATAGTAGGCTAATTAAAAAAAATATGTGCGTAGTTGAATGGGTCATGGGTTAATTGGATGGTATCTAATTGGTCAGATCTTATCATGACCTCTATTCTGCAGATATTGATCTGTCAAAGGTTGCTCCCGTTGACAATCATACATCTGAAATGTTGAGTAAACTCTTGGCTCTTCCTGTTGAAGAGAGAACCTTCTCTATAGATCATGCTTCCAGTTTGTCTGTGTTTACTCCTGAAACTATCTGTTCGACAGGTTCATCTTCCGGTAAGCATATTTTCTTTTGCTTTCACATGTCTTACTCTATATATTGATATGAGTCCATCTAATCATTCAGGTGCTAATTCGAAATCTGTTCATGGTGTGGGTAATGAGGATGTGAGTTCAAACGTGAAGACTCACCAATTTTTCGATAAGGAGAGGCTTCCTTCTTTGAAGAAGAGAAAGACCATTTCTCATGTCCAGTATTCTTCTGATCCTTTTGCTGACCTTTCTTTTGAAGAAATATTTGAACAGGAGGACAGTTTCCTTCTTCAAGTATGTATCCATATTACTTGTTTAGATACTTTTAGTATGCAATACTTACTTTCCTCGTGCTGCAGGCCAGAAACCGGTTCATCTCAGTTCGTGATCAGCTTGTGGCCAAGGACAAAGCTCATGCTAAATCTGTTGAAGCTGCCGTACTTAAGTGTAAAATTGAAATGGCTCATCGAATTGTGAAGTCCGGTTTGATAGTGCCAGAGTGGGATATCAACGCGTGGCAGAAAGCTCACAAGGATTTGACCGGAGAAGAAGTACTGCTTGAAGGTGTAGGGGAGCAGTTGTTGGTGGGAAAGAAGTGATAAACAGTTGGTGGGTTTTCAGTTTGTTTTAGCTAGGGTTCATGTTGGCCCTTTGATACATTAATCTGTTGGAGTTGTTGATCTCCGCTACTTTAATCTTTTTGGTAAAACTGATACTTTAATAGTTGTGGTTTCTGGTTTCTTGCAAACAAAGATGGCTATATTTTGATCGGTATTAATGCTACATGTGTTTGATTATACATGTGATTGCTTGTTTTAATTGTAGATGTATGTTGAAACTGTATTGACTAAACCTGTATTGAATGGTTATTGACACCAAATCAATTTGTGGCATTGATATTGTGTGCCAAAATATTACCTATATTATAAACCTTTATTTTTTTTAAGTTGTTCTTACCCGGTAGTAAACATTTTACACATTCCCGACCCGAAACCCGAGAACCCGGCCAGTTGTCCAACCCAGATGTTGCGAGTTTCGGGTTTTCCCACGGGGTCTGGTTTTTTTTTTTTTGCCATCCCTAGTAATTAAAACTTTACACGTGTAGTAGACTATTAGTGTATAATATTTTAAAGTTCCAAATTTATTTTTTCTATTTGCATATATTATTTGTTACTATTAACATGCAAGTATTTTTAAATTTGTTTAAGATATTGGATTATCACGGTTAAAATAAATATTAGATATACATTAATTAGTTTTTACAGCCTGTTAAATTTATTTCAAATTTTAATAAATGGGTAAACGAACGGTTACCCTTAAAGCATATATACCCGCCCCTCACCCCACAACTTTCTTTCACCAACACATACTTTC
This sequence comes from Deinandra increscens subsp. villosa, assembly GCA_039602395.1. NCBI lineage: Eukaryota > Viridiplantae > Streptophyta > Magnoliopsida > Asterales > Asteraceae > Deinandra > Deinandra increscens. The sequence goes on along the minus strand of JBCNJP010000012.1, from coordinate 23,287,358 downwards.
ACACCCACACATACGGCGAATCTAGCAGTCATCGTCAACCAAAAGGTAATGTCTTTATGTTTATGTTAGATCGTCTTCCACATATGGAGATTCTACGGAATCACCGTTAAATATTGCTATCCAAGTTGATATAGTAACATCCATGCGCGCAATCGTAATCTGTATATATTTTGATTATTAGAAATTTATACCTTAGTTTCTTGAAACCGTATAACCCCAATGGGTCTGTTTATTTTGATTATTAGAAATTTATACATTCGTTTGTAGAAACCCTAACCCTAATGGGTCTGTTTGTTTTGATTATTAGAAACCGTAGTTCCAAAATCTTTATGGGTTATTCATCTAATCTTGCATGTTTGGGGATCATTGGTTATTCATCTAATCTTGCATGTTTGGGGATCATTGTTTTTAAAAAATTTAAACTTGATTTTTTTGGTTTTAATTTGTGTTTTGATTTCTTATTTTGTAGCTTTACAAAAATGTCTCAAATGGAAGCCACAATCATTCATGAATGCTGGGCTGCAAATAATGACTGGATTGCGGATATCAAATCTTCTCTTGCTGTGAAGAAGAAGTTGATGAAACGGTACAACACCTTGCTTGCTTATGTGCTGGACCACAACTATGAAAGAAGCAAAAGTGTTGGAGGATTTCTGGTGCAGGAGTTAGTGAACAAGTACACCAAAGAGGTGTTCGAGATGGAGCAGAAGTTAGCGACCGCGGAGCGTGAAGCACGGGCGCTGGAACAATACCTTCAAGTGAAGTTTACTTAGGTGATGTTCCGGGCCTGTTGTTGGTGATGGTTTTTGAAGTCCTAGTGTAGTTTTTTTTGAAGTCCTAGTGTAGTATATCTAGGCATTTTGTGTAACTATAAAAACAATTAATTTATCTTCATCTTGGTTGGTAATATAATTTACAACTTTCGTAATTAATGGTATCATTTTGGTTTTTAGAACGAAGTAACGGAAGAGTGTGATTAAGAAAAAAAAACTCATCATTCACGTCATTATAGTAAAAAAAACTAACAATATTTACTAAATATACTTTTACCAACAAATAAGTATAATTTACAATATGCGTAGGTAGGTACGTTTTTTATTTTATTTAAAAAAAAAACGCATTTTCCACGTCACTATATTTTAATACCTACACATAAACTAAATTATTACATATGTGTAGGTACATAATTTGCCACGTCATTATAATAAAATAAAAATAATTTACTTCACTACATTTATCTACACATATTTTTGCTAATATTATGTGTATGTAAAATATTACTTATTCTTTTATTATAAAAACAAAAAAAACATTATTTCCACGTCACTATATTTTTATACCTACACATACACCAAATTATTAAATATGTGTAGGTACATAATTTGCCACGACATTTTTAACAACATAAAAAAAATTAATTCACTACATTTATCTACACATATTTTTGATAATATTATGTGTATGTAAAATAGTACTTATTACCTACGTATATTATTGTGTTTTGTATATGTGTGGGTACATACCCACACATAACAAAAGTATGGGCAATATGTAGGCATATTTTTACCTTTTCACCTACATATATACAAATGTAGGTAAGTAAGTGTAGGTAAACGTTAGTAGGCACATATATTATTTGTTAAGAACTTAACAAAATTCTCATCCGTCGTTACCCACACATATAAAAACATGTGTAGTTATAAACCTACATATAGTCAAATGTAGGTAAATTATGTGTGGGTGAATACCCCAGTTTCTTGTAGTGTTTGGAACTTCTTTATCAATCCAAAACTGATTTCTCTCAGAACTTCTGCTTCCGACTTAACTTCTTCCGGATCAAGTTGTACTTAGCCAGCTCCAGCCAAAATTCATCTTGGAGGAATATTTCCTTACAATCTCCCCTAAGATAATGCTACAAAAAACTGTTGTTGACTCCAAATATATATACAACTATGTACAAGTACCACACACCAACCCCTACTCAATTTTCCTCTTCATGCTTGCTACACTCTCTTTGTATGCAGCTTCCACAGATCTTAAATCTTCATTGAGTATACACAATGCTTTCCAACCAACATCACTCCACTCATCCTTGTTGTTAATGGAGCTATGCCTTGCGAAGGATCCATCAGCTCTGTACACATGGTACGGTCCTTCAGCATTATCATACTTCCAGTGAGGGATGTTGCAGTATCTATTGATTGCTTTTCACTTGAAGCATCTATGGATTCTGGCCTCTAAGTGCCAATAATAATTGGTATCCTCAGATAAAGAACATTTTTTCTCGAAGCTCAGATTGGGCTTGTCTCTAGCTAGTAGGTCAATGTCTTTCAGCTTATCTTCTGTGAAGTTTGAAAGTGCTTAATCTCTGGTAGCCACGATAGTCTCAATCTTATTTACGATGAACATGTATTTCTTTGAGTCGATATCTTACTCCCATTGCACTATGGTTCTTTTGAAATCTTGACCTTGTTAGAACTATTTGTCATTGTGACTGCCGCCATCAAATTTGTTTACCGAAGCATTCGACTGAAGAATCCATTGTGATTTGATTCAGAGACGCGGGTTGTGATGATCGACGCTTGCAAGTTTGGACCGAAGACGTTTTCTTGAAAAGTCAACTGTTCGAGTCAACGGTCAACGTAAAAGTCAACGGAAGATCGGTTCGAGCGAGTCAAGCTTCATATTAATTAAATCAACTTTGATTTAATTAATATTTATGTTATTTGATTTTATTTGCATTTTTGTTTATGTATTTGTGTTCACCAGTTAGCGGGTTAGTGAGCACATAGGCTCTCCCTATATATAGAGGTGCATGTGCTCCATTAGTAGAAGATGATTCTTTAGAGAATGATATGAGCTATCATTTCTAGAGAGAAAGAGTCTCATCTTGGGTTTGAGCTCAACCCAAGATGGCCATGGATTTCTTATGAGAAATTGTTAGTCATGATTTTGTTTGTGATCATTCGGTTCAATGAAATCATTCGGTTCAATAAAATCATTCGATTTTTTTTTATCATGTTTCTTGTTTGATTTCCTAGATTTTCGATCATCCCATCTCACCGTCTTTTGAGCACTTTGTTGAACACGATCCGGTTTTATGATGTGAAGTCAGTCCTAACAAATGGTACCAGAGAGGGTACCAATCGATTGTGTCTCACGACCAATCTGATCACTCAGATCTAGATTTTGTTCAACTATGTAGCTCAAGATTTGCAATTCCGCTTATGAGACTTTTTTGTATTTTATTTTTTCTTCAGTTTTGGAGCTTTTTGATGATTTCTGGATGAATCTGATGATAGATTCATCTTATTGGGTTCCTTCGGATGTGTTTTCATTCTCCATGTTTCAAATACGTAGAAGAAATGAAGATCAGAGCAGAAAATTCGTAACTGTTAGAGTTTTCATGTTTTCTAGGTGTTCTTGATATTTTCGGGCTTGATTCAGAGATTTTGGTGTTAGGATGCATGTTTTTAGATGAAATGAGGCATGATTCATAGTGGAAATCGCATTCCGAATCCAATGGAACCATCCATTTTGTCTAATTCTGTCAGATGTTGGCAGATCTATAAAAACATACAGTAGTGTGTGTTTCGTGGTGTTCTTAAAGTTTTCCAGAAATGGGGGGGGGGGGGGGGAGTTCGGGTCTGATTCGACGATCGTGGCTGTTGTTCGGGAGTTGTTTGTGGCCAGAACGGCTTCTTGGAAGGTAAGTCTACTCGAATCCATCATCAATCCATCAATACCACTTGGTTTTGGATGCTTTTTCGATCATCAAAGTAAGCTACATGTTGTTGTTTTTCAAGTGTTCATCAGGTTTTTTGAAGCTGTTGAAGATAGCCTATATGGTCTTGTTTGGGGTTGAAGATAGCCTATACAGGCTTCTTCCTTCTAAATGACCTAGATGGTGCATACGACCTTCTTCGGCGACCTAAACGACCTTATTCAAACGGTATTGATTTTTTGCCTATATGGTCATGATCAAGACCGTATAGAACATTCCAAACGGTCTGTTCGCATTACTATACAGTGTTGTTCAATCAAAAGCCTAAACAACCTTGTTCAAATCCATATGGTGTTGTTTTTGGATTTTTGTTCGAGACTTCCTTGGTGAAGTTTGATGGTCTAGGGTTGTAGAGGATCGAGCCACAAGTTCAACAGTATAAAATTCATGGAATTTCGTTGAGTTTTGAGGAAGATATGGTGTTTTTACGGTTTTCCGGCGGGCTCTCGTAATTCCTGGATGTATTTGGTTTTCGGATGTTGATCTTGTTGGAACCCGTTTTGGTTGTTGGCAACTCAAACCATTCACCGTTGAGTATTGCTGGTGAAGACCTCTTAATGAACTTACTAGAATAGATACTTATCTTGTGTAATAGATTTCAAGTTTGTACTTAGCAAAATTTGTTTATGTTTTAGCGAACTTGTTTTCCTTCTTAGCGGACTTGTGATTGTGCTTAGTAGACTTGTTTCTACTTAGCATACTTCATTGTTGAAATTTCTATGTTTGCCTTAGCGAACTTAAATTGTTCCTAGCAGACTTGTTCACTTACTTAGCGGACTTGTTTAGCAGACTTGTTTGTTCCTAACAAACTTCCTAGCGAACTTCCTAGCGAACTTGTTCATTCTTTGCGAACTTGTTAGCTCTTAGCGGACTTGTTTAGCAGACTTGTTTACACTTAGCGAACTTGTTTGCTGACCAACTTATTCCTAGCGAACTTGAACATAGTGTTAGCGAACCTGTTTGTCTAATGGAATATTTATTGCTGATTTCTTTGTAATGATTGTTGTGTCTAACATTCCTTTTTGTCCTATGCTCTCTAGTAGTATAAATACAATTGAGAAAACCCTACTGGACATGCCACTCCTGGATTTATTCTACAGAGAGTTTTTTGTGTGTGTGTTCTTGGTGTAGTATGTGTTCTTGAGCTTTAGAAATCATCAATGGGAAAACATTGATGCATATTCAACTGAAATCGACCATCACACATGATTTCCGCACTTGTGTGATGAATCAAATGAGACACTTGTGCTCAAATCTGGTCCTTACAATTGGTATCAAAGCCTTGTTCTTCAGGTTTTGAGGTTTTTCTCAAAATGAAGAAATTTGCATATGAGTTGTCAATTTTGGTTGTTTTTGCTTGATATTTGAGTTGATTCTTGGTAGAAATCACTTAAGAAACGCAATGCTATGCTCAAATTTCTATAAATATTAAGTTATATGGTTGATTTCTAGTGATTTAGTCAAGAACAATTATTTCTTGTTCTGTACATGATCAATTTTTCCAAAATCGTCATTTTGTTGAATATTAGTCAAAATTGATGGATTGCGAGTTTCATACACCTAAAACCGAATTTGTAGACACCGATTTCATTCAAAAACATTAAGTTTTGAAAATTTTGGAGATTGTGTCAATTGAATAAAATGTTCCTACATGAATTTCGACTCTTGATGATCCTAAACACTGATTTTGTTAACATTGATTTTTGAATTTTGAAATTGATCAAGAACAAGCTGTTCAAAATTTGGCTAAGTCTGGAAATTTGACTTTTCAATTTTTTTGCTGAAATCTCACTTGTTAATGACTAATTATGTTTCTTCTTGTTTGTGAATGTAGGATTTGTGTGAATTCAAGCGTTCTACAAGCGTTCAAGCATTTTGAACCTAGCGTTCAAACCGTTCGACCCGTTCGACACATTAGCAAGTTATGCTAAGTTTTTGTGTTTCTCATCCCAAAGGAAATTGGTTTGCTCCCGTCATGCATAACAACAATCGTCGACCAAAACTAATGGGCGCGAGTGATTTTGATGATTGGAAAGAAATTTTTTTGTTGTTTCTGGAGTATGTCGATTTTGATCTCTTGACTTCAATTTTTGAAGGTCCTACTGTGTTTGAAATTGAAGAAGCTACTGCTCCTGGAGTTACTGTCACTGTTGCTGACCCACCGATTCCCAAGAAGAGGATTCCAAAGCCGCTGGATAAGTGCTGTAGCGAAGGACATAACTATGCTAAAGCTCGAGAAACCATTGATTTGATGAAATTGAATCCTGAAACTTTGGGAAGTGTTGTAGCGAAGGACATAATGTCGCAACTTAGAACTGGTTTGGGTCTTACTAGGGAGATACTAGATAGTGCTGCTGACCACCCGCTCAATCATAACTATTACATTGTCCACGAATTGACCAAAATCAATTCAAAGAGCCATATTAAGTTCATTGACCCCAGCATGATTCCAAGTGCTTTTGAACTCAAATCGTTGGAAGACCAATTGGCTAACACCGAAACTGGTTCTGGTCTCCCACCGATTAATGAAACTCTAAAATTTGGGGATTTTGATGCAATCTCTTTGAATTCTGTTAACACCAGCATTTCTGAAGTTTGTGTGCAAAGGGCTGCTGAAACCGAGTTTCTCAATTTGTGTACTCAAAATGCATCAGATAGTCAATCATTTTCGTTTAATGAAAATAATGATGTTTTTTGAAAATGTGAGAGCATCAGATGGTCTACTCAATCTAGCTATAACGGAGGTCGAAACGTAATTAACCGATTGTTTTATTGATCAAAAATGCAATTACAACTAGTATGCACTCAGAATACAGACACCGAGAAACACCTTAGAAACACACACTTAACAGAATCTCTCACGCTCAGAACTCTCAGTCGTATGTAAAACGAAGAACAAGCTTGCTATTTATACTATCTGGCCGAACCCTGTCCGAACTCCAGGTTCGGCAGGTACGAACTCCTGGTTCGGACCAGGTTCGGCAGGAAGACATTCTAGCCTTGAACTTGGTCTTGAACTCTTAGATCTTCACACGACGTTTTCTGGTTGGATACTTCACACGACGCACAAACTACGTATCAACAAACCCCCCCTCGTCGTGTGCAGTATCACTTTAACATCTTCAAATCTGTATCTTCAATCAAGCTCCCCCTCAAGTGTAGAATCTGTTCATCCAATTAAATAAATCTTCGAACAAACTCCTCCTCAACTTGATCGTAACTTGATCTTGAATACTTGACGATGTTTAGTGTATCTCTAGTCTGTATCAACAGCTTCAGAAGACTTGAAGTTGTGATATCTTGCACTTTATTAACCTGCACAATCATTTAAATAATCTTGGCGCAAAAACATCTCTTCGAGACTCCAAGATATGATTTTGAAAATTTGATTTTGTATCACGTGTTGATCAGTTCGAAACTAAAGCAGAAATAATTTTTTTTGGCTTTTAGAAAATTTATATCAAAACAAACCTAAAACCCTTTTGACTTTTCAAAAATTATGCTAAACACACCAAAAATCTTTTTGTATTTTTCTTGAACATAGAATGAAATACAATACAGAATCAAACTCTATTTTTTGTATGAGAAAGATCACTATATGGGATCATATTGGACATGACGCACTGAACTACACTTAAATTTCAACTAATTGTAGCACATAAGTCATGCTGATTGCCGGTATAATTTGTCCATCTTAAACTCAGGGAGAATCATGCTCATAACATCTGGATATGCTAAGATATTGATTAGATTTTCTTTGACCAGTGTATCCCACACTATTAGACATATTCAGACATTTACTTTTTCCTTTTTCTTTTGCTTTTTCTTTTTGTGTGATTACACTTGTGAATAATCACAAAGTATAATATTTTCATGATATCGTCAACTGTGTTTCATGCAAAAAGAAATAATAATGTTAAATCGTCTACCTTAAGGTCGATCTTTCGATACGCAGAGAAGGCCTCGGATTTAACAAAATAAAGAAAATAAAACAAGTTAAAATTGTATAACCCAACAATAATCAGGTCGGTACTCCGGTACACGTAGAGAAAGTCCGATGAGTTATACGAAACACCAAAAAAAATAAAGCAGAACATCAAACGAACAACGATCAGGTCGGTCTTGTGGACACGCAGAGAAAGTCCGATCGTTTGACAAAATAAAGAAAATCAAACAAGTTTAAATCTTTGCAAAATGAATACATGTATACACAGTGACTTCTCATTTATTTTCACACTTATTTTTCTTTGTCATGAAATACGCATCAATATGTTATCCAGATGGTCAAGCATTAGTATTTAGTGTATATCACATCTGAATACTTTCTGATTTGCCGAGCCTACCAAACATATCAAGCAATGATCTTATGGCCCTTTCATCTACTCCATCCATGAGTCAGATACGTAAGTCAATGTACCATTATTTCCCAATGATCAATTTCTCACAATTTTATATTATGCATGTATTCGCCTTCCTTATATATTTGGCATGTATTCACCTTCTTCCCATAACATGCATTTTCACAATTTCTCCCCCTTACATGCATTTCTCCCCCTTAAAATGAAAACTCTATTTTTGGATTTTCATTTTACAAAAACACGACGCTATTTTTGGTTTTTATCAAAAGAAAATGCATAACGAAAGTAAAATTGATCAATCAAGATGGATATCTTTGCAGGTTTGGTTTGTCATTTAGAAAATTGCAGGGTTAAAAGATATATCATGAAATTTAAGTTAAGCATGTTGATACCTGAAATGTGCGTCGTGTGAAGTATCGAACGAAGACCGAGTTCAAGCCAATTTAGGGTTGGCCGAACCTGGTCCGAACCTGAAGTTCGGACCGGCCGAACCTGGGGTTCGGAGGGAGTTCGGCCAGTCGTGTATATATAGTTGTTTGGTCTTTGTGTTTAGTAGTTCTGAGCGTGCGAGATCTCTTAAGTGTGTGTTTCTGAGTGTGTTTCTCTGAGTCTGATTCTGAGTGTTTACTGATTGTAATTGTTCTCGTTTGATCAATAAAACAATCGGTTAATTACGTTTTGATGTCCGATTAGCTAGATCGAGTAGACGATCCGATGCTCACGCATTTTCAAGTGGTATCAGAGCATTCTGGTTCACTCTACTGATCTGTGGTTGCTTTTCTCGGATTATTGAGCGTTTTCGAAGTGATTTCGAGTTTCGTTACGTGTTTTCGATCATTTCTGACGAGTGTTTTGTGTTAAAATTGTTCCTAAACCATTTTCTATCGAATTTTCTGATCCATCATATCGAGTTTCGTCAAAATCAGTTCATTTTTGCGAGTTTTCGAAAAATGTCTTCGAAGTTCGGAGGTAACTGGGCAAGCTCGGAGTAACTGCTCCGAACTTGAGGTTCGGAGGTAGCTCGGAGGTGTTCGGCGAGAGTTCGGTGGCAGATCGGTCTAGGTTCGGAGTTTTATTGAAGTTCGGAGATAGTTTGAGGTTCGGTGAGAGATCGGAGGTAGTTCGGTGAAGTTCGGACTAGTTCGGAGGAAGCTCGGAGGGTACAGTAGGTTCGGACCAGTTCGGACAGATCAGAATTTTTCAAATTTTTAACGATGTCGGAATTTCAAGCTTTTGCCTCAATGCAAAGTGCTATGCAGACCATGATGAATTATGACAATGAAATCGGAACAAGTCAGAAAGTTCCCAAATTGTTGAAACTAGAAGATTATCAGAATTGGAAGAAACGATTTTCAGCGTATATCAGCACAAATAATATTGACTTATGGATTCCAATTAGGAAATTGTATGAAAAACCAAAAGAGGATGGAGAATCTAAGGAAATTGAAGATTTTGATGATGCTGAAAGAAAAAGTTATGAGCTTGAAAAGAAAGTTTATGGTTATCTTACTATGGCTTTACCTACTGAATTACTTCATCAATTTAGCACTTGCAAGAAATCTAAGCAATTATGGGATGCTCTATCCGCACGATGTGAAGGGAATGCTGATTATAAGAAGAGTCGAAAGAAAGTTTTAACCAAAGAATTCGATAATTTTCAGAATTATGACAATGAAAACATCACTGCTCTAGTTTCAAGATTTTCACATTTGATTAGTGAATTGAAGGTTGTTGGAATTGAAAAATCTGATGCGGATTTAAAGGAAAAGATCATGGAAGCTTTACCTGAAAAGTGGGAAAATTATGTTTTGCTACTCACTCATGACAAGGATTATTCTGCTTTAACATTTCACGAACTTACTGGAAAACTTCATGCTCGGGAAATGGAAATGTTAAACAACAAAAAGTCAAGTGTTACTTTACAGAATCCGGAATTGTATCATGGTGAAAATTCAGCAAGCATGAATGCTAAAGCTAAACCAAATTTAAATTCTGCACCAAGTGTTGCTTTTCTAGTTGGAGCTTCAGGAAATTCTGATAATAATTCTTCAAGAGGTTGCAATTTCACAATTCCAAATATTTCAACTCAAAGTGCTTTCTCAGCTGAATCAACGGAGGATTGTGCCAAAATGATTTCTGCATTGATTTCATCATCTTTTGGTTTGATTCTCAAAAATGTTGCTGATGCAAAGTTAACTAGTGAGGACCTTGATGAACTTGATGATGATCAATTGACTGAATTGGATGTTTCTTGGCAATATGCTATGTTATGTCAACGGTCAAAGAGGTTTTTTAAGAAACATGGAAGACGTATTTCTGGTGACAAATTGGGTTTCGACAAGTCAAAGTTAAAGTGTTATAAATGTCAACAACTTGGACATTTTGCCAAAGAATGTCAACAGAAATCTGATACTCCACAATCATCCAAATCTGGTTTTACTCAACCATCTACAAGTAACACAGGCAAGACAACAGCTTTGACAGTTCAAAAAGATGGTGCTATTGATTGGGGTAAACATTTTGGATATGATTCATCAGCCTTAATAGTTACTCATGATTTACAAGAAGATTATTGTTCGGATACTAATTCTGATACTAGTTCAATTCCAAGTTCTTATGAATCCGCTGAAAACTTGGAAAGTCTGATGAAGGAAAATGCTTTGTTGATGAAGAAGGTTCACCAATTGTCTGAGGCATTTGATGTGATTAATTCTGAATTGAAAATTTCTAAAGAACATGAAACAGAGTTGGTTTTGAAGAATGAGGGCTTGGTAACTGAAATCAAAATGTTGAATGAAGTTATAGATGTTTTGAAGCAAGATAAGAAAAGTGTTGAAACTTCAAAAGCTGAGATTTGTGATGAAAAGGATGAATTGATGCAAGAAGTGAAGAAATGGAAGGAAGAGGCAGAAGATGCAGCGAATGATTTCCAGAATTTGTTTGACAAATCCAAGGCCAAGCTTGATCTGCTTACTAAGAGAGTTGAAGAATCTGATACTAAAATTAAAGCATATCAAGTTGATATGGAAAAGTTGTTGGATGAGAAGCGGGAGTTGATTAGAGTTAATAAGGTGCAAACTGCAAATCTGGAAATTCAAAAGAGAAATGAAGCTAAACTGAAGAAGGAGTTACATGAAGGACTTGATAATTTTCGCTTACAAAAATTTGAAACTCACAAAGTTGCCAAGCGTTTGATTGCAAAAGAAAAGGAATTTGCAGAAGCTCAACAGCAAATTTCTGATCTCAAAATTCAAGTTCTTGATGCTAAAAGACTTCTCAACAATGTTTCAAATTCTCAAGTTTTTACAAGCTTCTTAGCAAATGATGCAAATTTTGAAAGAATGTTTGATAAAACTGCGTCACCTCCTGCTCATATCAAGGAAGCTTTCAAAGAAGTGAAGGAACATGTTGAGGATGTTGACTATTCAAAGACTTCATCTGCTACTTCTGAAGAAGCAAAGGTTGTGCAGAAGAAGAAAAACAAGAAGAACCAGAAAAAGGTTTTGAAATCTGAAATTCCTCCAGCACCGAAGTTTGTTTCGGGTTCATTCTCTGCTGATAATGAGAAGTCGGCTACATCCAGTGACAAGATTCAGTCTCAACCTGAAATTGATGAGACTATTTTCTATGATCAGAAGAAAATCACTGATATGAAAGCTGAATTCACAAGATTGGCTAAGAATGGACATCATAGTTCAAATTCTGAGGAGAAGATATCTGGTAAACAAGTTGGTCTGGGATTTCATGAAAAGAAGGTTCGAGTTGAGAAAGTTCCAGCATCTGAAGCACAGAGTTTGAAGAAACTTAAAATGAAGCAAGTAAAGAAGAATGTCTTTACAGCAGACAAGGTTCAACCCGAGCGGTTTTATAAACTCAAGGGTTCTGATCAATTGTTTTCTGACAAAGAATTTCCTCTTCATTGCGTTGATGCTCGGAAGATTTCAGAAGTTTTTGTGAAAGCTGATATTTCATCTGCAAGTTCTCAATCTCGTAGCCCAACTTCTAAATGGGTGCATGATCATCGTCATCAGGTATATGATTCTATTTCTGATCATGTTAGAGATATTCATGTGTGCTCGTCACAGGTACATCAAAAGTGGGACAAATCCACACGTTTATGTTATGTTTGCCGTCAAAGAGGGCACATGGCAAAAGATTGTCCACTTCCTGTTGAATCCAATTCAAGGTTTCAAAAGAAATCAGTTTTTGGTAAATCTGCCAATACTAAGTTCTTCGATGAACAAGGCAGAGTTTTTGATGAGGTTGAGCCTACATTTTATCATAAACAAAAACGTTTTGTTCCAAAGTTTTCAAAGGATCAAAATGTAGGTTCATCATCATCACAGTCACCTATGCCTGCTTCGTCAAAATCTGAATTACCAAAACAACAAGAATGGAAACCTAAGGTGGTTTCAAAGCAAAACCAGGACACTGGTCGACCAGAAGCGATCCGCTTCGGGTCATTTGTGAACTAATCAGTTTGACCAGTGTGCAGGTACTTCTAGAAGACCTATCGACGATTGAAAAGTTGTTGATGGAGGAGTATTCTGCTTAATTTAAGTTTCATGCTATATCTTTCTAACATGCAAAATTTTCTGAATTTTAACACTGCAAAATATCCATGTTGATTGATCAATTTTATTTGTTTGCAAGGTTTTCTCCAAAACGCCAAAAATAGAGTCTTGTTTTTTGTGTAAAATGAAAATCCAAAAATAGAGTTTTCATTTTAAGGGGGAGAATAGTGAGTAAGGGGGAGTAATTGAGCATGTCATGGAAAGAGGTGAATTCATGCAAAATATATAAGGAAGGAAGGTGAATACATGCATAATATAAAATTGTGAGAAATTGATCATTGGGAAATGATGGTACATTGGCATACGTATCTGACTCATGGATAGAGTAGATGAAAGAGCCATAAGATCATTGTTTGATGTGCTTGGTAGGCTCGACAAATCAGAAAGTATTCAGATGTGATATACACTAAATACTAATGCTTGACCATGTGGATAACATCTTGATGCGTATTTCATGACACAAAAAGAAAAATAAGTGTGAAAAGAGTAATGAGAAGTCACTGTGTACACATGCGTTCATTTTGCAAAGATTTAAACTTGTTTGATTTTCTTTATTTTGTCAAACGATCGGACTTTCTCTGCGTGTCGAAAGACCGACCTGATTGTTGTTCGTTTGACGTTCTGCTTTATTTTCTTTGGTGTTTCGTATAACTCATCGGACTTTCTCTGCGTGTACGGGAGTACCGACCTGATTGTTGTTGAGTTATACAACTTCAACTTGTTTTATTTTCTTTATTTTGTTAAATCCGAGGCCTTATCTGCGTATCGAAAGATCGACCTTAAGGTAGACGATTTAACGTTTTTATTTCTTTTTGCATGGAACACAGTTGACTGTATCATGAAAAATTCTATGCGATGTGATATTTCACAAATGCTATCACACAAAAGGAAAAGAAAGAAAAACAGAAAATGTCTGAATATGTCTGAGAGTGTGGGGTACACTGGTCAATGAAAATCTAATCAATACCTTAACATATCCAGATGTTATGAGTATGATTCTGTTTGAGCTTAAGATGGACAAATTATACCGGCAATCGGCATGACTTGTGTGCTTCAATTAATTGAAATTGAAGTGTAGTTCAGTGCGTTATGACCAATATGATCCCGTATAGTGATCTTTCTCATACCAAAAATAGTGTCTGATTCTGTATTACGATTTCATTTCATATCAAGAAAAGTACAAAAAGATTTTTGGTGTGTTTTAATATAAATTTTCAAAAAGCCAAAAAGATTTTGTTTCTGCTTTATTTTCGATCTGATCAACATGTGATACAAATCATTTTTCCAAAATCATATCTTGGAGTCTCAAAGAGATGTTTTGCGCCAAGATTATTTAAGTTTGATGCAGGATGCTGTAGTGCAAGATATCTTCAATTTCAAGTCTTCTGAAGCTGTTGATAAAGACCAGAGATTTACAGAATGTCATCAAGTATTCAAGATTGAGCTACGATCGAGTTGAGGAGGAGTTTGTTCGAAGATTCATCTCATTGGACGAACGAGATCTTAACTTGAGGGGGAGTTTGATTGAAGATACAGTTTTGATGATGTTGAAGAAATTAGAGGAGGATACTGCACACGACGAGGGGGAGTTTGTTGATACCTGAAATGTGCGTCGTGTGAAGTATCGAACGAAGACCGAGTTCAAGCCAATTTAGGGTTGGCCGAACCTGGTCCGAACCTGAAGTTCGGACCGGCCGAACCTGGGGTTCGGAGGGAGTTCGGCCAGTCGTGTATATATAGTTGTTTGGTCTTTGTGTTTAGTAGTTCTGAGCGTGCGAGATCTCTTAAGTGTGTGTTTCTGAGTGTGTTTCTCTGAGTCTGATTCTGAGTGTTTACTGATTGTAATTGTTCTCGTTTGATCAATAAAACAATCGGTTAATTACGTTTTGATGTCCGATTAGCTAGATCGAGTAGACGATCCGATGCTCACGCATTTTCAAAGCAGAATACTCCTCCATCAACAACTTTGCAATCATCGATAGATCTTCTAGAAGTACCTGCACACTGGTCAAACTCATCAGTTTTTAACTTGACCTGAAGCGACCGCTTCCGGTCAACCAGTGTCCTGATTTTGCTTAGGAACCACCTTAGGTTTCCGTTGTTGTGGTTTTGGTAATTCAGTTTTTGATGAATCATTCACAGGTGACTGTGACGATGAACCTATATTTTGAACCTTTTGAAACTTAGGAACAAAGCATTTTTGTTTTAGAAAGAATGTAGGTTCACATTCATCAAAAACTCTGCATGTAAATAAAAGAACATTGGTTTGGCAGGTTTACCAAAAACTGGTTTCTTTTGAAACCTTTGGTTTGATTCAGTAGAGAGTGGACAATCTTTTGCCATATGACCTTTTTGGCGACAAACATAACAAATACGTTCAGATTTGTCCCACCGTTTAGGTGCCTGCACAGAATCACATATATGAATATCTCGAACATGATCAAAATTAGAACCATATACCTGATGCCTGTGATCATGAACCCAATTTGATGCGGGGCTTCGAGAATAAGACCAGTAGAAGAACATTTGGCAGTTTGAGCCTTCAAGGTTCTTGAATCAACCTTCTTTTCAAAATCTTCAGAGATTTTCCGAGAATCAACACAATGAAGAGGAGACTCTTTGTCAGAGAAAATCTGATCGGAACCTTTAAGCTTGTAGAAACGCTCCGGTTGAACCTTCCCAGCTTTAAAAACTTCCTTCTTCACTTGTTTCATCTTCAATTCCTTCAAATCTTGGGATGATGATGCTGGAACCTCCTCAGCTTTGACATTATTTGCCTTAAAGCCCAGACCAACATGCTTTCCAGAAATCTTTTCCTCAAAATTTGAATTCTGGTGTCAATCCTTCGCCAACCTAGAAAATTCAGCTTTGATATCTTTAAGATTTGTCTTTTCAAATAAGATCGTCTCACTAAATTCAGGTTGAGAACGAATCTTGTCACTTGATGTAGCAGATTTCTCATTGTCAGCAGACGACGAACCAGAAACAAATTTTGGAGCTAGAGGATTCTCGGATTTCTTGCCTTTCTTCTTCTTAGACTTCTTATTTTTCTTCTTCTTCACAACCTTCTCTTCCTTAGAAATAGATGATGAAACCTTTGAATAATCAAACTCTTCAACCTGTTCCTCCACTTCTTGAACGCTTCTTTGATTTGAGCAGGAGGCGAAGCTGTTTTGTCAAACATCTTTTCAAAATTTTCGTCCTTAGCCAGAAAGCTTGTGAACACTTGAGAATTAGAGACATTGTTCAACAAACGATTTGCATCGATGACTTGAATCTTGAGATTAGAAATTTGTTGATGTGCATCAGCTAACTCCTTCTCAGTTGCTATCAACCGCTTTGCAACTTTGTGCGTCTCAAGTTTCTGCATACGGAGATTTTCCATTCCCTCAAACAACTCTTTCTTCAATTTATCTTCATTTCGTTTTTGAATCTCCAGATTTTCTGTTTGCACTTTATTCACACTAACTAATTCCCGATTTTCATCCAAATACTTTTCATTACAGCTTGATGACTTGCAATCTTAGCAGCAGATTCTTCAGCATCCTTTGTCAGCAAATCAAGCTTAATTTTGTATTTTCAAACAAATTCTGAAAATCAGTAGCATCATCCTCTACTTCATCCTTCCATTTCTTAACTTCATTTACCAACTCATCCCTCTCTTCAGAAACCTTTGCTTTTGCAGCTTCAACATCTTTTTTATCTTGTTTAGAAATCTCTAAAACTTCATTCAATAACTGGATCTCTTTAATCAAACATTCATTCTTCACACCCAATTCCTTCGCATGTTTCTTAGACACTTCCAAGTCCGAAGAAACCAATTTGAATTCCTTAGAAATATTTTGAATTTTATTCAATAATGAAGCATTCTCTTTTAACAAACTCTCCAAGTTTTCAGCAGATTCATAAGAACTTGGTGTTGAACTTGCATCGGAACTTGTATCGGAACTATAATCTTCTTGACGATCATGGGTGACAATCAAAGCAGATGAATCAAAATGTTTACCCCAATCATAAACACCATCATCTTCAACCGTTAAAGCTGTTGTTTTGGTTGAATTACTGGAAGATGGTTGAGTAAAACCGGGTTTGCTTCCATGAGCTTGTTGACATTCTCTAGCAAAATGTCCAAGCTTCGAACACTCGTAGCACTTGATATTTGATTTATCAAAACCCAATTTTCCACTAAACGCTCGTTTTCCAGTTTTCTTATAAAATCGATGTGACCTTTGAGTTAACATAACAAGTTGCCATGCCATATCTAACTCATTCAATTGATCATCATCAAGCTCATTCAAATCTTCTTTATTTAATTGTGCTTTCCCAATGTCATTGATAATCATTCCAAAAGACGAAGAAATAAGAGCAGCAATCAATTTGGCACATTCATCCACCAATTGAACAGAAAACGCACTTTGACGTGATTGATTAGGAATTGTGAAAGGACAACCTTTTGAAGAATCAGAATTTCCAGAAGCTCCAGCCATAAAAGCAACACTTGGTGCAGAACTCAGATTTGGCTTTGCTTTAGCATTCATGCTAGCAGTATTCTCTTCCTTGATACAATTCAGGATTTTGTAAAGTAGCAGTTGATTTCTTTGAATTTAACATTTCCATTTCCCGAGCATGAAGTTTTCCAGTAAGCTCGTGAAATGTCAAAGTAGAATATTCTTTATCATGAGTAAGCAGCAAAACATAGTTCTCCCACTTTTCAGGTAACGCTTCCATACTCTTCTCCTTCAAATCAGCATCAGTTTTCTCAATTCCAACAACCTTCAGTTCACTAATCAAATGTGAAAACCTTGAAACAAGAGCAGTAATGTTCTCATTGTCATTATGTTGAAAATTATCAAATTCTTTATTCAACATTTTCTTCCGACTTTTCTTGTAATCATCATTCCCCTCACATCTTGCTAATAAAGCATCCCACAATTGCTTAGATTTCTTGCAAGTACTAAATTGATGAAGCAACTCAGTGGGTAAAGCCATTGTAAGATAACCGAAAGCCTTTTGTTCCAGCTCGTACAATTTCCTTTCAGCAATGTCAAAGGTATGAACTTCCTTGAAATCTCCTTGATCAGTCGGGTGTTGATAAAGTTTCTTGATCGGAATCCACAAATCGATATCATTCGTACTTATATAAGCCGAAAATCGTTGCTTCCAATTCTGATAATCTTCTAACTTCAACAACTTGGGAACTTTCTGACATGTTCCAATTTCGTTATCAAAGTTCATCATAGTCTGCATTGCGCTCTGCATAGCGGCAAAAGCTTGAAATTCCGACATCATTGAAAAATTTGAAATCTGATTGTCCGAACCCTATCCGAACTTCAATACCTTGTCCGAACTTGTTCCGAACTCCTTCCGAACCTCAAACACAACTCCGAACTTCAAAGGAACCTAGAACCGAGCCGAACTATAACCGAACTCTGTCCGAACCTTTCCGAACTACTCCGAACTCTGTCCGAACAACACACCAGTCCGAACCTTGACCGAATTCCTACCGAATGAGAACAAGGTCCGAAATACGTCCGAACTATGACCGAACAAGGACCGAACTTGTGACGAACTCGTCCGAACTCGGAGTTTGGAACGGTTACTCTGAACCTGACCAGAAAGTTCCGAACCTCAACATGATTTTCACAAAACTCTCGTATTTTGATGGTTTTTGAAGAAATTTGCAATAGTAAGACAGAAAAATTGATAAGGAATGATTTAGGAGCAGTTTTGACATAGAAAACTCGATATATTTGATTGAAACCACGTAAACAAACTCGAGAAACACCAAAAAGTTTAAAAAAAACTCCAAAAATAGCAACCACAGATCAGTAGAGTGAACTAGAAAGCTCTGATACCACTTAAAAAATGCGAGAGCATCGGATCGTCTACCCAATCTAGCTATAACGGAGATCGAAACGTAATTAACCGATTGTTTTATTGATCAAAGATGCAATTACAACCAGTATGCACTCAGAATACAGACACCGAGAAACACCTTAGAAACACACACTTAACAGAATCTCTCACGCTCAGAACTCTCACTCGTATGTAAAACGAAGAACAAGCTTGCTATTTATACTGTCTGGCCAAACCTTGTTCGAACTCCAGGTTCGGCAGGTCCAAACTCTAGGTTCGGACCAGGTTCGGCAGGCAGACATCCTAGCCTTGAACTTGGTCTTGAACTCTTGGATCTTCACACGACGTTGTCTGGTTGGATACTTCACACGATGCACAAACTATGTATCAACATTTTTAACATAAATAAAGTTTCTAAAAGAACTAAAACCGTTCGGAGGCGTAAGCCAAAGAAGAAGGTTACAAATGAGAAACTTGAAATTCAGTAGGTCATCAATGATGATGAGTTTAGTCGTGCTTTTGCCGAAATGGCGTTAAAACATGGTAAGACGGTAATGCACTCTTCCTGTTGTACAATTGAACGCTCCAACGATGCCTGCTCAAGCCACTTTTGCATCCGTGGTTTTCAAACCAATTGAAGCTTCTGTCAGCACAGCTCCCAATGAGATTGGAAAGTCCAAAATGGTTCTATTCAAAGCAAGTGATCCTAAGAAGAAAAGAACTCAGAATGAGCCTGTTTTGACTGCTCAACCAAGTGTTGAAGATCAGCCTGTTGTGGTCGAGCTAGATACTACTACTGTTGATGACCATGAAACTGAGAACACACCAAAGAAGAAGAAACAAACCAGGAGAAGAAAGAAGAAGACAGTCACTGAAACAGATAAGGATGAAAGTGTTATGTCCAATGATCCACAACCAGAGGCTCCCTAAATTGTTGAACTACCTCTTGTGGTTAATCCTAGTGGGACAGTTTAGACATAGGGATGTTCGGTTTGCGGAAATCCACACCATGATGCAAGGGTGTGTGTGTGTACAACATGGGTTATTCTACTTACAACAACGCTCCAGTGCCTCTTGCTCACTTTTACCAGCAACAGCAAGTGGTACCACAAGGAAATCAATTGGCCCTAATGTATTATGGGAACTATGGTGAGGACTACATGGATCAACGGATTGATAGCATGTTTCAGCAATCTTACCCGAACCAACCCTATGTTCCTAATCAAGCCCCGTATGTCTCTCGAGGTTTGGGAAGGAGTACAAATACTTTCAGGCCACAAGTTCAACAACCACTGAGGATGACTGCACCAAATCCAATTCCCATAAGGTCTTGGACGCCTCGACCCAGGACTGCATTCATACCAAGGCCTGTTATGGTTTAACAACCTGTCCTGGCTCCACGACCATGTGCTGTAGCTTCACAGACTCCTCTTGCTTTCGTTCATGCACAAAATGCTCCGCCTACGAAAACGGCACCCAAGAAGAAGGTCCCAGGTCAATCTGGCCAGGGTCCATCTCAAAACTAATCACTTTCTTTTTCATGTGCAAGGACTGGTCTTTAGTGTTGCCAACACGTGGTACTTAGATAGTGGCTGTTCCAGGCATATGACGGGGAACAAGGACATGCTATATGATGTCAAAACAATATCGCATGATGGTCCTGTTACCTTTGGAGGTGATGTTCGGGGTGGTAGAATAGTCGGTAACGGTCTCTTGACTAATGGAGAAATTTCATTTGACAAGGTTAATCTGGTGTCCAATCTGAAATTCAACCTGCTAAGTGTCTTACAAATCTGTGACAACAAGATGCCGATGTTCTTTGATAACCGAGAATGCTATATTCTGAAGCCTGGGTTCAAGATTCCCTGAAGATCAAATTCTATTTCGTGCAAAACGAAAAGGGAACATGTATGCTTTGGATATTTCTGCTGCAAGGCCGATTGGTTCTATAGCATGCTTCTTGGAAAAGGCATCAGAAGATAACTCTACTTTATGGCATAGGCGGATGGGGCATGTGAACTATCGGAACATGAATCGCCTAGTTAGGGGGAAACACGTTGACGGTGTGCCAGAGAAGGAATTCATCCATATCGATAACTGTGTAGCGTGTCTGAAAGGTAAACAACACAAAACATCCCACAAGCCAAAGCCACCGGGTAGAACAACGACAATACTTTAGCAACTCCATCTTGACCTCTTCAGGCCAGTGAGCATCAAGAGTTTAGGGGGAAAGTCATACTGCCTAGTTATCACAGACGATTACTCCAGATACTCGTGGGTGTTCTTCCTGAAAGAGAAGTCTGAGAAAGCTCAGATTTTGAAGGATTTTGTCACTCGGATCGAGAACAGATGTAGAGAGCGGGTTAGGATCATCAGATCAGAAAATGGTTTTGAATTCAAGAATCAAACATTTGATGCTTTCTGTAATGAAAAAGGCATATCTCGATAGTTCAGTTCACCGTATACGCCGCAACAAAATGGAGTAGCTGAACGGAAGAATAGAACTATCATCGAGGCTGCCAGAGCCATGATTGCTGATTCCAATCTAAAATTGTCTTTTTGGGCAGAAGCTGTTAATACAGCCTGCTATGTTCTGAATAGAACACTCTTGGTCAAACATGCTAACAAGACGCCATTCGAAATGTTTTCCAAAGTAAAACCGAGTTTAAAAAGATGAAAACCGTTCGGGTGCCCTTGTACTGTTTTAATTCAGTCAGAACAGTTAACTAAGTATGCCCCTCGGGCTAATGACGGTTATTTTGTTGGATACTCGATGTCGTCAGTGGCCTATCGAGTGTTTTTAACAGAAGAACTCAAGTTGTTATTGAGTCGTGCAACGTTACTTGTAATGAACACACTCAAAACACTAGAGATCATGCTCCAAACAGCGTGTATGATCTGGAGTCGTTTTCTTCCTCTTTTAATGTGTTTCAATCTGATAATGCAGGTACTTCATCTGCTCAAGCTGATCAAGGAATTGCAGCTGTTAATCCTCCTGTTGATACATTTGCTTTTATCACTTCATCAATCCTGGATACTATGTATTCGGTCGATACTCCAGAGTTGCTATGGGGAAAGCAGTCAACACCATCAACTGATGTCACTGGAGCTTCAACTTCCTCTGTAACTGATCAGCCGTCAATTCAGATTCATGATCCTGTAATTGTGGAAACAGAACAAACACCGGCAACAACCGAAGTAGACAACATTGTTGAAACTGAAGTTGTAACTCATGAATCAAATTCAGATGATGTTACAGAGATTGATACTGGAGAGACCCCTAGTGATGATCTACAAATAGGAAATCTGGACTCGTCTATTCCAGCACCTACTGTTGAAGAGACTCGAATTCACGAGATACATCCTACAAGTTAGATTATCGGCCCAGTTGACCAATGTTTCACCCGAAGTAAATCCAAGGACTTACATATGTGTTTGTACTCCTGCTTCATTTCACAAGAGGAGCCTACTATGGTAGCTGCTGCCTTATTAGACAAAAATTGGATTGACAGAGTTACTTCAATTTAAATTGCTCAATGTCCACTACGTCAAAAAGTGGCTTTGGCCACGGTTTTTTTTTACGCATAGCCACTGTTTTGTAAAAAACGTGGCCAAAGGTAAGAAATACTAGTTTTAGGCACACATATTTTGTACCCGTGGCCACGTATTATTTTGTTTATGTGACAACAACAATCAGGTGCAATGGCTTTAGCCACTGTTTTACAAAAACATGTGGCACTTATTTGTCACGCTTAAAAAAGAGTGGCGAAATGCACCAAACGGCCACGGAATTTTATGATTTTTAATTCGTGTGACCAAAAAGGAATGTATGGCCACGCTTAAAGAATGTTGTGTGATGGAAGAGTAGATTTTATTACTTAGTAAATTAAAAGAAAACAAAACTATTAAGTATATATTATGCGTGGCTAAATGTGAGCAATGGCCACGCTTTTTACTTAGTTATGTGGCTAAAAGCTAGTACATATGGCCACTGTAATTAGGTTGTGTGACTAAATAGTAGGTTGTGAGTGACAAAAATCTATTACCAATGGCCACATATATTAACCGTGACTAAATGGTAAGTTATGAGTGACAAAAATCAATATTATGGCCACGGTAAAATTTTAAACGCGTGGCGTAAAAGAGATGATTTGTTTCCCTCTAAAACAACGCGCTTTTTTTCAATTTTACCAATTCGAGCGGGTTAAAATCTGCTACCCTATATATCATCATCATTGTTATTTTCCTTTACCGCCATCCCTTTCTTGATCTCAAATTCTCTACACCAGTTCGTTTACACCATTAATTCTAGTATCAAATAGCCGATAATGAACGCTCCCTTAATTACTGGTATGTGAAGAATAGGCGTATTTTTTTGGTTTACAGTAACAGGAGAAGAAGATCCTTTAAGTCCCACAAATCTGAGATTAAACACAACGATGAGAACATCCTGAGGCAACTCCATGCGCAGAATGTCACACCCCCAATTTCCACCTAACGGAGTTTAACCGCGTGAGGGTATGATCCAGACCAGGATCCCAAACTTCAGTTACAACCAAACCATAACAGAGTTTAATTTAAGTAAATAAAGAGTAGTCATTACAGACCCATAATAAATTAACGGTTCAGCGGAAGCATAAAATGAGTCACAGATATTGTTTACAAAATGTTTAGTTCAACTGATTGGAAACGTGGTTTTCAATTCAAAAGGAAATGTTCAGTACTGCCGCTGCCGGTGCCTTCGATGATCCTCCTAGCGACCTGAAAAGCATTCAACAATCAAGTGTCAGCCAAAGCTGGTGAGTTCACTAAGCGGTCTACCCGTCACAAGTAGACCAAAAGTTTATGATCAAAGAAGGGTAAAACACAATCAATATCATAAGACTAGTAAGTTTTCCATATCGTAGGTAGCTAGCCTAAGTTATGCACATTTGAATTGTTCGCAACCGAAGCTGACAATGTATAGGTATTACCTACGGATTTTGCCTTCCCGTGTCCTGAAAGACCACAGAGGGTAGGGTAACATTGGTCCCAGTCCGACCGCCAGTCGGGTTGGTGCATCCCGTGCACCGCTGGGCGGGGGTGTCAATCCCCAGTAGTACTACTCAACATCACCTAGCTATTCTATATTAACGGCCCGAATGTAAGGACTTTTTAGTTTATCAATCAATTCAATGATACATATGATATTTGGTCGGAAAAGTTTACTTAGTAAGAAATACCTTACCGTTGCGCGTTATCATCCCTGAAAGGACATAACAACATATAGTAATGAACTCACCTTAGGTTGCTCAGCTTATTCTTCAAATAAACCCGGTTATGATTGTTAACGAGGACCTAATAATCACATTAAGGTCTTAGGTGTTAGGTTGTTTAACTTTTAGCTATACCGCTAAGACCATAACACTAACACATTGGAGAAAAACGACACGACATAACGACACACGACACCAAGGGTTGATCATACACAGGTGTTTATATACATCAGGAGTCTAAGCAAGTATTATCATAGTGTAGAGCATGCAAGTCATGGCATATCATTCAAGCAATTTGTACAAGTTGGATGCTGGTCACAGTTTCGCTAGCAGTTTCGCTAGACAGTTTCGCCGTGTACACGGGCAGCACTTTCGCTAGGCAGTGCCCGGTGACACAGTTTCGCTAGGCTAGTTTCGCTCGAAACTGTTGGCACAGTTTCGCTAGCCTAGTTTCGCCCGAAACTGGTTTGAACTTTCGTTCAGGGAATTTCGCTCAGCAGATTCGCTCGGACAGGTCTGGTCAGTTTACCTAGCGACACTATAGTTTCGCTGGACTAGTTTCGCTAAAGGGAGATAGGCACAGTTTCGCTACACAGTTTCGCCTGATGAAGGCACAGTTTCGCTAGTCGCTAGAAAAACCCGTAAATTTGCCTAAAAATCTTTCTAACAGCTTCTGTAACACATGCAAATCAATATCTAGCATACCTAAACGTTTACTAACATCATGGGAGCAATTCTAACACCTAAAACATGGTTTCTAGTCATCAATTTGTCAAAAATGCAATTTCACATAAGTAGCCTAATCTAGCATGGATCTTCATACATACAAGGCAAGTTGCAGAATTTATGTTACATCTAGCATCCCTAAGTATCATATCAATAGCAGAAATCATTGCATGTGGATTTTAGGCATGCATTTTAGTTAAGCATACAAGAAATGCATATAGGTGGTTCATGTGACTCACAGATGATCTCCTATGCTCAAGATGGAAGAAGACTTGAGGCTGGAATCTCGGTTTCTCGTGAAGTTCTCTGCTGGCCAGAAGTCACAGGAGAGGGAGAGAGCAGGTGTGTGTGTGTTTTGTGTGAAGTGAGTAAGAAATGAGAGAGTTGGCTTGGGTTTTCTATATGTAGGGGGCCAGTTTCGCCCGCAATTTCGCTGGCAGTTTCGCTGGCCACGCGAAACTGGTCCAGCAGACCAAGAGCTTTTGCTACCGGGCGAAACTGTAATTTCGCTCAGTAGTTTCGCTGGCTTCTAAAAAGGGTAATTTCATTCTAAGTAAGGTAAGCACGTCTTCTCGATAAATCACATAATTTCACAATAAATTAATTAAGCATGTTGCATAACTTCACACAGTGGTAATGAGCAAATAATCATATAACACATATGGTCGGGTTCGGTGATCAACCAAAGGTCGTGAACGTATTCGGTCTAGTTAAGTAGTAGTTTTTTTTATTTGTAACGTGACTAACGGAGTTTGTCTAACGGAACAAACGGTTTTAACGGAAAGACTTAACGGAGTTAACTTGGGAAATTGCAGTTGTCACAGCCTCCCCATGTTAAGGAATTTTCGTCCCGAAAATTAGCTAGTACCTTGGGTTGATGCGGAGGCTTGATCGAACAGGTGAGGATATTTCTTTCGCATCTGGTCTTCTCGTTCCCATGTGAATTCCGGTCCACGTTTCGATTGCCATCTGACCTTGACAATTGGGATCTTGCTTCGTTTTAATGCCTTTTCTTCGCGTCCCATTATTTCAACAGGTTGTTCTACAAATCGAAGTTGCTCGTCAACGTGGAGCTCCTCGAGTGGAACTATTAAAGTGTCGTCAGCCAGACACTTCTTCAAGTTGGAAACGTGAAACACGTTATGTACTCCATCCAGTTCGGGTGGCAAGTCCAGACGATACGCCACCGTTCCAATCTTCTCGGTTATTGGGAAAGGTCCTATGTAGCGAGGGTTTAACTTCCCGCGCTTTCCAAAGCGGACCACACCTTTCCAAGGCGAGACTTTTAACAATACACGGTCGCCCACTTCGAATTCTAACGGCCTTCTTCGATTGTCAGCATAACTCTTTTGTCGGTCTCTTGCAGCTTTCATGCGGTCTCTAATTTGCACAATTCTTTCAGTTGTTTCGTACACCATTTCGGGTCCAGTAAGTTGACTATCACAGACTTCAGCCCAACAGACCGGTGATCTACACTTTCGTCCATAGAGAGCCTCAAAGGGAGCGGCTCCAATACTGGAATGGTAGCTGTTATTGTAGGAGAATTCGACCAATGCCAAGTGGGTTTCCCAGTTCTTTCCAAAATCCATTACACACGCTCGGAGCATATCCTCAAGAGTCTGGATTGTGCGTTCTGTTTGGCCATCTGTCTGCGGATGGTATGCGGTGCTCATATCTAAGCGAGTACCTAGCGCTGATTGTAGTGATCTCCAAAAGTGTGAAGCAAATCGGGGGTCTCGATCGGAGATAATAGACGTGGGCACTCCGTGGAGCTTGACGATCTCGTCAATGTAGATTTGTGCCAACTTGTCAGTCTTGTCATTTTCCTTGAGGGCTATGAAATGAGCGGATTTTGTTAATCTATCCACAATGACCCAAATCATGTCGTTTCCACGAGGCGTACGGGGCAGTCCCGTGATGAAATCCATGGATATTTCCTCCCATTTCCATTCAGGAATTTTCGGTTGCTGCAGTAATCCTGGAGGCTTTTGATGTTCTGCTTTGACCTTTGAGCATGTTAAGCACTTACTGACGTATGCAGCGATATCGGCTTTCATCTTTGGCCACCAGTATAATCCTTTCAGATCTTGGTACATTTTATCCGAACCGGGATGGACCGAATATCGAGACTTGTGAGCTTCGTCCATCACCAGCTCTCGAAGATTTCCATGAAGAGGTACCCAAATACGATCTTTGTAGTAGCGGAGTCCATCTGACTTAACCTCCGAAGTTCCATCTATGCCAGTTAAGGATTCTGTCTCAAAATTTTCTTCTTTCAAGGCTTCTTTTTGGGCATCACGAATTCTATCCGGTAACCCAGCATGGATCGTGAGTTGTAGAGCTCGAACCCTTCTAGGTTTTGCATGTTCTTTCCTGCTCAAAGCGTCAGCCACAACGTTGGCCTTGCCTGGGTGGTACTTTATCGCCAAGTCGTAGTCGTTAAGCACCTCGATCCACCTACGCTGTCTCATGTTGAGGTCTTTCTGCCCCATTATATGTTGGAGGCTTTTATGATCAGTAAATATCGTGCATTTGGTACCGTACAGGTAGTGCCTCCAAAACTTTAAGGCGAATACAACAGCTCCTAACTCCAGATCATGGGTCGTGTAATTCTGTTCGTGAGACTTCAACTGTCTTGACCCGTAAGCAATGACCTTACCCCTTTGCATTAAAACACATCCAAGTCCTTGAAGAGAAGCATCACAATAGACTTCGAAGTCGTCAACACCATCGGGTAGAGATAATACAGGCGCGGTACAAAGTTTTTCCTTCAATGTCTGAAAAGCTGTCTCTTCTTTCTCACCCCATCGGTACTGAACACCTTTATGTGTAAGAGCGGTTAGCGGTTGGGCTATCTGAGAAAATCCCTGGATGAAACGACGGTAGTAACCCGCTAATCCTAGAAATTGCCGAATTTCCGTTGGTGCTCGTGGTGTAGACCAATTCTTGATCGCTTCTACTTTGGATGGGTCAACATGAATACCCTGCTCGTTGACGATATGGCCTAGAAATTGAACTTCTCGGATCCAAAAATCACATTTGGAGAACTTGGCGTAGAGTTGCTCCTTCTTTAACAATTCTAATATAATCCGTAAATGTTGCTCGTGCTCTTCCTTTGTCCTCGAATAAACGAGTATGTCGTCGATGAAAACAATTACGAACTGATCAAGGTAAGGTTTGCACACGCGGTTCATGAGGTCCATGAACACCGCCGGTGCGTTCGTTAAGCCGAAGGGCATGACTAAGAATTCGTAATGACCGTAACGCGTTCTGAAAGCCGTCTTTGAAATGTCCTCCTCGCGGACTCTGAGTTGGTGATACCCGGATCTTAAGTCGATTTTTGAGAAGTAGCTGGATCCTTGCAGTTGGTCGAAGAGGTCGTCGATCCGAGGGAGAGGATATCGGTTCTTAATAGTGACTTTGTTGAGCTCGCGGTAATCTATGCACATCCTGAACGTCCCATCTTTCTTCTTGACGAATAGAACTGGCGCGCCCCATGGCGATGAGCTAGGCCTGATAAATCCTTTATCTAACAGTTCTTGCAGTTGAGTGGATAACTCGTGTAATTCGTTCACCGCCAAACGATACGGAGCTCGGGCAATCGGAGCTGCACCGGGAACAAGGTCGATTCCGAACTCGACTTGTCTATGCGGAGGTAGACCAGGTAATTCTTCCGGAAATACATCGGGAAAATCGCGAACTATCGGAAAATCTTCAATTTTCTTTGCTGCGAGGCTTTGATCCGTAACCGTTGCCAGAATGGCCACGTGTCCCTTCCGAAGGTACTTCTGTGCTTTGAGGTATGATATAATTCCGGTGACAGTGCCTCCCTTTTCACCCTGAATCGAGAGTACTTCGCCGTTTGCGATGGGTATGCGTATGACTTTCTCTTGGCAAATGAGTTCGGCGCGTTGCGAGGACAACCAATCCATACCAATTATCACGTCAAAACTACCGATTGTGAAAGGCATCATATCTATGTTGAACTTATGACCTGAGAGTTCTAGGGTACAATCCTTAACTATATGCGTTGCATCAATAAGTTTACCGTTAGCTAATTCAACAGTGTACTTAGCTCCTAGGGTTTCTGTCTTGGCCTTTATCATTTTGCAGAACTTAGTTGAAATGAAACTTTTCTCGGCACCCGAATCAAATAAAACATTCGCAAAATAGTTGTTGAGGAGGAACTTACCAGTAATCATGTTGGCGTCTTCTCTTGCTTCGCCGGTGCCCATGACGAATGCTCGTCCGCGGCCACCGTTTCCATTATCACCACCATTGTTGTTATTGTTGTTGTTGTTGTGGCGGTCGTTGTTGTTATCGTTCCCACCTCTCTTTAGCTGGGGGCAGTCTTTCTTCAAGTGCCCAGGTTTTCCGCATTCATAACAACCACGAGGGCCTTCAGGGTTCTGCCTTGCTCGGTTGAGTAGTTCACCCCGACAATTCTTGGCAAGGTGCCCCGATTTTCCACATCTCTCACAGACTGGTCGGCCACATTCACCAGGGTGGTGCTTGCTACACTTGCTGCAGTAGGGTAACTTTCCTTTATACCCACTAGCGCCTTGCCCGCTGCTACCTTGTCGGTTTTGGTTGTTGCCACCGCCACCGTTGTTACCGTAACCCCCTTTGGAGTTATCAAACTTCCTGTTCTGATTCTGAGAGTTTGAGGACCTCCCAGTGTTGTTGCCAGAATTTGTGAGGTGGCTTAGCTCCTCGTCTCTCTGCCTCTTCCCGTCTAGGGCAGCCTTTGGGGTCTTTCTGGGTGGCAAAGTTCCTTGAGCCACTGCCTGATCAGTTAGTTTGTGCGCCAGTCGGATGGCCTGTCGCACATAGGTGGGATTAGATGAGGTCACCATGCCTTTGATCTGTGGTACCAGTCCTTCCACATACAACTCGATTCGCTTGTACTCAGCATCCACCATTGTCGGACAGAGTCGGGAATATGCTTGATAACGGTCGGTATATTCCTCTATCTCAGAACCTTCCATCTTGCAGTTTCCAAATTCCACTTCCATTCTTCTGACTTGATCACGAGGACAATACTCCTCCATGATCGCTTCTCGGAATTCTTGCTATGTCATGGCGTTTGCTTCGTTCAATCCCAAAATCTGAATCTGAGCATTCCACCATGTCAATGCGGAATCCTCAAGAGTGCCTGTAGCATACTTTACCTTATCCCCGTCTGGGCAATTACACATTAGAAATACCTTCTCTGACTTTTCAATCCATCTAAGTAGACCCACAGCACCTTCGTCACCTTTGAACACTATTAGCTTACAATCCATAAAGGCCTTGAATGTGCATTGAGGCGGTTGACCTTGAAAGTGTTGCTGAGCGGCTGCTAGGGCTGCTGCAACTCCCTGATTGATCATATTCTGAACCTGTGCAGCTGTGAAGGTTCCTGGTTGGGTTTCGGGTTCTCTCCGCGGAGGCATGATTTCTAGCAAATCAATGCAAAGCTTCCAAAGGTTAGTATACCCAATACTGGAAAGTTGTTAAGTTCCGTTAATTGTTACATACTAGTATAATTCACGTTAAGGCATTCATTTACATGACTAGTGAAAAGAAAAATTTCCACCCGAAATTATCAGGTTTTAATACCGTCACAGGACAAGAATTCTAAATGAGGATCATCTTCAGCACGCGGGGCAGTACTTTGCGGAACGGGTTGTAGCCAAAGTTTTCAAAAACAGTTACAGTTCAGAAATTTTACTTTTAACAATGTTCTGGTTCGCTGTAACCAAGGGCTCTGATACCAATCTGTCACACCCCCAATTTCCACCTAACGGAGTTTAACCGCGTGAGGGTATGATCCAGACCAGGATCCCAAACTTCAGTTACAACCAAACCATAACAGAGTTTAATTTAAGTAAATAAAGAGTAGTCATTACAGACCCATAATAAATTAACGGTTCAGCGGAAGCATAAAATGAGTCACAGATATTGTTTACAAAATGTTTAGTTCAACTGATTGGAAACGTGGTTTTCAATTCAAAAGGAAATGTTCAGTACTGCCGCTGCCGGTGCCTTCGATGATCCTCCTAGCGACCTGAAAAGCATTCAACAATCAAGTGTCAGCCAAAGCTGGTGAGTTCACTAAGCGGTCTACCCGTCACAAGTAGACCAAAAGTTTATGATCAAAGAAGGGTAAAACACAATCAATATCATAAGACTAGTAAGTTTTCCATATCGTAGGTAGCTAGCCTAAGTTATGCACATTTGAATTGTTCGCAACCGAAGCTGACAATGTATAGGTATTACCTACGGATTTTGCCTTCCCGTGTCCTGAAAGACCACAGAGGGTAGGGTAACATTGGTCCCAGTCCGACCGCCAGTCGGGTTGGTGCATCCCGTGCACCGCTGGGCGGGGGTGTCAATCCCCAGTAGTACTACTCAACATCACCTAGCTATTCTATATTAACGGCCCGAATGTAAGGACTTTTTAGTTTATCAATCAATTCAATGATACATATGATATTTGGTCGGAAAAGTTTACTTAGTAAGAAATACCTTACCGTTGCGCGTTATCATCCCTGAAAGGACATAACAACATATAGTAATGAACTCACCTTAGGTTGCTCAGCTTATTCTTCAAATAAACCCGGTTATGATTGTTAACGAGGACCTAATAATCACATTAAGGTCTTAGGTGTTAGGTTGTTTAACTTTTAGCTATACCGCTAAGACCATAACACTAGCACATTGGAGAAAAACGACACGACATAACGACACACGACACCAAGGGTTGATCATACACAGGTGTTTATATACATCAGGAGTCTAAGCAAGTATTATCATAGTGTAGAGCATGCAAGTCATGGCATATCATTCAAGCAATTTGTACAAGTTGGATGCTGGTCACAGTTTCGCTAGCAGTTTCGCTAGACAGTTTCGCCGTGTACACGGGCAGCACTTTCGCTAGGCAGTGCCCGGTGACACAGTTTCGCTAGGCTAGTTTCGCTCGAAACTGTTGGCACAGTTTCGCTAGCCTAGTTTCGCCCGAAACTGGTTTGAACTTTCGTTCAGGGAATTTCGCTCAGCAGATTCGCTCGGACAGGTCTGGTCAGTTTACCTAGCGACACTATAGTTTCGCTGGACTAGTTTCGCTAAAGGGAGATAGGCACAGTTTCGCTACACAGTTTCGCCTGATGAAGGCACAGTTTCGCTAGTCGCTAGAAAAACCCGTAAATTTGCCTAAAAATCTTTCTAACAGCTTCTGTAACACATGCAAATCAATATCTAGCATACCTAAACGTTTACTAACATCATGGGAGCAATTCTAACACCTAAAACATGGTTTCTAGTCATCAATTTGTCAAAAATGCAATTTCACATAAGTAGCCTAATCTAGCATGGATCTTCATACATACAAGGCAAGTTGCAGAATTTATGTTACATCTAGCATCCCTAAGTATCATATCAATAGCAGAAATCATTGCATGTGGATTTTAGGCATGCATTTTAGTTAAGCATACAAGAAATGCATATAGGTGGTTCATGTGACTCACGGATGATCTCCTATGCTCAAGATGGAAGAAGACTTGAGGCTGGAATCTCGGTTTCTCGTGAAGTTCTCTGCTGGCCAGAAGTCACAGGAGAGGGAGAGAGCAGGTGTGTGTGTGTTTTGCGTGAAGTGAGTAAGAAATGAGAGAGTTGGCTTGGGTTTTCTATATGTAGGGGGCCAGTTTCGCCCGCAATTTCGCTGGCAGTTTCGCTGGCCACGCGAAACTGGTCCAGCAGACCAAGAGCTTTTGCTACCGGGCGAAACTGTAATTTCGCTCAGTAGTTTCGCTGGCTTCTAAAAAGGGTAATTTCATTCTAAGTAAGGTAAGCACGTCTTCTCGATAAATCACATAATTTCACAATAAATTAATTAAGCATGTTGCATAACTTCACACAGTGGTAATGAGCAAATAATCATATAACACATATGGTCGGGTTCGGTGATCAACCAAAGGTCGTGAACGTATTCGGTCTAGTTAAGTAGTAGTTTTTTTTATTTGTAACGTGACTAACGGAGTTTGTCTAACGGAACAAACGGTTTTAACGGAAAGACTTAACGGAGTTAACTTGGGAAATTGCAGTTGTCACACAGAAGATTCCTGATTGTTTTGCCTACTTTGTTGAGGCAACGGAATTTTTCCGTGTCCTTGATGCAAAATTCAATGAACGTGAATCCGAAGAAGATGAAGAAGATGAAGAAGATGAAGAAGATGAAGAAGATGATGAAGAAGATCAAGAAGATGAAGAAGATGAAGAAGATGATGATGATGACGATGCAAGTTCAGGATCATACATATCCGAAGATTGCAGTGAAATGGATGTTTATGTTTAATTATGAACAAATTAAGAACAATATTTTATATGTTTATTTAGTTATGATATTAGTAGTTATAATTGAATATATGATGGTTATAGTATATGTTTATCATGTTTGATTATCTTGTGATATGGCCACTCATATTAAACATTGGTTGCGTGACAAATTATGACAAATGGTCACGGTATAGTAATTTTAGGTGGCTAAAAGAATACCAACAGTGGACGGCGCTTGTAATCATTACTATTTCATTTACTTTATCTTTCAAATCTCCATCTACCACACCCCTCGAGTATCGATATATACTTAATTATCTCTGTATCAGTTTTCATCATCATCTCCACCATGACCCTTTTCTCCCAGTCTTTCTCTCTCTGTTTTTCGTCCATCATCGCCATCAAAAAATGTGGAATTGGCGTCATCCATATGTGGAAAACGGTAAGTTATCATCTTCACCACTGAAATTCGATTGAAATTTTCGTCTCAGATTTGGTAATTTTTTCTTGTGTAGGGAAAGATTGCACTCTGTATCTCCTGCGAGCAGATTTTAAGTTATTGTGGAAACCATGGAGACGAGGAGTCTCTAATGGTTCATACAAATGCTTTACTGTGAGCAGATTTTAAGTTATTGTGTAATTTTATAACAGTCAGCAGTAACGGCACATGTTGAGGTTTGCAACACTTGTATTCTTCAGGTGCTTCTCTCCCTTTTGGCCCCATGAACCCGATTTCTCTTCAGCCACTTCTTCACCATTTTCAGTTGATCATAAGCAAGTGCATGTGAGAAAGCAAAGAGGGACTTGTTCTCTCTTTTCACTTGATCAGAAGCAAGTGCATGTGAGAAGCAAAGAGGAATTTTTGTTCAGCCGCTTCTTCTCCCTTTTAAGTTAGTAGTTTTTAAGTTGTAATTTTAAAGATCAATGTATTAATAGAATCATACCCTTTGGATTATGTATGTAATTGTGTTTGTTAAAGCAGCAGTTGATTTTGTTTGTTTATTTTTTACTTTTATTGACTCTGGTTTGGTCAAAGAGAGGAAACCTGCAGGCACAATAAAAAAAAGGAAACACTTGATCATTAAAAATTAAGATCCATAATATTCCACAATACATAAAGAAAAAAACCAAATATTGTTGATACTGTAATTTGCTAAGATTCAAAAACATTACAATGATCAATTAATCATTTTTACGTAATATCATTCCAGTACAGTCAGCTCTATGGTAAACACTGTCACATGTATCTACGGGTGGCAATACATTATCGTTGTGAGGAAAAACTACCGCACTAAATTCTTCATTGGCATCGTCTTCATAATAATCTCTGTAATTTCTGGGAGGTGTCATAAAGACAATATGCAGTTTTTATCCAGCTGGTCTTTGACGTAAAACAATTGTCGTGCTTGTGACGCGAAAATGAACCGGGTCCTCCTTGTGACCTAGTCTTTTAAGGTTAACCAAAGTGTAACCAAGACTATCTTTTTTGACCCCCTGTGTATTCTCAACCCAGTCGCACATAAATAGAGGGATGCTTTTAATATGGTATTCTAGTACACATATCTCTTTTAAAACCCCATAGTAAGGTTTTTGTCCATAGGTTAATACCTCGTTAGAGATGTGCATGTCATTTACCTCTACACCAACCCTGCTGTTCTGGTAAACCCTACCGTCTCGAGATTCTGTACGAAATGAATAGCCATTGATGTCATATACTTCATATTTCCTCACGCTTCTGTGCGGACCATGTGAAATCCACCTAACAGTCTCTGATATAGTTTCTGGGGACTCCGCTATCTCTTTTTCAACCTGAAATTCATAGTAGGTTCATCAGGAGAGTTCATTAGGAATAGGAAGGTTATAGTTCTTCCAAAAATAAAATAAAGTTGTTCCGGACAACTCAGGTCAGTTCTTCCGGAAAGTTACAGTTCATCCGTAATTTAAACTATAAGAAAATAGTTTCGGTTCACCAGGAAGGTTATAGTTCATCCGGATAGATAATAGAGTTGTTGCGGTCAACTCAGGTCAGTTGTTCCGGAAAGTTATAGTTCGTCCGGAATTAAAACTATAAGAAAATAGTTTCAGTTCACCAGGAAGGTTATAGTTCATCCGGATAGAAAATAGAGTTGTTGCGGACAACTCAGGTCAGTTGTTCCGGAAAGTTACAGTTCATCCGGAATTAAAACTATAATAAAATAGTTTCAGTTCACCAGGAAGGTTATAGTTCATCCTGATAGGAAATAGAGTTGTTGCGGACAACTCAGGTCAGTTGTTCCGGAAAGTTACAGTTCATCCGGAATTAAAACTATAAGAAAATAGTTTCAGTTCACCAGGAAGGTTATAGTTCATCCGGATAGAAAATAGAGTTCTACCGGACAACTCAGGTCAGTTGTTCAGGAAAGTTACAGTTCATCCAGAATTAAAACAATAAGCAAATTTAGCTGACCTTGTTGCGTAACCATTTACCAAATGTTGTGCTCTGCTTCTTAGTTAGCTCATTTAGTCTACTACCAGGATGTTCCTTTTCCAAAAATTTCATGTGTTCTCTGCAATTTCATGAATTGAAGTTATCTATAAAAGTTTATAAATAATTAAACAGATCAAAAAAGGTTAATAATCTAAATTACTTACTCGATATAATGCTCAATTTCAGGCGTATTTAGCAACACATATAAATGCGCTTTCGAAAGGAGCTCTGGAGAGACTTCAACTGATCTACCAGCTGACCCAGGACTTCCATCAGCACCGCTATGCTTTTTAGTTGGAACACCAATAGTTGTGATGTTTTTTTGGTATTCGCTGAGAAACTCAATCGTTTCTTCTACAATGTTCTCCTCAGCAATGCACCCTTCTGGATAAGTTTTGTTTCTCACGTGGCCCTTAATTACCTTCATACACCTTTCAAATGGATACATCCATTGAAAGCATATTGGGCCACATAATTTTACCTCCCTAGTAAGGTGCACCGTCAAATGAAGCATAACATCAAAAAATGATGGCGGGAAATATTTCTCAAGCAGGCATAGTGTGACACAAAGATCTGCTTGCAATTTATCTAGTTCTTCGACGTTGATCTCTTTGCTGCATATTGATTTGAAAAAAAACAGAGCCTGATAATAGCATATCTTGTTGGTTCATCCTGAAGAATTCTAGTTCATCCTGTTCTATTACTAATCGAATAATTACTCTTGATCCTGAAGAACTCTAGTTCATCCGGTTCTATTACTGAATAACTCTTTATAATCTTGAAGAACTCTAGTTCATCTTCTCTCAATCCTCATGAACTCATTGAGTAATTTTGACTTTCTTCGTTTTAATTTTGACTTGTTAATTTTATTACCAGAAAATCAAAACATTCAACAGGATATGCAAAGAGAATGAAGTGGGTAATTTTGACTTTCTTCGTTTAATTTTGACTTGTTAATTTGATTTTTAAGATCATGTGAAAGTAATTTCGGATAATTTCAGATCATGTGATTAAAATTTTAGTGGTCTTTTGATATGGAGAACGTGTGAAAGTAATTATAATGTGCAATGTTCAATAAAATAAGACCTTTTGTATACTCTAGTGATTAGACATCTGAGCTTAGGCATACTCAAGTGATTTGCACATATAACCATACCACCTCATCAGTAATCAGAAACTTCTCACCTCCATTATCAAACCCTTCTCAAAATCCTTATCAAACCTTTTCTCAAAATCCTTATCAAACCCTTTCTCAAAACCCTCAAATCCTTCTCAAAATGGCAAACTTGAAAGAATTAGTTGATCATTATTTGCAGATGAAGGTTGTTGCTACCCTGGACCAGTACGGGGTGATTATCGGGGCAGAGAGACAGAGTATCTTAGACGGCTTGGCCCTGCTCAACCAGGTACTTACAGAGCCACCAAGTCCATCAAGATACCAGATGGCTACTTTTTTGGTAGAAGAAATACACGTCTCTAATGCCAGGCTTCAAATGTTGGTTCAACAGAGGCAAGAAGCTTTGAGTAGGCATTGGGAGTTGCTGGATGAGATGGAATCTAGGTTCCCGTGAACCTCAACCCGCAACTGCTCTGTCTTTTGTTTTTTTAGGAATGAACATGTAAAGTAGGAAACAATTTTGTGTATGGAATTGGAATCAGTAGTATGAAATCCACTTTTTGTTATATACTTGTTTGTCTATTTTTGTTTATGAAATCAATCTGTTAAACAAAAACCCTAATCCTCAAAAACAGAGACGATCAACAATTGCAATCCGATCAACAACTGATGCATGCATAATTTTAGGTAAAAAAGGTAATCTGTTCGCACAATCTCCATTCCGTTAAACAAAAACCCCAATCCTCGAAAACAGAGACGATCAACAATTGCAATCCAATCAACAACTGATGCAGAGACGATCAAAAACCCTAAACACAAAAAAAAACGAAACGGATCTACAAAAACCTTAAATTTTGGGGAATTCTAATTCTAAATAAATTATATAAAAAGAATAAGATAAAAATTAAATAATGGGTCAATTTGGGGTCAAATGGGTAAATTTGATGTGTTTAGGACCAATGAGTCCCAATAAGGTGTGTAAGTAAACAATAAGTTGTGTTTAGAACCAATGATGGCCCAATTGGTGTGTATGTAACCAATAAGTTGTGTTTAGAACCAATGATGGCCCAATAAGGTGTGTATGTAACCAATAAGTTGTGTTTAGGACCATGTGATGTCCCAATAAGGTGTGTTTAGGGGAAACGAGGGTCAGTTGGGACCAATGAGTCCCAATAAGGTGTGTATGTAACCAGTAAGCATGTTTAGGACCAATGATGGCCCAATATGTAACCAATAAGTTGTGTTTAGGACCAATGATGGCCCAATAAGGTGTGTTTAGGGGAAACGAGGGTCAGTTGGGACCAATGATGGCCCAATAAGGTGTGTTTAGGGGAAACGAGGGTCAGTTGGGACCAATGAGTCCCAATAAGGTGTGTGTGTGACCAATAAGTTGTGTTTAGGACCAATGATGGCCCAATAAGGTATGTTTAGGGGAAACAAGGGTCAGTTGGGACCAATGAGTCGATCAATAAGGTGTGTATGCATGTAACCAATAAGCATGTTTAGGACCAATGATGGCCCAATAAGGTGTGTATGTGACCAATAAGTTGTGTTTAGGACCAATGATGGCCCAATAAGGTGTGTTTAGGGGAAACGAGTGTCAGTTCGGACCAATGAGTCGATCAATAAGGTGTATATGCATGTAACCAATAAGCATATTTAGGACCAATGATGGCCCAATAAGGTGTGTATGTAACCAATAAGTTGTGTTTAGGACCAATGATGGCCCAATAAGGTGTGTTTAGGGGAAACGTAGTTGGGACCAATGATAAGGTGTGTACAATAAGTTGTGTCTAGGAGTCTAGGACCAATGAGTCCCAATTAATAAGGTGTGATTAATTTTCTTTTTTCTCATTATTCAGAAAATTTCACATGTGAACACATATGAAAAATAGCTATTTCACATGCGAAAGTGTCTACAATGAATCTCACCCTATATATATATATATACGTGTATATATATAACCGATAATGTATATATTACAACACATTGAAAGATATATATATATATATATATATATGTGTGTGTGTGTGTGTGTGTGTGTGTGTTTGTTTGTGGTGTGTCTTTAGTACTTGACATCTTTTATTTTCATGTTAGGTATACAAATTCATTAGGATACAATTATCATTAAATTTATTGCTTAACATTCCATTTTCCATTTAAAGATCATTTTAAAGGTATGTTTAAAATACTATTATCTATGTTTAGAATATTGAGTTTTTATATCTGAGAAATGCTAACGTCTTATTGGTTGAGATATTTTCACCCGGATTAATCTCCAAATTACTTCCCACCATTTTTCAAATTTCCTTAAAATTCATTGATCAGTTCCTATTCCCTCTCACCAAAATTTTATCACCAAAACGATTCATCACTCTCTTCTTCCCTACTACTAAAAGTTCCTCTACAGGATTCATCACACTATCATCTTCAGGAGATCACTACCTAATTCCCGTCAGTATTAATTTCACTGTCATCTTCAGGAGATCATTTAGTTAATTCTCTATTTATTTCATCTAATTAATTATTCCATCGCATTTATTTCATTCTCTATTTATTTCATTTCAGGATTCATCTAGCTCATTTAACAATGGATCATGAATTCGAAGCAGGTGAACAATTGAAGGATCTTAATTATAACAGTGAATTCGAATACAATGATGATTCTTCACAAGCGAGTGAAGAAGATGAAATGGATAACAATGATGATCATTATTCACTACAGAGTGAAGAAGATGAAATGGATAACAATGATGCCCATGTTGACAATCATGATGCCCAACTCGACAATGATGCCCAACTCGAAAATGATGCCCAAGTTACTGAGAATGAGGAAGCTACAACCTCTGCTCCCCAAGCAAACAAGAGGGGGTTGACGCGGTTGACAAAGTGGCTTGCCAAATTTGAGAAAAGTGGTGGGAAAAAATGGCCAATAACATTTGATGCGCTGGGAAGGGTTGACGGGGTGCATAGACCAAAATTTTCGAGTTTTTTGGGAGACATTGCAAGGTCAGAGGTTGGATTGAGGTATCTAAAATGGAAGGAGGTGCCAAAAGATGACAAGAACAAGATGTGGGAACTGATTCAGGTTATGAAACAGATTAAACATTTTCTCATATTAAGTTTGTTAAGTTATTGAATTCCATACATGTGACTAAAACATCCTGTCGTATGTTATTTTTTCAGCAATTATTCGAAATTGATGACTGTCGAAGGGGTCCTATAATGGTACGGCTTGGTGGGTTGCTAAGGAGTTTTAGAACAAAAATGTTCAAGAGACACGTTCGTCCCAACCTAGCAAGACCCACCGTGCTTGAGAAAGTTCCAAAGATGTATCACACTATTGTGAAAAAAGAACACTGGGACAGATTTGTAGCACATACAAAATCTGACGAATTCAAGGTTTTTATTCAATTCAAACTGCAGATTTCATTAATTAGGCTAAGTGTTAATTAATGAGATTATAATTATATATCCTACTGTTCTATTGGAAAGCCTGTGTCAAAGAGTGCAAAAGAGGTTCGAGCACAATATGTTTATGATCATACAATGGGACGGGGAGGATACCCCTATCTAAGAGAAAAGCTGGTAATAAGCTAAGTGTGTTAATTAATTACACCCAATCATGGTTAAGAACGTGCAATGTATGTTTCAAGTCTGATATATATTATTATTATAATACAAGGTACAAAACAAAGAAATTACAGCTGATGATTGCCCCTCTTGAGCGTTTATGTGGAGGAAAGGAAGGGTAAATAAAGAGGGGGAATACAAAACGCCTGTGGTGAAGGGCGTAGCAGATGATATAGTAAGTTTAATTGCCATATATATACCTAATTATTCACATGTTAAAAATTAACAGCACCTCACTACATTAACTAAATTAATTACTGTAGGCCGAGAATGAAGCAAAAATAAATGCGGGATCCGTGAATGTAGAACCGGGAACGGATGCCCTGACATTGGTCCTTGGCAAGGAAAGGGGTGGATACCTAAAAGGTATTGGGTATGGAGTGACTTCCCGTGGATATTGGCAGGGTGCTCCAAAAGGGCGATCGAAAGAACGGATCGAAAAACTTGAGGCGGAACTAAAAAATGAAAGATAGCTGCGTGAGAAAAAGGATCAAGAGGTTGAGCACCTCACTGATATGGTTAAATCACAGGATGATAAAATTGATATGCTTACATCGTTTATGAACATGATTATTGAAGAAAAACAAGCTACAACGGTAAATTCTGTAAGGGACAAATTATATATATATATATACCTATAATTAATTATATTATATATATTTTACTTTTTATCAATTAATTATTATAAATCATTAAATCATTTCGTAGGTAAAGTCCGCGGAGGGGCCTCTTACTACATCTGTAAGATCTAAAAACAGTTGTGACCAGCATTCCAATGTAAATACAACGATAATTAAATATTATTGCTGATATGATCATTCTCACATGAGCACATATTTATTAATTAATTAACTAATTGAATTAATTGTACATAGGACATGATCAATTCCGCGCACAATACATCGCGGAAACAATCTACTCCATCAAACTCATCTCAGAGGTCGGCCGATAAGGTACGGATTTGAAACAGTTCTGAATTTGAGTTGATCTGGAAGATTCAAGTTCATCTGGATGAACATGCGTCTCTAGTTATAGTTCATCCGGATAGTTAGAGTTCATCCGGATAGTTAAAGTTCCTCAGGATAGGTAAGGTTCATCAGGATAGTAAAAAGTTCATCAGGATAGTTAGAGTTCATCGGGATAGTTAGAGTTGATCCGGAACATTCTAGTTCATCTGGATAAACATGCGTCTCTAGTTATAGTTCACCGTGTTGATTATAGCTAGTTCATCCGGATAGTTAAAGTTCACCAGTATAGGTAAAGTTCATCAGGATAGTTAAAGTTCATCAGGATAGTTAGAGTTGTTCCGGAATATAATTAATAATTAACTGTTCCGGCTATGATAAGTTTGTACTTCATCCGAATGGTTCTCTGGATAGTTAACTAATGTTTATAAGCCGGTTATAAGCGATATGATTTTATTAATTAATTGAATTGTAGGTCTCTTCTGCGACTCTATCATAACACACTCCTCCATCTACAACAGCGTCGCAAAAGGAAATGGTAACTATTTTAATTTACACAGTTGTGTACTTCCCTTATAACTAATTGCTATATGATCATTTAATTAAATGCTCATGCTGTCTTTAGGGGAGAAAGAGAAAAATGACAGAAGCAGCAGCTGCTGCAGCCAGTACTGCTGGGGCATCAGAGCAGGAAGTGGTATATATATATAATTAATTTAGAAATTTGACAAATCGCTTTGACGTTATTGTTAATTAATATATATGTTACTAATCAGTTAATTACATGGTGTCAATTTAGGAAAATAATAAGAGACATGCAAAACCAGTAAAACTTGTAGCTCGTAAAGTACCTAAGAGTGATCGGTTGGAAAAATCAAATAATAATGATGCCATTGCAGCTCCTATCAATCAGTCAGTAATCCAAGAGGTATATAGATTAGTATATACCACAATTTTTTTATTCTATTTTTGACTTTAATTAATTAATTGTCACTTTTGATCAGGGGAGCCAGCAAACTGCGACGTTGCACATGGAGGGGGTTCCAATGAACGTCGTGGGAATGGCTAGATTATATCCAAAACAAAAAGATGAGAAGATTAATGGAAAGCCATTACCTCCTGGTTGCCGTAGAATTACAGCTTATCAGGTCAATAAGGGTGCAACATTTTTACCATTCCCAATAGATGATAAAACAACGCTTTCGGAGGTTGAAGATAAATATATTATTGCATGGCCGATGAACCGAATGATCCTTCATTCTAATAACAACTCAGATAGATCACAGCCGGTTGATCATTCTACGGTTCAAAAAGTAGTGGAACAACCACAGGTAATTACTACATTAATTAATCGTATCCGCTAATTAATTAACTTTATATATATATATATATATATGTATATTAGAATAAATTACTGTTTGCGTCCCTGTGGTTTAGGCCGAATTGTGACATGTGTCCAAAAAAGAATTTTTTCCCCTGT
Organism: Deinandra increscens subsp. villosa; assembly: GCA_039602395.1. Lineage (NCBI taxonomy): Eukaryota > Viridiplantae > Streptophyta > Magnoliopsida > Asterales > Asteraceae > Deinandra > Deinandra increscens. Next base: position 23,244,826 of record JBCNJP010000012.1, on the reverse strand, counting down.
GTAACCTGTGGTTTCCATTTTGTTGCGATATGTACCCCTTTCACTAACGGAGGTTAGATTTTTCAGTTAAATGTAAATGTATTTTAGTCAATTTAATATGAGGGGCTATTTATATAAAATGATAAGGAGCAGGGGCTGTTGTGTAAATTATAAAAAAATCAACGTAGCCTCTCCCCCTCCCTTTGATTTTCCGGCGACACCCGATCTCCTCCCCCTCTCCATTCGACTTCCGGTGACTCCACCAACAAGCAAACCTCGATGACCCTCCTGACCGAGTACCAAGCCGAACAGCAGCAACACCAACCGGCGAACCTCCCTCCGGTGAAATTCACCGGAGATTTACGAGATCTAACCACTCTCGGATCTAGATCTGAATTAGAAGTCGCGTTCGTCGGCCAGTGTTTATCAGCGTCAATGTAGTCAGGTTCAGACGGCCGGTGTGAGGTGACACGGTGGCCGGATGCGGACGTGTTAGATCTGAGTAACAATCAGTTGAACCGGACTGCTTCGTGTCGGAGTGTTAGATATGCTGTTGATGGTGGTGGCGAAGAGATGGATGTCGTTGCTAATTATGGCGATAGCGCCAGTGGTGGCGGCGGTGGCACTCCGAACACTTGTTGGGATTTGGGGGATGGGCCGTGGGGAACTGGGAAGAAGAAAAGGGGAATTAGGTTTGAAGAAAAATATACTTTTTGTTTTTATTTTTAAATTTTTATAATTTACACAACAGCCCCTGCTCCTTATCATTTTATATAAATAGCCCCTCATATTAAATTGACTAAAATACCCTTACATTTAACTGAAAAATCTAACCTCCGTTAGTGAAAGGGTACATATCGCAACAAAATGGAAACCACAGGTTACACAGGAGAAAAAATTCTTTTTTGGACGCATGTCGCAATTCGGCCTAAACCACAGGGACGCAAACAATAATTTATTCTATATATTATATATATCTGATCGGTTTTATTTTTCATGTTTCCAGGTAAATAATGATCGGAAAAAGATGCCGAAAGTGTACGTAACACCAAACTAGCTGATTAATCAAAATCTGAAAAACAGAAAACTCAGTATACGGATCCAGCAGAAGCAGCTGATCAGCACGGACAAAAACTAAATTATGATTAAATATTATAGAAATTAAACTTTGATTAGTGTCGTATGTTATCTTTTTGAACAGCATCATGATTAGTGTATATATGTACATTAATTTTTAATTATAATATATGGTTTTTAAGGTTTCTCTATATTAATTAATATGCAGTATAATTAATTGTAATTAAGAAAATATATGTGACCATATATATAATACCGAAGGCCACACTTTTTATATTTTAACGTGGCCGTTGCCACCATTTGGCCACGCGTATTGGGACAAATAATCTGATTTCAACTACCCTTTGGCCACTTTTTTTCCCAAATATACGTGGCTAAAACACAAATATACGTGACCATATCATACCAAAGGCCACGTTTTTTATATTTTAAGGTGGTCGTTGCCACCCTTTGGCCACCCGTATTGGGACAAAATGTATGATTTCAGCAACCCATTTGGCCACGTTTTTTTACAACATATGTGGCTAAAACACAAATATACGTGACCATATAATACCAAAGGCCACGCTATTTATATTTTAACGTGGCCGTTGCCACCCTTCGGCCACGCGTATTCGGACAAAATGTATGATTCCAGAAACTCATTTGGCCACGTTTTTATAACATATGTGGCTAAAACACAAATATACGTGACCATATAATACCAAAGGCCACGCTTTTGATATATTAACGTGGTCGTTGCCACCCTTTGGCCACGATTATTGGGACAAAATGTATGATTTCAGCAACCCTTTGGCCACGTATTTTTATAATGTATGTGGCTAAAACACAAATATATGTGACCATATAATACCAAAGGCCACGTTAAACTAACAAATGTGGGCGTTGGGACCCTTTGGCCACGCTTTCCGGAAGAATTGTTTGATTACAACAACAAATATTGGTACCCTTTAGCCACGCTTCTAGGTGGCTTCAGCCACTGATATTGTAACGTGGCCGTAGGATGCATAAGGTGACGGGACCTTTGTGTCGATTGGAATGGGAAAAAAAACCTGACCAAACACCTTTGGTCACGGTTTTTTTCCGTGGCCAAAGGTGAATTTTGACGTAGTGGTGTGGCACTTAGTCGATCCTCCAGAAGGTATAAAGCCTATACCTATCAAATGGATTTTCAAAAACAAGAGAGACGACCGTGGTATTATTATAAGGAATAAAGCTCGTCTGGTTGTGAAATGGTACATGCATGTTGACGACATTGATTATGAAGATGTGTACGCACCTGTCGCTCTTCTGGAGGCAATACGTATCTTTTTGGCATATGCCGCATTAATGAATATCACTGTTTATCAACTTGATGTAAAGACCGCGTTCCTGTATGGAGAGCTTGATGAGGACTTGTATGTGCAACAACCTCCGGGGTTTGTGCACAAGTCATTTCCAGAGAAGTGTTACAAATTGGTGTTGATACCTGATATGTGCATCGTGTGAAGTATCAAACAAAGGACTAGTTCAAACCAAATGTCATCTGGCCTAACCTGGTCTGAACCAGGAGTTCGGACTGGCCGAACCTGAGGTTCGAACAGAGATCGGCGAGTCCGGTCTATATAGAAGTGTGGCCTTTGTAATTGATAGTTCTGAGCGTGTGAGATTTCTTAAGTGTGTATTTCTGAGAGTATTTCTCTGTGTCAATTTCTAAGTGTTCTCTGATTGTAATTGTTCATTTGTGATCAATAAAACAATCGCTTAATTACGTTTCGATGTCCGAATAGCTATATTGAGTAGACGATCCGATGCTCACGCATTTTCAAGTGGTATCAGAGCAATCTGGTTCACTCTACTGATCTATGGTTGCTATTTTCGGATTTTTAAATGTTTTTGGTGGTTTCTCGAGTTTTTGTACGTGTTTTTGATCGATTCCTTCGTGTTTTTTGTGTCAAACCTGCTTCTAAATCATTCCTTATCATTTTTCTTGATCCTATGTTGGAAGTTTCATCAAAATCAGTCAAATTTCGAGCGTTTTTGAAAATTTATGCCGAGGTTCGGAGCTCACTGGTCGAGTTCGGAGTAACCTCTCCGAAGCTCAGGTTCGGACTGTGTTCGGTCCAAGTTTGGTGAGAGTTCGGTCTTCATTCGGTCAAGGTTCGGAGCTCATTGTTCAGTGATAGTTCGGAGCTTGTTCGGAGATACTTAGGTTCGGAAAAAGTTCGGAGGAAGTTCGGCCAATAGTGTTAACTTCGGAGCAAGTTCAGCCAACAGATTTCAAAATTTTCAAATATGACGGAATTTCAAGCTTTTGCCGCTCTGCAAAACGCAATGCAAACAATGTTGAATTTTGATAACAAAATAGGAACAAGTCAGAAAGTTCCCAAATTGTTGAAGCTTGAAGATAAATGATTTTCGGCTTATATAAATACGAATGACATCGATTTGTGGATTCCAATTAAGAAACTTTATCAACATCCGACTGATGCGGGAGACTTCAAGGAAGTTCATACTTTCGACATTGCTGAAAGAAAAGCCTATGAGCTTGAACAAAAAGCTTTCGGTTATCTTATAATGGCATTACCCACTGAGTTGTTACATCAATTCAGCACGTGCAAGAAATCAAAACAATTGAGGGATGCTTTATCAGCAAGATGTGAGGGTAATGATGATTATAAGAAGAGTCGGAAGAAAGTGTTAAATAAAGAATTTGATAATTTTCAATATTATGACAATGAGAACATTACTGCTCTTGTTTCCCAATTTTCACATCTGATTAGTGAATTAAAGGTTTTCAGAATTGAGAAGACTGGTGCTGATTTGAAGGAGAAGATTATGGAAGCGTTGCCTGAAAAATGGGAAAATTATGTTTTGCTTCTCACTCATGATAAGGAATACTCTACATTAACATTTCACGAGCTTATTGGAAAACTTCATGCTCGGGAAATGGAAATGTTAAATTCCAAGAAGTCAACTGCTACTATGCAATATCCTGAGTTGTATCATGGTGAAAATTCTACAAGCATGAATGCTAAAGCAAAACCAAATGTGAGTTCTGCACCAAGTGTTGCTTTTATAACTGGAGGTTCTGGAAATTCTGATAACAATTCATCACGGGGTTGTAGTTTTACAATTCCAAATTCATCAAGTCAGAATGCGTTTTCTGCTGAATCAACGAATGATTGTGCCAAAATGATTGCTGCATTGATTTCATCATCTTTTGGTTTGATTATCAAGAATGTTGTTGATGCAAAATTAACAAGGGATGATCTGGATGCTCTTGATGATGATCAATTGACTGAATTGGATTTATCTTGGCAATATGCTATGCTGAGTTACCGATCAAAGCAATTTTTTAAGAAGCATGGAAAATCTACTTCTGATTTTAGTGAGAAATTAGGTTTTGATAAGTCAAAGTTAAAATGTTACAAGTGTTCCAAGCTTGGACATTTTGCCAAAGAATTTCAACAAGCAAATATTAGCAAGTCTGGTTTTCCTTTATCACCCAAGCCTGGTTTTTCTCAACCATCTTCTAGTAACACAGACAAGACAACAGCTTTAACAATTCAACATGATGTTGTTTATGATTGAGGTCAACATTTTTTATATGATTCATCAGCCTTGATTTTCACTCATGATCAGTCAGATGATTCTTGTTCAGATACTAGTTCCGATACTGGTTCAACACTAAGTTCTTATGAATCTGCTGAAAATTTGGAGAGTCTGATGAAAGAAAATGCATCACTGTTGAATAAAATTCACAAACTTTCTGAGGAATTCAACTTGATTAATTTAGAATTGAAATTTTCTAAGGAGCATGAGAAGGAGTTAGCTGAAGCACAACAACAAATTTCTGATCTGAAAATTCAAGTCATTGATGCCAATCGATTGCTGAACAATGTCTCTAATTCTCAAGTATTTACAAGTTTTCTGGCAAAGGATGAGAATTTTGAAAAGATGTTTGACAAAACAGCTTCACCTCCTGCTCAAATCAAAGAGGCATTCAAAGAGGTGAAAGAGAAGGTTGAAGAGGTCGATTACTCAAAAATTTCCTCATCTATTGACGAAGAAGAGAAGGTTGTGAAGAAAAAGAAAATTAAGAAAAGTAAGAAGACGAAGGGCAAGAAGTCTGAGATTCCTCTAGTTCCAAAGTTTGTATCTGGTTCATCTTCTGCTGACAATGAAAAATTAGCCACTTCAAGTGACAAGATTCAGTCTCAACCTGACTTTGATGAGACGATTTACTATGATCAAAAGAATGTAACTAAAGTGAAGGCTGAATTTTCTCGATTAGCAAAGAATGGACATTTTACATCTGAAGAGAAGGTTGCTGGAAAGCATGTGGGTCTGGGTTTTAAGGACAAGGATGAGAAAGCTGAGGAGGTTTTAGCATCATCATCTCAAGATTTAAAAAAAAATTGAAGCTGAAGCAAGTGAAGAAGGATATTTTTAAGGCTGAAAAAGTTCAACCCGAAAGGTTCTACAGGCTTAAAGTTTCTTATCAGCTTTTCTCTGATAAAGAAATTCCTCTTCATTGTGTCGATTCTCGGAAGATTTCTGAAGTAATTTATGAAAGGTAAAGTTTCTTCTGATGGTTTTCAATCTCGAAGCCCAACATCCAAATAGGTTCATGATCACAGGCATCAGGTATATGATTCTAATTCTGATCATGCTCGAGATATTCATGTGTGTAACTCTTCGCAGGTACATTAAAAGTGGCACATAACAAAATGAATTTGTTATATTTGCCGCCGACCAGGTCATATGGCAAAAGATTGTCCACTACCTGCTGATTCCCCACAAAGGTTTCATAAGAAACCAGTTTTTGGTAAACCTGCCCAACAGAAATTCTTTGATGAACGTGGCAGAGTTTTTGATGAAGTTGAACCTACATTCTTTCAAAAACAAAAACGTTTTGTTCCAATGTTTTAACCGGTTCAAAATGTAGGTTCATCATCACAGACACCTATGATGATTTCATCAAAGACTGAATTACCAAAATCCCAACAATGGAATCCTAAGGTGGTTTCTAAGCAAAATCAGGACACTGGTCGATCAGAAACGATCCGCTTCGGGTCATTTATGAACTAATCAGTTTGACCAGTGTGTAGGTACTTCTAGAAGACCTATCGACGATTGCAAAGTTGTTGATGGAGGAGTATTCTGCATAACTTCTTGATCAAATTTTCTAAATCTGCAAATTTTCTAAAATTCTTAAACTGCAACATATCCGTGTTGATTGATCACTTTTCGTTGCTTACATATTTTTTTCTCAAAAAGCCAAAAATAGAGTCTTGTTTTTGTAAAATGAAAATCAAAAAATAGAGTTTTAATTTTAAGGGGGAGAATTGTAAGTAAGGGGGAGTAATTGAGAAAAAGCATGTTATGGGGAGAATGTGAATACATGCCAAATATATAAGGAAGGAAGGTGAATACATGCACAATATATAATTGTGAGAAATTGATCATTGGGAAATGATGGTACATTGGCTTACGTATCTGACTCATGGATAGAGTAGATGAAATGGCCATAAGATCATTGGTAGGCTCGAAAAATCAGAAAGTATTCAGATGTGATATTCACTAAATACTAATGCTTGACCATGTGGATAACATCTTGATGCATATTTCATGACATAAAAAGGAAAATAATGTGAAAATTGTAATGAGAAGTCACTGTGTATACATGCGTTCATTTTGCAAATATTTAAACTTGTTTGATTTTCTTTATTTTGTCAAACGATCGGACTTTCTCTGCGTGTCCACAAGACCGACCTGATTGTTGTTCGTTTGACGTTCTACTTTATTTTATTTGGTGTTTCGTATAACTCATCGGACTTTCTCTGCGTATACGGGAGTACCGACCTGATTGTTATTGAGTTATACAACTTCAACTTGTTCTATTTTTCTTATTTTGTTAAATTCGAGGCCTTATCTACGTATCGAAAGATCGACCTTAAGGTAGACGATTTAACATTCTTATTTCTTTTTGCATGGAACAAAGTTGACTATATCATGAAAAACATTATGCGTTGTGAACAATCACAAGTGCTATCACACAAAAGGAAAAAGAAAGAAAAACAAAAAAATGTCTGAATATATCTGATAGTGTGGGGTACACTAGTCAAAGAAAAATCTAATCAATACCTTAACATATTCAGATGTTATAAGTATGATTCTGTCTGAGTTTAAGATGGACAAATTATACCGGCAATCAGCATGACTTATATGCTTCAATTAGTTGAAATTGAAATGTAGTTCAGTGCGTTATGACCAATATGATCCCATATAGTGATCTTTCTCATACCAAATATAATGTTTGATTCTGTATTGTGATTTCATTTCATTTTAGAAAAGAACAAAAAGTTTTAGGTGTGTTTTAGCATAAACTTTGAAAAATCAAAAAGATTTTAGGTTTGTTTTGATATAAACTTTCTAAAAGCCAAAAAGATTTTATTTCTTCTTTATTTTCGATCAAATCAACATGTGATATAAATTCAAATTTCAAAATCAAATCTTGGAGTCTCGAAGAGATGTTTTGCGCCAAGATTATTTAAATGTTTAAGCAGGTTGCTAAAGTGCAAGATATCATCACTTCAAGTCTTCTGAAGTTGTTGATAAAAGATCAGAGATACACTAGATGTCATCAAGTATTCAAGATCAAGCTACGATTGAGTTGAGGAGGAGTTTGTTTGAAGATTCATTTCATTGGATGAACAGATTCTACACTTGAGGGGGAGCTTGATTGAAGATACAGAGTTGATGATGTTGAAGAGATACTGCACACGACGAGGGGGGGTTTGTTGATACCTAATATGTGCGTCGTGTGAAGTATCAAACAAAGGACAAGTTCAAGCCAAATGTCATCTGGCTGCACCTTGTCCGAACCAGGAGTTCGGACTGGCTTAACCTGAGGTTCGGACAGAGATCGGCCAGTCGGGTATATATAGAAGTGTGGACTTTGTAATTGATAGTTCTTAGCGTGTGAGATTTCTTAAGTGTGTGTTTCTGAGAGTGTTTCTCTGTGTCAATTTCTAAGTGTTCTCTGATTGTAATTATTCATTTGTGATCAATAAAACAATCGGTTAATTACGTTTCGATATCCGAATACCTATATTGAGTAGACGATCCTATGCTCACGCATTTTCAACTGGATAAGGTCCTTTATTGTCTACACCAGGCCCCACGGAAGTGGTACGAGACATTATCAACTTATCTGCTGTCCAATGGTTATAAAAGGGGTGTGATTGATCAGACGCTCTTCATACGTCATATTGGAGAAGATATGATGTTAGTGCAAGTATATGTCAACGACATCATTTTTGGCTCAACCAACGTCGGCCTATGTTATGCATTTGAGGAATTGATGAAGAAGAAGTTTGAGATGAGTGCAATGGGTGAGCTCACATTCTTCCTTGGAATTCAAGTGAAACAGAAGCCTGGTGGTATTTTCATCAACCAAGGAAAATATGTGAAAGAAATTCTGAAGTCGTTTGGCTTCCAAGACTCTAAAGGCTTTTAAACACCTGTGGTTACTCGTCACAAGTTTAGTCAGGACCCGTAAGGTGTTTGTGTAGACGAGCATCTCTACAGGTCCATGATTGGTTCTCTCATGTATTTAACAGCAAGTCATCCCGATATTATGTTTGGAGTTTGTCTATGTTGAAGGTTCCAGAGCAAGCCAAAAGAATCGCACTTGATGGCCGTGAAGAGGATTTTCTGATACCTGAAGTCAAATCCGAACAAAGGACTTTGGTATCCTAAAGACCCACTCTTTGACCTTCGAGCCTTCTCAGACAGTGATTATGCCGGTTGTGAACTCAATCGCAAGTCAACAACGGGAGGTGCTCAGTTCTTGGATAACCGTTTGGTTTCATGGCAATGCAAGAAGCAGACTACAGTGTCAGTCTCAACGGCTGAAGCATAATACATTGCTGCTGCATCCTGCTGCTCACAAGTGCTTTGGATTCAGAATCAGCTATTAGATTACGGTTTGAATTTCATGGGTACCCCTATTCATATAGATAATACTGTTGCTGTTTCAATTGTTAAAAGTCCTATTCAGCATTCTAAGACTAAGCATATTGAGATTAGATACCATTTCATTAGGGATTGTGCCGAGAAAAAGCTAGTTACCTTAGTCCATGTTGGTACTAACGATCAGTTAGTAGACCTATTCACTAAGCCATTTGATATGTCTAGGTTTAACTTTCTGGTTAGTGCTGTAGGCATGATTAACTATGACTAAGCTTTCTCCATTCCCTAGTATATTAGCGTCTTGATCTCATAGGTTTGTCTGCTTAGAAGTGTTATCTGTTCCCTGCATTGAAATTTCACAAAAAGATTTTACCTTCTTTATTTGTATATTGTTTTTCTTGCAAATATTTAAGATTATTTGTTGTTTTGACTCCTTGAGTCACTTTCCTGCTTTGTTTGACCTTGATTTGACCTAAACACCTTTGTTTGTGGTTGTCCCTGTGTCAAATTCTTTTGAAAAGACAAAAAAGATTTTTCTTGTTTATTTCTGTTTTTGGGTCTGTCTTCCAGTCCTGCAATGTGGAAGATAAACCAAAAACTTTGAAAAATTGACAAAAACAACAAAAATAGTGTCTATGTTGAATTTCAATAAATGTTGTTAAACACATGTACAAATTACTTTGAGAAAAGTAAAAAAAATATGAAAAATCAAAAATCTTTGGTCTGTGGTTGGACAAATTGTGAGGAACATGATATGATTCTGGTCTTGTAGATCTAACCATAGGATATGATCCAATCGACAGGTAATTCTATCATTTGATGTGTTGGTAGGCTCAACATACTTAGAAGTAGACTATTTATGTGATTACACATTAATTTGCTTTAAAATGTGAACCTTTAAGTCTACCAGTGAAACATTCTTTAAATTTGCCTAAGTCTGAGCTAAGTACGATATGCCAACACACATGAATATTTCTTTAGCAGTAAGTCCCTGATTTCACTCATCAGCACACCATCTGTTTTGCTTACCCAAAGACCTTGGTGCTGCTTCATCCATCAATAAATCCGTGGTACATCTGCTTTGCGAAAGCAATGACTTGTGACCACGCGATCCCATCATCATATTCATTATTATCCGTGACACATATGCTTTGCGAAAGCAATGACTTTGTGTTCACACGATCCATCATAACATTCATTCATGAAATCAGCTACTTAACACTAAAGAAATAGGGGGAAATAATAAAAGTTGTCATATGTTGAAGAAATTCCATATGTACATTTTGAAAATTCTTATGTGTGTGAGTTGTATCCAAAGTGCAAAATTGGCCCATGGTAGGATTCTGGTGACTTAAGTTGTATATAAGGTTAATCACATTTTTCACTAATCAGATAAAACATGATAAATACATCACAGAAATATGTCGAAAATTACCGTGTTTGAGCTTAAGTGGATAAACAATACCGACAATCTGAGTTAGGGTATCAGATACAAAAGGTGATTTTTATTGTTAGTGTTATGATCACATAAATGACCGATATGATTCTAAACTTGTCTGACCACGACCATGCAAAAATAGGTGAATTTTAAGTCAAAGTGCTTAAATTTCCAAGTTTAGTGTAAAATTGACCAACTTGTGCTAGAATCAATCTTTGAATTGGTTTGAAGTTAACCAACTTAAAAGAAAATGACATCTTGAGTTCGAGTGGAAAATTGACCCAACTCGGATGAAAATGAAAATTTTGAGTTCGGGTGGAATTTTGACCATTTAAAGTCAAGTTTAGGTGATAGATGTGTCTTTGTCAAATTTGTTGAAATTAACAAGTGCTTGACTTATTTTATACAAAATGTATCTTCCTGGTATGATACTAGTGGTAGACTTGTCCTTTAGTTCTTAATCTTGTAGTTAATTTGCAAATTTTTGATTCGATGTTAATTTTTAAGACTTAGAATTTTTTTCGTTGTTGTTCTTAAATTCTGGTCTTAGCGGACTTCTTTTTGCCTTAACAAACTTAATCTTGAGGCAAGTCCGCTAAAGAACAATCCACAGGTTTGATAACTTGTTTGCCTTTAGCGAACTTGTTGTTGAACTTTTAAATTTTTCTTGTTTCTCATTTACTGAAGTCCGCTAAGAACAAATTTGTTCTTAGCGAACTTACCTGTTAGTTCAGCTTATTTTTCACCTCAGGTGAGAAGTCCGCTAAGTTGATTTCATCCTTAGCGTACTTCTCCCTTTCTTTTAATCTTCATATTTTGTCTAAGTCTTGAGAAGTCCACTAAACAGTTATTGTTAGCGAACTTCTCTTCTATACTTAGAATATTTGGGATTTGAAGTCCGCTAAGTTGATTCATTTCCTTAGCGAACTTCTCACTTGTTTATACATTAAATTTTTAGCCAAGTGTTTAAGAAGTCCGCTAAAAAGGTTTTTGCCTTAGCGAACTTCTCCAAATGGCTAGTAAGTTTGCTGAGATGTTTCTTTTTGGTTCTTAGCGAACTTGTTTATATCTTAGCGGACTTCATGCTTTACTTAGACATTTTCTTTACTCAAGTTCATTTTGGCCATAGTGAACTTCCCACAAAGCCTTAGCGAACCTCCGTTTAGGCTTAGTGTACTTGCTTAGTCTTAGCGAACTTCATTGAGCTTGTTCATTTAAGCAGATTTAACCTTGTTCTCTTTAGAGTACTTGTTTAACCTTGTTTGTTATTAGTGAACTTAAGGATAGGGTTTGCGAACTTGTTTAAATCTTAAAGATATTTACAAGTCCACTTAACCTAAGAGTATAAAAAACTCTTAACCTCTTTCGTTCAAACTCACACACCCGCCTCTAATTCTCTCGAACCGACGACCCAGAACCTTCACTGTGCGATCAAAAAACTCTTAACCTCTTTCGAATCTGTGAAATTTCTTGCATCTAGGGCTGATTTACTCACTCTCGTTGCATTTTCAGGTTTGGTTTTACATTTACTTAGGTTAATATTTTATCTCGGTGATATTGATGAGCCGTAGGTGCGATTGAAGATTTTTAGGGTTCTAATGGTTTAATTTGATGCTATTACAGATTCCTATCACTGTTACTTGTTCATAATTCACTTTTGTTGAAGATTGAGGTATGTGAATCTTATCTCTCAAATTTCACTCATTGAATCCGAGAACTTGTGTACAGGGGCTTCAGTTTGAATGTGTTTGAACTGTAAATCTCTTTAAATGATAAAACTTTTGGTTATGAATTGTTTGATTATTGGTTTAAGTAGTATAAAAAAACTACATTGTTTGAATCAAGGACACAATTTGTGATCACTGTTCTTTATGGATGATTAGAAATTTTTTACTTACAAAAATTTTGAGACTTCGGTTAGGCAATTAGGTTTCACTATGGTTGCTGCTATCTTATTTTGGATACCCAAATCAGATTGTGCAAATGTGCCAATGAATCCTAAGTTTGCAAATTTAGAAGTTTCATGATTTTTCCTTACATTGATGATTGGATTGACATAGAGAAAATCACATTATGTAGAATTCACATTGTCTCCAATCATAGTCATTTGATCTCAGTAGTTATAGACTGATTGATAATTTGAGAACTTGAAACTGTTGAGTAATGCTTAACTAGTTTAATTATTAGTAAAATTGATGGTTTAGTTCAAATTTATCATTTAAGTCTTTAACTAAAATTGTTGAATTCTACCTATACTATCTGTGTACATTTCTTGAGTCTAACTTATTCTGCCTGATCCTATAACAGAATCTGTTGTGATATTGGTCAAGAACATTGCATCTCTTTCTAGTGATCATAACAAAATTTAGATCAACAAAGAGGTATGTTGTCTTGATAAGTGGCAATTTGAGTCAAACTCAAAATTGGCTACACAGGGGCAAAATTCTTACTACATTTATGTTAGTTACTTTTATCTGAATATTAATATAAATTGCCTGATCCCAGCAGATTCTTCTCTGACTTATTGTGAACTTACTACATCTTGTAATAGATCTTATTCATCTATAGATCTTCACAAAGGTATGTGATTCTCAATTTTAGCATTTATATTCTTAATCAGGTAGAACATCATCCTTTTCAAACCTTACTTGCAAATTGCTCTCTTTGTGTTAATTGACATCCAATTGAGCCTAACACTGGTGGTTTAGTCTGTTTAGGATCCACTTGGATCTAGAACTGGTCCATAACATCAGGTGAAGGGATCTTGGACTCATTTAACTCAAAAATTGAAATTGTTTGACTGTTTTGGCCTATTTAAGTTTATTTGATCATCTCTGTGATCAATAGTGAGCATAATTACTTAGGGTATGATCCATGACCTCTTTTAGGTTCATGTGAACTATCTTAGGTGACTAAGCTCTGATTGAACACATTTTTAGTCATTTTGACTTTACTAAGTCAAATTTTGCATGAAATTGACCTTATGAGACTTATGTGGGTATCTTGCTTGAATGTGAATTTGGTGACTTTATTATGTGCTTCTTGATCCTTATGTGCATAAGTTTGTTTTTCTGGATTGCATTTAACATGTTAAAGCCACCATCTAATCTGATTAAGCATAGATCACCACATTCTGTCCTAAAATGCTCAAAATTGAACTTTTAGACCCATTAGGACCTTTGGCATGTTCATGTGTGTTAACTTGACTTTGTTGCTTCTAGACAATCTCAGTTGTTGTTGATATGTGATTTAGACACTTTTTGGTAAATTCTAAGAGTTAGGAATCTGCATGTGAAATCACATTGATCTTAGCGGACTTGTTTTAGTCCTTAGCAAACGTCATTCTTTCTTAGTGAACGTGAAGCCTGCTTAGCGGACTTGAGTCAAGTCTTCATGCCATTAGATCAGTGTTTGAACTCCTGATACACTAGGATTGTTCTGTTAGCTTGACAAGTCAGTGTTACACTCATTGCATGCATCTAATTGGGCTTTGAAATAAGATAGACCTGTTATATCCTACTTGCGTGTCTTATACCTAAATGTGTTGATTTAGACTAAGTTGTTCCTTTTTCTCAATCTTGAGACACCAAATCAAGGGATTCACAAACTCGGGTGGAACCAAGTCCCAAAGTGACTTTCCCTAAACTGATTTGACAAACTGGGATCCTAAAACTTCATTTTATAACAAATGAACTTCAAGTTCTTTGGTTTCTAATCCCAGATTATCAAAACTTCCTAAATTTGGTATTTTTTACTATTGTTGAGCCTAAGTAGTAGATTTTTTCACAAATTTCTCCTTGACTCAACAACAAATCAAGATAAGATTGATTTAGGCTAATTTCTTTTGGGTTATTTGTAGTTCTCATGCAAAATTTTCAATCAAGTTAAAATAATGGAGATTTAGATATGGCTCCTTGTTTTCCAGATTTTAATAATACACACAAATTCATTTAAGGTCCAATGATACTTTACCTTGTTAATCATGATATTCCGGTTGTTTCTGATCATTTTGGAGTATATGAACTATGTGAGTTAGTTTATGTCTTTGATTCTCATTTGAAAAGCTCTGTCACTATCACGAGTCTAGTGTGACATGACATTCATCTAATGCCAACTCAGATATAATCCTATAATCCTATATGTGCAGATGCCTCCCAGACAAGCTGTAGAGGTTTTGGAATATGGTCGGTTGCACAACAGAAGGTGTGTTTTTAACAAGAACCGGGAAGCTGCTGATGAGCAAGCTATTGACATACTGCAACAGTCAACTTGGGTAACAGCCATGTAGATTGACCCTGTCATCTATAAAGACATCATTGAAACTTTATGGAATAATGCTCAATCTGTAAAGCTTGATGATGGGACAAATGTGATAAGGTCTAGAATCCAGAACACTGATATTGAAATTACTGAGGAGAAGATCAGAACTGTCCTGAACTTACAAGATGCTAACATACACAAGACTTTCATAAAGACTCAGGGGCAATCAACAACTACAAGGATGGGATATTCTGGCATCTTTCTCCAAGATGTCAGCAACAAGATACTCAAGACCTTATTTCCAACCAACTGGAGGTTCATAATCAGTTTCTTCATTGCCGCCTTTGGACACAGAAAGGCAGCTCAAGAAGATTTCGTTGAAGAAACCGCGTGGGCTTTACACGGCTTTATCGCTGGAGATGGTTTCAATCTGTCTCACCAACTTCTCAAGTGGATGATTGCTAACCTACACCCTACTGGAAGGTCAAAGAAGTTTCTGATGTATCCTCGGTTCATTCAAGCTACACTGGATCATTATTACCCAACCTTGATCAAGCAAGGAGAGACCTTCTCCACAAGCTCAATGAATGTTGGCTCTTACAGTAAATTCCATAAAGGTAAATATCAAGGGATCAATGTACCTTTCTTTCCCGAGATGATTGCTCGGATTGCTCCTACTGGTGCTGAAGGAGATATTCAAATGGGTGAAGCTACCGTAAAGGCTCAAGTTGAAAATCCTGTAGCTGCTCAAGTCCACCTTCAATTGGATTTGAATGCACCAGTTATTACTGATCCTGTTGCTGCTTCTAAAGACCTTGGGAATCTTCAGGGTGCTAATGTTGAATCTTCTGAGCATATTGAACCTATTTCAAGTCCTGTGAATGTGGTCTCATCAGAAACTGAGGAAGGAGATGACAAACATGATGATAAAGAATCTGACTCCTCGGACTCTGATGATAGTCCTACACAACCTGAAGGGATTCACCCTCGGAAAAGACAGAGGACTGGAGAATCTTCCAGGGCCTCTACTATTCAGACACAACAATCGAAATCTGATGAAAGCTATGATCCATTGCATGACGATGAAGCTGATGATGAGACTTCAGTGTCCCTGGATCAAGATGATATTTTGATAGATCTAGATGTACCTGATAGTACTCAAGTGTCTCCTCCACGGACAAGTCTATACAACCTGACTACGACCGCTGCTGAGCATGAGACATTTGTTGACTTCATGTTTTTCCGTGAACATAGAAGTAAATCATGCCAAGACAAAATCAAGATTAGGAGAAAGTCTGCACCACAAATCAGTCTTGAGGTCACTAACCCATCTGGCATCGTACCTGATCCAGCTCCAGCCACAACAAACGTCTCCCCACTTCCTGAAATTCAACAACAGATAGTGGATATGGACATGACACCGTTGGAGAATCTTGCTAAAACTGTAATTACCACCATTGAAACATTTGGTGATGTTGCTGCCAACTCGACCATTACAGAGTCTGAACATGTTATGGAACTCAAAGCTGAGATTTAAAATCTTTAGAGTCAGAATGATCAGCTGAACTGTTCTCTACAAGTGGCCAACCAGAAAATCACTGATCAGTCACAAGTAATTGCTGAACAGGCTGCTGATATTCAGAGACTCAAAGACTTGCTAGCCAAATCCAATGAAGATAGACAATTTACCAACAAACCAGATGACAACTCTGGCAATCAAGGATCAGAACCATCTGAGGGACCGACTCAAACTGATAATGTGACTGACAGGACTGTGCTGCCTGATCCAAAGTCTTCTACCCCTGCTCTAACTGGCAAAGACTCATCTGGTATTCAAGAAACTTCAAGCCCTATGAATGACAGCGATTTTGAGGTTGATGCTCATACTGTTATTGAAGAAGATGAGCTGAACTTCTCAGATGACGAAGAATCTTTCGTCAACAGCCTCCTTCATGAAGAACCTGTTGATGAAGCCCTGGACTCAATCATGAAGCTTGCACCTGTACCTGAAAATTTGAAACATCCAAGATTTGCCCAGGCATCCAAAGCTCTTGCTATTGAGGGTTCCACAAGTGTAGAGTCTGAAGCTCAACCTGACAGCTACCTTCAACTATCTATTGTTCCTATCATTCATGCTGCACTCTCTACATCTTCTGCTATAGTTTCCTCGTAACTGAAGGTGTCTGTCATATGCACGTCGACTCAGCCTTCTTAGATTTTGAAATGGCAAATTTTTGGGAATGCTATGTAGAGAAGATCTATTCAAGAAGGAATTCCTGTGGAATTCTCATTGAGACTCTTGAAGCATGATGATGATGCAACATATGAAGAACATCCATACACTGTAGACTTTGGTGATGAAGACGACATGAATGAGCTTGAACAAAGACTGAATATGCTCATGAATGAAGCAAATCCACTAAACTACATTGACCTGGATACAATTGATAGTGAAAGTGATGATGAAGAGGAACCTCTTTTTCCTACTCCTATTCAAGTAAAGATGGAAGTAGATGATGTATATGTGAATGTTCCTCTATCAACTGTTATGTCCACTGGAGAGACTCTTGCTTTGGATATCTCTCCACATGTTCCAGGTTCTATACCAACAGATGCTGAAGTCATCAACCTTGAATCGAGTGCAAATCAAGAATTTCAAAATCAAACTGCCCTGTTATATCTACTGAGCAAGCTCAACGAGAACAAATCTTTGAAGCATCCTTTATACATTTCTCATCTGATTCTGAAGGAGAGGATGCTGATGCTGATGCGACAACACCTAAAGTACCTGCTGCGACTGAGCATCCAGGACCCTCTGACAAAGATAAGGAAAAGAGGAAACTAACTCCTGAGGAAATAGAAGAGGAACGAATGAAGAAAGAAGCTGAAAAGGATAGATCACGTTGACCCCTCATTGAAGAAACACTCAGTGAGCAAAACAGATTGATGGAAGAAAAAGCAAAAGCCATGAAAAGGTATGAATTAGGACACCCTCCTGCTGTCATATACAGAAGAGGCTCAAGCACATTACCAGATCGATCTGAGTCAGCCAGAGCAGATGAACCCATAATCCGCATTGTCACTAACCTAGAAGGCACTGATGTAGATGAAGCAGATACGTCTGAAACAGCTCGTATAGTGAGATCTCTGATGAGTGAAAACTTCACGTTGGAATATCTTATGAGTCTCAACGATACTGAGCTGACAAAACTATATACCGATGAGGAAAGGTTGAACTCTCACCTTCCTAAAAATCAAAATGTTGAAGATGAAGCTGATATCTTGATGGATGTCTTTGCTGACACTCAGAAAACAGTCGAATTTACTCCAACCCACGACCATCTCTCTGATCTAGTACACGACATTGGCAAAACATATTTTCCCCCTTCTGATAATCCATCTGAGGAAATTCCTGATCCTGATACTGAAGAGTATATCATATCCACTACCAACAGGATGACTTTTGATGATCTCCGCAACTATCTTAAATTCAAGAATATGGAGAAAAAGGCTTACAATCGAAAGAAACTCACAGGTCTCTAAAAGTTTGTAATTGATTACTAAAAGACTGAACGTCTGGCGAAGCTGGAACAAATCAGAATCAAAGAACAGGAACGAGCTGAGGCTCTCAGAAGGAAAGAGAACCCTCCTATCTATGACGACTGTGCAAAGATGGATCCAAATTCAAAAGCTATGCTGCAGTTTACTACCAAGAACTTGAGAAAGATGCCTTCTAATCCCAATGTCAATCATGGGATGAAAATTTTTGGATGGAAATATGATGAAGTCTTTGACACATTTCTGGTGAAGAGGTGGAACGGTTATGTCAATTCTCGGCTGACTTCAGAGCTCTTCGCAGTTTGTTCTCCTAGGAACTGAAGCAGCTGAAGTACCTTGATCTAGTGAACCACACCAACCATGAAAAGGGTTTGAATGCTGCTTCACTAATCGGTGCTACTTATGAATTCAAGAAGAACCTGAAAACTCCTGAAGAAGAGAAGAAAGCTCAGATACTTGCAGAGGAAAGACGTCTCTGTGCCCCTCATCGCGGTATGTTTAAAGAAATTGGAGCGGAGGTGAAAGTGAAGAAAATTCCAGGAAATCAGAAGAATTTTCCCATGACCAGTAGTATTATAGTGGAAAGACAGATGAATTGGTGATTAAGAGAGTTGGAGCTGATACTATCAGACTTTTTGCAGCAATGGAACTCCGCCTTCTCTCAAGATCCTATCTGAAGCAAATCTATTATCAGAAGATGCGGACCATTCCTACTCAGGTTAGACCATATGAATGCTACGACGCCAATTACTACTTAATATTTTTGAATTGGTGGTGTACTAAACTTTCAAATTTTGGTAAGCTTATGCTTGATAAGGAAGTGTTAAGGACTGCAACTTGCTGGTTGGTAGAAGACAATGGATCAAGTGCCATTCTGGAAGGTTCAAAGAGATTGGTTGAGCTGAATAACTACAATAACCTGAAGAAGCTTGTATGGCAAAATCTTTGGAGGTTGTACGATCTTGGACTTGCCGTACTTTCCGATAAGGACAAAGAAACTGCAAGAGAAAGCTGGAGATTTTGGCTCAAGTTACTTGGTCAGGTGGCTTAAAGCTCAAGTGTTTGTATTGCCAACAAGGGTGGAAATTGTTGAAACCAGTTTTGGTTGTTGGCAACTCAAACCATTCACCGTTGAGTATTGATGGTGAAGACCTCTCAATGAACTTACTAGAATAGATACTTATCTTGTGTAATAGAATTCAAGTTTGTAGTTAGCAAAATTTTGTTATGTTTTAGCGAACTTGTTTTCCTTCTTATCGGACTTGTGATTGTGCTTAGCGGACTTGTTTCTACTTAGCATACTTCATTGTTGAAATTTCTATGTTTGCCTTAGTGAACTTAAATTGCTCCTAGCGGAATTGTTCACTTACTTAGCGGACTTGTTTAGCAGATTTGTTTGTTCCTAGCGAACTTCCTAGCGAACTTGTTCATTCTTTGCGAACTTGTTAGCTCTTAGCGGACTTATTTAGCAAACTTGTTTACACTTAGTGAACTTGTTTGCTGACCAACTTATTCCTAGCGAACTTGAACATAGTGTTAGCGAACTTGTCTGTCTGATGGAATATTTATTGCTGAATTCTATGTAATGATTGTTGTGTCAAACATTCCTTTTTGTCCTATACTCTCTAGTAGAATAAATACAATTGAGAAAACCCTACTGGGTATGCCACTCCTGGATTTATTCTGCAGAGAGCATTTTGTGTGTGTGTTCTTGGTGTAGTATGTGTTCTTGAGCTTTAGAAATCATCAATGGGAAAGCATTGATGCAGATTCAACCGAAATCGACCATCACACATGATTTCCGCACTTGTGTGATGAATCAAATGAGATACTTGTCCTCAAATCTGGTCCTTATAGATCTGCGATTTGTGAGGAAGGGATGATAGAGACGATGCGTTGGCCGAATCTTATTGGTCAGTAGGGTGGTCAGGTCAAATGAAGTTGTCGTAGGTTTCTTGTCATGCACTTCATACATTTTATTTTCCCTGTCGATCTCCTATTGGCTAAAGCAATATGCGTGGGACCCATCAGACCAAGGATCTGTTGAAGAGCTCTTTGTTGGAGCCTTCTCATTGGTTGACACGCGGATTGCCTTATACAACCATTGGATCAGCCTTTATTTCGTCCGTTGGATGAGTTTTGTGATTAATTCTGATTGGTCAGATTTGGTGCACATGGATTATGGTTTTGTGAAGGAGAAATCTGATTGGTGCATTTATTTTGACATGGATTAAGGTTTTTCTTGTGGGGATTTAACACACTAATGAATTTTTCAGTACTTTCCGTTAAATGCGGGTTTTTCTTATCAGTCTTTAACGAGACTAACAGAGATAACGCCACAAACGGAATTTTGGAAATTTTTGTTGGTCATGGATTTCGTTTATTTATTTTTATTGGGATTCTCGTTTATTGACATTGCGCGTACATTAGCTATCGACCACTGACGGATTAGCTTCTATATCCGGTTCATTATGCAGCTTTTCACGTTATGTCTCACTGATTTATTTTTAGCTGATGGAGTGCGGATGTCATCTAACCATACTAACTGGAATCTTAGTTAATTATTGGAATATTCCGTTAATCTCTAACGGAGGGCCGTTAATTGAAGAAAATTGATCGAATTTCTCAGATTTTTCCAGATTGCACCATTTAACTCAGAAATCTTCACGAAATATTTTTCCGAGCTCTTTTTCAAGAACCAAAATTTCAAAGACTCCGGTTATGATTAGTTTGCGCTCGGGATCTTAGTTTTTAATCGATTTGGCATGTTTTCTCGATTAGAGTGACGTTTTTCACCCTTCACTCGAATCGAACTTTATTTTTGCATCCAAACCGCAGTCACGCGGAACAAGTGCAGTATTTATGGACACAACTGTCATCATCCGGCTTTCGGTTTTTCGTGAGATTGTCTGATTTCAAGATTTTTTATCCGGTTTTTTTCTAGGCAACCGAGCGGAACGGTTCGACTCTTTGCATCTGATTTTTACGCTTTCGTTGGATTTTTTGGAGAGATTAGAGAAATAGGGGAAATTATTATGGATTTGGATTATCGGGTCGATTATTTGAAGATTATTTGAAGTTAGATCAGTTTTGAAGATTGATTGGGTTATCTGAGTCGATTTGTTGCAGTTTGGACTCCGATATAAGGCATTCTTAGTATTGTACCCGACCGTGTTAACCAAGTGAGCAGTTGTTAGGTCCTATTAGACCCGTGAATCTCACAAGTACAAGATCAAACACGGAAGAATCCTTGTTTGATTAAGAAGCTCAACACACAATCAATGAAGAACACTAAGAACAATCTTTAAATCCTCAATGTTTATTGCTAGATTCAAGATCACAATGGATTACAAGAGTTTAGAGAAAAAACAAGGTTACACCATGAAAAACACACACTTAGCACCTCACCACTATCTCATCTTCTCAAACAAACAATTTCACATTCTCTCAGATCGCGGCGTGAACGAGGAACAACATCCATATCGTCGGCGACCTCTTTGAGGTCATATTCTGTCTGAAATACTCAACGATAATCAAAACTGAAACCACCATCGTTCTCCACTTGACACCACGATCACATAGAGACTTGGTTTGTCCACCGATACGCACTGACTCGAAAACCCGAAAAACACGTCTCGACCGTATAGGCTTCCAACTAGATCAGTTGACACCATATAGACCATATAGGCATCCTCTAAATCGTATGGGGGCACACCTAGATCGTATGGTGATGAGGCTAGATCGTATAGTTTTGACCCAAAATCCTTCTATAGAGTCTAGGATCCTAGACCGTATGGAACAAGTCTAGACCATATGGTTTTGAGTCTAGATCTTACAGTGTTACAAAATCATGAGTTCCAGACCGTATGGACAAGATTTAGATCGAATAGTGTAAGTTTTGAGCTTGGCTGGAATTGATGGAGGTTGGTCGGAAAACATAGTTGCTGGGTTTCTGATTTTTGCGAACAAGAGGAGAGAGACATGACAACATGGGTCCACAACCTTTTCTTTATTTCATTTCTTTTTCTTTGATTTTTTATTTAAATTTAATCAAAAGAATTATACTAATTCTTTTAATTAAATGTCCAAACACGGTATGGATCGTCACAGATAATTCGATCTCGCCTCTAAAATATATTTCTCGTCACGTCATTAACTTCAAACTCAGAGAAAACATAAACTCGCGGGATCTTTGCGTTTCGTAGACTTGAACCGTTCAGAATATAATTCATCTGAAATACATTGAATGTCGTCATCTTCACTCAGTCAACGGACCGATCTAGAATATCTTGGATGTTCCAACAGCAATAGCACTTGGCTTTCAACTGGAGAAACGAGAACTGAAGAAGCTTATTCAGAGGGGGGATTTCTACAACAGATTGTCTCTGGTTTATCAGCTTTTATTGAAGATGTATGACAGAGCGGTTCTTCAGCAGTTGAACAGATTTGAAAGCATCAGTCAAGGGGGAATTGTTGGAAGTATTTATCATTGTGACTGACGTCATCAAGTTTGTTTACCGGAGCATTCGACTGAAAAATCTATTGTGATTTGATTCAGAGACGCAGGTTTGATGATCGAGGTTTGCAAGTTTGGACCGAAGACATTTTCTTAAAAAGTCAACGGTCAATGTAAAAGTCAACGGAGGATCGGTTCGAGCGAGTCAAGCTTCATTTTAATTAAATTAACTTTGATTTAATTAATATTTATGTCATTTGATTTTATTAGTATTTTTGCTCATGTATTTGTGTTAACTAGTTAGCGGGTTAGTGAGCACCTAGGCTCTCCCTATATATAGAGGTGCATGTGCTCCATTAGTAGAAGATGATTCTTTAGAGAGTGATGTGAGCTATCATTTATAAAGAGAGAGTCTCATCTTGGGTTTGAGCTCAACCCAAGATGGCCATGGATTTCTTATGAGAGATTGTTAGTCATGATTTTGTTTGTAACCATTCGGTTTAATGAAATCATTTGAATTTTTTTTAATCATGTTTCTTGTTTGATATCCTATATTTTTTATCATACCGTCTCATTGTCATTCGAGCACTTTGTTGAACACGATCCGGTTCTGTGACGTGAAATCGGTCCTGACAGACCTCCTCTAATTTAGAGTTGGAGGCGTGGACAACTTTCTTTCTCTTGGCCATATTTACTCTTTTACTAGAGAATTTAGGCTTGTCAATTGGATCAAGTTCAGGCTTGGAGGATCTAGATGTAACATTTGTGTTTTACCCAATTGAGAAATTCGACCCATTTTGAAGTTTCGTGATTTACCGATTTGCAAATCATTGAGAGCCGAAAGAATTTTTGGGTATTTGTACCCCAATTATTGGTTCTAAATTATTTATAACATTTTTTTGAAATCAAGTACTTAATTACAATCTATTGGAATCAAATTGGATGTCTCGAATTGAAAATAAAGCAATTTCTATTTTTTACGCGATTTCGGTACGCGATTCGTCGTTTATCGGGAATCTCACGATTGATCATCGTATAACATTTTTATGAGTCTGAAAATCAATTATCATGTCATGAGTCATCACACACTTGATCGAGTCGTGAATCGTTAGTGAATTGCCCAAAACCGATACGTATGTCAAAACCGGAAAAAACACCTATTTTGACCTACTTTTTGCATGCATTTGAGTTATATGACGCATTTATAATCATTTTGAGTGGATTAAATGTGGTTAACATGTTGGAATGATGATTTGGGTGATTTGGGAGAAAACGGGACTCGAAAACATCCAAATATGACAAAACGAGCACGCGAAACGAGGCAAAAAGCCAAGGAGCTGTTTAGGGAGCTCTAGGCGTATCGCCTAGAGCTATAGACTCTCCTGGGCGATACGCTTAACATGTGATTTTCAGCTGAACGTGAATTTTTGGTATTTAAGCAACTTTAACCTCATTCCAACCCATTTTCTCAAACCCTAAACCCCAAAAACGGATGTGGAGATTTGGAAATCACCTTGCATTATCAAGATCTTGATTAGGAGCTAAAAATATTAAAGATTCAAGTCCCGATCTTCCCTCATCATCATCTTCCTTTTCACCATTCTTTGCGCTTGTAAGTTTTCCCCTTCTTACTCTATGATTGTACATGGTCAAGATCAGATTTTTATGTTAGATCTAAACCTTTTCATAGTCATAGCTTGTAGATCTAATGATTTCCTCATGGAAGATTGAATCTTTTTGATAAATTTGAGTTGATCTATGACGTTTTTGAAGATTCATGCTAGATCCATGTGTAAACTTGTCAAGTTTGAAACTTTATGATGTTTAGGGTTTAGATCTTCATGATGCATGCCGATAATCATTGGATCTTTGAATTTTATGATCATGGTGGTGACTTTAAGATAAATTTGCATGATGATATGTTATAGATCTAGGGTTCCATCTATCAAGATGGTATTTTAATGCTTGGGAATGGCTAGATCTCTATCATATATGACATCTAGGCCTAGATTTGTGAAATTGACCATCCGAATATGAATCTTATGCTATGAGTTGTTGAGATCTTCATCATGTATGCTACCTAGGGTTACATCCATGTGTATTGAACATCATGATTTGACTTTCATGGTCTAAAATGACTCGATCTATGTCATGAATGATATTTAGGAATAGATTTATGGTATTGAACATTAAGTTTGGATTTTCATGCAACGTATGATGTGTTATGACCAAGTACATGTCATGTATGTCCCTCCATGTTTAAATTTACCGAGTTAATAGAACATTGTGAATAGATCTAGGACTCACATGTTAGACCTAGGATTTACATCGTTAAAACCTTATACTCGTGTGCATGATGGTTACTTTGACCTTGTTTAAATTTCATGATAGTACCGGTTTGTTTAGAATTCCATAATTTTACCCTTATCTTCCAAATAGAACCATTTATCATAACGTATGCATCATCTCATTAAATCACCAACGAGTATTCAAGTCGGTTGTGTCGTTAAATCAATTCAGTTATCTAATTATTTATTCTTTTTCTCTAACTCATCTAGTCATCAAGGTCGTCTTCGAGTCTAAACGTTTCGTGGTATCATTCATTGAAATCGTGTCTCCATATCAGGTGAGTATTCATAGCCCCTTTTCTTTTACTGTTTTGGGGTGAACATGTACGCTATCAGGATGTTAACTCTTTATGCTTTATTCTAAAACTAAATACGATCGCTATGAATGTAATTAGTATACTTGTGTGGTTAAACTTGTGTGGATTATTGCTGGGAACGATTGAACGATGGAACGATTGAATGATGTAACGATTGAATGATTGAACTATGGAACAATTTGATGTATCCCATTAACTCATTGAGCCGGGGTTACAAATCAATTGACGTGGCAACCCACTTGGCCTTCCTCGCGTGTGGCGCCTTATGATTGAAAGCCTAAATGCCGAGGGCTTAAGAGCGTCACCTATTGTGTGCTATGATTCATTTTATGTTTTTCATATATGTTTACACTTAACTCATTGAATCGCATGTTTCAATAATACATCAGTATGCTACACATATGTTTGCTCACCAACTATTCGTAGTTGACCTTTATTTTGTACATGTTGCATGCTTTGCTGTTGATGT
Source organism: Deinandra increscens subsp. villosa (assembly GCA_039602395.1). Lineage (NCBI taxonomy): Eukaryota > Viridiplantae > Streptophyta > Magnoliopsida > Asterales > Asteraceae > Deinandra > Deinandra increscens. The sequence goes on along the minus strand of JBCNJP010000012.1, from coordinate 23,218,965 downwards.
TGTTGATCGCGTTGAAGACCTTTAGGATGCATTTGGACTTAGTGAGACCTAAATTAATCAAGTTAATCTGTGATTTATCATTTGTTTGCGAGTGGCTAGATATACGGTGTTGAATACTCCAATACACAAAGTACTCGTAAAGAAAATGATAGATGTCCTCAGTGGTCAGTGTGTATGCACGGTGTTGAAATACTCCAATGAACACACCTTGGAATATACCCTGAACACCAAGTGTGGTGTTGTATACTCCAACACTGATGCATCGGTAAATATGTTCCAAGTTAGACTTAACTAGGATAGTATAATCTACCGGTTTTAAGGCTTACCAGATAGGATTATTAAGTCAAAATTTAATTAAATAACGTTTTGACGAAACATATATAAACCCTATCTCACTCGGGACAGTCAATTTAAATAACCTCATTATCAATGACTGAGGCGTCGCGAGGTAATAACCAATTAATTTTATTGTTCGATTTCATTGATCGAAAAATTCGAGATAGCAGTCGAATAAAATTGGTTATTTATATCGAGTCATAAATTGTTTTTAAGACTCATTACTAATTGATTGAAATAATAGTTTTAACCTTTTAAAACTTAGTTTGGAGTTTTAGATGGCGCGTTAAACAAGTTAAAACAAGCAACCAAAACATATTAAGCAAACATAATACATATTCGGCTTTTGGAGGTTTCGAGATTGTCAGAGCCTTATGACAATATCGAAGAAGGTCTGGGATAATAAATAAAATCAACCATAAGGATGGACTTGAAAAGCATCCGACCGACTATAATACTCCCACTGGCTTCATAAGCTACTTTTGTCTTGATTGAAATTCATTGGTCTTTCAGTCGTGGATACTTGCCATGCTAGGAAATGTTCTTAGATAAGAACACTTTCCAAGATGGGGTAGTCGCATCAAGGCTCGTCACATTCGTCCAAGGCGAAGGTCAGCATTTACAAGAAAATAGAAATATAACCTATATCTATTTTAGATACAACTTTTGAACCCAAAACATGTGGGCCAATCCATAACCATAATACAACAAATGGGCCAAAACATGACACGACAATCAATCATAACCAGAATATAGGTCGAGCCGAATATGTGTATAAAATCAATCAATTCAACGAATCGAATAATAAATATGGTGGAATTAAATCGACCAAATATTTAAGTAAAAGCGATTCTAGTAACTTTCGTGACTTTCGGGTTTTATATCCAGTTCGTGAAACCCATCGGTTTAAAATTAACCGGTTAGGGTTTGTGTATGGTGATCAAGGCTTTGATACCATTAATGGATTATGACAGTGGTATACGGGTGCCCGGTGACGACAATTTTTTGTAACTTTTAATGTTAATTGTTACCGACCGAGCTTTAGTAAATCAAAGTTTAATCGAATTAAAAAGTAATTCGATAGCAGCGGAATAAAACGATTTAGAACTAAACTAACGCATAAAACCTAAAATATCATAAACACGTCAACAGGATCACAATCACCAAAACGCACACAAACACCATTCCCGTTAAAACGAACGCGAAAACAATTACGATAAATAAATTGAAATTAAATATGTAAACTAAAATCGAGTTTAGATATACCTGAGCGGTGCTCTAACAAAAGTTTGAGACACCGAAGAACAACGAGGGAGTCGCTAGGGGTTCACGGAAACCGGATCCGACCTTTCGGATGTGAAAAACTTCGCGTATCGCGAAACGTCTCTGATTGACTCGTCGAGAACCGTGACGACTTAATTGATGGCAGTGACGAGCAAGCGCCAAGAGGAAATAAAGGTGGCGATGTCGGCGGCTAGTGTTAGCGGCAGCGGCGAAGTGGCGGAGGCGGCAACGGCTTGCGATAGCAACGCCGCAGTGATGGCGGCACGTGGCAGGAGCGGCGGCGAGAGAGCTCCGTCAGCGGCAGTTTGCGGCTCGGGTGGCGGCAGTGGTTGTGATTCCAAGGAAAAGCACAAAAGTCGGTTGAGAAGTGATGTTTCGGTGATCGCCGGATGCAGAGAGTAGCAGATGGTCGTCGGTGGCTAGGGCTTCATGGAAGGAGAGCCGACGAGGGAAGGAGAATGACAAGGGAGAGGGAGGCGCAGAGAGAGGATTAGGGTTTCCTAATCCTTAATCGGATATTTATATATCCGACTAATTACGTCTTAAGTCCCTCGTCAACTCCTTAACCGATACGGGATACAATTTATCATTGTAGACCCGAGAGTTAATAAACTCAGATAACAAGTTTATAAATGTAATCGTTGTAGACCCGAGAGTTAATAAACTCAGATAACAATTTATCTGATTTATTGGTTTCATCGCAGATGTTGGTCGATAAACAGTAACGTCACATTCCGCACTTTATCTCGAAGATAACGTAATTAAATATATGTTCATTAGTCAAGAATAAACAATAATTAATTACTAATTTCCATGATTTACCGGTTAACAATTTAGGCAGATTTAATTTTCTTTGCTCTCAGTGTAACTATTACGGGTCAGGTTCTTGGTGTTGTCGGGTCTGGACATACAATATCCAACAATAAACTTTCTAAAAGCCAAAAAGATTTTTTCTGTCTATTTTTTATCTGATCGATACGGGATACAAAAAATTTTAAAACTGATTTCAAAACTTCTTCGTTCTCCGAAAGAGATTTTTACCCAAGATTAAATTAGCTTTTGGTGAAAACGAGGAAACCGCATTTCTCTCTTTTGGAGATTCAGGTTGAAGTAATAACTCAAGAATGGTGATAAAGGAAGTATCTTACAACATTAATTTCAAGTGGTTCAGTGATGTGGTCCTCTTCTAGCCATGCAAGTTCTAGTGCAACTAAGATCAAGTTCAAGGCCCCCTTTTACCTTTTATGAGAAATTGGCTAAACTAACAAAAAAGAAAAAAAATGGCGTTGAAATCGATTTTTATTGACCAGTCAGAATTGCCTCCCAGAATCTATAATTGCCTCAAAAGTTTATAATCAAGTATTGTCCAATGTGGAGTATTTGAAGATTAACTTTTGATGATCTGAAGTTTAGATATGATAATAATGACAGATACATCATATGTCAAGGGGGAGTTCGTTAGTGCATATAGCTTATGATAGGGTTTATGTGTCAAATGATGTATCATGTTATGTCTGTAACAGTTGCTAGAACGTTATATGTGAGTCATGTACTTTGTATGGGAGAATGACTATCACCGAATCAGTGGCGAGACATGAGGCATTCGGTGCGCATCTTATTCGGTGAACAGGTTGTCTATA
>JBCNJP010000012.1:23140444-23215205 GCA_039602395.1 Deinandra increscens subsp. villosa | reverse complement strand
TACTTGTCCTCAAATCTGGTCCTTATAGATCTGCGATTTGTGAGGAAGGGATGATAGAGACGATGCGTTGGCCGAATCTTATTGGTCAGTAGGGTGGTCAGGTCAAATGAAGTTGTCGTAGGTTTCTTGTCATGCACTTCATACATTTTATTTTCCCTGTCGATCTCCTATTGGCTAAAGCAATATGCGTGGGACCCATCAGACCAAGGATCTGTTGAAGAGCTCTTTGTTGGAGCCTTCTCATTGGTTGACACGCGGATTGCCTTATACAACCATTGGATCAGCCTTTATTTCGTCCGTTGGATGAGTTTTGTGATTAATTCTGATTGGTCAGATTTGGTGCACATGGATTATGGTTTTGTGAAGGAGAAATCTGATTGGTGCATTTATTTTGACATGGATTAAGGTTTTTCTTGTGGGGATTTAACACACTAATGAATTTTTCAGTACTTTCCGTTAAATGCGGGTTTTTCTTATCAGTCTTTAACGAGACTAACAGAGATAACGCCACAAACGGAATTTTGGAAATTTTTGTTGGTCATGGATTTCGTTTATTTATTTTTATTGGGATTCTCGTTTATTGACATTGCGCGTACATTAGCTATCGACCACTGACGGATTAGCTTCTATATCCGGTTCATTATGCAGCTTTTCACGTTATGTCTCACTGATTTATTTTTAGCTGATGGAGTGCGGATGTCATCTAACCATACTAACTGGAATCTTAGTTAATTATTGGAATATTCCGTTAATCTCTAACGGAGGGCCGTTAATTGAAGAAAATTGATCGAATTTCTCAGATTTTTCCAGATTGCACCATTTAACTCAGAAATCTTCACGAAATATTTTTCCGAGCTCATTTTTCAAGAACCAAAATTTCAAAGACTCCGGTTATGATTAGTTTGCGCTCGGGATCTTAGTTTTTAATCGATTTGGCATGTTTTCTCGATTAGAGTGACGTTTTTCACCCTTCACTCGAATCGAACTTTATTTTTGCATCCAAACCGCAGTCACGCGGAACAAGTGCAGTATTTATGGACACAACTGTCATCATCCGGCTTTCGGTTTTTCGTGAGATTGTCTGATTTCAAGATTTTTTATCCGGTTTTTTTCTAGGCAACCGAGCGGAACGGTTCGACTCTTTGCATCTGATTTTTACGCTTTCGTTGGATTTTTTGGAGAGATTAGAGAAATAGGGGAAATTATTATGGATTTGGATTATCGGGTCGATTATTTGAAGATTATTTGAAGTTAGATCAGTTTTGAAGATTGATTGGGTTATCTGAGTCGATTTGTTGCAGTTTGGACTCCGATATAAGGCATTCTTAGTATTGTACCCGACCGTGTTAACCAAGTGAGCAGTTGTTAGGTCCTATTAGACCCGTGAATCTCACAAGTACAAGATCAAACACGGAAGAATCCTTGTTTGATTAAGAAGCTCAACACACAATCAATGAAGAACACTAAGAACAATCTTTAAATCCTCAATGTTTATTGCTAGATTCAAGATCACAATGGATTACAAGAGTTTAGAGAAAAAACAAGGTTACACCATGAAAAACACACACTTAGCACCTCACCACTATCTCATCTTCTCAAACAAACAATTTCACATTCTCTCAGATCGCGGCGTGAACGAGGAACAACATCCATATCGTCGGCGACCTCTTTGAGGTCATATTCTGTCTGAAATACTCAACGATAATCAAAACTGAAACCACCATCGTTCTCCACTTGACACCACGATCACATAGAGACTTGGTTTGTCCACCGATACGCACTGACTCGAAAACCCGAAAAACACGTCTCGACCGTATAGGCTTCCAACTAGATCAGTTGACACCATATAGACCATATAGGCATCCTCTAAATCGTATGGGGGCACACCTAGATCGTATGGTGATGAGGCTAGATCGTATAGTTTTGACCCAAAATCCTTCTATAGAGTCTAGGATCCTAGACCGTATGGAACAAGTCTAGACCATATGGTTTTGAGTCTAGATCTTACAGTGTTACAAAATCATGAGTTCCAGACCGTATGGACAAGATTTAGATCGAATAGTGTAAGTTTTGAGCTTGGCTGGAATTGATGGAGGTTGGTCGGAAAACATAGTTGCTGGGTTTCTGATTTTTGCGAACAAGAGGAGAGAGACATGACAACATGGGTCCACAACCTTTTCTTTATTTCATTTCTTTTTCTTTGATTTTTTATTTAAATTTAATCAAAAGAATTATACTAATTCTTTTAATTAAATGTCCAAACACGGTATGGATCGTCACAGATAATTCGATCTCGCCTCTAAAATATATTTCTCGTCACGTCATTAACTTCAAACTCAGAGAAAACATAAACTCGCGGGATCTTTGCGTTTCGTAGACTTGAACCGTTCAGAATATAATTCATCTGAAATACATTGAATGTCGTCATCTTCACTCAGTCAACGGACCGATCTAGAATATCTTGGATGTTCCAACAGCAATAGCACTTGGCTTTCAACTGGAGAAACGAGAACTGAAGAAGCTTATTCAGAGGGGGGATTTCTACAACAGATTGTCTCTGGTTTATCAGCTTTTATTGAAGATGTATGACAGAGCGGTTCTTCAGCAGTTGAACAGATTTGAAAGCATCAGTCAAGGGGGAATTGTTGGAAGTATTTATCATTGTGACTGACGTCATCAAGTTTGTTTACCGGAGCATTCGACTGAAAAATCTATTGTGATTTGATTCAGAGACGCAGGTTTGATGATCGAGGTTTGCAAGTTTGGACCGAAGACATTTTCTTAAAAAGTCAACGGTCAATGTAAAAGTCAACGGAGGATCGGTTCGAGCGAGTCAAGCTTCATTTTAATTAAATTAACTTTGATTTAATTAATATTTATGTCATTTGATTTTATTAGTATTTTTGCTCATGTATTTGTGTTAACTAGTTAGCGGGTTAGTGAGCACCTAGGCTCTCCCTATATATAGAGGTGCATGTGCTCCATTAGTAGAAGATGATTCTTTAGAGAGTGATGTGAGCTATCATTTATAAAGAGAGAGTCTCATCTTGGGTTTGAGCTCAACCCAAGATGGCCATGGATTTCTTATGAGAGATTGTTAGTCATGATTTCGTTTGTAACCATTCGGTTTAATGAAATCATTTGAATTTTTTTTAATCATGTTTCTTGTTTGATATCCTATATTTTTTATCATACCGTCTCATTGTCATTCGAGCACTTTGTTGAACACGATCCGGTTCTGTGACGTGAAATCGGTCCTGACAGACCTTCCTCTAATTTAGAGTTGGAGGCGTGGACAACTTTCTTTCTCTTGGCCATATTTACTCTTTTGCTAGAGAATTTAGGCTTGTCAATTGGATCAAGTTCAGGCTTGGAGGATCTAGATGTAACATTTGTGTTTTACCCAATTGAGAAATTCGACCCATTTTGAAGTTTCGTGATTTACCGATTTGCAAATCATTGAGAGCCGAAAGAATTTTTGGGTATTTGTACCCCAATTATTGGTTCTAAATTATTTATAACATTTTTTTGAAATCAAGTACTTAATTACAATCTATTGGAATCAAATTGGATGTCTCGAATTGAAAATAAAGCAATTTCTATTTTTTACGCGATTTCGGTACGCGATTCGTCGTTTATCGGGAATCTCACGATTGATCATCGTATAACATTTTTATGAGTCTGAAAATCAATTATCATGTCATGAGTCATCACACACTTGATCGAGTCGTGAATCGTTAGTGAATTGCCCAAAACCGATACGTATGTCAAAACCGGAAAAAACACCTATTTTGACCTACTTTTTGCATGCATTTGAGTTATATGACGCATTTATAATCATTTTGAGTGGATTAAATGTGGTTAACATGTTGGAATGATGATTTGGGTGATTTGGGAGAAAACGGGACTCGAAAACATCCAAATATGACAAAACGAGCACGCGAAACGAGGCAAAAAGCCAAGGAGCTGTTTAGGGAGCTCTAGGCGTATCGCCTAGAGCTATAGACTCTCCTGGGCGATACGCTTAACATGTGATTTTCAGCTGAACGTGAATTTTTGGTATTTAAGCAACTTTAACCTCATTCCAACCCATTTTCTCAAACCCTAAACCCCAAAAACGGATGTGGAGATTTGGAAATCACCTTGCATTATCAAGATCTTGATTAGGAGCTAAAAATATTAAAGATTCAAGTCCCGATCTTCCCTCATCATCATCTTCCTTTTCACCATTCTTTGCGCTTGTAAGTTTTCCCCTTCTTACTCTATGATTGTACATGGTCAAGATCAGATTTTTATGTTAGATCTAAACCTTTTCATAGTCATAGCTTGTAGATCTAATGATTTCCTCATGGAAGATTGAATCTTTTTGATAAATTTGAGTTGATCTATGACGTTTTTGAAGATTCATGCTAGATCCATGTGTAAACTTGTCAAGTTTGAAACTTTATGATGTTTAGGGTTTAGATCTTCATGATGCATGCCGATAATCATTGGATCTTTGAATTTTATGATCATGGTGGTGACTTTAAGATGAATTAGGCGAGATCTGTGTTCTTGCATGATGATATGTTATAGATCTAGGGTTCCATCTATCAAGATGGTATTTTAATGCTTGGGAATGGCTAGATCTCTATCATATATGACATCTAGGCCTAGATTTGTGAAATTGACCATCCGAATATGAATCTTATGCTATGAGTTGTTGAGATCTTCATCATGTATGCTACCTAGGGTTACATCCATGTGTATTGAACATCATGATTTGACTTTCATGGTCTAAAATGACTCGATCTATGTCATGAATGATATTTAGGAATAGATTTATGGTATTGAACATTAAGTTTGGATTTTCATGCAACGTATGATGTGTTATGACCAAGTACATGTCATGTATGTCCCTCCATGTTTAAATTTACCGAGTTAATAGAACATTGTGAATAGATCTAGGACTCACATGTTAGACCTAGGATTTACATCGTTAAAACCTTATACTCGTGTGCATGATGGTTACTTTGACCTTGTTTAAATTTCATGATAGTACCGGTTTGTTTAGAATTCCATAATTTTACCCTTATCTTCCAAATAGAACCATTTATCATAACGTATGCATCATCTCATTAAATCACCAACGAGTATTCAAGTCGGTTGTGTCGTTAAATCAATTCAGTTATCTAATTATTTATTCTTTTTCTCTAACTCATCTAGTCATCAAGGTCGTCTTCGAGTCTAAACGTTTCGTGGTATCATTCATTGAAATCGTGTCTCCATATCAGGTGAGTATTCATAGCCCCTTTTCTTTTACTGTTTTGGGGTGAACATGTACGCTATCAGGATGTTAACTCTTTATGCTTTATTCTAAAACTAAATACGATCGCTATGAATGTAATTAGTATACTTGTGTGGTTAAACTTGTGTGGATTATTGCTGGGAACGATTGAACGATGGAACGATTGAATGATGTAACGATTGAATGATTGAACGATGGAACAATTTGATGTATCCCATTAACTCATTGAGCCGGGGTTACAAATCAATTGACGTGGCAACCCACTTGGCCTTCCTCGCGTGTGGCGCCTTATGATTGAAAGCCTAAATGCCGAGGGCTTAAGAGCGTCACCTATTATGTGCTATGATTCATTTCATGTTTATCATATATGTTTACACTTAACTCATTGAATCGCATGTTTCAATTATATATCAGTATGCTACACATATGTTTGCTCACCAACTATTCGTAGTTGACCTTTATTTTGTACATGTTGCAGGCTTTGCTGTTGATGTTGTTGATCGCGTTGATGACCTTTAGGATGCATTTGGACTTAGTGAGACCTAAATTAATCAAGTTAATCTGTGATTTATCATTTGTTTGCGAGTGGCTAGATATACGGTGTTGAATACTCCAATACACAAAGTACTCGTAAAGAAAATGATAGATGTCCTCAGTGGTCAGTGTGTATGCACGGTGTTGAAATACTCCAATGAACACACCTTGGAATATACCCTGAACACCAAGTGTGGTGTTGTATACTCCAACACTGATGCATCGGTAAATATGTTCCAAGTTAGACTTAACTAGGATGGTATAATCTACCGGTTTTAAGGCTTACCAGATAGGATTATTAAGTCAAAATTTTAATTAAATAAACGTTTTGACGAAACATATATAAACCCTATCTCACTCGGGACAGTCAATTTAAATAACCTCATTATTAATGACTAAGGCGTCGCGAGGTAATAACCAATTAATTTTATTGTTCGATTTCATTGATCGAAAAATTCGAGATAGCAGTCGAATAAAATTGGTTATTTATATCGAGTCATAAATTGTTTTTAAGACTCATTACTAATTGATTGAAATAATAGTTTTAACCTTTTAAAACTTAGTTTGGAGTTTTAGATGGCGCGTTAAACAAGTTAAAACAAGCAACCAAAACATATCAAGCAAACATAATACATATTCGGCTTTTGGAGGTTTCGAGATTGTCAGAGCCTTATGACAATATCGAAGAAGGTCTGGGATAATAAATAAAATCAACCACAAGGATGGACTTGAAAAGCATCCGACCGACTATAATACTCCCACTGGCTTCATAAGCTACTTTTGTCTTGATTGAAACTCATCGGTCTTTCAGTCGTGGATACTTGCCATGCTAGGAAATGTTCTTAGATAAGAACACTTTCCAAGATGGGGTAGTCGCATCAAGGCTCGTCACATTCGTCCAAGGCGAAGGTCAGCATTTACAAGAAAATAGAAATATAACCTATATCTATTTTAGATACAACTTTTGAACCCAAAACATGTGGGCCAATCCATAACCATAATACAACAAATGGGCCAAAACATGACACGACAATCAATCATAACCAGAATATAGGTCGAGCCGAATATGTGTATAAAATCAATCAATTCAACGAATCGAATAATATATATATGGTGGAATTAAATCGACCAAATATTTAAGTAAAAGCGATTCTAGTAACTTTCGTGACTTTCGGGTTTTATATCCAGTTCGTGAAATCCATCGGTTTAAAATCGACCGGTTAGGGTTTGCGTATGGTGATCAAGGCTCTGATACCATTGTTGGATTATGACAGTGGTATACGGGTGCCCGGTGACGACAATTTTTTATAACTTTTAATGTTAATCGTTACCGACCGAGCTTTAGTAAATCAAAGTTTAATCGAATTAAAAAAGTAATTCGATAGCAGCGGAATAAAACGATTTAGAACTAAACTAACGCATAAACCCTAAAATATCATAAACACGTCAACAGGATCACAATCACCAAAACGCACACAAACACCATTCCCGTTAAAACGAACGCGAAAACAATTACGATAAATAAATCAAAATTAAATATGTAAACTAAAATCGAGTTTAGATATACCTGAGCGGTGCTCTAACAAAAGTTTGAGACACCGAGGAACAACGAGCGAGTCGCTAGGGTTTCACGGAAACCGGATCCGACCTTTCGGATGTGAAAAACTTCGCGTATCGCGAAACGTCTCTGATTGACTCGTCGAGAACCGCGACGACTCAATTGATGGCAGTGACGAGCAAGCGCCAAGAGGAAATAGAGGTGGCGATGTCGGCGGCTAGTGTTAGCGGCAGCGGCGAAGTGGCGGAGGCGGCAACGGCTTGCGATAGCAACGCCGCAGTGATGGCGGCGCGTGGCAGGAGCGGCTGCGAGAGAGCTCCGTCAGCGGCAGTTTGCGGCTCGGGTGGCGGCGGTGGTTGTGATTCCAAGGAAAAGCACAAAAGCCGGTTGAGAAGTGATGTTTCGGTGATCGCCGGAATGCAGAGAGCAGCAGATGGTCGTCGGTGGCTAGGGCTTCGTGGAAGGAGAGCCGGCGAGGGAAGGAGAATGACAAGGGAGAGGGAGGCGCAGAGAGAGGATTAGGGTTTCCTAATCCTTAATCGGATATTTATATATCCGACTAATTACGTCTTAAGTCCCTCGTCAACTCCTTAACCGAAATGAACCACGCATAATATCAAGTTAATCAACTAGAAGCAAGTTTATAAATGTAATCGTTGTAGACCCGAGAATTAATAAACTCAGATAACAATTTATCTGATTTATTGGTTTCATCGCAGATGTTAGTCGATAAACAGTAACGTCACATTCCGCACTTTATCTCGAAGATAACGTAATTAAATATATGTTCATTAGTCAAGAATAAACAATAATTAATTACTAATTTCCATGATTTACCGGTTAACAATTTAAGCAGATTTAATTTTCGTTGCTCTCAGTGTAACTCTTACGGGTCAGGTTCTTGGTGTTGTCGGGTCTGGACATACAATATCCAACAATAAACTTTCTAAAAGCCAAAAAGATTTTTTCTGTCTATTTTTTATCTGATCGATACGGGATACAACAAATTTTAAAACTGATTTCAAAACTTCTTGGTTCTCCGAAGGAGATTTTTACCCAAGATTAAATTAGCTTTTGGTGAAAAAGAGAAAACTGCATTTCTCTCTTTTGGAGATTCAGGTTGAAGTAATGACTCAAGAATGGTGATAAAGGAAGTATCTTACAACATTAATTTCAAGTGGTTCAGTGATGTGGTCCTCTTTTAGCCATGCAAGTTCTAGTGCAACTAAGATCAAGTTCAAGGCCCCCTTTTACCTTTTATGAGAAATTGGCTAAACTAACAAAAAAGAAAAAAAAATGGCGTTGAAATCAACTTTTATTGACCAATCAGAATTGCCTCCCAGAATCTATAATTGCCTCAAAAGTTGATAATCAAGTATTGTCCAAGGGGGAGTATTTGAAGATTAACTTTTGACGATCTGAAGTTTAGAGATGATAATAATGACAGATACATCATATGCCAAGGGGGAGTTCGTTAGCGCATATGGCTTATGACAGGGTTTATGTGTCAAATGATGTATCATGTTATGTCTGTAACAGTTGCTAGAACGTTATATGTGAGTCATGTACTTTATATGGGAGAATGAGTATCACCGAATCAGTGGCGAATGACATGAGGCATTCGGTGCGCATCTTATTCGATGAACAGGTTGTCTATAAATAGCAACCTCATTCGGACCATTTACAACTTTTGCGTGTTGAGTCTTCCTTCGGTGGTTTGTGTGTCTGGTTCATTCGGTGGAAATAAACTCAATATTATATTTACTGTTTTGCTTGTCTCTCTACACTTGAACACTGAACAAGATCTTGTCCGGTCAACTACAATTGGTATCTGAGCAATCCAGGCTGTGATTCTACAAAATTTTTGATTGGTACTTCCTTACGATGCCACCATAATTTTGCGGTATCCTTTAAGCATTGTGTTGCCATGTCGATCTTTGTTGCATCTTCTTTAATGTCTATGCCATTAAAGTACCATCTCATCTCCCATAAGAAGTAGGCGACAAACCTGGCTTCTTGTTTACCTTTAAATGGAGTAAGCATTGGGATGTCGATCCTTGGTGCGATGTTTACGATGCTTGCACCAGCAGTGACCATTGATTTACAATGGTTATTAACTTTGGTTTCCAAGCCAAGAAGACTTCGATGCATGTTAGCGGATAGGTCATCAATGTCTTTGTGTAGTTTTACACTTGCATCTCTAATGGCATCCTTAATCGCATCACTGCTCATAAGTTTGACATCACCACGTAGCATCTTAAAAACAACTTTTAATCCTTCTCATAGTTGGACAAAAACTGCTTCCAACGTATCCAAACGTTGGAAACACATGTTGACTTGAGTCCCGATTCCAACCATTGCAATCTCCATATCAGTGACACATTTTTCTAAGGTCCTATCATCAGATACACCTCGACCTTTCTTGCTTCCATAAGGAGTAGTGGTATCTCGACCAAGATTATCTTCTCGACCACCAATGTTAGTGTACACAACCTTGTCCGACTCAGTCATCATCCCAGTGAATCGACGTTGCTCTAATACCAACTGTCACGGAGTGATTTTAACGTGCGGCACTTAGATTCGATCTAAGTTCAGCCTTTGACCCAAACTCCAGAATCGGCGTTGCTCTGTATACCAATTGTCACGGAGCGGTTTTAACATGCGGCACTTAGATTCGATCTAAGTTCAGCCTTTGACCCAAACTCTAGAACGATGATTCGAACGACCAGGAAAGGAACACAAGATTGTTTTTACACAAAGGAACGCTTTTGTATTACACGTGAGTATTTTACAAGAGGAAGCTTTGATTACACTTTGTGTGGTGCTTTGCAAAATGACCACCTCCACCTATTTATATTAGTTCTAGGAATACTCTTGATTATTTTAGATTATTCCTTAATCTGGAGAATTCTAAGCATATTATCTGGATATTTAGATGTATTAATCTCTTGATTAATCCATAACTTTCCTATGATATTTTTTTAGGAATCTTCCCATGATTTCTTCATGATTCTAGAATGCTCAACGTTTAAGATCCATGATATTTTCATGGATATTTCTATATCTTTCCCTTGTACGAAGGATGTGGAGAAAGCTAAAATTATCCGAAATCTTGACGTTTAAGAGTTCAATTTAGGTGGCTCGTGATAACCAGTAACTTTAGCTCCACTCCCCTGAGCCGCATGCACTCCCACCTCTATTTATCCCAACATCACATAGAGTTTTGCGGTGGTAAAAAGATGATTAAGCTCCCCAAAGAAATGCCAAAATTCCATCAGGATGTGGGTTCATGTGAATATTGTATATATATACAATCACAAACATTGCCTATGGGTTTGTGCCCTTTTTTTGTCATTTTCTAAAGAAAACTAGATCAATAATATATATTTATAGTTAGAGATGTTAAACATAACAACTTGTGGCCCAATTGGTTTAAGCTCCTCCCCCCTTAACATTGACACAAGTTCGAATCTTTCTACCACTTTTTTTTTTTCCTTTTTCATTTTATTATTTTTATATTAATATTAACTCTTCTTTTTTTGTTTTTCAATTTATTATTTAATATCAACTATTAATATTAATGTTTGCCTTTAAACATGTTTTTTTTCCGGATAGAGCGTTACCGTGATTCTATATACATATAATAGACAACTTGTGTCTCTCATACACCTGTAGATTCATTTTATATATATTTATATATATAAGTTCCCCTATAACGTTAACTTTCATAATGTCGTCCGAGTGATTACTTATAAATTGCACGTTTGGCATATAAAACTTTTTCTAGATATATGTGTCATTGCCATATAATTATTATATATACATATAATAAACAATTTTTGTCTCTCATACACTTGTAATTTCATTGTATACATACTTATATATATATATATATATATATATATATATGTTCTCCTAGAACGTTAACTTTCATGATGTCGTCGGAGTGGTTACTTTTTGGATTTGCAGGGTCTTTGTTTTGGTTTGGCGCGGGTTCGAACCTTCCCACTTTAAATTTGATTCGTATTGTTTTCACTACAACATATCCTTATTTTTTTTATATAAGTTTTTAAGTGTACTAGGTAGCACATATTTTACACGAATCAAGGAAATGGTCAATACATAGGCTATTTTACACACACAGAAAAAAATATATATTTGATCCTTAAAGTGTTTTGATACAAAAAGCTTTATTCCAAACGACGCTTGGTGTTAGCTACTGCTGAAGAAAAGTCTTTTAAAAGCTAAAGATATGGAATTTAACATCTAGAATTTAAAACATGGAATAAGAGGTAAATGAAATTTTAAAAAGTGGATAATACAATTATGAACCTATATTCACTCTTTTCATGTATTTTCTACGAACCAAATAAATGGTCAATACATTGGCTATTTTAACCAAAAAAAATATATTATACTGAAAGTACTTGAATACAGAGATCTTTATTTGAAACGACGCGTTGACTTTAAATATGGGATGTATTACAGATATTAAGTGCATTGACATGAACAATTAAAGGTTAAAGATATGGAGTATAACATCTTGAATTTTTGAGAGATGTGTTTATACAAAAGTTATATAACACTTATAAATCTATATTTTATTTACTTTATTCACTTTTTCAGATATTTTTCTTTATTACCGCAGCAACGCGCGGTCGATCTCTAGTTACAAAAAACAACTAAACTTCCATCATATGCCTGGTTTTAGAGTTTGTCAATACATTGACAACTTGCATGCAATTTATGCTAATTAGAAGCCCTTTCTCGCAAAAGTAGAACTTACCTTTTCTTTATATCAATACCACGTTTTTTAACCTAAAAAGTAAGAACGTTTTTCTTTTTTCACATATTGTGACTCATGTTAATTACTAGTTAGACTTTTATTGTTTGTTTCTAAAATTTCTAATAAAAAACTTTTCTTTTTATTTATACATAAATTATAGATCAGTCCATTTATTTACACCAGATATATAAGAAAATAATAAAATTAATAATTTCATATATAATAATTGTTTATTTTTATGTATAAGTTTAAACGTAAACTTTATAAATAGAACCTTTTAAGCATACACTTTTAAAATAAGAAATAATAAATACTTAAAATTAAAAATAATGAAGATTTAAGAATTATAAAAATATATTTTAAGATAAAATATAATTAAAATCTTATTACAATTTATTAAATTCTAAAAAGTTATTAGATTAATAAGATTTATATTTTTTATATTTAATTATATAATCTAATTATTTAAAATCATTAGTAGTTCTTTTTTTAAAGACAAATTTGAATCACTAACAGGCACTTGCACCACCCGATCATCTCCTTTCTCGACCGGAGAAAACTCACCATAAGTGAGAAAACAAAAACCCCATGTCCCAACCTGAAACACATGTTTTTCTTTGTCACATATGGGACTTGATCATAAACCCAAGACCTTTTAATTTTTAATGTTTTTTATTACCTCACCTTAACCACTTGGGGCTAGGGATCATTGATAAAATCATTACTAATTAATAAGAGAAAGAGCTGGTATTTAATAAGAAAGAGAAACGGAAAATTTATTAGAGATGGCAAAACATGTCTAAACATGTTATACATGTTAGAGTAGACACCACACAACATGATTAACACGTGTACTAAACAACAACATGTATGACACGATTAACTAATTATGTCATTTTCTTCAAACACGAACATGAACCTGTTTATAAACGTGTTACATGACACGACCTATTTAGACATGATTAAAATCCTGAGAATGAAAACCAAAAAATAAATTAACGGATATAAAATAGAAAAGTTGACAAATTTGAATAATTTGAGTTGTCAAAGTTGGTAGGACGGTGAAAATCAAAAGGTTAAAGTGGAAATCTCAAATTATAAAAGGATATTGACTTTTATTATGTATTAAATTATTTAAAAATTATTTAAACTATATACGTGTTAATCGTGTCATAAACATGTTAGACGATGTGAAACCTGTTTAGACACGTTTTTTATCGTGTTATAAACGTGTCGACCTGTTTATGACACGAAACATGTTTAACTTAAACCCAAATATGTCGCCGTGTCGTATCGTTTCATTATAAAATGTTTGTGTCAGAAATTGTGAGCCTGAAAATTATGATGAAAGCGAATATGAGAATGATACGTGACATGAGTAATTTATTTTATTAGTATAAAGATTAGTGAATAGCATGTTAACACATGTTAATGAATTGAAATGTTTATTTACAAGCTTGAAACTAAAGTTATAATTTAAATAATTTGTTCTTAATTTGATCAAAAAATAGGACATTAAACATTTATTTGATTGTAAAATGATTTCAGTCTATTTTGTTTGTTCTTGAAAAAAGGAGCATTATTTTGCACTATCTATAGAGGGGCCAATAAGATTCCAAACAAGGAGCTACACTGGTTATGCATATAAACGGCATTGGCGTTTCTTTTATCGCACCTTGCAAATTCAGTCTTCCCCTCATTAAATCGCTCCATCACTCTTTAATTACTCAAAGAAAAATAATTTGTGCAATGGCAATAGATTGCATTATCAAGAATCCACCAACCATGTGTTCCCCTAAAGAACACAAAGAAAACCCACAAAGGTCACTAGTTTTTGATGCCTCGGTCCTACAATACGAAACCGACATGCCGCAACAGTTCATATGGCCTGATCATGAGAAACCGAACTTTCAAAAGTCTAAGGAACTTGACGTTCCTATGTTAGACTTGGAAGACTTCCTTTCTGGACGCTCTAGTTCAATTAAGGAAGCCTCCAACCTCGTTCGTGAGGCTTGTGAGAACCATGGTTTTTTTCTAGTGGTCAATCATGGAGTTGAAGCGAGCCTGATATCTGACGCTCAAAGGTTTATGGACACGTTTTTTGAGCTCCCACTTTCGGAAAAACAAAGAGCTCAAAGAAAAGTTGGTGAGAGCTGCGGATATGCCAGCAGCTTCACTGAAAGGTTCTCCTCTAAACTTCCTTGGAAAGAGACACTCTCTTTCCAATTCTCAGCCGAGGAGAACTCATCCAACATAGTTAACAACTATTTCAAGAACACAATGGGTGAAAAACTTGCACCACTCGGGTATATATGTTTCTAACTATATTTACACCACACTACTCTTGCTTGTGGTTAAATCGAACTCAAATGTCCGTTCGACAAAAATAGGGGCTTAATTACAACGCAAGCCCCGACTTTCAAATGATCTTTTAGTGCATGCAACATCAAACGGCCATTTAAATAAACTAGTTTCAATATTTTTATTTTGCTACCATATATATATATATATAGGCAAGCTAAATGATATGAATATTACAGGAAGGTTTATCAAGACTATTGCAATGCCATGAGTAGACTTTCTCTTGGGATCATGGAGTTACTTGGGATGAGCCTTGGTGTGAGCCGAGCTCACTTCAAAGAGTTTTTCAAAGATAATAATTCAATGATGAGACTAAACTACTATCCACCATGTCAAAAACCAGACCTCACCTTAGGGACCGGACCCCATTGTGATCCGACATCTTTGACAATCCTACACCAAAATGACGTCAGTGGACTTGAGGTGTTTGTGGACAACGAGTGGCGTTCCATTCCACCCAATTCAAATGCGTTTGTGGTCAACATCGGTGACACATTCATGGTACGTAATTCAAATGATTATTATGCTTTAACTGATGGTGTAAGGATGGAAGCTAATTGGACTCTTTTTACAACTTCTACTGTTTTTGTTTCTATTTGGTGTTTGGCTTTTCTCCCACCACTATTTAACTGTATTTGGTTTTTTTTTTTGGGTGTGCTATTTAGAATTACTAACAGTCTAATCCCATATACTACAATGGGTAATGAGTGTGAATGGTTTGGTTTGGTTCGGTTCGATTCAATTTTTAGACCCAACTGAAACCGAACCACACAAAAAAAAAATCCCCAAATTCTTTTTCAATTTTGGGCATTATTTATCCATACGAATTTGGGTTTACAAGAGACTAAAGATCATAGCATGCTCCTTTTACTTTTAAATAATAAATTAAAGTTAATGTATCGATGTTTTATAAACCGAAAAATGTAAGGAAGTGTGTTTTTTATTAACCAAATGTGCTTGATTGTTTGTTGGTTACTTCAGGTTATGATGGTGAATGTACTAATAATAGTTATCAAATTAATGAGAAACAAAAGAAAAAATATATTAAAATTTTATGTTTATGTACGGTTTTTGGTTTTTAGATGATAAAAACCATAACCGAAACCAAAAGCACAGGGGCAGTTCTTAATGGGTACTAGCAGTGACCTCGGTCACTGCTGATTTTTTGTCCCGAGGTACCGAGTATAGGCGTTTTACGAAGAAATTTTTTATATATATTGTTTCGGTCACCACTAAATTTTTTTATATATATTGAGTTGGTCACCACTAATTTTTTTTTTAATATTGAATGTATTAAGTCAGTCTCCAACGTAAAATTATTTATAAACGTTATGTATCTACTAAAAAAATATCAAAAATTAGATCTTAAATGACTTATTTTAACTAAAACAAAGTTTAGGGTTGTTTTGGTAACTAAAACAAAGTATAAGGGTACTCATTTATAGTTTTTTTGTTTGAACCGACTCGACCCGGATTCAATATTTTTTGTTCTAATGGATTGACCCGACCCGAATTCGTTACTTATATATATATATATATATATATATATATATATATATATATATATATATATTGGTTTGATCCGACCCGAATTCGTTAGTTATATATATATTTTTTGGTCACGTAACTTTTGGTCACCCACGAAATTTTTTTCAAGATCCGCCACTGCAAAAGCATTCGTTTTTCGGTTATGATTCAGTTTTTTGGTTTTTATGCTCACCCCATACGCCATTTTTAAAAGTTTGTTTGAGGTTGTTTCAAATAACCCTTTGAAGGTTTATGGCTTGTGTCATAAATCTCTACTTTTAAATAGCCGTTTAAATGGTTTCATAAAAAATTCATTTGAATGTTAACGAGGGCTTACGTAATAGCCCTCTACCTTTAAATCTCCGTTTAAGTTTTTAGTTGAATAGCCGTTTGACTTTGTGGGTGGCATATTTTTATTTAGGGCATTCCCTGTTTTTGTAATTCTTTTGGCATTTATTTGGTTACCTGTTTTCAGGCACTTTCAAATGGAAGATACAAAAGTTGCTTGCATAGAGCTGTAGTAAACAACAAAAGTCCTAGAAAATCACTAGCTTTCTTTCTATGTCCAAAGAGAGATAAGGTAGTGAGCCCACCAGAAGAATTGGTGGACGAAAATAACCCTCGGGTTTATCCGGATTTTACATGGTCTACCTTTCTTGAGTTCACTCAGAAGCATTACAGAGCAGACATGAATACCCTCCAAGCTTTCTCGATCTGGGTTCAACAGAAGACACGTGGAAGTTGATGTCTAATATGCTTACTCTCTCTTTCGTTAACATGCAATTCAAGCTAGAAGACAATGAAAAGTGTAATAATATTGTCTAAGAGGGTTAGTTAAGTGGATGCATGAAGATCTATGCATGCTTTAAACTATTTCCTTTTCTTCCTTTTTTTTTTTGTTTCCTTGATGTCTAATCTGGGTTCAACAGAAGATAAGTAGAACTTGATGTCCAATGGAAAAGTTCTAAAATGACCATTTTGAGAAAAAAAAATCCAAGTTTTTATCCATTTGAAAAGTCTGTCCCTCACTTTGTTCATGTTTTACGTTCTTTCCCTACCGTATATTTTATGGTCGTCCTAACATTTAATATGTTCTTAGATCTTGACACATGACACTTTGATCATAACTAATGATTGAATCTACCATAAAAGTATAGTCGAATCTACCATAAAAGTATGGTCTAATCGACCATAAATAATGTCAACTACATATTTCTTGGAACCAATAAAAAAAACACGTAGGATTCGACCATATTTTCTTGGTAGATTCGACCATACTTTTATGGTAGATTCGACCATACTTTTATCTTAGATTCAATCATACTTTTATCTTTATTCAATCATTAGTTATGGTCAAAGTATCACGTGTCAAGATCTAAGAGGATGTTGAATGGTAGGACGACCATAAAATCTACGGTAGAGAAATAATGTAAAACATGGACAAAATGAAGGACATACTTTTCAAATGGACAAAATCTTGATTTTTTTTTTCAAAATGGTCATTTTCAGAATTTTTCCATGTCTAATCTGCTTAGTCTCAGCAATTGAGGGATCAGAGAAAAACATGTGCACGACTATGGTCCTAAAGTAGGAATAAAGTTAAGTTTTTTTTAGCTTCAGTTATTATAGTATATTATAGGGAAAAGTTACGGTGTACAGACCTTTTTTCGTACGAATGTATGAAGTAACCAGGTTACCTCACACGTGTACTTATAGAAAGGGTAAAATTGTTCTCGCGTATTTGATGATAATCACGCAAATTATATTGATAATCATGCAAGTTATATTGATAATCACGCAAACTATATTTCATAGTCACGCAAGGTATACGAGGACACATAAACGAGTCTTAAAATACGAAGTGTTTTTTCCGTGCGAAGGAAGGGGAGCCCAACGCGTGGCGTTTTCTTTTTGGACGCGGAGGGCAATTTTGTCAATAGAAAGTTTTTAATTAAAATAGACGGTAAATTACGTCACAACGTTTGTTTTAATTATGTATTTTTTTGCGTGATTTGTTGTAAGGTGTTTTATATCGAGTTTCTTCATGCGTCAAAATAGAAACCACATGCGTGATTATAGAAAGTCAATTTTTAAATTTTTTTTAACTTATGTTCTTATTTTTTCTTTTTGTAAGAGTTTTTCTGTTTGCGTTTTTATTTATTAATTGCGTGATTTTATTTTCTTGTATTTTTTTGTTTTTATTGTTTTACATGAATATTATATTTTTTTGTTTTTAATTATATGTCGTTGCGTGGTTGTTGTAACCTTATATTTATGAGTTACTTCATGCGTGAAATTACAAGTAAAATGCGTGATAATAGAATCTCCAATTTTTTGAACTTATGTTCATGTATATTTAGCGGGAGTCATACACAATTATAGTGTGGGTAATAATGTTGTATTGTATTGTTACACTTGCGTATTTTTAAGGTTGATTTTGTTTTTTTTTTTGCAGAATCATTGATAAAGTTTAAGTAGTTTTGTTTTAGTTTTTTACTAGAGTTTTTGTGTTTGCGTGATTATTTTAATATGTGCGTAATTTTACCGTTTGCGTGATTAGTTTATAGTTTGCGTAATTCTAAGTTCGATTTGTTTTTTATATATTACTGGTTAGTTTTTTTTTGAATAATCATTTTTTGATATGTTTATTTTATTTTTAATACTGTGCATAAATTAAAGTAAACATAAACCAACCAACATAAATGAAGAATAAGAAGAAATACAAAAAAATAATTATTATTATTTGATAATAGGGATACATTCTACTGATAGGCTTGTAAAAAAGATTTTTTTAACTCAAGAGAGGCACTCATAGCCTCGAGTATTTTGTTTATTGTTTCCATCTGCTCCATATCCGTTTTGTCCTGGTATATCATGAACAAACAGACAATATCTTGAAGTGAATTCTTTGGCAGACTGCTTATCTTCTGCGTGTTTTCTTGGAGGCTTTTGAAATTGTGTTCGAGGACGTCTATCAACAGTTTCTCCTTGTTGTACTCCAGCATTATATGCCGAGTTAGTTTCTCCTTGAGAGCGTTGTTGTTGGCTTCTGTGGTGTTGGAGGAAGATGAAGACATTTTTTCGTTTATCTGTGTTTTTGTGATTTGATGTGTAATTTAATGAACTGTGTTTGCGTGATTTCAAAATGCAATCGAGTGCCTAGTTTTATAGACGGTGGATGATGAGATTCGCGTTGTATTAAATGCGTCACCTACATTTTATTTATTACCGTATTAATGGGGACGGTTGGGGGAGGTGAAACGGAAGCGATTTAACTTTTTTTATTTTTGATTTTATTATGTAATTTTTTTATCCGACGTTTCATTTTCCCTCCATTTTTCTATTCTGTATATATATATATATATATATATATATTATGTCTTTCTTCATGCACATTCCTTACTCGACACACAAAGTCCTCAAATCCCCCATATATCCCAGACCTAAATTCAATCTTCTCATCTTTTTAACATAAAAATATGGCGTCTTCTTCATCTAACCCTAACTCTGCCTCTAAAAACGCAGTCATGCAAATTGTTGAACAAATGCATGCGAAAGAATCGAAGGATGATCGCATAATGCGTAATTCTTTCGCCATGATCAGGGGTATTACTGTCAACAGCATCCAAGGCCACATCAGGATGCTCAAGGAGCTTGTGGATGAGCCGGAGTCCGCGATGAAAGAGGCTGCTACTGAGTATATTATTCAGTAGCTGGAGCTGAAGGAGGAGATTCATACCCTCCTTAGTGGTGTTGTCGACAACACCATTAAGAAGGGTAAGGACATGGTGGAGACTGCTGAAATATTTAAGAAGATTTAGGCACCCATTTTTTAGGGTTTTTTTATTTATTTTTTTATTTTTTTATCTTTAGTAGTATATTCCAGTTGAAAATTTTTATAAATATTAATATATGGCACTCTTTTTCTTTTTAATCTAATATATGTTGTATTATATTGTTTGCGTTATTTTATTTAAACAACATGCGTTATTTTATTAAGTGTGAAAGCAGGTGGTTTTTGTGAATTTTCTGGAGTGTATGCGTGATTTTTAGAACAACGTGCATGATTTTTAGAACAACGTGCGTGATTTTTAGAACAACGTGCGTGATTTTTAAATATATTGCGTGAATTTTTAACTATCTTAGGTTATTAATGCGTGATTTTTTAACAGGTGCGATTATGTTCTGTGTGTTTGCGTTATTTTTATTAACAACATGCGTTTTTTTTAAGTGTAAGACATGTAGGTTGTGTTTTGTGAGTTTTTTAGAGTGTATGCGTTATTTTTATATCAAATATGCGTTATTTTATGTAGAAAACGTAAAGGGTGCGTTATTTATTTTGAATACATGCGTTTTTCTTAGGTGTAAGACAGTTAGGTTGTGTTTTTGTGAGTTTATAAAAGTGTATACGTGATTTTATTTCAAATATGCGTTATTTGTTTAAAGGTTAAAGGTTTGCGTTGTTTTTTGTTTGATGCGTAAATATTTTTTTGTGTATGCGTGTTTCATTTAAAGTTGAAAAGACTTCAATACCCTCTTTAATGACTCCGTGTCCTTCTTTTTAGATCAAAAAAAGCCCGCATATGAGCGGCGGAGATCCCTTCGAACACTTCGCACGGAACATGTCATTTGTACAATAACTTTCCCCTATATATATATTTAGCAATTCTATACTTGAGTTAAAGAGAATAAAATGCTTGATTTTATGGTGTAATTTTTTAGAACAAAAATGATGTCACATAAAAAAGTTATAAACGTTTAAAAAATTAGAAAAACTTAAACAAAGTCAAAAATTGTAGGCTATACCAATTCTATCATTATTCCAGCTCTATTCACGTTTAAAAATTCCGTTCTTAAATTTGAATTAGATCTGAATTGAATCTGAATTTAATCTAAACCATTGGTTTCTTAGATTAATGGTTGAGACTCTTTGTATAAAAAAATGACATTTTTATTTGATATTTCACCTATATTACAAACAGGTTAGATTTAAATGAGAACTCTTATTTTGTGAGAATTGTGAAAAGCTATTTTTAGCCACTTATTTTTTCCCCTTTACTCTAGAAAAAATAAAATCAAAATCTGAAAAATAAAAATAAAAAAAAACAAAACAACCAAAGTTTTTTAAAAAAAAGTAGGAAAGTAAAAAAAAATTAAAAGAAAACAATATAAAACGATAAAAAGTAAAAAAAACGAATGAAGAAAAAAAACAAAACGAAAAAAAAGAAAAAAATTTAAAAAAAGGATTAAAATAGATAACAAAAAAAATATAAAACACAAAAGATTAAAAAAGCAGGAAAAATTCAATAAAATAAAATAAAAAATGACAAAAAATAATAAAAATAAAAAAAATTTGAGAACCGGAAAAATTAAAAAAACAATACAAAATTAAAAAATAAAAAAGTTTAAAAGAATGATAAAAAATAAAAGATAAAACATTAAAAGTAAAACAAAAAAATAAAAATAAAAAACAAAAAAAAATCTATCTTCCATGTATAACTTACATGTGTATATGTAGACATATGTTCATATACACATGTCTATACTAGATATTTAAAAACACGTGTTGTGACAATCCGTCTTTTCAGGTCATTTTCTGACATTAACTGAACGTGAACCGTATTAATTATTCTGTGAACATTTATGTGTTGACTGTGTTGACTTTAGCAATTAAGGTTTTGTGTAATCATCACTATACGAGCATGCACTAAGTTCAAACGTTTGATATTCTACGATTTCACTTTATGATTTTATGTGATATATATGTATATACATACATTCACGTAATTTACTCTAAAATCTTATGTGGCAACGTGTCACGTAAATTATTTGAAATATTTATGATTTTATGTGGAGTAATCATATATTTAAAATAAATAATTGTAAAGTATTATTTATGATTTTATGTGACAATCTAAGGTTTAAATATATATATATATATATATATATATATATATATATATATATATATATATTTATATATATAGGAAGGATAAAATGAAAACCTCCTTGAGTTTGAAAAACCGTAAAAAACAAGCTAAAAATTTTATTTTTGTCCCAATTTTTTTATGGTGATTCTCTAAGTTAAAAAAACCCCCTTTATGAAAAAAAGTAAAAAAACGCCTAGTAATTTTTTAATAAAAAATATTTTATAACCGATGTTACATATGTAACAGGGTAATGTTACATATGTAACATCGGTTATAAAATATTTTTTAAAAAAATATTTACGAGGCGGTTTTTTTACTTTTTTGCATAAAGGGGGTTTTTTTAACTTAGAGAGTCACCAAAAAAAAACCGGAACAAAAAACGAATTTTTTAGCTTGGTTTTCACGGTTTTCCAAACTCGAAGAGGTTTTCATTATATCCCTCCCCTATATATACATATTTATATATATAAACGTCAACGTTAGATATGTATTGATATATATACTCGTCCGAGCATTTCTTATATGTCCCCCCCCCCCCCCTTAACTCTGTTATCATTCCATAAACTGTGAGGGATTGGAATTGCCAATTTTCAAATTACTCTAAACTAACCAAACCTGGAGGGACTGCTTTTGTAAATACCCAAACTTGTTTTCCTTTGTTGTAAGTTAGTGAGGGACTAAAGCTGCAATTTTGGGAAAGTCGATTTAATGGCAGTATATCTACAGACGCTCGGAAATGCATTTGCGTTAACTTCAATCATCAATCCTGGTAATCGGAGTTCTTGAGGAAGAAGGAGGCTTCGGAGTTCTTGGGATTGTATTGAAGGGACGCGGGTTCAAAACCCGTCCCCTACCATTTCATTCATGTTTTCCTTTTCCCCTTTTATTCCTGGTAATCGTTGCCTATAGATAAAATGATTTTAATCGGAATTCTAGCACAAGCAGGCCTCTTGCCTGAGTGGTATGAACGCTGTGCTTTAACATAGAGGTCACATGTTCGAACCCGGTGACCTCCATGTTTTTCTATTTTATTATTTTTTGCATTCCTTTGAGCATTTAATCACTAAATTGTGTACCGTAAGTTGTCCCTTATCGTATTTTAAACCCGTAAATTTATAACTTGGATTATTAAACCCGGTAAACTATATTTTGAACTTTAAACACGTTTAGGTTATCATTTTTTTTAGATTGAAATATATTTCTAATATGTATATAAAAATATATACTTATTGATCCAAAAATTAGGAGTTTTACCAAAAATAGTAAAATAGATATATTTTTTTGAGTAGATTAATATATAAACGTATATTGTTGGATTTTATTGAAACGATCGGATATTTATGAGAACCTTTAACATATACGTTTCTTATTTTCACAAACCCGTTATTAACGTCAATTACACACTTGGTTCAAATATATATATATAATATATTTATTTATTTTTAAAATCATTGAACTTAAAAAATATATAATATGGATATATATTGCATGTTCTCACGTTATTGCGATAATCGCTCGGATTTGGCACACGTGCCATCCTCAACTTGTTTTGGATTCCACGATAAATCGTTTTTTTGTCGTCTATATTAGACTTAGACGTTTTACTTGAACACACACTTATACTCGTATGCTCGTTAGGTGATTGATTTCTTTCACAAGACTCGTTCTTGCTACTTGATTTAACAGTTTATCTGGAAACTTTTGCTGTGCAACCTAAGGTGAGTTTCACGGCCCCATTTTACTGTTTTAAATCCTGTTGGGGGAGATTAAAATGCATGATTTACACAACTGAGACAATTAGACTTTTATATATCACTTGTAGTACTACTGGGTCTGACAAACCCCACTCGGGTCAGTCGCTCTGGCACGATTGGATATCGAACGGGTGTTATATACGTCCTAAACACAACAAGGCAAACTATAAACAATTGTTAGCTTCGGTGACCATCAACGTGCGAAGTTTCATGTATATAGCCTAGCTAGCTATTTGATATATATTAGTGATCATGCTCTTACAACTTGACTTTTGTTGAACAGTCAATCTTAAACTCAACTTGACTGTTGTTGAATAGTCAATCTTAAACTCAACTTGATTGTTGTTGAACAATCAATCTTAAACTGAACTTGAACTGTTTTTCAACTGATAAACCTGTGAACTCACCAACCTTTGTGTTGATCCTTTTAAGCATGTTATTCTCAGGTTGCAGATGATCGAGTATCACGAGTACGCATGCATGAGTCTTGAAACACTTTTAGTGTCTTTGGTCAAGTCACGTCACCTTGGGTGACACTGTTTTTACTTTAATGTTTTCATTGTATTTACGCTTTCGCATTTCTAAAACTCTGAAATTATAATTTAATGAAATGGACAGCGATCCTGGTTTGTCACGCTTGTTGGCTATATTTATTTGAGGCATGAACATTAGTTTTGGGCTAGATTGTTATTGGTTTTGGGCTTAATTAGTTAATGTTTTGGGCCATGTGGGCCAATTTTCTTTAGTTTATGGTTGGGCTTATTATGTTTACTATTGGACTAGGGTTTGTAAGAAGGCACTATATAAGCCTTTCATGTTTATGATTCTAGCAAGCTTTTCAAATACAATTTACGATTTCTATGCTCATTTGTTGTTTACGATCAGCTTCAACTAGTAGTGTTTCTCATTCAAGATTAGATCTTTACCTTAGATCTAGTCTATTTCTTCTACTTGTTTCTTGAATCAATCACACACGAGGATTCCGCACTCGTTTGTGATTAGATATCGTGTTCGTGATCAGATTTCGGACCTACAATTGGTATCAGAGCCAAGAATCACTGATTCGAGGCTCACACGATATTGATTCAAGCTGTGTTTCTGGAAAAAGTGTTGGTTTTTGAAGATTTGAAGGCTTTCTGGAGTTTACGATCGCTGCTGCTGTTCATCGAGTTTCCGATCAATTTTCTGGGTTTTCTTAGTGTTTACAACTGAGCTGGTTGAAGATTTGCATCGGAATCGCGTTTCCGATTCCACGACTGCTGCTTTATCGTGTTTACGATCCGCTGGTTTGAGATTACGACTTTTCTTGGTCGTAATTGACGTTTACGATTTAGCGCTACCGGAATCTCAAATCGTAATCGGTGTTTATGATTTCCTCAGTCGGAATCAATTTTACGACTTACCTCAATCGTAATCGGAGTTTACGAACGCACGTTTACGATCGTCTCCGTGTCTTTATCGTAATCAGCATTTCCGATCGTAATCAAGTGTATCGATCGGAAACAGGTGTTCTCTATCATAATCGTGTTGTTTTATCGTAATCTCAGTTTATTGGACGTTTGGACTTTCGATTTTTGTTCCCTAAGCTATCGTAATGGATTTTGAACCAAGTATGTATCAAAAGCTGGATTTTGAGATAGGATCCATCACTTGTCCACCTAGGCTAACATCGGCAGATAACTTTTTGGAATGGAAATATAGATTTGAAAACCACTTGAAGAGTGTAGATCTAAGACTCTGGAGGGCAGTAATTCATGGACCATTTACACCTACTCACGCAGAAGGAGTTAATGCAGGGAAGGTTAAGACGGAAGATGAGTATGATGATGATGATTGGGAAAGATGCAACAAAGCAGAAAGAGCATTTGCCATCATGACTATGGCATTAACACCAGATATTGCTCAAGGATTTAAACACTGCAAGACCGCTAAGGAACTCTGGAACGCTTTGGTTGTGGCTTATGAAGGGAATCCTGACATAAAGGCGAGCTGCAAGCAAATGCTGAAGCAAAAGTTTAACTTGTTCAACCATGTACAAGGTGAATCCTTTGAAGCTCAGGTGCAGAGGTTTGTGTCTCTGATGGCTGAAATGTCCAGCTATGATGTTGAACCAGACAAGGAAGACAAAAATCTGAAACTGTTGAATAGTTTACCCAAATCTTGGAACACCAACATATCTATCATTAAGGACAACAACAATCTGAGTGAACTATCTCTTGATGAGTTAATCAACAAACTCAAGTCCAAGCTAATCGATGACAAGCAGAGAGAGTTGAACCATATAAGCTCTCTTAGTTTGGCGGGAAAACTAAATCAAGCTCTGTTGTCAGAAGATGTGGAGACTAAGCATGATGGGAAGTCAACTGGGAGTGGACCAAGCTCTGTCGCAAAGTCAACTGCTTTTGTGGCACAACCTCAAGGAAGTTCAAGTGGAGGTGTCAACCCTGATGATACGAATGATCCCAATTTTGCGCTCGGTATGGGTTTTATGAACAGCTACCATGCTCTCATGGCCGGAACTCTTGTACCTACTGATATGTTATCGGGTGAGCTAAACCAGATAAATCCTGAAGATGTTGAGATGTTGGATGTCTCATGGCAGATGGCTATGGCGGTCTTTAGAGAAAAGAAGTTCATGGCGAAGACTGGGAGAAACGTCTGGAAAGATCAAGACAAGATCAGGATGGGGTATGACAAAAGCAAGCTGAGGTGCTACAACTGTGATGAGTATGGGCATTTTGCAAGAGAGTGTAGCAAGCTGAAGAGAGAAAGGGGAGAAGAAAGGAAAGCAGGTGAAGGAAAGGGAGAGGCAAAGGCTTTGGTTGTTCAGGAAGGAGGAGGTTATGATTGGACACCTCAGTTGAAAGAGTTTAGCAGGTCTCATGCAATGATTGCTGCTATGGAAAGGGATGAAGAGGAAGAGCATGCTTTTGTTGTTACTGATGAAACTCCTGTGGAAGATAAGGAAGCCTTTGTTGCTGAAGCTGAAAACCTCAAGGGACAGCCAAGTAGATCTATCGACAATCTCTGGTACGTTGATAGCGGTTGCTCCCGACACATGACCGGAGACTTATCCCTTTTGGAAGAGGTACAAGACTTCAATGGCGGAGGAGTATCTTTTGTAGGTGGGGTAGGTGGAAGAATCAGTAAGAAAGGGGTAGTGAAGAGTGGAAGTTTGACTTTTTCTGACGTGCACTATGTGGAGGAATTATCTCACAGCTTGCTCAGTGTGTCGCAAATGTGTGAAAGAGAATTTTCTGTTTTGTTCAACAAGAAGGAATGCATCATCCTCAGGCCTGGTATCAAAATTCCAGAGGAGTGCATCTTGATGCGTACTCCAAGAAGAGGAAATTCTTATCAGCTGAATTTGGGCAAACCTCCAACTACTGAAGAAGCCTGTCTTATCTCCAAGCAGAATGAGAATCTAGCGTTATTATGGCATCGTCGACTGGGGCATGCTAATATGAAGAATCTGTCTAAGCTGGCTAAAGGAGAGCACGTCAGAAACTTACCAATCAAAGATTTCTCGTCTGTGGAGAAATGTGTGGCTTGTGCTAAGGGGAAGCAGCACAAGTTGCCACACCGTCCAAAGGTTGCAAATTCTGTCTCATCTGTTCTTCAACTCTTACATATGTATCTTTTTGGTCCCATGCAGGTACAAAGCATCAGCAAGTTTTCTTACTGTCTCGTGATAGTAGATGACTACTCGCGATTCACTTGGGTCTTCTTTTTATCGAACAAGTACGAAACTCTGGCCCTTGTGAAACAGTTCGTCACACTTATAGAAAACCAGCTGAACAAGAGAGTGAAGGGTATAAGATCTGACAATGGGACAGAATTCAAGAATGCAGAGTTGAACATGTTTTGTGGTGAGAAGGGTATTGAAAGGCAGTTCAGTGCTCCCTACACACCACAACAGAATGGAGTTGCAGAAAGAAGGAATAGGACACTCATTGAAGCAGCAAGAACAATGATGTGTGAAGCGAAACTACCAATCTTCTTTTGGGCAGAAGCGGTGAATACAGCTTGTTATGTGCAGAATAGAGTACTTCTGAACAAGCGACATGAGCAGACTCCGTACCAAATTGTTTATGGGGAGAAGCCGAGGGTGGGGTACTTCAAGACCTTCGGGTGTCCATGCACGGTGCTAATTCAGTCCGATGTAGGGAAATTCGAAGCTAAAGCTGATGAGTGCTATTTTGTCGGTTACTCAGCAAGTAGTGCTTATTGCGTGTACAACAAAACCACCAAATTGATTATCGAGGCTTTTGATGTGGATTGGATGGAGGATAATCCAACCGATGCGGGTACTGGACCAGATTGGATCTTTGACTACGGGTCACTGTTTGAAGGTTTCAACTTCTCCAATGTTTTCCACAATCTGGGAGAAGAAGAAGCTATCATTGCTCCTAGTTCTGAAGTGAGGCCACATGTGGAAAGAGCATCAGTAGAGACTTCACGGAATTCTAATGCAAATATTCCAGAATGTTCAGGAACACATAATGCTCCAGTGGATTTTCAAGGACCAGGTATGTCTGATAATATTATTAATACTAACCTGCCTGTTACTGCTTCAGTGCCTGATGTCCAAGTGAGTAGAATAAACAGAGATCATCCACTCAGCAACGTGGCTGGGCCAGTGACAGCAGGAGTCACTACTAGAAGCCGCACGGGAAACATTAACTTCTGCATGTATTCCTGTTTTATTTCCCAGATTGAGCCTCCTAATGTGATGGTTGCTCTCAAAGATCCAAGTTGGACGGAGGCCATGCACAATGAATTGAATCAGTTCTCAAAGCTGGGAGTGTGGCAACTTGTGAAGAGGCCAGAAGACAAGAAGGTTATTCCTACGAGGTGGTTATATAAGAACAAAAAGGATGACAAAGGAATAATTGTCAGAAACAAGGAGAGATTGATAGTACAAAGGCACAGGCAAGTTCATGGGATTGACTATGATGAGGTATACGCTCCGGTGGCAATATTGGAAGCAATTCGGATCTTTCTTGCTGTGGCAACGTATCTCAATTTTACGGTGCATCAGATGGATGTGAAGACTGCCTTCCTTTATGCAGAGATGAATGAAGAAGTTTATGTAACTCAACCACCAGGGTTCATAGATGAGGAAAATCCAGACCATGTTTATCTGCTGGATAAAGCCTTGTATGGTTTGCATCAAACTCCGCGCACCTGGTATGAAACTCTGTCCAATCACTTGGTGGAGAATGGATACACAAGAGGAGTAGTTGATCAAACGTTGTTTAGGAAGAGGGTGAAGGAGGACATAATCATGGTGCAAGTTTATGTAGATGACATTATCTACGGGTCAACAAACGAGGAATTGTGCACTGAATTTGAAGAGATTATGAGGAAGAAGTTTGAAATGAGTGACCAAGGGGAGATGAGTTTCTTTCTTGCATTACAAGTAAAACAGGATGAATCTGGAATTCTTATTCATCAGGCAAAGTATGTGAATGAGATTCTGGAGAAATTCAAGATGCAGGATTGCAAGCCCATTTCCACTCCCATGGCATCCAGACCACTTTTGTCAGCTGATCTCAATGGGGAATCAGTGAGTGAATTCCAGTATCGGTCGATGATTGGATCACTTATGTACTTGACAGCCAGCAGGCCAGACATCATGCATGCAGTTTGTGTGTGTGCACGCTATCAGGCTAATCCTAAACTTTCACATTTATCTGCTGTTAAGCGTATCTTTAGGTATCTGAAGGGCAAGCCTAGGCTTGGTCTTTGGTACCCAAAGAACACTGATTTTCAATTGTATGCTTTTACTGACAGTGATTATGGAGGTAGTGACCTTGACAGGAAATCTACAACTGGAGGATGTCAGTACCTGGGAGACAGGCTCATTTCTTGGCAGAGCAAAAAGCAGCATACCGTATCAAAATCAACTGCCGAAGCTGAATACGTGGCAGCATCAGCCGGAAGCTCACAGGTAGTTTGGATACAAAATCAGCTCACAGATTACGGTATGGAATTCGTTAACACTCCTATCTTTTGTGATAACGCTGCTGCTCTGGAAATTGTCAAAAACCCCGTCCAACATTCCAAAACCAAGCATATAGACATAAAGGTACATTTTATTCGTGATTGCTATGATCGGGAGTTAATTCAGCTTCAAAAGGTAAGCTCCGATCAGAATGTTTCGGACATTTTTCCAAAACCCCTTCCTCGTCCAAATTTTGAATCATGTGTTGAAGGCCTAAAGATGATTGCCTTCGAGGAATGATCTGATCATTTTGTTTTGTACAAAGTCTTTGTTAATTAATTTAAAAAAAATTGAAAAATGACTGAAAAAAAAACTGAGTCTTATTTCAGAAGTCTCACAAAAACAGGGGAAGAAATGGTGCTGGTTGAACTAAAAAGTTTTTATGATGTCTTTTGATAGGACGTGCAAAAATGTTCAAAGACAGTCGGAGACTGACACGTGTAAGGCTGATGTGAAAGACTGCTCAAAGATGATATGTCGGTAAGCTCAACCAAAACTATGACCATCTATGTAAGTGCAGTAATCCTAAACTCTATAAATGTTTAGTTTCCCATCCTAGTCTACATGGTTTAAAAGACTGAGTCCCGACAAAAATGGGTTGAGAGTGGTATTTACCTAGTATTCACTCTCTCACACGCCATGCTTATACTGTATATGACAACACCACAGGAAAGAAAAAGAAAAAGAAAAAGAATTAAAAAAAATGAAATATTGTGAGAAAGAAAAAGGAAAAAGAAAAGAAAAGAAAATAAAATTATTTTGTTGGTCTTCTCTGCGTGCTTATGCGGCCGACCTGATCACCAACTGATAATTCATGAAAATAGAAATAAGTGGTAGTCAAAGCAGTGTTGCATGGTTCCGCAAGTTGGGGGTTTGTGAATCCTCAATAAACTCTGAGGTTGGGTAGGTTTTGCTATGAAAAATTGGGTGTGGGGACAGTTAAACATATCGGTAAAATGGTACCATATTTAAGCACTTAACTGGATGTGAGTTTATGTGTTCAAATCACCTGGCAATTGTCTAGAGCGTCAAGTAACGGAAGCTGAAAAGGGTTCCTCAGTCAAAGACTCGTCTGATATTATCAATGAAAATTATCAGCACCAGGCAAGTAAATATTCATTTTCTGCAGTAAGTTTGTAAATATTTCAATTTGGGGCTCTTATCTGTTTTAAATTTTTAAATTTTTATGATCATGATCAGATACTCGGGGTATGAGTCTGAGGGGAAGTTTTGTAATTTCTCAAAGGTCAAAATTATCAAGTTTTATGAGAATTAACATTGTTTAAGGTTTGGGTGATTTTTAAAATGTTTTTGAACTTAGAGGGGGCAAAGTTAAAATTTTTCAAAAAGGGTATAAATACCTCTTCTCGTTTACGATTCCGGCATTTCTCTCTCTCTCACCTCCGTTTACGATCTCCGCCGAGAAAAACCCTAGCCCCGTCGCTGCCGTCACCGGAAAATCATTTCTGTCCACTATTGTGCAATCCGAGCCCGTCATTCCCCTCGGAATCACATTACGACCAAAAACCCTCTTTCAATCGAGTTGTTTCTTCTTGTATTGTTGCGCTACTCGAAGGTTTTCTGGGTTTTTCTTCTCGGTAAAATTTTCGGTGTGTTTACTGATTTCGAGTAGATTTCTCGAAGGTTTGAAGTCGGATCAGTGTTGAGAACTGTTAAAGGTAGTGATAGATGGTTTATTTACAAGATTGTGGGTGTCTAATCGTGTTTACGAGTTGTTGCAGGTTTGATAATGGCGGATGGTGTGTTTACGACTATCTCTTTGGGGAAGACGACCTTTCGGTGATTACGATCGGTGATTACGATCGGCGTTCTCGATCGGTGTTCACGACTCAACCGTTTACGATCCCCATTTACGACAAAGCAGTTTACGATTGGGCTTAGGGTTGATATTCGGTGTTTACGATCGGACTTATTGATTACGATTGGACGAAACTGGACCCGATCGTAAACCCGTGTTAAAAATCGTAAACTCACTCTGTGGATCGTAATCTCTTAATAAGTACACATACACTTAATTTTTTTTTTAAAAATAATAATAGATCTCATCAAACTTAAAAAAAAATGTGTGTTTATGTTAAAATTTATGATGTTTGTGAACGTGTGTTTAAATCAAATATTTTCCCTAAAGTTTAAATTGAAATTTTGTGTACTTCAAAAGTAAAATTTGATCTTCAATTGAACTTCTTCAAGGGTTTAAAAATTAATTGCACTTTAACGAACAAGCCTGATACATGTGTCTTGTCTTTCTCAGATGGCAGACGAGATGCTCGACGAAGAGATTAAGTTTGAACCGGATCATTGCATTCCAGCATATCTTGAAGATCCTCCGGAGAAGCATATGGAACTATTTTATTCTCTGGTGGCCGGGATGAATACTTGCAAGATAAACCATGCCCTGAGGACGAATGTGCTTATTGATGAGCTGCTTGTGAGGGAGTTCTGGGGTTCTGCTAGAGCTGATGCAGATAAAACAACAATTACTGCAAGGATTCAGAACAGGGAGATTGTGATTAAGGAGGATGACATCAGAAAAGGGTTGAACATCAATGATCGTGCTATCGATCCGATTGAATATTCAAAGGAAGTTGTTTTGGCGGGTGCTCAATCCATGGGTTATGAAGGAAAATTCCCGCCTATCTTTAAGAAGCTGTTGCCGCATTACTGGAGATGCCTGGCACATTACATGCAGAAATCTTTTCTGGGCAAAAGAACAAGCTTCGATCAGCTCAACAAGCTACATGGAACTGCATTCGTCGCATTGGCCTTGGATTGGAACTTTAACTTCTCCAAGATGATGTTACTTGACTGGATAGGCAATGCAGACCTGAGCGCACGTGAACAGTTCCTGATGACACCTAGGTTTGTTCAAATGGTGGTCATGGAGAAGTACCCAATGATAGAAGAGAGAATAGAAAAGTTGGATATAAAAGTGATGGATTGTGGGGTATTTGGTCTACAAACCCAAGATAGAAAGGGTAAAAACAGTTTTCAAGGAAGACTTGAATGGGTCAAGAGGGGTGCATTTCCCGAGGTGGCAAGGGAACAAGAAGTTGAAGAGTCTGAACCAGAAGCCGATGTGCCAACTATTAATGCATCAATTGCTGAAGATCAAGATACAACAGCAACCCCAGCTGTAAATGTGCAAGATGAAGATGAGGTGATCCCTTCAGATGAAGAAAACGTTATGGACGATATCTTTCCAGCTCACGAAAATGTAAATGATGATGACATATATGGGAATTTGGGACCCATCAGTCTCAAGAGATCAAGGGATGACATGCTCATGTCTTCGAGCAGCGATGCAACCCCTCCCGAGCTAAGTCTGAATATAGAGGATGTTCTTGAAGAACCCATCCCTGCTCGTGAACCATCACCAAGGAAGAAGACTGATCCAAGAAGCATAAGGTTCAGATTCACAAAGACTAGCTCAAGTCTGTTAATGGTCCATCCATCAGAGTCTAGCTCTCAAAGTCAACCTATACAAGAAGAAAGCCATTTTCAAGAAGATTCAACGGTCCCAAGTGTTGAAGTTCAACCTGCCCAAGTACAGACTGAAGGTCCTCTTCTGACCGAACGTAGCCCTGTTCGGGAAGAAAGGCAATTTCTGGAAGTTGACAACACTTTTGTTGTACCCAGTCCAGTGAGAGTGAGCGTCTCAACTGTGACAAGTCTGCCACCGACCATGCCTAGCTTTCGTCCTTTCCAAGCTGTTGAGCTCCCAATCGAAATGAGGATAAGCGCTGATCCTCATATTAACTTTCTGATGTCTCAGAACAGAATTAGAGAGAATGAGATAAAAGCTCTCCGGGCTGAAAACAGAAGATTACAAGAGAAGGAGGTGGCAGACAAGAACAAAATGAAGTATCTTTATGAGGCCCTGATGGACTTGAAGAAGAAATTTACTGGTTTAAAGAGTGTTGTGGAGTCCAACACTTCAGGTGCCGCAGGTCAAAGTTCATCTCAAGGAGTGCAAAGTTCAGAAACTGTGAATGTAGATGATGGAGATGACACGATTGATATGTCTGACTATGCCCGTAGTGGAAGGGTCATCTCCAAAGCACCAGAAGGTCATGACAACTGGTTCAAGGAGTTCTTTCAAGGACCAGCCCCCACTCAATACACCATTGATGTGGGTGAAAGCTCAATAGACAAAAGAGGAAGTCGTGAACCCATTCTGTGCTGGCACTATGATTCAGAGAAGAAATTGTTTGCCGTAATCCGTGACGGCTACAGTCCAGTGGAATACTATAGAACACATGCACAATTCCATTCCTGGACTGAGCCTGAGATTAGAAGCCTGCTGAGAGCTCCGTACATCAACAGATGGAATAGTGCTGACGGAGATCTTATTCGAAACAATTTGATGAACCATCTAGAAAACAACTTTGTAAACTTCGAGCTGAAGCAGGTGAGATGGGTGGAGACTGGAACTGACACAGTTACTGGAGAATCAATTGGAGAAGCAAGGAGACCACCCACCAAGCGCACAAGGGTTATCAATATGTTGGATGAGATCGAAGATGGAACATTAGTCAAAAACTTTGACTGTTGGTGTTATGATCCGACGACTCATGAGGTGGTGGTTCTCTGCAAAAGGAATGAGGCAGTTTCGTTTCTACGATTCGGTTGATTTGCTAAGATTTGGTGAAAAGGATATCAAGCTCCTCGCCTCACAACCTATTCTCGGAGATGAGAATGATATGGAAAACGCTATAAGGGTGGGGATCTTCCATGGTACAGCTAACCAGATTGTGGAGAATGGATGGTGGTCGAACAACGTTCAGAATACTTTCAGATTCGATCTGCTGCTGCCGTAAGTGGTCTAATGATTCATGCCTAGGGGAAGATTGTTGGGCTATATTTATTTGAGGCATGAACATTAGTTTTGGGCTAGATTGTTATTGGTTTTGGGCTTAATTAGTTAATGTTTTGGGCCATGTGGGCCAATTTTCTTTAGTTTATGATTGGGCTTATTGTGTTTACTATTGGACTAGGGTTTGTAAGAAGGCAATATATAAGCCTTTCATGTTTATGATCCTAGCAAGCTTTTCAAATACAATTTACGATTTCTGTGCTCATTTGTTGTTTACGATCAGCTTCAACTAGTAGTGTTTCTCATTCAAGATTAGATCTTTACCTTAGATCTAGTCTATTTCTTCTACTTGTTTCTTGAATCAATCACACACGAGGATTCCGCACTCGTTTGTGATTAGATATCGTGTTCGTGATCAGATTTCGGACCTACAACGCTCCCTGCGGTGGTATTTCGCCCGTAGATTTTTGGGGATGTGACATGTGTATATGTACACATATGTGTCTAATATGTATATGTATGGATGTGTGTAAGTATTTTATGTAATATACACATGTGTGCATCTACACATGATATACCCCTCATGATAAACACAAAAAGGTTGACGCTTGGGACAATCCTGGTGGTTGAAATGCGTTATTTTATTAGTATTGAGGTTATTTTTATTTCATTCCCTACATAAAATATTAATGAAATCCAAATCCATTAATTCTAACCCTCCCATTCTGTAGTTATGTGTTGCATGCCTCTAAGCTTGTTGGTTTTTTTTACATATATGTCTAACATATGTGTAAAAATAAATAAAAATACACATGGTTTACATATAATGTTTTTTTACTCTATGTACCGTTTGTTATATGCATGTATAATGCTTGTTATTCACATGTGTCACATTTGTTTTACACATGTTTAAGTTTGTTATAGGCATGTGTAACATTTCTTATACACATAATCATTAATATTTGTTATACACATGGGTCACCTTTGTTTTACACACTTGTAACAATTGCTTTATGTATTTATGACATTGTTTTAAACATGTGTAACCTTTGACTTCTAGATGAAGTCACCCGAGCAGTATTCGAGACTAGAAGGACGGAATGTAGGACGGTTATTGTTACTGAGGTTGGGGGCTTCCAGATGAAGTCACCTGAGCAGTATTCGAGAC
Source organism: Deinandra increscens subsp. villosa (assembly GCA_039602395.1). Lineage (NCBI taxonomy): Eukaryota > Viridiplantae > Streptophyta > Magnoliopsida > Asterales > Asteraceae > Deinandra > Deinandra increscens. The sequence goes on along the minus strand of JBCNJP010000012.1, from coordinate 23,179,459 downwards.
CGGGAAGGTATAGAAGACATCGAACGGTTTTCGGTACTGAGGTTGGGGGCTTCTAGATAAAGTCACCCGAGCAGTATTCGAAACTAGAAGGTATAGAGGTATATGAAATTCAAGTCATAGGAGCTAAAGGTTATGGTACGATAGATGTTTTCTAGAAAAACGTGTTTGATTATGCTGTTATGTTATGTATGACTTTGTTATGTGTTATGCTCGATAAATGTTTGTAAAAAGGAATTTTGTAGGTCCAAAGGTTTTAACCTCACGAACGTGGTAGAACTCACCAGCGTAAGCTGACCTTTTTCCAAAACTGTATGTATGTCAGGTATAAGTGAGATGTCTGGAGCAAGGGTGGAACCCTCGTGATAAGAGAATGATCGAGCAAGCTATTAGAGAAGCGGTTGGAGGTGCTGGCTAGTTGTAGATAAATAAAGACGGATATAGTTAGTCGCTATATAGATAGATTGTAAATTTATCTCAATTACTTTATGTACTTAGCTTTATAATGAATAAAAGTTTTAAATTTTCCGCTGCTTATCTCTGTTGTGCCACGTGTTCATGAGTAAATCCGATGAGTGACCCCTCGTGGTGCCAAGTCTGGAAGTGGGCGTCACAATACCAAGTGTTACAATGTGTAAAACAAAGGTTACACATGTTTAAAACAATGTCATAAATGCGTAATACAGGTGACTTCATTTGGAAGCCCCCAACCTCAGCACTGACAATTGTTCCCGTAACCTTAACTCTTTAGACGTTCTATTCTATCGAACATCTCCTTAACCACCACAATACTACTACCCGCCCCTAGTTAGATATTCAGATGACTTAGGTGTGCTGATAAACATGATAATGTACTCATATACTGCAACAAATGAACATCCCCCAATTTACCTAGGTGTATGTATACAGGATGTACCAGCGGCGTATCCTCTACACTTTCAATATACCGGGTAACTATACTACAATGCTTGTATACATGATGTACCAGCGGCGTATCCACCACATAATAATATAGCAAATGCATCACCTGTTCTCATATAATCACACATTCTCACTTGTGCGTTTTTTAACAAACCCTTATCATTTGGATACCTAGTTTCAAAGCATATATAGCACATAACCTTGATAATTATTTCATATCCATTATTCTATCATAATCATTTCATTATACATTACTAACACGTATAACCATTCATAAACATTTTCATAACATAACACGTATCACTTCAAATAGTTTATCAATTTATCAGTTAAGATAAACAACCTTTCAGATAAAAGCATGTGAATGTATTTTCATAATACAGTATGTATATCAGCCCGAAAACATTAAAGCATTTAATACATTTAAAAGTGGGCTCGCAGATCACTCGCAATCATTTTAACACATTATCATAATCTTTCACGTATATATCAATCAAAAGCAGTTTAACCGTTTCTAAAAGTTAAAATAGGCAACATTTCAGTTATAAACAGTTTAAATATATTTTCATAACATTTGTATGTATATCAGCCCGAAAACATTAAAGCGTTTAAAACATTTAAAAGTGGGCTCGCAGAACTCACCTTATCTCTTTACTCGTTATACTCGGACAGAACCTCCGACCGAATCCTTCGGTTAACCTAATTCATGTATTGTATGGTATTAACGCAAGGTTTAACATTATAAACATATCCTATGTTTATTTATCTCTTATATTATCTTAGTAATATCTAACTATTAAGGTTTACTTCTTTTAAGGTCAAAATCATATAGGTATATTATCCCTTTTAATATAAAGATGCACATTCCTATAAGTAAACGCTCACCCCGGGTGAGGTATGCCAGTTCCTAGTTGGGATTTATGCGACACCCCCGCTTTGCCAGAAACCCCAGTATACAGGCGTTTACCCTTCCGGTCCGTACGAACTTCTAAATATCCGATTAACTCAATATCTTAAATACTTTATCATTTATCCATTTGAACTTCATATATACTTATTATATATATAAACATAGTTCCATACCAAAACTCATGTACCCATACCCTCCGGATTATTTTATATTAAATATTCATAATTCAAAACCCTAATTTCCCATTTTTCTCGTTTCTTTATCAAAACTCATTTTCTCTTCAAACCAACTTAGAGAATTATCCATCATAATATTTTATAATATACTTTTAAATACCAAAGCTTAATTCAATACCGTTTGCTCAATTTGGGCAGAACAACGTTATGAAAACCTTAATTTTAACTCGTTAACAAAACTTTAACCAAACATTTTCCAATTGTGAAATAAACTTAGGGTTTATGCATATTTCACCATATAGGCTATAAAACACGTATTTCTAGGACATGCAACCTATCTAATGCAAGTTTACCACATTTATCAATTAAGCTCACGTATTTATAATATAAACACGTATTTAATATATATATCATGTATCTGTGAAATTTGGGGTGTTATAGGTATTTTTTTAAAAAAAATTATATATCTTCTGTTTTTTTCTATTTTACTATTTTTTTTATTTTATTACTAGATTTTTTCGTTTTTCATATTTTTTTATTTTTTATTTTTAATTATTATAAATTTTAACTTTTTTTATTTTCCCATATATTTAATAGTTTAAGTTTTTTGTTTGTTTGTTTTTTGTTTTTTGTTTTTTTTTTTTTTGTTAGGGAACTGTTTTACACATATATAGGGTAACATTACCATATCTAGATTAATATAGTTTAACGTTTTAGAAAAGTCGTTACATATGGGTAAGATAATGTCGCACATATATATAGTGTTACATACTTCTATCAGGTTCTTGATACACCCACGTAGCAGGTTCTTACAAATCTAAAGCATGGTGTAAAAACACATGTAAATGGGTTTTTACACTAATAAAATAGTGTAGGTTGTTGTTAAATTGGTGCAAACATTCTTACGCAGAGGAGTCGTTAAGAAAAAAGATAAAAAAGGAACCGGTAATGAGGAAATCAAAGAACACCGAATTAAAGGTTGTAGAGAAGAAGCAGAAAAAGTTAATCTAAAAAATTATTTATAGTTAAAGCTATTGGGTTACGACAGTGGTATTCGGGTTCCCGGTAACGACAAAAATTTTGAATTAAATAATTATTTATGTAGAATAATTTAATACGCAGCGGAAAACAATTTAATTTACAAAACCGATTACCAGTAATTTAACGTAAACCTATTTACAACAGGATTCAACAATCACCAAACAAACAAACATCAATCGCGTTAAAACAAGAACGCGATACATATAAAATAAATAATAAAATAAATCTAAACTAACGACGAGTTTAGATATACCTGAGCGGTGATTCAAACAAACGCTTGAGACACCAAAAGTCAACGGGTGACACTAGGGTTTCGCAGGTTTCGACTCGGCGAGCGAATCGGTTAATCCTTGCATGTTACAGGAATCATGACGCGGTGACTCGGGCACCGAGAGAACCCCGTACATCGGATCAGGCACGAATTAGGGTTTCGCAGACGACGAGTGAACACGTCGTGTGACGACGGTCCACGACACAGGTTGTCGGCGGAAAGAGCCGGCGACTGCGAGGAGGAGGCGGTGGCCGGCTAGGGCGGTGGCGGTCGTGCGACAGAGGAGGGCGGTGACAGCGGCTCGGCTTGGGCGGCTGCGGCGGCTCGGCTTAAACGATGGCAGTGGACGACGAGGTTAACGGCGGCGGCGGACTCGGAGGACACAACACGACGGCGGTTCTCGGCTTCCTTGTGTTGGTTCGTCAGAAAGGAGGAACCACGACAAGAGGTGACTAAGGATTTTATTTCTCGAGAGCGATAGGGATAAACCACCGGAGAAAAGCGGCGGCGAAGGCGGCCCTAGGGTTGGCCGAAAATCGCAAGGGAGATAGGGAGAGGAGGGGGCCAAAAATTCTAGTCAGGAGATTAGGGTTTCGCGCCTCCCTTAAACTGTTATAAATAACTGATTAAGTTTTCGTTTAGTCCCTCGTATTAAACTAATCCATTAGTCAAACCTTTTAATCTTTTGCGACTGACTTTAAACATGGTAAAGTAATTAGTCGCGTGCCGAGAATTAACGAACAATAGTAAAATAACTAATTCGTTAATTGCTGTCTTAGACGTAAATAACATTTAATGTCTTTGACGCTAAATTAATCATGATGATTAATTAGAAATAATTAATTTATTAAACCAGTTAATAAATAAATAATTAATTTTTCTGCGAATTTGCCAGTTAATCAGGTAAGCGGACTTTGAAAACCCCGCTGCCTTCGGTGTAACTCTTACGGGTCTTGACCGGGTCGGGTTCTTGATTTAGTTGGGTCTGGACACCTAAATCCAACAAAAGCATAACTACATCTTATTACATATGTGTTACGTACAACTACATGCTCGTAGGAATTTGTTATAGGGTTCTTATTGTCCATATTGCATGCTAAGCACCTGTTACATGGATGCATCTTGTCGTATATTAGCCCTTCGTAACATAATCCTACCTACACATAATAAAAGGTTATCACCTGTCGAAAACTAAAACCATGATGATACTAGCACCAAAAACAACACCAAGATCTCAAAGTTATCAATTTATTTGCTAACGCAAATAATAATAGCAAAAAGATCTCAAAATAATCAACAAGAAGATTTGAAAATTATTAATTTCTTTGCTAAAATTTATCAATTTATTTCTACATTATACAACATATAAATACCATATTGAAGCTACAAATCTACAACGTTAGTTTTAATGTTTTAATGTTTTAATGTTTCGATTTTAGCTTTAGTGTTGTTTTAATGTCTACCTTATTATCGTGTACTTTAAAAACAATCCAAACATTCTTACAAAAACATTTTTAAAAAGTTACAAAAAAGAAAAGGAAAATTAGATTTAAATAATCCCAGTAACCGGTTGTTCCGGCAAATCATAATGATTTGGGGTTGATACCAACGGGCTTAAAATCGGAGCTCCGATTGACAAATCGGTTCAAGTTTGAGCAAATCGCAAAATTACAGAGGGTGGTCTTCTTCATCGTCACTGTGTTCTTACTTTATCCTTTAAATTGTCACCAAATTGTATCAAATCACATCACATTTGAACCGATTATTGATTTCTAGCAATATGATATCTTCTATTTTGAATTTAGTTGAGAATTGAGTAGATCGCAAAAATTGAAAGCCGGATTTTGTTTTCATACCCATCAGAATATCTTATTATTCGATCAAATCTTCTCTTAAGATCCTTTGCCATCATTTATTCTATAGGTAAATAGAAAAAACATTCGCCGTGGTTGATGTCGGTAGTCGGTGTAGAAGAAAACAGAAAAGGTGGGCTCTGGAAGTGATAGGCTGTGAGGAAGAAGAAGGGATACGGAAAAGGGCACCAGAATTTCATTTTATTCAAGATCGGAATTTGATTTATAAAAAGGAATTAAAAAAAATCTTATGTGGAAAAACATATTAAAAAAAATTATTAAATGTCATCATGCCATGTCAGCACCTATTTAACGGTGTTAAAAAAGTCAACGGCGGGTCCATTAAAAAATATGAATGAAAGTTGAGACTGTTGGGAAGGATATTCAAATATGGATTATTGTTGGCCAATAGTCAAAAGTTTGATGAAATTGGATTATTTAAATCAAATTTTCCTAATATTAAAGGGCTTTTAAGCTAATGATACATTGGTATAAGAGTTTATCTTCAAGTTGTGAAGGTTTAGCTCTTTGATGGACAAAAGAAATATTATTAATTTTTTTTATCTCTATTATTATTTACTATAGATTAAAAAATATACAATTATGAAAATTATGTTGTTTATAAACCTTCGATTGCCAAGATCCTTAAGGACATTAAATATATGAGTTTTTGTGGTTGAAAAATATGATGAATATATGAAGTCTTTAGATTGGGTTGCTCGGACTTGTTTGTGTTTTTCTTTGTTTATGGGGTTGGCTTTTCTAGCTCCTTGCACCATGCTACATGGCGTTTAATAAAGAGTGCTTATATAGACACCCACCCATTTGCTAAATTCACCCATTTCCTACGGTCGTTTCGCTCCAAACGGTCGTTTCAAGGTCGTTTCATCTAAAACGGCCGCCACATGTCGCGACGACGAAACCTTAAAATTCAGGGGTCCCCCTTTTTATCGGCCGTTTCATCCGAAACGATCGCCGAACGATCGTTTCATCCGAAACGACCGTTGATTTATGGTGGATTTAGTAAAATGGCTTGGTCGATATAGCCAAGCCCTTAATAAAAGTTTTGCTGTGTAGAAAAAAAAAGTTTAAATTATTTAGAATATGTTCTTGATGATGTATCCGATATGACGTGTTTCATCATTTTGCTCCGCAATGTACTTGAACTCTAATAGTTTATCAACCAATCATGTTTTGCCACCACCTGTAAACTAGAACTATCTCCTTTCCAAATTCACCACTATTTGATTTACCTTTGTATGAAAGTCACATGATTTTCTTTTGAACCTATTCTGTCTTGTTCTTTTTTTCTTTTTAAAATAAATTTTTTATATCAGAAAGGTACAATTTGATATATATTGTCTTCTACTTAACCAGTGTTACACAACAGTATTTTAAATCAATCTTACCTTTTCTATTTAAAATAAATAAGAACCCAATATCATCTCTCTTTATAAACTTAAACTAAGGATACTAACAATATCTCTATCATCTTTCACTTCTCTCACTTATTTTTTTCCAACTCAACGTCACATCAGCACCCCACACTTCCCTCACTTTCACTCCCAATACCTTCACATCACTTTTCCAACCTCTCACTTTTATTTTAATATTATTTTATTTAATGAAATAAAAATAAATAAAACCAAATTGTATACAAATTTTTTAGAATAATCAAACACATGTCAATGCAAATGAATAAAAAGTAAAAAGAAAATTGAATGTCGAGATTTGTTTTACATGTGAAGTTGAAGGGTCAAACTATGTAAACTTGAAGGGTCAAACTAAAACTTTCAATTCATTCTGAGGAACGTATGAATGTGTTTACAAACCAGAGTTTAATCGATCTTAACCCCTTCAAAACTATTCGAATCACAAATGTTTACACCGTTGCGATCGAAATCAAACAACGATTCAAAGTACAGCAGAACCTCTATAATTTAATACTCGATAAATTAATAACCTCGATAAAATTAATAATTTGTCTGGTCCCAATTGGGACCAGTACAAAATTGGATCACAATCGACAAAATAATAACATAATAATTTTTTTGAAACCCCAATGTAATTATATTGGTCTCAACGAAACTATAAATTAATAATTACTAAAATATTCCAAAATTATAGGATTGTCTAGTAAAAAATGAATCTATAGTCACTTGTTTTTTTTTTGTGAACTTCAAATCTATATTGAGTTCATCTTTAAATCTCTTTATTGCACTTGAGAGTTGAGGCACAGTATTCTCGTATTGCAACAAAAAGTTGCAATGCTTCTTCCTAAGTGACAGGTTATAAATGTATTGAATCATCAGCAACTTCATCATCAACCGGATTATGATTAGTATCATTAGACATTTTATAGCGATCAATCTAGATCTATATACATTGAACTTGACAAGTTCATTAATGTGTGAATGTACATGGGAATTTTGAAGGTCCTTGTTTCTGTTTTTTTCAAATAGGTAAAGTGAACGGATATAAAAACTTTAAAGGTCGATACATTAATTTGAGAGTTCCTCATGAGTATAAGCCAACTCTTTAAATTAATAATTTATTAATTTATCAATATAATAATATCTCACTAAATTAATAAAATATCTCGGTCCCAACATTATTAATTTATAGAGGTTTTACTATAGATATATTGTTGATATGTTTCGGTGAAGATCTGAAAAACCAAACTCGAACACGGTGACGACGAGCGATGAAGATGAACTGTGATGCGAATCAACTTAATTGTATCAACATTGAAGTTGATTATATTAGTAGACTCGAATCAGAATACCGAATATGGTGAATTTTTTTTGTTGTTAAATGTTGAGTCATTAACAAGCTGCCATTGTTGAACAAACCTGAGCTCAGGGAATATTTGATGAAAATTGAAAGGGGAAAGTGCGGTGGGCGGTGTCCGAGCAAGCTACTGAAGTTGATTCACCGCGGCCCACCCAGTGGTGACACCGCGATCCCCACGGCCCGCAGGCCAGAGTGGCAGTACCCTTCAGGGCATGTGTTACGTGCATCCTAATAATCGAAGAGGATAGATTCATAGATCTCAAAACTCTTCTAAAACAGGTTATACAAGTATCATGCGGGTCAAGATCTCAAAACTCTTTTAAAACAGGTTAGACAAGTATCATGCGGGTCAAAGCAGATCCATTCCATTGTGAGGACTAAATAAAATAGTTATGTGATTAAAAGAGCTGAACTGATGAGGGTTTATCATGGAATTCGATTGCCAAATAATGGGCCTGTTTTAACGCATCTGATGTATGCCGATGATGTGGTTTTTTTGGGTGATTGGTCGGTCGGTAATGTCAAAAATCTGGTCAGGCTCCTACGGGGTTTTTATTTAGTGTCGGGTTTGAAAGTAAATTTAAAGAAGAGCTCAGCCTATGCTATTGGTTTGGATGAAGGAAGGATGAATTGTATGTTGGATATTCTAAAATGCAAGAAGAGTGAGTTTCCTTTTGATCACCATGGTTTGAAGATAGGTGCTAATATTAATATATTAAGGAAGTGGAAATTTGTAATCGACGTATTTGAAGGAAGACTTTCTAAATGGAAAGCTAAAACGCTATCCATGGGAGGTAGGGTGGTTCTAATAAAGTCGGTTTTGAACGCACTGTGCGTGTACTATTTCTCGATCCGCACCAAATATGTTATTGAGCACTTGGAAAAAATCAGAAGACGGTTCTTTTGGGGTGGAAATTCGGATATACGGAAAATGTGTTGGGTTCCATGGAACAAGGTGACGACATCTAAGGAACTAGGGGGCTTAGGTATTGAATGCTTAAAAGAAGGAAACATGGCTCTTTTAGGAAGATGGTGGTAGAGGTTCAAAGTAGAAAAAAATAGCTTATGGAGGAAGACGGTTTGGGCCATTCATCAAATAAGAGGTCTGGAATATGATTCCGGTCAGCCTCACGGCTCCTGGAGCATGGGGAAATATTGCAAAAATAGAACGCGATCTTTAAGGTTTTGGGATCTCGGGTGAAAAGTTAATCAAAGGTGTTGTGGGATGTGGTAAGGATATCAGATTTTGGGTAAATCCATGGCTTGGGGAACTTCCTCTTGCAAGGAGATTCCCTCGACTATCGGTGCAGGAGGATAAGTGAAAATGGATAGGATCAAACGATGACTGCTATAGTGTAAAGGGGCTGAGAAATATGATTCACAGGCAGCGAATTCAGGTACCTTTTTATGCTTTTCCATGGAATAAGTGGCTGCCACAAAAAGTAAACATTTTGGCATGGAGAGTGGAGATGGGACGTGTTCCAACAAAAGTTGCGCTTATGTCAATAGGCCTTCAAATTGGTAACTCTACATGTATGCTATGTGGGTTCTTGGAGGAATCAGTTGAGCACTTGTTCTTCTATTGTAGGGTGGTAATGGAGGTTTGGGATAAGGCGCCGAGATGGTGCGGCGTGGACTTGACTGGTGCAACATCAGTTACAGAAGTCATTTTCTATGAAGGGAGGGTGTAAGGATCTGCCTTTAGGAAGAAATTAATACAAGGAGTTGTGTTAGTGACAATCTGGAACATATGGAGGTGCAGGAATGAATTGGTGCTCAAAGGAATAAATACAAGTGCCGAAAGAATTCTAGAAGAAATTAAGGTGTTGGAGTTTCTTTGGATGTCAAGAAGAATGAAGAAAATAGTTTTACAATGGCCCCAGTGGTTTACTTTTGATGTCGGTTAAGATGTTGTAATAGTATTTTTGAAGTTGTTTTTTGATGGTTTTTCCTCAGTTTATATGTTCGAATGATTTGTATGGGGTTTTAGCCACTTACTAGCCCCTAGTAATATAAATATTTTTGCCGTTAAAAAAAAAGTTATGTTACGTCACATAACACGCGTCCAACCATACACCATTTCCATTCACAAACTTCTTTATTTTTTTTGTTAGAAAAAGAAATATTATTGAAATAGCTAACAAGAAGCTAGTGAAGAGTAAAACAAACTTCTCTTTTATTTAGTCCGAAACAACAAACATAAAAAGTAAAAATTCAATTCAACAACAAACGTTTGGGATTCTCATATATAAGCATAAGGTTCGGAATCCTGTAAAGCATACCAGACATGTCGGGAGTGTGGTCGACTGAATAACTTTGCTCGCTGGCTGCTGCTTCGATAGCGACGGCCTTATCGGCGGCCGGTATCTCCAGGAGTCGTGTAAGCTTCTCAACGGAATCTTCGCCCACAGAAACAAGCTTCTCAAATTTGGGAGCTGTAGAGACCAGGAAAAACAATCAATATCAGTATAATTCAAAATCGTAATCAAAACTCAAAGATAGTATCCTACCATTTTCAACCCATTTCAATGGTAATTCTGCACCCCTAGGAATGGAATCACGCTTGACGAAGAAGAACTTCATCTTCCAATAGTGGTCATTATGAGAAGAACGAGGTATCAATTGGGATTTGGAAGAGCGGGCTTGGAGGATGAAACGGATGCTTCCATGGGTTCTCAGCTGATAGGGAGAACAAACTTCAGGAATCCCCATGTCCAGATTCCTGGAATGGTTCAGACTGTCCAGGGAAAATAGGATTCTCCAGACCATTGGCATGGTCTGGGAGTAGCTGAGGCCAGTGATCTCAAAGAACTCGTTCACGATGTCGGGTAAGGGGTATGACATTCCGAGAGAGAAGGGGTAGAAAAGAAAACAAACCCAGGTAGTGGACATGCAATCGGCTTTAATTCTGGGGTCGAATCTGCGAAAAATAGCGAAAGGGGGGAACAAACCAGAGTTGTACGTTCAGAGCTTTGATGTCATCATTGTTAAAGGAACAAGCTTCCTATTCGCAGGGAATGACGTATCCCTAGTCATGAAAGTCATCAACTGCCGAAGCGATCGACGAGGAAGACGAGCGGGTGGTTTTCTTGGCCATGGCCGAAAACAGGGAAGAAATTAGAAAGGAGAAGAGAGGAAACTAATCTGTACAAGCAGAGGAATCCCTAAGGGTTTTCGGAAGAAGATGAAAGCAAATGGGGGTAATTTGTTGGTATTTAAAAGAAGTAATGATGGTAGTCACTTCGCATGGGGGGCCGTAAAAAAGTCAAATCCCAACTGAATTTACTGTCAAGATGCCGTGAAAACGGGATATTCGAATTCCGCCAGCTATAGATCTTATCGACAACTGTCGAAATTCAGGGGCAATTGTTAGGGGTTGATTTTCAGGATGCTCTCTAGGAAGCTAAGACTATTCGGGAATCCGAAAATGACTTGGGAATCCTACTAGCTCAGGCATCCTGATTTACTAATATTCGCTAACCTCTGTTTTTTCCTTGTATTAATTGATTGCAGGTGATGTTGAACGACCAACTACTTCCTGAAGAATCCTCTAGCTATTGAACGACGTGGACCAAGTAGACGCATAGTGGTTTAACGGTCAAGTTAGTTAGAGAGAGAGATCCCGGGAATCCCGAAGAGTTAGTTATCAATGTAACCGATATATAATAGAGGTTATGATAAATTTAGGAAGACACACAACTCACTCACACTAGAACTCTGATTGCATACGATTATTGTAACACTTAGTTTGATCGATCATACCTCCACAAGAGTTGTAATCCTCATTTTCGTATTAATAAAACTACTAGGCAGCAGGATCTTTAGGCCGGCTTCCGAGGTTTTTGGCCAGGATTCCTAGAGGAAACTCGAAGGATTCTGGATTTTCCCTCGTTACATCCTTGTGTCGATACTCATATTTTGATACATTGTCATCCTTGTCAATAAGCACACTACCTCACTTACAAAGTTTGGATCACTTAATCATTTCGGTGATTTTTGACCAAAACAGATGCTTAATGTGTTAATACTCGAAAACTGAAAAATAGTTTGTTAAACTTTTAACCATTAAAATTCAACCAAAACCAAAAATTTCTATCTTATATTCGAGTCCACCAAAACTACTAATACAAATCAAATCCATTGTCTAGCAAATCTAAGACCTATCCTATCTGCATGCACCTCATGTTTAACTTGAGGCATAGGCTTAGTAAAAGGATCTGCTAGATTTTGATCTATATGAATCTTGCTTATTATGATGTCACCACGTTCCAGAATCTCACATATATAATGGAACTTCCATAGAATGTGCTTCGTGCTTTGATGTGACCTTGGTTCCTTTGCCTAAGCAATAGCACCAGTGTTGTCACAAAACATCTCGATCGGCTTTTGTATGCTCGGCACAACTTCTAGATCAGCAATGAACTTCTTCATCTAAGCAGCTTCTTGAGCAGCTTCAGATGCCACTATGTATTCCGACTCTGTTGTAGATTGCGCTACTACTGATTCTTTGGTACTCTTCCAAGTAACCGCTCCACCGTTCAAGGTAAAGCAATATCCCGTCTGCGATCGAGAATCATCTTGGTCTGTCTGAAAACCTGCATCAGTGTAACATCTTACACCAAGTTCTTTCTCTACTCCTCCATATATCAGAAACATGTCCTTAGTCCTTCTCAGGTACTTCAGGATACCTTTCACAGCAATCAAGTGACTCTCACCAGGGTTCTGTTGATATCTACTTGTCATACTTAGGGCACATGACAAGTCTGGTCTAGTACATAGCATATCATACATTATGGGACCGATTGCAGGTTCATATGGAACTCTTTTCATATCATTAATCTGTGTTTCTGTCTTGGGACATTGATGTTTATTTAGCACGGTTCCATGTGCCATGGGCAGGAGTCCTTTCTTGGAATCTTGCAGCGAGAAGCGTCGTATAACCTTGTCACCGTTTCGATCTATCTCTATAGATATTTATTCCTAATATATAGGCGGCACTACAAAGATCCTTCATTGAAAAACATCTCTTCACCCATGACTTCACGTCTTGAAGCATAGGTATATCGTTTCCAATGAGCAATATGTCATCTACATATAGGATCAGAAAAGTGACAAAGCTCCCACTTGCCTTCTTATAAACACATGGTTCATCTTCATTTTTTACAAAACCGAACTCTTTGATTTTCTGATCAAAACGAAGATTCTAGCTTCGAGATGTTTGCTTCAATTCATAAATGGATTTGTTCAATTTGCATACCTTATTAGGTTCTTCGGATCTACAGACATCTTCTTCAAGATGTCCATTTAGAAACGCGATCTTGACATCCATCTGCCATATCTCATAGTCATAATATGCAGCTATGGAAAGTAGAATCCTAATAGATTTGAGCATGGCTACAGGCGAAAAAGTTTCCTCATAATCAATGCCTTGAGTCTGAGTAAAACCTTTTGAAACTAGCCTAGCCTTATAGGTTTGCACATTGCCATCCATGTTGGTTCTCAAATTAAAAACCCATTTACTTCCTACAACATGACTATCGGGTGGAAGCTCAACCAAATCCCAGACTTGGTTGTCATACATGGATTGCATCTCAGTGCCCATGGTTTCAAGCCATTTGTCAGATTCAGAACCTGAGGCTGCGGCTTTATAGTTAACGGGTTCTTCCTGATCTACTATTAGAACATCATGAATTCCCAGATACCTTTCTGGTTCATGACGATCCCGAGTACTTCTACGGACGCCTTGTGTTATTACCGGTTGTAACATCCCAAATTTTAATAGTTAAATTTCCCGTCAACGTCTAGTCAATTAAATTCCATTTCGTAGTTAAAAATCTCCCTAAGTATTTGTAAGAATTACCTTTAAGTGTAAATAGGGGGTTTTATGTGTAAATTGGCACTTTAGTTAAAATATAACTAATTATCTAAAATGGAGGGACCAGAATTGTAAATAGCCTAAAAGAAAATAAACAAAAAGGAAAAGAAAGAGGAGGAGGTCATACATACGACTTGGAGCTCGACCTCCATCCTCCTTCTCCCCCAAATCTCGAAAATCCTGCAAATTGGAGGCTTTGGGCTGCAATTTTTGTAATCAAACACAAATTGGAAGAGTTTTTATCTTCCCAAACTCAATTTCACATCAAGTAAGTGAAACCCCCATATGTTGCACGCTAGGTCTCGAAAATAAGGGGCTAGAAATCTGCAATTTCTTTATATATTATGAATATAGTGTTGTTAGGAACCTCATATGATGCCTAAATCTCTAAATTGATTGACAATTTGTAATGTAGTCACCAACTTCTTGTGCTTGAAGCCCCATGTATATGATTACTTAAGAAAGTCATGAAATCAGTTCTATGGCTTGATTCCTTGCATGATTATGTGTCAATTGATGAAATTGTTTAATTGATGATGGGTTAGAGGTGATTTCACCTAAACCTTGTTAAATGGCTAAGTGGGAGGTTCAAGGGAATTGGGTTATATGTGTGCATATAAGTATGCACACAAGGTGTTTGATGAAATGCCTAAAAGAGTCAAAAGGTGATAAATGCAACAAATTTGCTTGTATTGATGTTGGATGACTATAGAGAGCTACAAGTTCACAAAATTTAACCAATTTGATGATACTATGTGCATTAGCTAGCATGGATAATGTATGCCTCTAGTGGTCATGTTGATGTTAATGAATTCATGTGGCTAGATGTAAATTTGATGAACATGCTTGATTTTCCATCCTTGTGGATTTGTAAATATGTATGAGTAGCGTAGAAATCATGTTATTGAAATGTGATAAAAGTGCTACTATGATTAAGGTCCTAACATTGTTAGTGACCCATTAGGCAATCAAGGTGATCAAGGGAATAACTCCGGAATTGGTGGAAGCGGTGGATCAAGCTCTAAAGGTAACATTATTTATGTTACATGTAGTAGATAAGTAAATGTGTATTTACATTTTAATAGAATAAACTATGAATTGTGTAAATGGGTGACGAATGGTTCTAGGAACCATGAATCCCAAAGCCAAGGGGTTCTCCAATGACAAACTCGACCATAGAAAAGATTCAGATGAATCATATAACGAATGAAAGTTACAATGGCGGAAATGGGCTTATAGAATCCATGCCAAGTAACAGGAGAAAAGGAATAAAAAATGGTTATAGAACCATAGATTCCAAGGCTTATATGTGGTCGAGTTAAGCATTGGGGTAAACCAAAGGCAAGGACCCGTCTTAACGGGTCAAATATTGGTACAAGGATCATTTGGATATCAACTAAAATGATTAGTTGAACCAATGATAGGAAAAATGAATTATATAAATCGTGTCAAAAACTTAAATGTAATGGTAATGTGTAGGCAAGACTCATAACGAAAGCGTAGCACTAGTTGTGAGTATACATACAAAGACTATGAGGTCATATTTCTTGCATTGTGTTTTTAGTTGTAAATCCTATGCATGGGTGGTTTCTGGATGGTAATCTTTGAGGTTACGTCCAAGCTATTCCTTAATGGGTCAAGCGGGTCGTAGAGTCCCGTTTTGTACAAATCATGACTGGCCGAAATTGGCCAAATCCCTGGAAACTGGGCTCCAAGCGTATCGCTTGGAGCCACCTACTTAGTAGGTGATACGCTAGCAAGTTCAGGAGTATCGCTTGGGACTTGAACTAGTCCAGGCGATACGCCTAGAACCTATGAGTTCAATGTTGTTGTTTTTCTTCTTTGTTAGCTGTTACTTTTAATTGTTATGCAATTTAAACTCAGTATTGAAAGTGAGTGAATTGCAGGTAAGGCAAAAGCTTGACGGGTACTCATCAATGCTAAGGAGCACCGATCATGGGATAGCTAATGACTAGTTCCGTACTTTTTGGTTTATAAATCATGTAAATATTATTTAACAACTTATGAACGTCAATTACTACCTAATGATATATTTTGTAAAAATTTAAGCCCAAGTGTTGGGTTGTAGGGTTGTTAACTATGTATTTGAACAAAAATTTTCTGGGACCAACTTGAATGTTAATAACCGTTGTGTTTTAGCATCAAATTGAACATGGGTGTTACAATTTGGTATCAGAGCCATGGTTTGAGAGAATTAAGTACTCGGGGAGTACTTGAGCTCAAACCTTGTGCTCAGGGAAATGGGAAAAAGTGATCGGTTCGAGCTTGATGAAGCGTCCGGGTAAAGTACACAACCATAAACTGAATTTTTCATATTGTGTTTAAATAGAAATCATAGTTCCTATATGCCGGTAAAGGCAAGTCATTAGCTATCACTCGGGGAAACGCACGGGGAGGTGTGTCACACCTGAACCGGGAAGTGCGTGAGTGAAGTGTCCCAGGTAGAAGCGGGGTAATGCTACGGCTAGAAACCTCGTATAAACCTGTGGGGAGATATTGGCCACGACCAATATAAATTATGCGTGATTAAAGTGTCCCATGTAGAAGCGGTGTAATGCTAAGGCTAGAAACCTCGTATAAACCTGTGGAAAGTTATTGGCCGTGACCAATATAATGTATAAGAACCTTGCTGCGGGTAAGGGTAAATAAAAGCTATTAAGCTAATGAAAAAACTTTGTTCTGTAGATCAATAGACCATGATGGCGGTGATCTTGCAGAGGAGCAGAGACAACGGGCTTTGAATGCCCAAATCTCTGAAGAAGTGGGAAATGCCATTCACGCAGCTATTCCCAAGTATGTGCATAAGATCTAGGAGGATCTACTGAGTACCTTGAACACAAAGTTCGAGGAATTGAAGAATGCCCTCCTAAATAAAGGGGAGGCAAGTACGCCAAAGAAGAAGGGGAGTTCCTTCAAGGACTTTATGGCGTGTAAACCCCCGTAATACACGGGTGATCCTGACCCGATAGCCAGCCACCGATGGGTGACCAATGTGGAAGGGGTAATCAAAAGAAGCCATTGTGAGGCTGCAGATCAAGTCATCTTTGCCACGGGTCTACTAGTAGATCGGGCAAAAGATTGGTGGGACGCAAAGGTCATAGAAAAGGGCCAAGAGGTGGCAGACGCCCTAACTTGGGCGGAATTTAAAAAATTATTTCTCGAGCACCACTGCCCACCCTCTACGGTCAACGAGTTGAAACAAGAGTTCCTCAAGCTAGAGCAAGGGGATACTCAGACAGTTGATGAGATCACCGGTATTTACCTTGATAGGGTAAAATTCTGCTCGGATGTGCTACCCACTGAAGGGGCACGAATGTTCTTTTACCGAACATGTTGAAGGCGAAAATAAAGAATTTCATGCCTTTAGACCGGTTCACCACGGCGAAACAAATGATTAACGCCGCTCGGGCGCGAGAAATGGATGTAATTCGGGAAGAAGCCCAAGAGGCAAGAAAGCCCACTGGGGGGAATCCACATCCTCCCAAGAAGCAAAAGGTGGGTGACTCGTCCAAGAAAAATGACACTAGAGGGGGCGGTTCAAAATGTAAAGTTTGTGGCAAGGGGCACCCGGGAGAGTGCATATTCAAAGACTGCTCGTGCTTAGAGTATGGCAGGAAAGGCCACGTTATCTCCAATTGCCCGTCTGAGGAACCACGATGTTTCAACTGCTACTAGAAGGGGAATAGGAAATCTGAATGCCCTAAACTCAAGAAGGAGGGGGCAAGAAGTGGGGCGAAAGGGGAAGTGCCGAAAGCTACGGGCTGGGCATTCCAAATAACGGCCGAAGAAGCCAAATCAGACCCCAACGTGCTGGCAGCTACATTTCTTGTTAATTTGATACTTGCTCACGTATTATTTGATACGGGAGCTAATAGATCATTTGTTTCATATGATTTTATTAATCCTTCGTTTATAATTTAAAAATTACATGTACTAGAGGTAGAAATAGCTAATGACAAAAGTATTCTTGTTTTTGATGTATGCCGGGGATGCAAAATCTCCATCGATAACGAAGAGTACTTGATAGATCTCATTCCAATGGCGATGAGAGAATTCAAGGTGGTTGTCACACCCCCAGATTAACCACTAACGGAGTTTATACCGTTAAGGGGTGCGACCAGACCAGGACCACAACCATTAGTTACAAATACTAAACGAATCAGAGTAAAGTCCAAACATTAAAAATAAAAACCGTTTAACAGTACGCAGCGGAAAAACATTATCTTTAGCACTAACCACGTGCTTTACAAGATCATTGTATTAAATTCCCAATTAAGTTTAATCAAAAACAAAGGTCTTCATGTGCCATGCCAACCCGCTCCGGATAATCCTCAGCGATCTGCAAAAGTTTAAACCACGCAAGTGTCAACCTAACGGTTGGTGAGATCATAGTGGGCTTGTCATGCAGTGGCCCGGTCTCATAAATCATAATCGTGTAAACGTATTCTTATGTACAATTTATTTGTGAAAAGCAATGCTTGTGATAACCAAAATCATAGTATTGAGGTTTAGTAAAAGTATTGTCCGTAACCTACGTTATCGGGTATGTACTAGTCTTGTATAGTTAAAGTGCTCAACCGATATCGCGGGTAGCTAATCCGTTGTTCCATGCACTAAGGAAGTTTGTACCAAAGCTGACTATTATTGTAGTGGCCGTGCCATCAGGTTTTGCGGACCTACGTCATCGCGGATTTGCCTCCCCCGTGTCCTCTCGGGATCACGGTCAGATAGGCTGATATTGTACCTCCGTGCACTCCCCGTGCCACGGGGCGGAGTTTGTCAAACTCCAGTAGATCTACCCAACATCCCCTCGCTTTACAATTAATGGTACAATTTAGTTGAGGACTTTTAAGTTTCAAGGCATCCTTAGAAATCATGTGATATCATGTGGTTTAGACTTTAACCTACGCTAGCCATACTAAAAAGGTTTACCGGATTCTCATGAATCTCAAAAGTGTTTTCAGTTTCGTTTCAGAAATAGTTGTTTAAGTAGTTCACAAGTGCTTCCCATAAAGCACTTCAAGTTCATCAAGTGGGTGCCGAGCACTCCAAGTTTTCAAGTTCATCAGGGAGGTGCATAGCACTCTCGAAGTTGTCAGCATTGTTTTTCATTTAGTTATTCGGTGTGACCCAAACGGGTTCACGGTAATCTGGTTAGTGACACTCACCTTTGGTTGCACTACTACACTTGCTAATAATCCAAGTATTGCTTATCGAAGACCTATGAACACGTTTAGGTCTTAAGTATTAGTTTTGTGTCTAATCTTTACTTAACGTCACTATGGCCCATAACATAGCACGTTGGAACTACGACACGACATACCGACACACGACACCGATGGTTGATCATAAACAAGGGTTCATATACATCAGAAATCAAAGCATGTATCATCATGGCATAATCATGTAAGTCATGGTATAACATTCAAATAAATTGCACAAGTTTGGATTCTGGTCACAATTTCGCTAGCAGTTTCGCTAGGCAGTTTCGCTGTGTGCACGGGTAGCACTTTCGCTAGGCAATACCCGATGACACAGTTTCGCTAGGCTAGTTTCGCTCGAAACTGTTGGCACAGTTTCGCTAGCCTAGTTTCGCCCGAAACTGGTTTGAACTTTCGTTCAGGGAATTTCGCTCGGTAGTTTCGTTCGGACAAGTCTGGTTGGTTTACCCGGCGACACTACAGTTTCGCTACATAGTGTCGCTGGATGAAGATATACATAATTTCGCTACATAGTTTCGCCCAGAGAACAGGCTAGTTTTGCTAGTCCCGAAAAACACATAAATCAGCCTAAAAATCAATCTAACAGCTTCCATATTTCATGTGATTCAATATTTAGCAGGTATGATCGTTTACCAACACAAATCAGTAAGCTTTAACACCTTAAACATGGGTTTTCATCATCAAATCACCAAAAACACATTTTAAACCTAAAATGACTAAAATGGCATAAATCTTCATTATGGTTGGATTTCAAACGTAAAGTTACTGACTTTATGATAGATCTAGCATTCCTAAGCAACATATCAGAAGATCAAGTGATTACATGAAGATTCAAGCATGCTTTTTAAGAGAAACACATAGAAAAGCATAAATAAAGGTTTTTGAGACTCACGATTCGATCTAGGATCCAAATAGATGTTGTCTCGAGGCTGAGATGGTGTTTCTTTGGTGGTTTTCTCGGCTGACCAGATTCCAGGAGAGTGAGTGTGTGTGTTTGAGAGAAATGGTGCAACAAATGGGACAACTAGGGCTTTATGTTATTATATATCAGAGGCTAGTTTCGCTGGCTAGTTTCGCTGGCCAGGCGAAACTGTCTCTGATTTCATGAGATCCAATAGTTTAACCGACTACCGGGCGACACTATAGTTTCGCCCGTTAGTTTCGCTGGAAACCAAGAAAGGCAAATTTTCATTTTATTCCTAATACTAAATCATGCGTTTTCATCACGTTGCACATAATGACAATACATAAATAATCACATAACACATATGGACGGGTTCGGTGATCAACCAAAGGACGTGGACGTATTCGGCCTAGTTAAGCATTAGTTACTAAGTTAACACTTATAACGTAACTAACGGAATTGTCTAACGGAAGTAAACCTTGAAATTCTCGGATGTCACAGTGGTGGTGGGGATAGCTAACCCGCAACCACGCAAAGGTCATATGTGACCAGAAGGCGATAGAGATATCTTCGCCAAAGGGGAGCAAAGTCACCATTCATGGTGAAAAACAAAAAGTCCCGATTATATGCTCATTGATGGAAGCTAGGAAGCTCATGATGCACGGGTGCCAAGCCTATTTGGCTATGGTGGTGGATACTAGAATTCAAGGTCTCGCGATAGACGACTTACCCATGGTGTAGGAATTCACGGATGTATTTTCGGATGATTTACCAGGGTTACCACCTGATCGAGAGGTGGAGTTCAAAATTGACTTAGTGCCAAATGCTAAGCCGGTGGCTAAAGCACCATATAGGTTGGCACCAGCAGAACTACAAGAATTAAAGACCCAAATCCAAGAGTTGTTGGATAAAGGGTTCATACGTTTGAGTGTCTCTCCGTGGGGAGCACCGGTGTTATTCGTGAAGAAGAAGGAGGGTAGCATGCGGATGTGCAAAGACTACCAGGAGTTAAACAAACTCACAGTGAAGAATAGGTACCCACTGCCTAGCATTGATGACTTATTCGATCAGCTTCAAGGGGCAAAATGGTTCTCGAAGATAGACCTACGTTCGGGGTACCATCAAGTGAAGGTGAAACAGGAAGATGTTCCCAAAACGGCCTTCAGAACAAGATACGGCCGTTATGAATTTTTAGTGATGTCCTTTGGACTCACTAATGCACCTGCGGCTTTCATGGATCTCATGAATCGTGTGTGTAAGCCTATGCTAGACAAGTCGGTGATTGTGTTCATTAACGACATTCTGGTATACTCCCGAGACGAAGCGGAGCACGCTAAACATTTATGGTAGGTACTAAAAAGATTAAGGGAGGAAAAGCTATATGCAAAATTCTCCAAATGTGCCTTCTGGTTAAAGGAGGTGCAATTCCTAGGCCATGTAATTGGCGCCGAAGGGGTTAGGTGGATCCGGCAAAGATTGAAGCTGTCATCAAATGGGAACCCCTAAAGAATCCGACGGAGGTGCGGAGTTTTCTAGGGTTAGCGGGCTACTATCGGAGATTTATTCAAGGCTTCTTGAAGATAGCCCTTTGGGGTTATATAACAAATTATCACTTTAAACACGAGTATGCAACGGAATTAATCCTATGAATTAATCTAACTAACCGGTTAAAGAACCTGTACCTTTTTAGCTCGGCAAGAGAAGAACCTTTAGGATTTGAAGTAAATCCCTCTACGTTCGCACACACGACACATCGATGTACATATGCTAGTACTCAATCACGAACTCCTCTTGATGTAGGCTTTGGTCGAACCACACAAGAAATCGAAACCCCTAGGGTTTTTTCTTGTTTGCCGAAAATTAGAGAGGAAAAGAGAGAGATTAGGGTTTGCACTTTTATCAGATAAAATCCAGCAACTAAACCTTAAACCCATAAGGTTTATTTATAGGGTTTAGGAATCTTGATGAACAAGTTAGGGATTGGGATAGGGCTTCACGAAATTTCGGCCCTAAGGCCTATCCCAAGCCTTTTCCTAATTGTAATCAAATTACAACTCTCTCTAATTTACAACTAACACCCTTGTTAACAATTAACTGTTAGTTTTTAACGACCCCTCGTTAAATATTCGTGATAAATATTAATTAACTAATTAATTAATACAAATACATTAGTGTCGAGACGTGTAACCCCGTAGGCTTAAATACTTTCCGGACATACGCTTATTAATACGTGATCATATCCCTACAGCTCCCACTTGAGCTCGTAGTAATAAAGGTAATAACATTGGTTAGCGTCTAGCAACACGTCAATGCTCCCGGAAATATTTAAGTACAGTTTCTCAAAGTGTATTTAAATGGTACAGTCATTTACTATCCCTTTGTTACCGATACCGTTGTTAAATATGAATATGGATCAAGTCATTTCATACTTTAACGAATCTGTTTCTCATTCCATAACTAATTAAAGATTACCAAATTTAAAATTGAGACACATCTGGATTTCATTTGGGCACGGCCATGCAAACATCTTAATTAGTCCCAATGAGGGGCCCAGTGGTATCTGCTTCAACTTTTAAGCTGAAGGAACAAATCCTCTTGACTACACGTGTCCAGTCACATACTTCACTACACTTACTGAAAATAGCCCTTTTATACTACCTTATTCAGGATAGTTAGAACTATATCGAGTAGGTGCAATCCATATATGCATGACCTGCTTGTATCTCAAGTCTAAGGATAAGTAAAGCAACCATTTACGAATTTCACTCAATGACGACGATCCATAAAGTGACAATTCGCTAGTGGGGTAGTCCGATATGCATCCAATGAATATCATGTGAGTTTGGTGGGACCATCCATTATATATTCCAAGAATAATACCAATCACTCAGATTTGTCTTAGTTTAACTATATTCCCATATAGTTAATCGACAATGGACAATTTAGAATACTTGACAAGTACTCAAGGATTAAACATGCAAATATAGGACACAATTTTCTATTAAATGAAATCAAACATATCAAGTACTTTATTTCATTATATAAACAGAAATTGTTTAACATCCCTTATCCAAATACCGAACATCAGACATACATGATTTAACTAGCTAATTTAAGTCCCATGCCCTCGGCATGCCTTTCAAGCCTCGGCCTCGACAAAGCTTTCGTGAAAGGATCAGCTAAGTTAAGATCTGTGTGAACTTTGAGTAATCTGATTTCACCTAGTTCGATCTACTCACGAACATAGTGATATCTCCTAGCATAGTGTCTGGCGTCCTTCTGAACTCCAGGTTCTTTGGAAATGATTAATGCACCAGTATTATCACAGTACATATCATTAGGCAAGTTACTTGTAGGGATCACATCAAACCCACAAATAAACTTCCTTATCCAGACTGCCTCCATTGCAGCTTCCGAAGCAGCAATGTACTCAGACTTTGTTGCAGACATAGAAACTGTGGTTTGTTTCTTGCTTTTCCAATCCACGGCGCCTCCATTCAGAATGAAGACGTACCCAGACTGAGACTTCGTGTCATCTCTATCAGTCTGAAATCCAGCATCACAGTATCCGATCACTTTGAGCTCTTGATCTGGATTTCCCCCATATACCAAAAACAAATATCTAGTAGCCCGTAGGTACTTGAGAATGGTCTTAACAGCAGTCCAGTGACTTTCACCCGGATTCTGTTGAAATCGGCTAACGATATTTTGCGCAAACGCTATATCAGGTCTAGTGCATCTCACCGCATACATTATAGAGCCTACAACCGAAGCATAAGGAACTCTTTGCATACGCTTCACCTCATCAGGTGTAGAAGCACCTTGTTTGACCGATAGACCAAGCCCTTCCTGCATAGGTACTATACCACGCTTGGAATTCTCCATCTTGAATCGCTTCAAGATCTTATCAATATAAGCACTTTGACTTAGTCCAATCAACCGCTTAGTTCTATCTCTATAGATCTTGATTCCAAGAATGAATGTTGCTTCTCCCAAGTCTTTCATGGCAAAACACTTTCCAAGATGGAATTTTACATTTGCAACATTGGAATGTGTTTTCCTATAATCAATATGTCATCTACATATAAGACAAGGAAAGTAACATTACTCCCACTAGCTTTGCGATATACACATGGCTCATCGGGATTCTGAATGAAACCAAACTTTTTGATTTCTTCATCAAACCGTTTATTCCAACTCCTCGATGCTTGCTTTAGTCCATACATGGACCTTTGAAGCTTGCATACTTGGTTGGGATGTTCTGGATCAATAAACCCTTCAGGTTGATCCATATAGACTTCTTCATCCAAGTAACCATTTAAGAAGGCAGTCTTAACATCCATTTGCCATATCTCAAAGTCATAGTACGCTGCTATAGCTAAGAGAATCCTAATAGCTCTAATGTCAGCTACTGGTGAAAAGGTCTCATCATAGTCAACGCCAAAACGTTGAGTATAACCTTTCGCCACGATACGAGCTTTATAGGTGTGTTCATTTCCATCCATGTCGGTCTTCTTTTTGAAGATCCATTTACTCCCAACGGTCTTCGCGTTAGGAGGAAGATCAACCAAGTTCCAAACTTGATTATCTCTCATGGATTTCATTTCCACATTCGCAGCTTCAAGCCATTTGTCAGATTCCGGATCTGATAATGCAGCTTTGAAGTTTGGAGGCTCATCGAGATCTCCTGATACGTTATCCTCGGATTCGACTAGACAAATCCATCTATCCGGATTACGTACGATCCTTTCGGATCTACGAAGTGGAATCGTAATATCATCGACTTGAGGTTCATCACTTTGAACATCCCCCCCCCCCCCCAAGTTGATGATTGCTAGTTGTTTCAGAAGGTGACACATCTTCTAGTAGTTCTACAATTCTCCCACTGTTCTCTTGAGCTATAAAATTCTTTTAAAAGAATTCAGCATATCGAGCAACACGAACAGTATTTTCGGAAGGATTGTAAAAGTAGTAACCCATTGTTTCCTTTGGGTATCCTACGAAGATGCACTTAGTAGTCCTGGGTTGTAGTTTGTCAGGCGTATCACGCTTCACAAGTGCCTCACATCCCCAGACTCTTAAGTAAGACAACACAGGGACTTCTCCATGCCACAATTGATGCGGTGTCTTTTCAACCTTCTTTGTTGGAACCATATTTAGAACGCGTACAACGGTTTCTAGAGCAAAATCCCAAAATGATATTGGGAGAGTTGTAAGGTTCATCATCGACCTCACCATTTCTAGTAGGGTTCGATTCCTCCTCTCAGACACTCCATTATGCTGAGGAGTGTAAGGAGGAGTAAGTTGTTGGACAATTCCACACGCTTTAAGATAATTCTTAAACTCTTGGCTTAAGTATTCTCCACCACGATCCGATCGAAGGATCTTGATGGTCTTTCCGAGTTGATTTTCTACTTCGTTCTTGAACTCTTTGAATGTTTCAAACACTTCATGTTTATGTTTAAGCAAGTAAACATAACCATAACGACTGAAATCATCCGTGAAAGTCACGAAGTAGCTAGCACCTTTTCTTGACACATGTCTAAATGGGCCACAAACATCAGTATGAATGAGTCCAAGTAGTTCTTTAGCCCTTTGCGGCTTGTTCGGAAAGGGTTTTCTCGTCATCTTTCCTGAGATACAGGAAACACATTTATCAAATGTTCATCATTTGATTGTAAGATCCCTTCACGTTGAAGTCTTTCAATGCGGTTTTTGCCAACATGGGCAAGACGACAGTGCCAAAGATAGGTAGAGTCCAAACTAGTTTTGGCTCATTTGCTAATATTGTACATTGAATTATTTGAAACACAACCACGCATATCAATTTCATAAATGCCATCACAAGGAACAGCATCAAAATAACGAACATTATTTTTAGAAACTGAAATACCGATATTATTAAATGCATTAATAAATCCTTGGTTTTTCAACAAAGAAACTGAAATAACACATCTAGTGATAGAAGGTGCATAATGACAATTGTCTAATACAATGAATAACCCAGAAGGCAGAATTAAATGATATTCTCCTATAGCTTCTACAGCTGCTGGAAAACCATTTCCCACGTACAACTGCAAAGCTCCAGGCTCCAGTTTCCTCCTCTTTCTAAGACCCTGTAACGAATTACAGATGTGAGTTCCACAGCCAGTGTCATACACCCATGAATCACGGAAAATAATTTAATTGTGAAGATACCTGAAGTACTAGTCCCACTAATATTCTTTCTCTTCTTCATCAACTCAGCTAGATAGGTAGGACAGTTCCTCTTCCAGTGTCCAACTTCACCATAATGGTGACAAATCTGGTCTTTAGCCGGATGCTCTTTTGCGGCCGGAGGGGTTTGCTTGGTTTTAGGAACAAGCGTAACTGCCTTGCCTTTTTCCCTTACCATCATTCTTGCCCTTCGCCTTTTGCGGTCGTTTAGCCTTTTGGATCTTTCCCCCTTTGATCATAAGAACTTGGGGTGTTTCAGTGGCCTTCTTAGGAATCGTTTTTTCATACTCGACAAGCATAGCATGAAGCTCAGGTATAGTTTAGTCATACTATGCATGTTGTAGTTGCGCACAAAACCCTCAAAATCCTTCGTAAGAGATTTGAGGATCATGCCAACTGCCACAGCCTGATTATACCCATAATTGAGCGATTCTAATTTGTCAAAGTAGCTCTTCATCTTGAGCACATGACTACTGACCGATTTACCAGTTTCAAGCTTCAAGTCGTGGAGTTCCACAACTAGGTCGAACAATTCAACACCAGCTTGTTTTTCATACATCTTCTTTAGCTCTTTGATCATATCACAAGGTGTATGAAATTCGTATTGCTTCTGAAGATCGGGAGTCATACTCGAGATCATCATGCAAGCAACCTCATCGTATCTGCTATACTTAGCATTGTAGAACGCTTTCTCTTGCACAGTAGCATTAGCAGCTGGCTCGGTCGGCCAATGATTTTCAAAGACATCGGTCCTCCATTCAACTCTAAGGATAATCCTCAGTTGACGGTACCAGTCATTGAAGTTAGATCCATTAAGCTTTTCTCTTTCAAACATTTGACGAATAGCATGACCAACATTGTTTTGGGGAGGGTTTGTTGCCATCTACAAAACAAATTAAGTTCAAAAATCAGTATTTTCGATAATCTTTTCCTTAATAAATTTAATTACCCAATGTTTAAACACTTTAAACAATTAAGTTTATTAAGGCTAGGATCCAATTGACATGCCATCATTTCATCAGTTGATTGCTAGAAATGATGCATTCAAAAGGTAAGTGACGATCAATAATTGTACTCCAAGTACAATTCCTAGATTTTATGGGACCTACAAATAATACTTGTGAATCTTGCACCAAGTAATTTGTAGTCATGTTTCATCCCATCTTTTGCCACGGGCCAAGGGTCTCACCGCCTAGCTCGCTTTAAGTCGTCTAACTAAGAACGCACAAATTGTCCACCATTGTGTACCAATGAGTGGGAATTTGCCATGTAAATGCCATTTTACCATTGTGTACCAATGAGTAAGATGACATCCACAAGTGTCTTTTCCAAGGTGGATGGCAAAGACTTAAGTTTGGTTTGGGTCAAAACAATTTTGATGTGTGATCAAAATGTTATGTGTGAAGATTCATGCACATCTTCATCACATAATGTGTTTATAAAATTCTTAGTTTGTCTTCCAAGTCAAAAGAGCTCGGTAGCTCCATTTGCAACACACAAAGAAGCGTAGGGGTGAGGTTTGTGCACTTTTGCAATTAAAAACCTACCCACTTTAGGGAAGCAAGGCGACCCGACTTATACCTCTCTTAGAATGTGTTCAAATGGGTGAGCCGGTGTTTCTTTTGAGTTTTAGGACACAAATTTTATTTTATAAACAAAATCATATTTCAATAGATATTTAAGCAAATTTCGATTTTCATAAAACAAATTTGCAATAAAACCTTTTATTATGTCACAATTATCACAAATAATCACATAATCTTAGGGTTTCTAATTATCTAACATAATTTTAATTTTAATCCTCTTTGATATAAGTAATAACCATGAACGATTTGCATGAAACATCATGGTT
Source organism: Deinandra increscens subsp. villosa (assembly GCA_039602395.1). Taxonomy (NCBI): domain Eukaryota; kingdom Viridiplantae; phylum Streptophyta; class Magnoliopsida; order Asterales; family Asteraceae; genus Deinandra; species Deinandra increscens. The sequence continues at coordinate 23,151,407 of JBCNJP010000012.1, read as the reverse complement.
TTTACTTCCTTTTAACATTTAAAATAAAGGTACAACATGTTGATTATCAAATAACAAACTTGGATTTATAATTTTATATCACAAAATCAAATTTTAGAGCTAAAATTTAGGGTTTTCGATTCGGCAAGAGGTTTTCGATCACGGTGACTTCGAGTTTACGATGAACAAGTCGAAAAATATAAGGGTTTTCGATCGGGTGTGAGGGTTTACGATCTGAACATGAGTTTCCAATCGAAACATAGGTTTCCGATCGAAAACATGTTTACGATCGGAACCTTGGGTTTTCGATCGGAATGTGGTTTTCGATCAGGTTACGTTAAGCGGGTCGAGAACCATTTTTCCGGTCGAGAAGTGTTCTCCGATCGGGAACCAAGCCACGATTGAGAACCTTTTTCCGGGTCGAGAACCGGTTTTCCGATTAGGAACCAAGCCACTATCGAGAACCGGTTTTCGATTTGCGATTTAGGGTTTTCGTTTTTACCAATTTGCGAAACTGATTTCCAATTATAAAACACGATTTGAGTGGATCAAAAAGCTAGAATCTTGATTTGTTTACCCCCCCCCCCCCCTTCTAAGTTTTTATCCCCGGTAATTAATTAAAATCATAGGTGGCTCGCGATACCACTGTTGGGTTATATAACAAATTATCACTTTAAACACGAGTACGCAGCGGAATTAATCCTATGAATTAATCTAACTAACCGGTTAAAGAACGTGTACCTTTTTAGCTCGGCAAGAGAAGAACCTTTAGGATTTGAAGTAAATCCCTCTACGTTTGCACACACGACACACCGATGTACGTATGCTAGTACTCGATCACGAACTCTTCTTGATGTAGGCTTTGGTCGAACCACACAAGAAATCGAAACCCCTAGGGTTTTTTCTTGTTTGCCGAAAATTAGAGAGGAAAAGAGAGAGATTAGGGTTTGCACTTTTATCAGATAAAATCCAGCAACTAAACCTTAAACCCATAAGGTTTATTTATAAGGTTTAGGAATCTTGATGAACAAGTTAGGGATTGGGATAGGGCTTCACGAAATTTCGGCCCTAAGGCCTATCCCAAGCCCTTTCCTAATTGTAATCAAATTACAACTCTCTCTAATTTACAACTAACACCCTTGTTAACAATTAACTGTTAGTTTTTAACGACCCCTCGTTAAATATTCATGATAAATATTAATTAACTAATTAATTAATACAAATACATTAGTGTCGAGACGTGTAACCCCGTAGGCTTAAATACTTTCCGGCCATACGCTTATTAATACGTGATCATATCCCTACAAGCCCTACCTATGACAAAACTAACCCGAAAAGACACCAAGTTTGTGTGGGGTGATGATCAAGAGAAGGCTTTTCAAAGCCTTAAGCAAAAGTTGATGCAAGCACCGGTTTTAACCCTCCCGGAAGGAACGGAAGATATGGTGGTTTACTCCGATGCGTCAAAATTGGGCCTTGGTTACGTTTTAATGCAACGGATGGTTCAAGGCAATTAAAGGTGACCGAGCAAAACTACCCAACTCACGATTTGGAGTTGGCGGCGGTGGTGTTCACCTTGAAAATATGGCGACACTATCTTTATGGGGTGAAATGCACCATTTTCACCGACCATAAAAGCCTCAAATATTTCTTTGAGCAAAAAGAGTTGAATATGAGGCAAAGAAGGTGGCTCGAGACCATCAAGGATTATGATTGTGAAATCCACTATCACCCGGGCAAGGCCAACGTGGTAGCGGATGCCCTTAGTTGAAAAGGGGATTATGCGCCTATAAAAGTGCGATCAATGAAATTGGTGGTGACATCCGATTTGATCACCAAAATCAAAGAAGCTCAAGTGGAAGCTATGAAATTTGAGAACCAAAAGAAAGAGCGAATTGTGGGCCAAGTGAAAAACTTGGTGGAAGAAGAAAGTGGGCTTAAAACCCGATTTGGGAGAACTTGGGTTCCACACACTTGTGAAGTAAAGAAATTGGTGCTAGATGAAGCCCACAAGTCGCGGTACTCAATCCATCCGGGGGCGACAAAAATGTACCACGATTTCAAACGTGACTATTGGTGGCCCGGTATGAAGCGGGATATAGTCAAGTGCGTGGGGAAATGTTTGACTTGTTCACAAGTCAAGGCGGAGCACCAAAAGCCTTATGGCAATATCCAACCATTAGAAATTCTAACGTGGAAATGGGAGCACGTAACTATGGATCTATTGACCAAATTACCCAAAACACCCAAGGGATATGATGCTATATGGGTGGTGGTTGATAGATTGACCAAAAGTGCACATTTCATACCGATCCGGGAGACTTACTCTTCCGAAATAATGGCGGATGTGTACATCAATGAGATTATATCGCGCCATGGTGTACCCATCTCGATCGTGTCCGAACGGGATACGCGGTTCACCTCCCAGTTTTGGAGGGAAATTCAGAAGTGGGTGGGTACAAAACTGCTACTTAGTACCGCCTACCACCCCCAAACGAATGGGCAAAGTGAAAGAACCATCCAAACACTTGAGGACATGTTGCGGGCATGTGCAATTGACTTTGGAGGGAGTTGGGACCACTACCTTCCACTTGTTGAATTTTCCTACAATAATAGCTACCACTCGAGCATTGGGATGCCGCCTTACAAAATGCTATATGGTAGGAAATGCCGAACACCCGTGTGTTGGGGTGAAGTGGGTCAACGAGAGCTAGCTAGTAAGCAAGTGCTTAAACTAGCATCCGAGAAGCTCGACATGATAAGGGCCCGTTTGAAAGCGGCCCAAGATAGACAAAAGTCCTATGCGGACAAGAGACGAAGGCCTATTGAATTCAAAAAGGGGGACATGGTCTTGTTGAAAGTTTCCCCATGGAAGGGTGTAATCCGTTTCTGAAAGAGGGGTAAACTAAGTCCTAGGTTTATTGGACCTTTCGAAATATTGGCCCGAGTGGGTGATAATGCTTATCAACTGGAATTACCGGAAGAATTGAGTGGAATCCACAACACATTCCATGTGTCCAACCTACGAAAGTGCTTGGCGGATGAAAGTGCTTACGTGACTCTAGATGATTTGGTTGTGGACAAGAAGCTTAACTATGTAGAAAAGCCCATTGCGATTCTTGATCGCAAGGTGAAGAAGCTACGAAACAAAGAAGTGAACCAAGTATTGGTTCAATGGGAGCATAGAAAGGGCTCCGACTTGACGTGGGAATCAGAGGATGAAATACAACGCTACTACCCTCATTTATTTGGTTTGTTTCGGGGACGAAACCCCTTTAAGGGGGTGGAGTTGTAACATCCCAAATTTTAATAGTTAAATTTCCCGTCAACGTCTAATCAATTAAAATCCTTTTCGTAGTTAAAAATCTCCCTAAGTAATTGTAAGAATTACCTTTAAGTGTAAAAAGGGGTTTTATGTGTAAACTGGCACTTTAGTTAAAATATAACTAATTATCTAAAATGGAGGGACCAGAATTGTAAATAGCCTAAAAGAAAATAAACAAAAAGGAAAAGAAAGAGGGGGAGGTCGTACATGCGACCTGAAGCTCGACCTCCATCCTCCTTCTCCCCCAAATCTCGAAAATCCTGCAAATTGGAGGCTTTGGGCTGCAATTTTTGTAATCAAACACAAATTGGAAGAGCTTATATCTTCCCAAACTCAATTTCACATCAAGTAAGTGAAACCCCCATATGTTTCATGCTAGGTCTCGAAAATAAGGGGCTAGAAATCTGCAATTTCTTGATATATTATGAATATAGTGTTGTTAGGAACCTCATATGATGCCTAAATCTCTAAATTGATTGACAATTTGTAATGTAGTCACCAACTTCTTGTGCTTGAAGCCCCATGTATATGATTACTTAAGAAAGTCATGAAAATCGGTTCTATGGCTTGATTCCTTGCATGATTATGTGTCAATTGATGAGATTGTTTAATTGATGATGGGTTAGAGGTGATTTCACCTAAACCTTGTTAAATGGCTAAGTGGGAGGTTCAAGGGAATTGGGTTATATGTGTGCATATAAGTATGCACACAAGGTGTTTGATGAAATGCCTAAAAGAGTCAAAAGGTAATAAATGCAACAAATTTGCTTGTATTGATGTTGGATGACTATAGAGAGCTACAAGTTCACAAAATTTAACCAATTTGATGATACTATGTGCATTAGCTAGCATGGATAATGTATGCCTCTAGTGGTCATGTTGATGTTAATGAATTCATGAGGCTAGATGTAAATTTGATGAACATGCTTGATTTTCCATCCTTGTGGATTTGTAAATATGTATGAGTAGCATAGAAATCATGTTATTGAAATGTGGTAAAAGTGCTACTATGATTAAGGTCCTAACATTGTTAGTGACCCATTAGGCAATCAAGGTGATCAAGGGAATAACTCCGGAATTGGTGGAAGCGGTGGATCAAGCTCTAAAGGTAACATTATTTATGTTACATATAGTAGATAAGTAAATGTGTATTTACAATTTAATAGAATAAACTATGAATTGTGTAAATGGGTGACGAATGGTTCTAGGAACCGTTAAGCCCAAAGCCAAGGGGTTCTCCAATGACAAACTCGACCATAGAAAAGATTCGGATGAATCATATAACGAATGAAAGTTACAATGGCGAAAATGGGCTTATAGAGTCCATGCCAAGTAACAGGAGAAAAGGAATCATAAATGGTTATAGAACCATAGATTCCAAGGCTTATATGTGGTCGAGTTAGGCATTGGGGTAAACCAAAGGCAAGGACCCGTCTTAGCGGGTCAAATAATGGTACAAGGATCATTTGGATATCAACTAAAATGATTAGTTGAACCAATGACAGGAAAAATGAATTATATAAATCGTGTCAAAAACTTAAATGTAATGGTAATGTGTGGGCAAGACTCATAACGAAAGCGTAGCACTAATTGTGAGTATACATACAAAGACTATGAGGTCATATTGCTTGCATTGTGATTTTAGTTGTAAATCCTATGCATAGGTGGTTTCCGGATGGTAATCTTTGAGGTTACCTCCAAGCTATTCCTTAACGGGTCAAGCGGGTCGTAGATTCCCGTTTTGTGCAAATCATGACTTGAATTAAATCAAGGTATGTTCATAAGCTTAAAACATGTTTTAGGAATGAATTGGGAGTGTTAAAACACTGGTAGAATGGTTGAAAATCAGTTGGGAAAAGTTAGATGAAAACAGGGGAAATTAGCCAAAATTTTGGCTAAGTACAAAACTGGCCGAAATTGGCCAAATCCCTGGAAACTGGGCTCTAAGCGTATCGCTTGGAGCCACCTACTTAGTAGGCGATATGCTAGCAAGTTCAGGCGTATCGCTTGGGACTTGAACCAGTCCAGGCGATACGCCTAGAACCTATGAGTTCAATGTTGTTGTTTTTCTTCTTTGTTAGCTGTTACTTTTAATTGTTATGCAACTTAAACTCACTATTGAAAGTGAGTGAATTGCTGGTAAGGCAAAAGCTTGACGGGTGCTCATAAATGCTAAGGATGACCGATCATGGGAAAGCTAATGACCCGTTCTGTACTTTTTGGTTTATATATCATGTAAATGTTATTTAACAACTTATGAACGTCAATTACTACCCAATGGTATATTTTGTAAAAATTTAAGCCTAAGTGTTGGGTTGTAGGGTTGTTAACTATGTATTTGAACAAAAATTTTCTGGGACCAACATGAATGTTAATAACCATTATGTTTTGGCATCAAATTGAACATGGGTGTTACACCGGTTACTGAATCGTTTCGGGTTCACGCTCAACAACATCTTGTTGAATGATTTTACCGGCCTCTGGTTGAGTTACAAGCGATTCTCGTACTTCTTCTACATCTACCTGATTATTTCCATCCCCACGTTGCAGGAACTCATCTTCTAAGAACGTTCCTCTATGTTTAATGAAAACTCGATTTTCAGTAGGGTTGTAGAAATAGTAACCAACCTTTCGGGCATAGCCGACGAAAACAACTTTATCGTCACGGGGGTCAATTTTGTTCGAAGACTCACTTGGAACGTAGGCATTGCATCCCCATACCCTAAGTTAAGATAATTTGGGACGTTTCCCATGCCATATCTCATACGGTGTCTTATCTACCTTCTTCGCAGGAGCGAGATTCACGAGTCGGGCAGCAGTTTCAAGAGCAAAGCTCCAAAAGGGTTGTGGCAAGTTTGTACGACACATCATTGATCAAACCATGTCTAACAATGTGCAATTTCTTCTTTTAGACACACCATTGAGTTGTGGCGTTCCTGGCGTGGTGAGTTGGGATATGATCCTGCACGCCTTTAGATGCTCGTCGAAATTGTTGATACCTGATTCCTGATCGTCATGTGAAGTATCGCGTACAAGAGAAAATGTGCAAGTTTGTTAGTGGCCGAACCTTGGGCGAACTCCAAGTTCGGACACCGGCGAACCCGGTCCGAACCTGAGGTTCGGCCCATCGTATTTCTGCACTATAAATAGTTGTCTTGTGTAGAGTTTAAGGACTTTTTGATGAAATCTTCTATGTGTCTTTCTGTGTAAACTCTCTGTGAGTCTAATACAAGCTTTATTGTATTTACATCTTGTGTTCAATCTTGTTCTACATTGATTTCAAGACGATTGAGTAGACGATCATACGCTCACGCATTTTCAAGTGGTATCAGAGCATTTGGTTCTTTCTACTTATCGGAAATCACTGTTTTTCGAGGTTTTGAAGCAAAAAGTGGGGTTTTTGAAAATTCTTCAAGTTTTTGAGTTCATTTGATCATCTCGAGTGTATTGTTTCTGCAAAATCTTCTTCTAAATCATTTCTATGGAGTTTATTTGAGTTCCTGTTCAAAAGTTCGTCCAAAAACACTGAAAATCACGAAAATGGAGTGGAGAGTGTTTGAGTTCGTCTGAATTTCGGCGTAACTGATTTGTAACCGATCCTAACTCCAGGTTCGGATAGGGTTCGGACAACTTGCTTACGAAGTTGAGGTTCGGATAAGGTTTGGCCGACGTTCGTTGTTTCCGAAGTTAGGGTTCGTACATAGTTCGGCGAAGGTTTGTTGATCTCCGAAGCTCAAGTTCGGCAAGGGTTCGACATTTTCATTTCAGTTCGGACAGGGTTCGGACGAAGTTCGGCGAAATAGTTTAGGTTCGAGATAGGTTCGGGGTGAACAGTGACAAAAAAAATTTCAAAATGTCTGATTTTTCAAGCGTTTGCTGCAATTCAAAATTCGATGCAAGCTACAATACAAACCATGCTTAACTATGATAATGAGAAAGTTCCCAAATAATTGCGATTGGAAGATTATCATAGTTGGGCTACACGATTTGAAGCACATGTTAACACAAATGATATTGATATGTGGTTGTCATATCATGAACCATATGTTTATCCCAAAGATGCGTCTGGTGAACCAATTCTTCAAATAAAAGTCAATAATGACCAAAAGAAAGCATATCAAGCTGAAAAGAAGGCGTATGGTACTTTGACAATGGCATTGCCGAATGAACTATTACATCAATTTTCCGCTAACTTTATATCATACAGCTTATGGAATGCTTTGCATAAAAGTTGTGAGGGCAATGACCAATACAAGAAAATTCGTCAAAAAGTTTTGAGAAAAGGGTTAGACGGTTTCAAACATTATCAGGATGAATCAATTTTGTGTCTAATTGCAAGATTTGCACATTTGATTAGTGAAATGAAAATAGTGAATCTTACAAAGGAAGATGCTGAGTTGAAAGAAAAGATCTTAGAAGCATTACCAGAAAAGTGGGGAAATTATGTGATGATGATTACTCATGATAAAGAATATTCTGGTTTGAGTTACAACGATTTGATTCAAAGGATACAAGCACGGGATATGGAGTTGATGGTGAATAAATCACTTCCTACACAAATCCAGAATCCAGCGGTGTATCATGGTGAAAATGTTTCTACAATCAAAACTGTGAAATCTAATATTCTTAGTTCCGCACCACCTACAACATTTATTGCAGGTAAATCTGAAACTTCTAGTTATTCTGCTGGTTGTACTGTTTCTGTTCCTAGTTCTTCGACTCAGAATGCTTTGTCTGCTCAAACTACCGATGATTATAATGCTTTAATGTCTGAATTGGTATCTTCATATTTTGGGGTTATCATTGGTTCTGTGAGTAATGCTGAATTGACAAATGAAGATTATGATCAAATCGATTATGATCATTTGAAAGAAATGGATTTGAACTGGCAATATGCTATGTTGGTTCGAAGAACGAAGAAATTTTTCAATAGAACTGGCAAGAAGAGATTGAATCAGGATGAAATCGGTCTGGACAAGTCAAAGGTTAAATGTTATAAGTGTTCTATATATGGACATTTTGCACGAGAATGTCGAAGTTCAACTGAAAACAAGCTGAAGTCTGGTCAACATGCTCATTTGGTTATTCGTTCACTAGATGAAGTTCACAAGGTTGAGAAGAAATTTGTTTCATTTGACGAAAAAGTGACAGACACGTTTTGGCATCCAGATGAATTTGCCTGGAATGCAGATTCTAGAGCAATAATGAAACATGCTTCATTTACTGTTACGTTGACTGCTCATCATGATGATGATGATAGTATTCTGAATGATTCTGATTCCAATTCGACAATATCTATGATCAAAGAAGTTAAAGTCGAAGAATCAAAATGTCTTGAATGTATACAGTTGGGAAAGAAGAATGCAACTCTTGTGAAAGATTCTGAATTATTGTCTGGAGAAATTATAGTCCTTAAGAAAGATTTGGAAGAATTTCAGAAGAAATATTATGAGTTGGTCCATGTTCAGGAGGATGTTTTGAAAGAAAAGAGTAAGTTGATAGAAGAATGTGAAAAAGCAAAAGCTGAAGATTTAGATGCAGCTCAAAATTTTGAGAATTTATTTGAAAAGAGTTTTCCAGTTCAACAAAAGTATAAAAAGGCGAATGCTCTTATTGTTGAGTCTGCCGCTACTATTGAGAAACTTCAGAACAAGATCTCTATGCTTCAAGATGAAAATGTTCTTGTCCTGTAAACCTCTCGTCAGATACGGCTAACCTTAAAATCAGCCTACAACAACTAGTCTATCAAGCGTATTCAACATCTGCACGATCAGTTGCGTCAAGCAGTCAAGGGTTTTCCATTGTTGCTGAATACCACCACATGTTCAAAGGCTTCTGTAAAGCTTTTGCTACTATCGGGAAAACCCGTTGACGACACTGACAAGGTATATTAATCTTTACGTGGTTTAGGGGGCTTCTTTCGAGACTTTTTCGACTACCATATATTGCCATATTCGTGATTTAGTCTCCTGAGCGGAGAGCCTTTACGACTGACACCTCTCGACACCATGGCTCATCTTCCAATAACAGAGACCGATCTAACAAGGGAAATTCTAGACAAAAGGGTCGAGGTCGGTTTGTTCCTACTTTTGACATTTGCAACAGGAAGGGTCATTATGCTAATCGTTGTTACTTGAAGACATCCAGACCAGCAACTCAGTGTAATGTTAACAGTAGTACACCAGATTGATATGTTGATATCGGTGCTATTGCTCACATGACCCCCTCTCCTGACATTGTTTCAAATGCCTCGCCATATGCCTGTAAGAAGACTCAAGTGATCTTTTGGTAATAGTCACTCTTTACCTATTTCACATATTGGGTCTACCAAGGTTTCTCATGATCTCACGCTTCATAGTCGTTTGGTTATACCAAACCTTACAAACAATCTATTATCAGTAAGCCAACTAACATCAAATAACCATGTAGAAGTTGTGTTCTCTTATCCTTTTTTTTTACCATTGAGGATAGGGAAACGAGACAAGTTTTGACACAAGGAACATGTAAAGATGGGTTGTATGTTCTCCATGCGTACCAAAAAGCTTTTACAATTGTTTTGTCATCTCCTACCAAGACCTCTTTGAAAGATGACACAATTGTTTAGGCCATGTCGCATTTGACATAGTTTCATTTTTAAATAATTCTGGATATTTAGGTGTTACATCGGTTGTACCAAAACCTACAGTCTATGCATCATGTGAAATGTGGAAAAGTCATCGTATGCCTTTTGCTTTGTATAAAAAACATGCTTTGTAGCCTATGAATTTTGTACATTATCACCTATTATGATGGATACCATTACTATATATGTGGTGTTTGTTGAGATTTTCCCCATTTACATGGTTCTATCCACCAAAAACTAAAACCAGGTTTTATCCCATACTAACAACATTCATAAAATTTGTTCAAACCCGGTTTATTAGAAAAGTAAAAATATCTCAAAGTGATGGTGGTAATGAATTCATGAATAGCGTTGTTCAAGCTATGTGGACCTGACCCTACAGGAGTGTCCCTTCTTGGTGTGCTTAGGGACAATGAGTTTGTTGTTGGCCAAGCTGTGTTGAAGACGGAATCATATAAAATTACTAAACATGAGAAAGCTTGTTCAGAGAATCAACATGTGTTTATACCGTTTACGTTTCATATATTTGGGTCCCTGGTCACTGATCGTCGTGGGTTTCATTAATAGAGTTCAATGAGTCATGCATAACAATTCCTCGACCCTAAAAACTATAGCTTTGTTTTTAGTATGATTGGTTTTGCTATCCAAAAGGGGGTTGCGACGCAGCTTGTTGCCAATTTACTTACCATTTTATTGTAATTTGATCCTAATATATATATATATATATATATATATATATAGGGTAAGGATCCTGCGAAAACACTTTTTTTTTGTGAAAACTACGTAAACAAATCTTAAAACCTATATAACTTTTTCATACGTTAATATTTTTAAAAAAAAAATTGTACTAAAAGTCTTAAAATTATGTTATCTCTAATTCTATAAAAAGTTTTAAAAAAACTTAACGTTTTTTTTATTTTTTTATTATTTTTTTGTGTGGTGCACATGTGCATCACAAAAAAAAACTCATACTTTTAGTATGAGTTAATACATTTTTTTTCTTAGTCGCACCATATGTCATATATTTTTATCATTTT
>JBCNJP010000012.1:23117803-23139944 GCA_039602395.1 Deinandra increscens subsp. villosa | reverse complement strand
GTAAATGTTATTTAACAACTTATGAACGTCAATTACTACCCAATGGTATATTTTGTAAAAATTTAAGCCCAAGTGTTGGGTTGTAGGGTTGTTAACTATGTATTTGAACAAAAAATTTCTGGGACCAACTTGAATGTTAATAACCGTTGTGTTTTGGCATCAAATTGAACATGGGTGTTACATCGGTTCCTGAATCCTTTCGAGTTCACGCTCAACAACATCTTGTTGAATGATTGTACCGGCCTCTGGTTGAGTTACAAGCGATTCTCGGACTTCTTCTACATCTACCTGATTATTTCCATCCCCACGTTGCAGGAACTCATCTTCTAAGAACGTTCATCTATGTTTAATGAAAACTCGATTTTCAGTAGGGTTGTAGAAATAGTAACCAACCATTCGGACATAGCTGACGAAAACAACTTTATCGTCACGGGGATCAATTTTGTTCGAAGACTCACTTGGAACGTAGGCATTGCATCCCCATACCCTAAGTTAAGATAATTTGGGACGTTTCCCATGCCATATCTCATACGGTGTCTTATCTACCTTCTTCGTAGGAGCGATATTCACGAGTCGGGCAACAGTTTCAAGAGCAAAGCTCCAAAAGGGTTGTGGCAAGTTTGTACGACACATCATTGATCAAACCATGTCTAACAGTGTTCAATTTCTTCTTTTAGACACACCATTGAGTTGTGGCATTCCTGGCGTGGTGAGTTGGGATATGATCCCGCACGCCTTTAGATGCTCGTCGAAATTGTTGATACCTGATTCCTGATCGTCATGTGAAGTATCGAGTACAAGACAAGATGTGCAAGTTTGTTAGTGGCTGAACCTTGGGCGAACTCCAAGTTCGGACACCGGCGAACCCGATCCGAACCTGAGGTTCGGCCCATCGTATTTCTGCACTATAAATAGCTGTCTTGTGTAGGGATTAAGGACTTCTTGATGAAATCTTCTATGTGTCTTTCTGTGTAAACTCTCTGTGGTCTAATACAAGTTTCATTGTATTTACATCTTGTGTTCACTCTTGTTCTACATTGATTTCAATACGATTGAGTAGACGATCATACACTCACGCATTTTCAAGTGGTATCAGAGCATTTGGTTCTTTCTACTGATCGGAAATCACCGTTTTTCGGAGTTTTGAGTCAAAAAGTGGGGTTTTTGAAAATTCTTCAAGTTTTTGAGTTCATTTGATCATCTCGAGTGTATTGTTTCTGAAAAATCTTCTTCTAAATCATTTCATTGGAGTTTATCTGAGTTCCTGTTCAAAAATTCGTCCAAAAACATTGAAAATCACAAAAATGGAGTAGAGAGTGTTTGAGTTCGTCTGAGGTTCGGCGTAACTGATTTGTAACCGATCCGAACTCCATGTTCGGATAGGGTTCGGACAGTTTGCTTACGAAGTTGAGGTTCGGATAAGGTTTGGCCGACGTTCGTTGTTTCCGAAGTTAGGGTTCATACATAGTTTGGCGAAGGTTTGTTGATCTCCGAAGCTCAAGTTCGGCTAGGGTTCGACATTTTCATTTCAGTTCGGACAGGGTTCGGACGAAGTTCGGCGAAATAGTTTAGGTTCGAGATAGGTTCGGGGTGAACAGTGACAAAAATTTTCAAAATGTTTGATTTTCAAGCGTTTGCTGCAATTCAAAATTCGATGCAAGCTACAATGCAAACCATGCTTAACTATGATAATGAGAAAGTTCCCAAATAATTGCGATTGGAAGATTATCATAGTTGGGCTACACGATTTGAAGCACATGTTAACACAAATGATATTGATATGTGGTTGTCATATCATGAACCATATGTTTATCCCAAAGATGCATCTGGTGAACCAATTCTTCAAATAAAAGTCAATAATGACCAAAAGAAAGCATATCAAGCTGAAAAGAAGGCGTATGGTATGTTGACAATGGCATTGCCGAAAGAATTATTACATCAATTTTCCGCTAACTTTACATCATATAGCTTATGGAATGCTTTGCAGAAAAGTTGTGAGGGCAATGACCAATACAAGAAAAGTCGTCAAAAAGTTTTGAGAAAAGGGTTTGACAGTTTCAAACATTATCAGGATGAATCAATTTTGTATCTAATTGCAAGATTTGCACATTTGATTAGTGAAATGAAATTAGTGAATCTTACAAAGGAAGATGCTGAGTTGAAAGAAAAGATTTTAGAAGCATTACCAGAAAAGTGGGGAAATTATGTGATGATGATTACTCATGATTAAGAATATTCTGTTTTGAGTTACAACGATTTGATTCAAAGGATACAAGCACGGGATATGGAGTTGATGGTGAATAAATCACTTCCTGCTCAAATCCAGAATCCAGCGGTGTATCATGGTGAAAATGTTTCTACAATCAAAACAGTGAAATATAATATTCTTAGTTCCGCACCACCTACAGCATTTATTGCAGGTAAATCTGAAACTTCTAGTTATTCTGCTGGTTGTACTGTTTCTGTTCCTACTTCTTTGACTCAGAATGCTTTGTCTGCTCAAACTACCGATGATTATAATGCTTTAATGTCTGCATTGGTATCTTCATATTTCGGGGTTATCATTGGTTCTGTGAGTAATGCTGAATTGACAAATGAAGAATATGATCAAATCGATTATGATCATTTGGAAGAAATGGGTTTGAACTGGCAATATGCTATGTTGGTTCGAAGAACGAAGACATTTTTCAATAGAACTGGCAAGAAGAGATTGAATCAGGATGAAATCAGTCTGGACAAGTCAAAAGTTAAATGTTATAAGTGTTCTGTATATGGACATTTTGTACGAGAATGTCCAAGTTCAACTGAAAACAAGCTGAAGTCTGGTCAACATGCTCATTTGGTTATTCGTTCACTAGATGAAGTTCACAAGGTTGAGAAGAAATTTGTTTCCTTTGACGAAAAACTGACAGAGCACGTTTTGGCATCCAGATGGATTTGCCTGGAATGCAGATTCTAGAGCAACAATGAAACATGCTCCATTTACCGTTGCATTGACTGCTCATCATGATGATGATGATAGTATTCTGAATGATTCTGATTCCAATTCGACAATATCTATGATCAAAGAAGTTAAAGTCGAATAATCAAAATGTCTTGAATGTATACAGTTGGGAAAGAAGAATGCAACTCTTGTAAAAAATTCTGAATTATTGTCTGGAGAAATTGTAGTCCTCAAGAAAGATTTGGAAGAATTTCAGAAGAAATAATATTAATTGGTCCATGTTCATGAGGATGTTTTGAAAGAAAAGAGTAAGTTGGTAGAAGAATGTGAAAAAGCAAAAGCTGAAGATTTAGATGCAGCTCAAGATTTTGAGAATTTATTTGAAAAGAGTTATCCAGTTCAACAAAAGTATGAAAAGGCAGAATGCTCTTATTGTTGAGTCTGCCGCTACTATTGAGAAACTTCAGAACAAGATCTCTATAGCTTCAAGATGAAAATGTTCTTGTCCTGTAAACCTCTCGTCAGATACGGCTAACCTTAAAATCAGCCTACAACAACTCGTCTATCAAGCGTATTCAACATGTGCACGATCAGTTGCGTCAAGCAGTCAAGGGTTTTCCATTGTTGCTGAATACCACCACATGTTCAAAGGCTTCTGTAAAGCTTTTGCTGCTATCGGGCAAACCCGTTGACGACACTGACAAGGTATATTAATCTTTACGTGGTTTAGGGGCTTCTTTCGAGACTTTCTCGACTACCATATACTGCCATATTCGTGATTTAGTCTCCTGAGCGGAGAGCCTTTACGACTAACACCTCTCGACACCATGGCTCATGTTCCAATAACAGAGACCGATCTAACAAGGGAAATTCTAGACAAAAGGGTCGAGGTCGGTTTGTTCCTACTTTTGACATTTGCAACAGGAAGGGTCATTATGCTAATCGTTGTTACTTGAAGACATCCAGACCAGCAACTCAGTGTAATGTTAACAGTAGTACACCAGATTGATATGTTGATATCGGTGCTATTGCTCACATGACCCCCTCTCCTGACATTGTTTCAAATGCCTCGCCATATGCCCGTAAGAAGACTCAAGTGATCTTTTGGTAATAGTCACTCTTTACCTATTTCACATATTGGGTCTACCAAGGTTTCTCATGATCTCACGCTTCATAGTCTTTTGGTTATACCAAACCTTACAAACAATCTATTATCAGTAAGCCAACTAACATCAAATAACCATGTAGAAGTTGTGTTCTCTTATCCTTTTTTTTACTATTGAGGATAGGGAAACGAGACAAGTTTTGACACAAGGAACATGTAAAGATGGGTTGTATGTTCTCCATGCGTACCAAAAAGCTTTTACAATTGTTTTGTCATCTCCTACCAAGACCTCTTTGAAAGATGACACAATTGTTTAGGCCATGTCGCATTTGACATAGTTTCATTTTTAAATAATTCTGTATATTTAGGTGTTACATCGGTTGTACCAAAACCTACAGTCTGTGCATCATGTGAAATGTGGAAAAGTCATCGTATGCCTTTTGCTTTGTATAAAAAACATGCTTTGTAGCCTATGAATTTTGTACATTATCACCTATTATGATGGATACCATTACTATATATGTGGTGTTTGTTGAGATTTTTCCCATTTACATGGTTCTATCCACCAAAAACTAAAACCGGGTTTTATCCCATACTAACAGCATTCATAAAATTTGTTCAAAACCGGTTTATTAGAAAAGTAAAAATATTTCAAAGTGATGGTGGTAATGAATTCATGAATAGCGTTGTTCAAGCTGTGTGGACCTGACCCTACAGGAGTGTCCCTTCTTGGTGTGCTTAGGGACAATGAGTTTGTTGTTGGTCAAGCTGTGTTGAAGACGGAATCAGATAAAATTACTAAACATGAGAAAGCTTGTTCAGAGAATCAACATGTGTTTATACCGTTTACGTTTCATATATTTGAGTCCTTGGCTACTGATCGTTGTGGGTTTCATTAATAGAGTTCAATGAGTCATGCATAACAATTCCTCGACCCTAAAAAACTATAGCTTCGTTTTTCGTATGATTGGTTTTGCTATCCAAAAGGGGGTTGCGACACAGCTTGTTGCCAATTTACTTACCATTTTATTGTAATTTGATCCTAATATATATATATATATATATAGGGGAAGGATCCTGCGAAAACACTTTTTTTTTGTGAAAACTACGTAAACAAATCTTAAAACCTACATAATTTTTTCATACGTTAATATTTTTCAAAAAAATTTGCACTAAAAGTCTTAAAATTATGTTATCTCGAATCCTATAAAAATTTTAAAAAAAACTTAACGCTTTTTTATTTTTTTATTATTTTTTTTTGTGTTGTGCACATGTGCATCACAAAAAAAACTCATACTTTTAGTATGAGTTAATATTTTTTTTTCTTAGTCGCACCATATGTCATATATTTTTATCATTTTTTTTTGCGTTTTTATTGAATGATGCACATGTGCATCATACCAAAAAAAATCGTCATACATGTGATATACATTAATAGGTTTAAAAAGAAATTGCACGCTAAATCTTATAGTTGTGTTATCTTTAGATTTAAAGAAAAAAATAATATTTTATAACTTTTTTTTAATTATATGATGCACATATGCATCACACGATAAAAACGTTAAGTTTTTTTTAATATCTTGCTTCAGAATTAAAGATAACGTTCTAAATTTCTATGAAAAATCGTTAACGTATAAAAAAGTTACGTGGGTTTTAATATGTGTTTTCGCAGGATGCTAACCCTATATATATATATATATATATATATATATATATATATATATATATGTAGGTGAAAGTTCAAATACAAAGGCATTTTTCCGTGCGAAGCGTGCGAAGGAAGGAGAGGTCGACGCGTGATGTTTTCTTTCTGGACGCGGAGGGGTATTTTTGTCAATTTAAAGTTTTTATTTAAAATAGACGGTAGATTACGTCACAACGTTTGTTTTTAATTATGTATCTTTTGCGTGATTGTTGTAATGTGTTTTATATCGAGTTTCTTCATGCGTCAAAATAGAAACCACATGCGTGATTATAGAAAGTCAATTTTTTAATTTTTTTTTAACTTATGTTCTTTATTTTTTAATTTTTGTAAGAGTTTTTATGTTTGCGTTGTAATGTGTTTTATATCGAGTTTCTTCATGCGTCAAATTGAGAAACCACATGCGTGATTATAGAAAGTCAATTTTTTAATTTTTAACTTATGTTCTTTTTTTTAAAAAAATTTTTGTAAGAGTTTTTCTGTTTGCTTTGTAATGTGTTTTATATCGAGTTTCTTCATGCGTCAAAATAGAAACCACATGCGTGATTACAGAAAGTCAATTTTTTATTTTTTAACTTATGTTCTTTTTTTATAATTTTTGTTAGAGTTTTTCTGTTTGCGTTTTTATTTATTAATTGCGTGATTTTATTTTCTTATATTTTTTGTTTTTATTGTTTTGCGTGAATATTGATATTTTTCTGTTTTTAATTATGGCTCCTGCTATATCCACCCGAGGATTTTACTAAAAACACCAAAACCAAACGGTCGTTTCAAGTGAAACGACCTTGAAACGACAGTTTGAACCAAAACGACCTTGAAACGATCAATATAAAAGGGGGCCCCCTGAATTTTAAGGTTTCGTCGTCGCGACACGTGGCGGCCGTTTCAACTGAAACGACCTTGAAACGACAGTTTCAACCAAAACGACCGTAGAAAATGGGTGAATTTAGTAAAACCTTGGGTGTCTATATAACAACTCTTAATTATATGTCGTTGCGTTATTGTTATAACCTTAATTAACATGATAATACAATTAACATGCATGAAATACACGTAATTTTATATTTAATTCTTGCGTGATCATAGAGAGATATCTATTCTCATTTGAGTTATTATTTTCCTAAGTTATAACATTACCTCTTTTGTGTTATTTTTTGGTAATTTTTTGCATGCATTATTTCTGCACTGTAATAGACGAATAATCACAAATTACTTTATAGATAGAAAATCAAACTTAAAATTACAAAGAAAGCCCAAGAACATACCAAGCATAAATTAAAGTACTTATATTTTGACAGAAAAGACTTCTTCAAATTTGCAGGCGCTTGAAGGGCTCCGACTAGGTTGGTAATCGTTTGCATCTGTTCTATGTCAGTTTTGTTCATGTCTGACATGAACAAAATTACCAAATCACGGACGGCAGTATTCTTCAAGATGAACAGATTTTGTTTTTACTTCATTTCTTTCTTCGATCATCTGTTATAGAGTATCGAATGTTTGGTTGAGAACGTCTATCATGTGTTTTTCCTTCTGTTTTTCGATTAGTATCTCCATCTTTAACTTCTTTTTCATCAATAAATCTTTAGCAGATGGGGTATATGATGTTGAAGATGAGGAATCCATTGGTATGTTTTTTTTACTGTGTTTTGATAATGATGTGTTTTCTTTTGAGCAGTTGCAGAGGGTTGCGTTATTTTTTCTGAAGCGAATCCAGTCCCTATTTTATAGAGGGGGGGGGGGGGAGTAAATGGAGGAGTCATGATTGATATTTCTGGGTATATGGAAGGACGAAAGTTATATTGATTTTTTTACGTATTTTAAAATATATTTTATGCGTAACAAAGAAACTGAAGAGAAACTGAATATGTGTTTTTAATTTATTATTTTTTCTTTCCGTCGGTTCGGTTTCCCTCCCCTTATTTGTATTGTATATTATAGTTGTACTAGTTAGACACATTATATTTTCAGAAATTCACTATCTTCCTATCTCCTTACACATCTTCAATGGCTTCATCTTCATCGAACTACATTTTTACAAATTCCCCTGAGGCGATAAGGGCGCTGGAGGAACTCTGCAACAGAGAAGAAACGAAATGCGATATGATGCATAATTCATTCGGAATGATGGTCGGTCTCACCTCCAATAGCATCGAAACGTATACTTTGATGTTTGAGGAGTTTGTTAATCATCCTCCTAGTGAGATACAGGGTGCTGCTACGGAGTTCATTATGGATCAACTGCAGTTGAAGCAGGATATCCACGAAATGCTTCATAGGTTGATGGATAGCACAAGAAAGAAAATGAAAGATCGAAAGGATTCTCTAATAGATATGAAGATGTTTTAGGCATATCTTCTCCTTTGTCTTTTGTGTTAATATGTTTTTTATGTAGCTAAAAACAATCAGGTCGGCCGGTAGGCACGCAGAGACAGTCCGACTGTTTAGGAAAATAAAAAATAGAAAATAAAGCAGAAATTGTATAACCCAACAACAATCAGGTCGGTGCTCCCGCACACGTAGAGAAAGTTCGATGAGTTATACGAAACACCAAAGAAAATAAAGCAGAACGTCAAACGAACACTAATCAGGTCGATCTTTCGATACGTAGAGAAAGGCCGATCGTTTGACAAAATAAAAAAATCAAACAAGTTTAAATCTTTGCAAAATAAAAGCATGCATACACCAGAACATCTCTTATTCTGTTTTTTGCCTTTTTCAATTTGAAATGAAAGCGTTTTTAATAGATTGAAATGAAAATCTTAGAAAGTTTTCGTTTCTTATTTTTTTTGTAATGAGTGATTTTTAAGAACATCAGGCGTAATTAGAGTTCTTTGTTGCGTTATTTAGTATTCAAAACTAAGCCCTGGTTAGTGTCTAAAGTTGTATAGAAGAAGCCTTTAGAGAAATATTTTTTTAGGTAGTTGCATGTTTTTTTTTTGTTTTTATGTACGTGATTTTTTTTAGATTGGTTTTAGGTTTTGCTTTGATTTTTTAGATATTTTGCGTGATTTATCTTGTGTGTGCGTGATTTGGTTACTGGTTTTTAGGTTTTGCTTTGGTTTTTAGATAAGTGCGTTAGTTTGTTGTGTGTGCATGATTTTGATACTGGGGGGGGGGGGGGGGTAGTGTTATCTTTGATTTTTTAGATAGGTGCATTATTTTTGTTTGTGTGTGCGTGATTTGGATACTGGTTTTAGTGTTTTTATTGATTATTTTAGATAGGTGCGTGATTTTTGTTAAAAAGTAAGGGTGCGTTATTTATTCGAATACATGCGTTTTTTATTAAAGTGTAAGACATTTAAGGTTGTGTTTTTGGAGTTTTTTAACGTGTATGCGTGATTTTTATTTCAAATATGCGTAATTTGTTAAAAGGTTAAAGGCTGCGTTGTTTTCTATTCAATGCGTAAATATTTTTTCCGTATGCGTGTCTCATCTAAAGTTGAAAAGACTTTAATACCCCTTTTAATGACTCTGCGTCCTTTTTTTTTAAATTAATTAAGCGTGTTTCATTTTTAGCGCCGTCAGATAAAAAAAAAAGCCTGCATATGAGCGGCCTTAGTCTACCTTGTGTTTTTATTGGCTATTCTTCACAATACAAAGGATACGAATGTTAGGGAGAAGTATACTGAGAAGTTTGTTTTGGGTAAAAAGGATGAGAAGGAATTTTAGGCATTGGATTTAGATCTAATAAGAAAGCATGAGGGGTATTTTAGTCTTATCCACTTTTATTCACTTTTTATTTACTTCCCTCATTTTTTTAAACATTCATAGCTTTCACATACGACATCATTTTAAAAAAAATTACGCTATAAAAACGAGCGTTTTTTATCTTTAAAATGCGTATAGTGTTGCTATATATAAAATTAAAAAAAATTACTCTTTCGGTTTTTGATATCATATGACACAATAATCTGAACATTTTGACACAATGATCTGAACATTTTTTACACAATGATCTGAACATTTTTGACACAATAACTCAATTATCTGAACATTTTGATACAATCGAAAAAGTATTTTTTTTATTTTATATATAACAACACTCTATGTGTTTTAAAGATAAAAAAACACTCGTTTTTTATAGTGAAATTTTTTATTATAAATAATATTGTATCTAAAAGTTATGAAGGTTTAAAAATGGGAGAAATTTAATAAAAAGTCAATAATATCTTTTATATCTTTTATTTTCTTTAGTTTTTTCTCACTAATTTACCGAGAAATATTTATATTACCCGACATGCCAGATTTTGTAAAGATTTCTTTCCTCTTTTCAGGAATGGTTCAGCCACAAATTTGCTCTTACTAATGCTTTCTAAATTTTTTGATGAAAATATTACTAAGAACATTATTTTACCACAAGAACCTTCACGTGTTACTCCTCAAACAAAATCATGGTTGTGCTCCTCATGTACCAAACTACCAATGATAAACCTACGGTTGGGCCCATACCAAACGGCGCACCTGAACCAAATAACCAATAACCAAACAGCCCTTCTAGGCCGCAAGATGAAGCTCCTCCTGTTGGGCCTCAAATTGGGCCTACTCCACCAGTTAAAACTGAACCGGAAAATGGAATCTGACAATCTGTTGAGTAATCTGTACAAGTTGACAATGGTGTCTCTACTGAATGTACTGATTGATGTCACAGAAATCACCAAAACGAATAAGCAACTAAATTTATTTAATATAACCGGAACAATTTATAAATATTTCCTAAACCTCTATTTGTAATAACCCTCAACTTGAAAAACAAGTAAACTCTCATCTAATTTAGAAAAACAGATAAAATAATTAATAACTCTATATCTTAAAAAAAACTAATTAAATAATTAAATCTAATTCTAGTCAAATCCTAACTCAATTAAATAATTGAAAAAACATTACTAACCAATCCCTAACTATTATCTAATTACAAGGTTAGTCCAATAATCACCCTCTAATCTTGTAATGTTCCTCCAAGATTTTAAATACCGAGTAAGACACGAAGTTCTTCCACTATAATCAACGGTCTTTTGTGTTCTCTTTGCATCATCACCTTTGTTGCAACCAACACAAAATCGCACCCCTTGTTCTCTGACTTATTTGGGATATTCACACCCCAACTTGTTTAAACACTTGAACCATCAACCACAAACATATTAACATCCGTTTTATTCTACATTGATCAAACTCACTGCTTAGAGAACCTGTCAAAACAAATTCTATTTTGTCCACTGACCCTTGTTTCCTACCCAGAAACTCAAATCACACAGACTCGTGTTTCCTATCCGGAAACTTTTTAGGATCCTTGACTGTGTTGTTTCAGTACCCCTTAGCTCTACCATTCCCGTGACCCGATACTCGATCAGTCTGTCGATCATAAGAACCCGCACCACCAGTCCATCGGCTACGATTTCGATGTCCTAATTGAGCAACAACAGTCTTGATTGATCTTCTTTAGTTTTTTTCTTACGTCGAAGTCTCTCTTCGTAGTAGACCTTTAACCTCCCGAATTTACCACCAAATAACTCAAAACTAGTCATTTGTTGTTTTTCGAGCCGCCAAACAATCGTTTTCTCTGTGCTACTGGTGGATCACCTCTACCTTGAAGAGCCAAACTTCCGTTCTTGCCTACTTCAGTTGAACACATCCTTTTCTTCGTTATTTTTTTTACATTAAAGAATATCTTTTTTCTTCTTGAACATTAACCAAAACAAAATAGTCTCACTGTTTGCTTTTAAAGCTTTGGACTCAACAAAAAAAAAACATAAAATCCATGTCACTTTCTAGGAAAATCATCCTCGGGTTCAAGTTTACTTTGGAATTAAAATTCTTTCTTTCTATACACAAAACAAATCTTCCGTTTCCGTAGTCACGTTTGAATCATACCATCAAAAGTTGATGTGAAAGAAAGGGAATCAACAATTTTCCTTTGGTTTTCCTTTACACCGCTTGAAAGAAAAAACAAAGCAACCCTTGCTTATTAATTGTCTCGATCTGCGTAACCAGATACAAAATTTTCAACTCAACTACTCAAGTAAAAGAAATTGGTAACCGACCTTTTTTTTTCTTTCACCGACTCAAGAAACAATTCCTTATTTATATCCTTTCAATATGCAACTTCTTGAATGCAATGAAAGAATAAAAGTAAAGTTGTCTCGAATCCTCCAATGAATCTGCTGCCTTAAACTAGAGTTTTACCGCTTATGTTGGTCTCTGTTATTTTTATGAACGAAGCTCTGACACCAATTAATAGATATCAAAGTAATCATCAGGAATGAATAAGCAACTCAATTTATTCAATTAACCGGGACAATTTACAAGCACTTCCTAAACCCCTATTTATAATAACCCTACAACTTGGAAAACAAGTAAACCCTAATCTAATTTAGAAAACTAAATAGAATAATCAATAAGTCTATATTCTAACAAAAACAAAACTAATTAAATAATTAAATCTAATTCTAGTCTATTCCTAACTCAATTAAATAATTAATAAAACATTACCAACCAATCCCTAACTATTGACTAATTACAAGATTAGTCCAACATCTACATCAGCCTATTCATCATCAGTCATGGAACCAGTTGTTACCAATCCTCCTGGTGGTCATCCTATGATTACTCGTGCAAAAGCGGGCATATTTAAACCAAACCATTTAGCTAAATTTGGTTCACACTACCACCCATCCTCTATATTTTTGCTATATTTTCCAAACATGAACCAAAAGGCTTCAAGACTGCTGCCAAAAACCCGGGGTGGATGACTGCTATGCAACATGAAATTTCAGACTTACATCGAAATAACACATGGACGCTTGTCCTTTGGCCACCAAATACACATATCGTAAGTTCAAAATGGGTCTTTCATACTAAATATAAATCGAATGGTTCTATTGATAGACTAAAAGCTCGTCTTGTGGCTCATCATTTTACTCAACAGCCAGATATCAATTACTCTCATATGTTTAGCCCGATTGTAAAGGCCACCATCATATATCTTGTTCTATCCTACTTGGCCGTCATAAATAAATGGAGACTTTATCAACTTGACGTTTAAAACGCCTTTTCAAATTGCCATGTAAATGAAACGGCAGCAACACTTGGTTTTGAGGACCCTCGTCTTCCTAAGCATGTGCGTGAACTTAATCAGGCACTTTATGGGTTGAAGCATGCACCTCGTGCACGGTTTCAACATTTAAGCAAATATCTTCTTGCAAATGGGTTTACATGTAGTCGGGCCGATACGTCAATATTTATTATTATCGTGACACGTGCATTGTATACTTACTTGTATACGTTGACGATCTTATCTTGACAGGAAATCAAGAGCGTGTTATTCAATTCTTTGTCACTTAATTAAATAATGAATTTGCAATTAAAGATCTTGGTAACCTCTCTTATTTCCTTGGTCTTGAAGTTATCTACACGGACAATGGGATGTTTCTCAGTTAGCCCAAGTATGATCATGACATACTTGATGCTAAACATGTCCACACTCCATTGAATTTAAATGAGACGTAATCGGTCGCACCTTTTATCGATCACCCATGGGTGTTCTCTAGTACTTGGCCATTACATGACCAGACTTATCTTATATTGTTAATCAAGTTAGTTAGTGTCTCCATGCTCCTACCATTGATCACATTCACTGTGTTAAGACAATTCTTTGTTATGTTAAAAGAACAATCTCCTATGGTCTTTCTTTTACATAGCCTTCTACTACCACAGTTTTGGGTTATTCAAATGCTGACTGAGCCCGGTGTATTAAGACTCGTCGATCACCCTATGGCTATTCTATTTTTCTTGATGGGAACCTAGTTTCCTGGAGTGCCAAAAAACAACCCACGATCTCTCGCTCAAGTTGTGAATCAGAGTACCGAGCTATGGCCAACACAGCTACTGATATTTTCTGAATCACTCATCTTTTACGTGAGTTCCACACTTTTCCTCTTGATCGGCCGACACTACTATGTGAAAATCGCAGTGCCTTATTCCTCCGCCAAAATCCGGTCTCACACAAACGTGCCAAGCATATTGATTAGATTATCATTTGTGAATTAATTTCTTCTCGGAAGCTACGCACTGAATTTGTTCCGACTAAGCTTCAGGTGGCCGGCTTCTTCACGAAGAGTCTTCCACGTGCTTAATTTGAATTTTTCAGAGCAAGCTACATCTCGGTCGCTTGAGGGTAAGCTTGTAAATGAACTGAATGTTCAGTGAACAGTTCGTGAATCGTTCAGTGGGAAGTTCATTTATATTCGTTTATTTAATAAATGAACAAACATAAACATAATTTTATGTTCATTTAATTAAATGACGAACATGAACATATGTCTCGCCCATTCTTTTATGTTTGTGAACGTTCGTTTATGTTTGTTCATTTAATATGTTTAATTTTATTGATAAATAAATTATAATTAGCCTAACATATTTTTTTTCTTTTAGAGTTTCATATTTTCATTTAATCCTTTAGTGCACTCAATTTACTCTTTGTAATCATAACGAAATCTTGAAGTAATTTTATGGAGTCCCTTTACTCTTTGTGTTGACCATGTGTTTGAGTTATTCTTTTATTTCATGTATGTATGTTTGTTTGTATTCGTCTAGATATGTGTTCGTTTAAATTTGTGTTTGTTTATGTTCTTGAACTGTTCATTTAGTGTTTAACGAACGAAAATAAACGAACACGAACATGTTCATTTTCTTAATAAACGAACACGAACATAAAAATATTGGTTTGACCAATGTTGTAAAAAGCTGCTAGGCAGAGCGAGGCGAGTCGGGTAGAGCATAGGGATTAATCGGTTTGTAATTAAAAAAATACATATATATATATATATATATATATATATATATATATATATATATATATATAGAGTTGAGTTAGGCTACATCAACCAAATTCCCTACATCACTACATCAACCTTCTTTTTCACAAAAAACACCAAAAAACACTTTCTAACAAATTTTTTTTTTTTGAAAACACTATACCTCTAATCGCTATGTTAGCTTCCTAGGACACTCTTTTTTTTTTAATTTTTGTGGTGTTTTTTTCGGTTTTTTTTTTCTTCAAAAAAAAACACCAAAAAAATACTTTTTGTTAATTAATTTTTTTTTTCTAAAAACACCATTCTTCTAGACGCACCAAAACACACATTTTTTTGAATTTTTTTTTTGTATTTTTTGGTGTTTTTTTTAAATAATAAAAACGCCATAAAAAAAAGGTGTTCCAGAAAGAATATATATCGATTTGACTTATGATGTTTTTTTAATTTTTTTTTTATAAAGAAAATGTTTTTTTTTTGAAAAAAGGGGGTTGATGTAGATGATGTAGGGATTTTGGTTGATGTATTCTACCCCAAATCTATATATATATATATATATATATATATATATATATATATATATAATGTTGTTTTATACTTTTTATGTATAAATTTCATAAGTTTAAGGACCAAATGCGAACTGGTGAAGGGGGTTAAATGTTAAAATGCCCAAAATAATTTTACAATTATAATGTAAAAGACTAAAAGTTAACAAGTTTAGGAATAAATTGTTAAATAGTAAAAGTTAGAGGGTTAAACTTTAAAATACCTAAACTTAATAAAATCTAGAAATCTAAAACCTAAAAAATATACAGATGCACAGTCATCTCTTTTGTTCTTTCTCTGCTGGTTTTCTTACTGATTTCCGGCCAGAAGACTCGAATCGCTGCCGGAATACTTAATTCCGGCCAAAGTTGCAGCGCCGCCAAGGACCGCCTACCACCGATTTTTCCGAATAATCTCCTAGCCGATTAATGCTCCGATCACGTAAAATTTCTGATCAAGTTACCGCCTAGCACCTAGCGCCTAGGCGCTGATTAATATCGCGTTTTACAACACTGGGTTCGGCTAACGTTCCTGTTCGTGTTCTTGTTCGGTTAAAGTTATATGAACGAACACGAAAATGGCCATATTCTTGTTCGTCCGGTTCGTTTACAGGCCTACTGGAGGGGGGTGGGGGGAGGGTCATGTTCGTGTTAAAGTTAAATGAACGAACACGAACATGATCATATTCTTGTTCATGTTCGTGTTAAATAATTAATAACTACGATTATCTCTTTATTTGATTATCCCATTCATTTAATTATAATTATTATCATTGTAATTATCTCTTTATATAATTAACGTCCTCCTAGAAGGAAGTTCATTCAGTTTCGAAAACTCCCAATTTAGAATTAACACAAAAAATGTTCATTTATAGGAGAGGGCGTTACAAGTGTGTAGGAGAATTGCAAGTTCCACTTGTGGTGCACGCCCTATTATATATCATCAAGAACCCAATGTTCTCCTATCAATATTCAAGTCTTTAATACCAACCCGCACATTAATTGGAATAATCTCAAATTTCAAGGTCCAACATTAGAAACATTTGAGCACCACTGGTGTAACGAATGACCTATTTGGTACCTTTAAGAAGTGACATAAATAATTACTAAAATAGATAAATACAAAAGGTAGCTAACAACTTGAAGATAAAAGTTCAAAATTTGGGAAATAAACTCATTACAAATCATTGTTATTGCATGAAATTCTGCTATCACTTGAAACCATACAAGCCAAAACCACACCCCTATTTCTTCTCCTACAAGATCATTATCCACTAATAGGGGTACTAGCCAAAATCACACCCTATTTCTTCTCTTACAAGATATTTTTCCACTAATAGGGGTACTAGCCTAAATCACACCCCTATTTCTTCTCCTACAAGATCTTTTTCGACTAACAGGGGTACCAAAATCGATTTATGACATGAAAAAATGGGTGGTGATGACATCCACAAAATCTTAGAAAAATCAGAACTTGCAGACATAGATTTTGGAATAATTTGAATCTGATCCCAAACATGACACACATGGAAATTGAAATGGATTTCCCCAACATCCAGTTGTTTGAAATCATGACCGGGGCGGAGCTTCTTGGATGTAAGGTTTATGATTTCCCATTCAAGTATTTAGGGTTGGTTGTACGTGGGAAATCATATGAATCACAAAAAGAATTGGAAAGATGTTATTGACTCTTTTCATAACCGGTTATTGTCTAGGAAGGCTAAAGACCTTTCAATGGGGAGGGGGGGGGGGTAGATTGAATTTGATCAAGGAAGTGTTGGACTAGTTACCAACTGTAAAAGCAATTTGTCCAGATCTAGTGATTTGTACACTGAATACTGGATCGAAAGAACACCGAAACGAAGAACCCAAAAACGTAAATAAAACTCTGTTTATAGCACGAATTGATCAACGATTACATGAAATAGACTCATTAACAGTTTCTAATCATGATCCTAAACTCAGTTCTCTCAAAAAAACGAAATAAAAAACCTCCCTCCCTAAGAATTCAAATCTGAGAAACCGGTTTGTTCTTCATCTACCTTCACTGAACTCAAAACACAGATACATATACGAAGGTCCAGTTCGTTATCCACGAACTGCAGGTTCCTATCAGTACGTTGAGAATGAGCTTCACTTCGTGGGCTTTCTTCAATCTTGAGTTTATTTGGTATAGTTTGCTGATATATGAATCTCAATTGTGAGATTCATATATTACACATATAAACCTCTAAACTATAATAGATTGACACTTTCTACCCTATACAAGATTTAACTATTCTAACTATATCAACTAACGACACTAGTTGGATACACACACAGTACTTAAAAACACACACTTAGACAAAAGCTCTAACACCAACTTACTATTTTTTCTTTATACCGGACCCCTAAAAAGGTGTTGGCAACCCTTGAAAAGTTTCGTTTCAATTTTCTTTGGGGAGGAGACGAATCCAAGGAAAAGTTTCCTTGGATGGCCGGGGAAAAGGTTTTGAAACCCAAACGTTTTGGAGGATTGGGCTTGGTCTCCCTCGAAACCACCAATAAATGCCTTCTTTCTAAGTGGGTGTGGAGGTATAAGACAGAAACTAATAAACCTTGGCGCATGGTCATTTATGACATTCATTTTGATGATAGTGCCCATTCTGTTATTCTTATTTGGCATAATTTAGGGGGTATGTGGAAGGGCTTAGTGTAAGATCAAACTCAACCCACACAATATCTTAAACCGGTTACAAGTGCGGAATCCTAGTAACCGGGTGATTCAAGAACTTACATGGAATAGAGAACGATGAATACAATATCAAAATGAGAAATAAGATTAATCACCTTGACGAAACGTGCGTACGATTATTCCTAAAAATCGTCTAGTACACATGCTCTCCTAGAGAGAATTCGTCCCACCTCGATCCTTAGACTCTGTCAAATGGCTAACCCCTAAAAATGAAGCCACCGTGTGTTTGTATATTACACAAGGTGTGCATAGAAGGCCCTAATTCGGCCCAAGCCCAACACTCACTAAAACCTATTAAAAAACCATTTAACAGCCCAACAACACTCATAAGCCTACTAGTAAACCAAACATTAAATATTTAATACACAAGCCCCTATTATATCCTTACAATCTTCCCTTAGGCTTGTTGTATTAAATATCTTTATATTTCAAAATTCTTCTTCTTGACTCGCTGGTGTGTTGGTGAAGATCATTTCATTAACAATCTTCATTGTGCTCCACGAGAGACTCTTGGGAACTTTCTCTCAATCAGCATCAGCTTGGACTTCTGAAAATAAAATAAGTAATAAGAGGAGAATTATTAATAACTTGTTTTTCTTGAATGAACTCTCAGTCCTTGCTAAATCATTAGTAACTGTCTTGAATTGCCTTTCTTTTTCAGAGAATAAAGTTTAAAACGTCAGTTTTAGGCAATCTTAGTTGTTATTCTTCAGACTGCATAATCTTGACTGTTCTGCACCTTTTCCTTCAAAATATACATTCAAGCATTCAACTTCCCCTAAATTCGTGAATACTCTCTTTGGAATCTTTTCGGAAGCTTTAATAGAACCAACAAACTTTTTCTAAATAGCAGCTTTTGCAGATAGGGAAGTCTTTGTCCGGGTGGTTCTTTAACATGAGCAGCATCAACAACAAACTTTTGATCAACAAGATCATTAGCTTCTCCTTTTTCTTTCATCAACCTGTTTTCACATCAAACTAACAAACACAAACCAGACATATAATGACCGGTTCCTGGATAAATTAGGAGAACAACATTCTTTTATCCAAAAGCTTATGGATTTCTTATAAAATACTTACCCATAACCCGATACCTCATTTAACTTCCACTTAGCTGATATCTTCCCCTTAGCTAAGGACTTACCCTCAAATAATACTTATTATTCTCCCTTCTTCCCCTAAAAAACGGGCAACTTTTGTAAGGGGCATACATTCATGTACAAAACCCAACAAAACACTTGAAACCTTTAAATTAACCTGGCCATAGTTGAAAGAAAAAAATAAAACTTAAGAGAACACAAACGAAACAAATAAAAAACAAAAGAAATATGTACCAAGTCACACATAGAAGGTTTATGAGGGATCAAACAGTCATCTTCTGAATAAAGGAACACTTTTCAGCATCCGTACTCGAACAAGTCCAAGTGATTGCCAGTATATTGGTCAACTTTAAGCTCAAGTTCCTTGCCTTAGTCAGGCTATTTGTCACTTATATCATATTTTTAGTCTATTAGTTATGAACATATAATGAGTCCCACACAAATCCTAGGTAAATAAAATGTGCAGAATATCAAGCATACTGGTTCCCTATCACATGTTTTCACAACTCTATCTACTCTATCCAGATGTCCGAAACCTTACTCGAGAGTTTAGATAAAAAAAGAAGAGAATAGATCACAAAGAGATGGTATAATGTACAAGTCAACTGACTTCCCAGTGGTGTTTGTATCAGGCTGCAACTTGATGTGTGACACGTAGTACGCACCAGTGACATAAGGCTTTAGCATTTTGGACACTAGAGTGTCTCTTTTGGTGTGCTCTTAGGCATCTTTTGGGTGTCTTATATTTAATTATAGTGATCTAAGCACTTTGGTCAAACCTCCATGTCTTTGCTCATGCAAACCAGAGGAGAGCATGAACTAACGCCTATGACTTCCTCGGGTCTTTGCTTTCACAAAATAAAGGGGACACCCACATTTTAAGCTCAGTTTCATACGCTTGGATTCAAGCATGTGTATCAGAAACTCAAACATGCAGTCAAATAGAATTGCAGTAAACCTAAGTGATGTTCCCCACTAAATGCCATACGTTATCTTCAAGTGTGTGACACATACATTTTCAGACTTGAAAGTAGAGCCTACCAAACACATCACCCTGGATCTTGTCTTTCACTTTAGCCTTACGCGTGTCAGCCATCTTTAGCCGGAAATTTATTTCATTTCCCTTCTTCTCAAAAAAGCAAAAACAAACAATTAAAAATTAAAAAGCCACATATAACTAACTCTTCCCCAGCTTTTTATATTTTTAATAATTTCTTTTTAGTTAAGCGGCAAGCTAATCTTCAAAGTTCATTTGAAAGCATATAGAATCGGGTTTTGATTTCACATAGTGACATAACTCACGTCTTCATACTGAACCAACTAAGCAAAAGCAGTACCTTGGTGATTTTGTCTTTTTTACCTTTCACAAGGAAAACAGACACTCCATAGAAAATCTGCATGATACGAAATAGAGAGATGCCTCCTAACATGTGCCTGGAACAATCACTATCAAGAACAAAAGTTAATGATAGTCCTCCTTGAGTGTTCCTGCACAAAGTGAGAGATCAGTTAGCCAATGGTACCCAAGCCATTGTTGTTCTGGGTACTGCTGAAGAATCAATAAATGAAACTTCTTTCATACACATCCCCTCAGGAATTTGGGATGGAGTTGCCTTGATTTTCGGTTTCCAAGTTTGAGGTTATTTAAAAGTTGTTTTAGTCCCTTTTGGAGTAGTAACTTTAGGTACTTCAACCTTTTTCGATTTAGAATCATTTTTCAAAACAGTTTTAGTTATCTTGGGAGTGGTAACTTTAGGTTTTACAAACTTTTTTAGTTTTGGTTCTTCACCTGTTTATGAAAATTTTTATAACTTGGAAAACTGTTGTTTTTATTTGAGATCTTTCTTTGCTCTTTGGCAACACCCCAATGTTTGTCAGATGGTTTAACCCTAGGACTGACAATCTTCATTGCCTTAGGTGGTTGCACCTTCATTGGAGAATGATAGGAATCCTGAGATGAACCCTTTGATTCTTTGGATAATATGGCACATAGGGGCGATGGAGGCAATTTCTTGCAATATGAACAGGAGTTCCACAATTAAAACAGGTATGCTTCTTATAGTAGAATTCAGATGTAAAGCCATTAAATGTGTTTGACAGTGACAAAAAGTAGCTAAAATATGTTTGCATCTGTGGTAAGAATGCAGATCCCGAATTGTCAGATCGGCTTGACATTGATGAGTGGCCATGGAGTCTTTTCTGATTCGTGAAGAATTGGGCAAAATCAGATTATATAGATTTTGAACTCGCTGCATTGTTTAAGGATGAAACATAGTTACCATTGCATGAGCTCACTGATGAGATTGGACATTTGCTAACCCCCTAGAGCTTTTCTTTCTTGTTCATCGATGTAGATGACATGGTTGGAGGCTTGATGGTGATCTTGGGATTTTCAATCTTAATGGCACATGATGATTCAGAAATATAACCTAAGCCTTTGAACTTAGAAGTAAAGGACGATCTCTCTTCCCCTAGTTCTTGAGCGAACATAGAGTAAGATGTCATCAATACCTTCCCTTCGGCTCTTGTAGTCATCCCCACCTTTTCACGTTTCACCTCATCAACCATCTTGAAGTATACTGTGTCAATTTTTGGATAACAGAACAACTTCACATCATCAGTCTTCTTTTGTTGTCCACCAGCATTATTCAAGGCATCTGTCTTCTTTACTTCAATAACAGGAGTTGTCAAGTCATTGTCAATCTTTACCTCATAGGAACTTGAACCTGCACACTCAAAATTAGAGTCATGATACTTATTGTAATTCTGGCATTCAACATCATCTTCAGACACATCTTCCATGGTCACTTCATCTGCACCACATGCCTCAGGCGCAGTTACATCTGAATCATTAATCACACCTGCACACTTAACAGATTCATCAGTAACATTCACACATTTAGGCTCATTAGCTTCCACAACAGATTTAGTAGTCTATTTCTTGACAACTATTGAGGA
This sequence comes from Deinandra increscens subsp. villosa, assembly GCA_039602395.1. Taxonomy (NCBI): domain Eukaryota; kingdom Viridiplantae; phylum Streptophyta; class Magnoliopsida; order Asterales; family Asteraceae; genus Deinandra; species Deinandra increscens. Next base: position 23,118,049 of record JBCNJP010000012.1, on the reverse strand, counting down.
GCTACTTTCACCTTTGCCATATGTCATGAGAGGCGATGTATCTATTTCTCTTTGGGTAAGAGGTATCCACTCATTTCACTAGGGAGTAAGTGTGGAACTGCTATATACTCACACCCTATTTTATCCTTCTAACTATTAATATATCTACACATACTTTTACCGGAAAGCATCATACGTTTCTCAATCTCTTTTTGTTTATCTAATTTAACCTGAAACTCATTATACTTATTTTGCAAGTCATCTAAC
>JBCNJP010000012.1:23098334-23117303 GCA_039602395.1 Deinandra increscens subsp. villosa | reverse complement strand
CTCACTAAAACCTATTAAAAAACCATTTAACAGCCCAACAACACTCATAAGCCTACTAGTAAACCGAACATTAAATATTTAATACACAAGCCCCTATTATATCCTTACAATCTTCCCTTAGGCTTGTTGTATTAAATATCTTTATATTTCAAAATTCTTCTTCTTGACTCGCTGGTGTGTTGGTGAAGATCATTTCATTGACAATCTTCATTGTGCTCCACGAGAGACTCTTGGGAACTTTCTCTCAATCAGCATCAGCTTGGACTTCTGAAAATAAAATAAGTAATAAGAGGAGAATTATTAATAACTTGTTTTTCTTGAATGAACTCTCAGTCCTTGCTAAATCATTAGTAACTGTCTTGAATTGCCTTTCTTTTTCAGAGAATAAAGTTTAAAACGTCAGTTTTAGGCAATCTTAGTTGTTATTCTTCAGACTGCATAATCTTGACTGTTCTGCACCTTTTTCTTCAAAATATACATTCAAGCATTCAACTTCCCCTAAATTCGTGAATACTCTCTTTGGAATCTTTTCGGAAGCTTTAATAGAACCAACAAACTTTTTCTAAATAGCAGCTTTTGCAGATAGGGAAGTCTTTGTCCGGGTGGTTCTTTAACATGAGCAGCATCAACAACAAACTTTTGATCAACAAGATCATTAGCTTCTCCTTTTTCTTTCATCAACCTGTTTTCACATCAAACTAACAAACACAAACCAGACATATAATGACCGGTTCCTGGATAAATTAGGAGAACAACATTCTTTTATCCAAAAGCTTATGGATTTCTTATAAAATACTTACCCATAACCCGATACCTCATTTAACTTCCACTTAGCTGATATCTTCCCCTTAGCTAAGGACTTACCCTCAAATAATACTTATTATTCTCCCTTCTTGCCCTAAAAAACGGGCAACTTTTGTAAGGGGCATACATTCATGTACAAAACCCAACAAAACACTTGAAACCTTTAAATTAACATGGCCATAGTTGAAAGAAAAAAAATAAAACTTAAGAGAACACAAACGAAACAAATAAAAAACAAAATAAATATGTACCAAGTCACACATAGAAGGTTTATGAGGGATCAAACAGTCATCTTCTGAATAGAGGAACACTTTTCAGCATCCGTACTCGAACAAGTCCAGGTGATTGCCAGTATATTGGTCAACTTTAAGCTCAAGTTCCTTGCCTTAGTCAGGCTATTTGTCACTTATATCATATTTTTAGTCTATTAGTTATGAACATATAATGAGTCCCACACAAATCCTAGGTAAATAAAATGTGCAGAATATCAAGCATACTGGTTCCCTATCACATGTTTTCACAACTCTATCCACTCTATCCAGATGTCCGAAACCTTACTCGAGAGTTTAGATTAAAAAAGAAGAGAATAGATCACAAAGAGATGGTATAATGTACAAGTCAACTTACTTCCCAGTGGTGTTTTTATCAGGCTACAACCTGATGTGTGACACGTAGTACGCACCAGTGACATAAGGCTTTAGCATTTTGGACACTAGAATGTCTCTTTTGGTGTGCTCTTAGGCATCTTTTGGGTGTCTTATATTTAATTATAGTGATCTAAGCACTTTGGTCAAACCTCCATGTCTTTGCTCATGCAAACCAGAGGAGAGCATGAACTAATGCCTATGACTTCCTCAGGTATTTGCTTTCACAAAACAAAGGGGACACTGACATTTTAAGCTCAGTTTCATACGCTTGGATTCAAGCATGTGTATCAGAAACTCAGACATGCAGTCAAATAGAATTGTAGTAAACCTAAGTGATGTTCCCCACTAAATGCCATACGTTATATTCAAGTGTGTGACACATACGTTTTCAGACTTGAAAGTGGAGCCTACCAAACACATCACCCTGAATCTTGTCTTTCACTTTAGCCTTACGCGTGTTAGCCATCTTTAGCCGGAAATTTATTTCATTTCCCTTCTTCTCAACAAAGCAAAAACAAACAATTAAAAACTAAAAAGCCACATATAACTAACTCTTCCCCAGCTTTTTATATTTTTAATAATTTCTTTTTAGTTAAGCGGCAAGCTAACCTTCAAAGTTCATTTGAAAGCATATAGAATCGGGTTTTGATTTCACATAGTGACATAACTCACGTCTTCATACTGAACCAACTAAGCAAAAGCAGTACCTTGGTGATTTTCTCTTTTTTACCTTTCACAAGGAAAAAAGACACTCCATAGAAAATCTGCATGATACGAAATAGAGAGATGCCTCCTAACATGTGCCTGGAACAATCATTATCAACAACAAAAGTTAATGATAGTCCTCCTTGAGTGTTCCTGCACAAAGTGAGAGATCAGTTAGCCAATGGTGCCCAAGCCATTGTTGTTCTGGGTATTGCTGAAGAATCAATAAATGAAACTTCTTTCATACACATCCCCTCAGGAATTTGGGATGGAGTTGCCTTGATTTTCGGTTTCCAAGTTTGAGGTTATTAAAAAGTTGTTTTAGTCACTTTTGGAGTAGTAACTTTAGGTACTTCAACCTTTTTCGATTTAGAATCATTTTTAAAACATTTTTAGTTATCTTGGGAGTGGTAACTTTAGGTTTGACAAACTTTTTTAGTTTTGGTTCTTCACCTGTTTATGAAAAATTTTATAACTTGGAAAACTGTTGTTTTTATTTGAGATCTTTCTTTGCTCTTTGGCAACACCCCAATGTTTGTCAGATGGTTTAACCCTAGGACTGACAATCTTCATTGCCTTAGGTGGTTGCACCTTCATTGGAGAATGATAGGAATCCTGAGATGAACCCTTTGATTCTTTGGATAATATGGCACATAGGGGCGATGGAGGCAATTTCTTGCAATATGAACAGGAGTTCCACAATTAAAACAGGTATGCTTCTTATAGTAGAATTCAGATGTAAAGCCATTAAATGTGTTTGACTGTGACAAAAAGTAGCTAAAATATGTTTGCATCTGTGGAAAGAATGCAGATCCCGAATTGTCAGATCGGCTTGACATTGATGAGTGGCCATGGAGTCTTTTCTGATTCATGAAGAATTGGGCAAAATCAGATTATATAGATTTTAAACTCGCTGAATTGTTTAAGGTTGAAACATAGTTACCATTGCATGAGCTCACTGATGAGATTGGACATTTGCTAACCCCCTAGAGCTTTTCTTTCTTGTTCATCGCTGTAGATGACATGGTTGAAGGCTTGATGGTGATCTTGGGATTTTCAATCTTAATGGCACATGATGATTCAGAGATATAACCTAATCCTTTGAACTTAGAAGTAAAGGACGATCTCTCTTCCCCTAGTTCTTGAGCGAACATAGAGTAAGATGTCATCAATACCTTCCCTTCAGCTCTTGTAGTCATCCCCACCTTTTCACGTTTCACCTCATCAACCATCTTGAAGTATACTGTGTTAATTTTTGGATAACAGAACAACTTCACATCATCAGTCTTCTTTTGTTGTCCACTAGCATTCTTCAAGGTATCTGTCTTCTTTACTTCAATAACAGGAGTTGTCAAGTCATTGTCAATCTTTACCTCATAGGAACTTGAACCTGCATACTCAAAATTAGAGTCATGATACTTGTTGTAATTCTGGCATTCAACATCATCTTCAGACACATCTTCCATGGTCACTTCATCTGCACCACATGCCTCAGGCGCAGTTACATCTGAATCATTAATCACACCTGCACACTTAACAGATTCATCAGTAACATTCACACATTTAGGCTCATTAGCTTCCACAACAGATTTAGTAGTCTATTTCTTGACAACTATTAAGGAGCTACTTTCACCTTTGCCATACGTCATGAGAGGCGATGTATCTATTTCTCTTTGGGTAAGAGGTATCCACTCATTTCACTAGGGAGTAAGTGTGGAACTGCTATATACTTACACCCTATTTTATCCTTCTAACTATTAATATATCTACACATACTTTTACAGGAAAGCATCATACGTTTCTCGATCTCTTTTTGTTTATCTAATTTAACCTGAAACTCATTATACTTATTTTGCAAGTCATCTAACTATTCTTTTAATTCTTTTTATTTGCTTCCAAGAATGGTCATAGAGAACAAATTTATCACTAGCTAACGCTTGAAGATCACTTATATCTTCCTTTTGAACTTTAAACTTTTTTTATTCTTTTTCTCCTTTAGTTTAACACATCTAGCGTCATATTTAGCATCTTCTACTTCACGTTTCGACATCTCATGCTGTAGTTTATAATTTTCAAGTACTTTAATTATTTCGATATAAGCAGGGTTAGAACATACTGTTAGAACACAATGTAAATGTAACACAAAACAGTCAAGTATTAGAAGAAAAGATAAGATATATCCTTAAAAGAGAAAGGATACGAAAGTCTGTATGAATTACAGATTTCTGCATGATTTCTGTATTCATACAGAACTACTCCGGAAATTCCGAAGTAGTTCTGTACAGTCTAAATTCTACAGAAATCCTCATTTCCGTAGAAGGCTTCTACTGGGAAGCACTAACAGTCTTCAAAGAAGAGTCCTGAAGGAGTTCTGGACTATCAGAAGATAAAGATTATGAGAAGAACAAATTCTACCTTTGTGTGAAGAACAAGCAAGTTGAATACCAACTTGGCATTAATCACGAAAGCAGTTGAAGACAATTGAAAAAAAGATAAACTGAATATCCTCAATTTATCTCTATATACTCTGACACACTCCAAATTCAACCATCCTCAACCACCTTATCCAATGCAACTTGCTACATCTTTCTATAAATAGCAAGCTGACTTCACCAAACAGAACAAGAAAGCAAACATACAATTCAATATCTTCTCAAAGCAATTACAACATCACTCCCATAGAAAAGTTATTTCTGTTGATACATAGTTATACTATAAACTCGTGTAAACCATTATTTACATTTGAGATATACAGAATAACCCTTTTATGAATTGTTGTCTTCCAATTTGATTTACTTTCCGCAACTTGTTTATCTTGTTTAGATCAAATTGTGCCAAGATTGTTAAAGAGCCCCTCACGGGACCCAACAATTGGTATCAGAGCAGATTGAATAATCAATATTCAAAGTTCCTGCTCTTTAACATATTTTCTTTAACGCTCTCTCAAATATATCTTCATGCTGGAACAATTGAATGTCACTTGGCTCATTGGCAAAACCCCCTATGCTTGCTAGGGAGGAATATCCACAATGGAAAATCAGAATTACCAACTTCCTAAAAGAAGTTGATAGCTCCCCGTTGGAATGCATAGCCAAGGGACCCCATTGCCCCACAGTTGACATACCTGAGATAAAAGAAACTGAAACCTCAGCTGGTGTGCCCGCTCGCACCATTCCTAAAGAAAGGAAATGGTGGAGTGAGGAAGACAAGACCAAAGAAATAAATTAGGACAGAGCAAAGACAGTCCTCATCATGGCTCTTCGTCATGAAATATTCTGTCAAGTTGACTGCAACACCTCATCCAAGGGCATATGAGATGCCCTTGAGAAACTCTTTGATGGGGGGGGGGGGGGATCAAATTAAAAGAAATAAAAGAACTAAAGCACTAAATGAATATGAATCTTTCAAGTCACTCCCAAGCGAGTCACTTTTAAACACCTATAATCGTTTTTCCACAATAATTAACAATCTAAGAAATTTCAATGTTTCTATATCTAATGAGGAACCAAACATTAAATTTATCAAAAGTCTTCTTCATGAATGGAGAAGTCTAACCACGACTCTTCAATCAACTTTGGATTTAGAGGAAAAAAGCTTAAATGATCTCTTCTGTATTCTAGACTCTGAAGAATCTGAAATACTCGACATCTCAAAGTCCAAATTGGACCCACTGGCTCTTTACTCTGAAAAGAGGAAAAGAATTACCAAACAAGAGCCAAACCACTCAAAACGAAAAGAATTAAGTGACTCAGAAAATGAATATTCTGAGAGTGAAATAGAAAATGAGTCATTTGAAAATCACTGGCATTACCGACCAAGCAGTTTGGTAGATTCAAAAAGAATCCTTCCTGGTCAACCTGAAACAACTTTTATAAAAATGAAGAAAGCAAGAAACAGTCATCTGAATACAACAAACCTAAAGTTGACAAGAGTGAGATAAAATGCTTTAAATGTGGAACAATGGGCCACTATGCCTCTGAATGCAAGAACAAAAGACTCAAAGATGCTGCATACTACAAAATGAAGTATGAACAGGCCATGCAGAAAGAAAAGGCATTAATGGCTGAAGTTGAGAACTGGGACTCAGAGTCATCATCAGATGAAGAATGCCATTCCAACAGATGTCTCATGACAACTGATGAATCTCTCTCAACTGATCTCTCTGAAACCTCACATGTAAAACAAGTAAGCTCCTCTCACGCTGATCTAATATTTCAATTCAATAACATGTCAATAAACTACAAAGTTCTTCAAGAAAACTCTGAAAGAAACAAACTCTTAAATGAAAACAAGTGTAAAACTTTTGAAGAAGAAATTAGCTCTCTCCTATCAGAACTTCATCAACTAAAAGGGAATAGAGAAAAATAATTGTTAAGATTAAGACAACTAGAAATACAAAACGTGAGCAATAAATCCAAAATTGATCACTATGAGACTGAACGAGCAACCCTATATCAAAGGTTACACATGGAAACAAAGAAAATAAACGGTCTCATAAATGCTCATGATCAACTTTAAAAATATGACAAACACACTAAGAAATCATGGGCAAGGGATTAGGTACGTACAAGGGACAAAAAACTCCAAGACTGTCTTTATAAAACCCATCAGTCAAAATGAATCACAACTGGACAACTATGCCAAAAACAAAAGTCCGGTCTCTAAAACTTCACATAACACTCAGTACAACCCTGATGACACAAACAAAACCAAATCCGAGTCAACTAGCTCCTCAACTTGAAATCTCGAAAGTTTTAGAGAAAGTACCATATACAAGCACTGCATGTGTAATGAAATGGTAAAACTGATTGGAAAATACTACAACATTAAACAAATGTACTCTGCAAAGTGTAACACCTCTTTAAATGTATCCTCCAAGTCCGTAAAAATAAAAGAAAAGAAACCACTGAAACAACAAACAAAAAACCCAAAAACAAATGGGTTCCAAAAAACAAATAAAGATTTTCTTTTAAGAGTAAACAAATATCTTTTGGATGAAAAATATCTGTTTCAACTAAAAGACTTCCAACCCTGCACATATCTAGGGGCAGTCTTTTCCTTTTTTTTTTTCTGTTTAAACACGTCTCAGGTTTTCTTCTCAATAAATAAACACTTGTCACTTTCAGAATCTCTCTTTTAAAAATTGACTTTCTCTTCCTGATAAGAAATGATGCCCATCAAATCACATACTTAAATGATAATAGGTATATCGGGAAACAAATCTTTGTAAGTTAAAGCACACAAAAGGGGTAATAATAACTCTAAAAATAGGAGAATGATGAAAATAAGAGTTAATTCCATCTCACAAACCACCCGAACTACCTCCATCAGAGGTCTAAGCAGCCGACAAAACCCAAAAGTCTTACTGTCAAAAATCCAGACTTCTAAACTCTTCCTGATTACAAATAGATAGATATCACTCTCAACTCATCCAAGCACATATCCAAACAAATCCAATCTTCATTCAAATATTCATTAGAAAATGGATTTTCAAGCTCTGTTAGAAAGACAAGCCTTCCAAATCCCACTTCACCAAACTCACAACCTTTGTCTTCATACCTCCAACCATCAGCCAACATTTACCAGAATGATGAGGTTCTTGAAAACTTGTGCTATTGGGTTTGCCCTCACTCAAAACACCCCCTTCAGATACGAATTTATAATGGAATTTTGGGTCAATGCAAGATCTGAACCCAATCTGCATGGATGCCTTATAAGAACTCGAGTGAACCACCTCTCCTTTGAAATCACTGAGGACTCCATTCGCTCTGCTCTCAGTCTAAATGACGAAAAATGGAGCCATTCAATTCAACAGAGCTCAAGTCATTGAAACCTTCATTAACATTGGGTATGATGGAAATTCTTTTTAAGAACAGGCCAACATATTTCACCTTCCCCCCATCTGGAAATTTTTCTTCTCTCAAATCCAACTCTGCTTCTCCTCCCGTGTCAATAATCATCATATTGCTGACCATGACACCCAAATGGTCATGCATGCTCTAATTCACGGACTGGACATGAATTTCTCTCCCTATCTTATGTAAAACATGAAAAACAACTGCTACATCCCTATAGAGGAGAGAGTTATTCTATATCCTCGATTCATGACAAGAATAATATGCCAGACCAAGCAATGGGAAGGAATTCCCTGCAACTATCACACCCAACTTATACTTTCTCAAAGGTATCTTGGTCTTCACATCACTGGACTTCCAAATGAGATAATAGAGGAATAATATGAAGGCCTGAGACCCATCTCTCATAACAACATTCCTCTCCAACTTGAAGCCAGAGCACGTCCTCCAGTGCCCACCAGAATTAACCTACCTTGTACCTGTAGAACTACATGCACTCACTTAAACTTAATGTTTAAATAAGTTCTGTACTAGGTATCTTTTCTGGAAAAAAATTATTGAAACTGGATCTTTTGGGGTTACTATAAGAAAAAGTCAAAATTGTGCTAATTTGGAACATTACTACCAGTGATTCTATTTTTTGCTGTTTTCACCAAGAAACTAGTCATACAGAACAACTCCAAAGATTCCGAAGTAGTTCTGTACAAAAGCCAAAATGCTAGAATGAAACAAAAAGGAGGGGAAATAAAATTCTTTGACGCACTCTAACACACACACATACACACACAAACACACACACAAAAAAGGAGGATGAAAAAGGGTTGCTAGAAAATTCTTCAGATGAAAAAGGGAAAAGTACTGTAGTTATTGAAAAACACATTTGATCAGGGAAGGATGAAAAAGGGCTGCTAGAAAATTCTTCAGATGAAAAAGGGAAAAATATTATAGTTGTTAAAAAACAAATTTGATCTCACCGTAAAATTTGAGATAAAAAATAATCCTTCATCAAGAAATCCCAACCGACAATGAAGACGTTAAAAGATCTCAATGAATAGAAACGGTAACCTTTTTAGTTACGAGGAAAATCAATGATCCAACGGACATCCGTTTCACCACCCAGTCAATTCAATCGGTGAAAAATAGCCGTTAAAAACCCTAGAATCTCTCTCTTACCATAAAATCCTCACACACTCTCCAAATCAAATATTGTTCCTAAAATCATCATCCTCACCAAGCAAAGCATTTTATTCGAACAAACAACATGGCCTCATCCTCTCAAATCTCCCTGTTCAAAACAATCAACATAGGGCAAAACAATATGCGAGCAAATTTAAATCCACCGGCTTACTCCAACGATGTACAGATCATCATAGAAGCACTAAGGTACCGCCTCTCATGACAACTCTCACTGAAGATGAAGAAATCTCCAAAGAAAACCTTATGAATGTTTGGTCAACCATAAAAGTAAAAATTGAAGCTGTGACAAAAAGGGTATGGATTGAAGCACTCATCGAAAACGAAGATCGATCCACAACAATTCTACAGTTTACAGAAGAAAACTCCAGACAAATTGTCGACCTCAAAGCACTAGAAGATCCTGCTCAACCCCCAACTAAAACAGAAATTCTCAAGATCATCAATTCCCTGAACAAAGGAGCAAGCTTTACCACAGTCTCTGGAATAAACATCAATCAACTAGAGAGAAAGTGGAAGTTGATGATGCACACTCTCATCTATAGCCTAACTGCTAAAGTTGGATCATCAGATCAAGCTAGTGAATCAGTGTACTCCATAATGATCGCTCTAATCCTGAATAAAAGAATAGACTATGGAGCTATATTTTGGAGGAATCTAGTGAAAAGAATTGAAGATAAAAACAAGGAAAAGAAGGAAACTGCCCACATTCCATTTATCAGATTCCTTTCTCTGCTCATCTTCAAAAAGTGTCAGTAAGGATCATTGGTCATGACAGGAGCTAAGCATAGGTCAACCATTCTAAAAATTCTAAAGAAGTTTGAATCAGGTACAATACACTCTATATCCTCTGTACCTACTTCATTACTTTCAAATATACCATATGAATCCCCAGTTCTGAAAAAATATAAAGAAGGAACAGAACTATAGAAACATAACTCATCTGAAGCTGAACAACCAACCCTAGACACAGCCCACAAACATCTTACTTTTCAGAATCAGTCAATCTAAACAGAAATTCACCAGACTCTCCCACATCCAACTCCACCACCTCAGCCTATAAAGACTACAACTTTATTCCACCAAACTCACCTCCTCAGATCCATATTCCTGAAATAGCCACCACGCCCAGCCTGTTTGATGACTCTAAGAGTCATCAGCAAGCACTAACAAGTGGAGACTCAATGAGTCAACGAAGCTTGGAAAGAATCCATAGGGATTGGTTCCCTAAGGATTCGACACATGAGCATTCTGAAAAGAATAATCAAACAACACATGAGTCTGAATCATCCAGGATAAAGACAATGAATGTGGAAGACCTAGGAACATCAGATATTTCTGGTCTTCTAGGCACTAATAAAACTCTCAACAGAGAATATGTTAGTAAAACTGCTAGACATGTGTTGTCCACTAGTATGTTAGAAGGAGAAAGATCATTTGTTGATCCAACTCCAAGCTTACCCAGTATCCTACTCAAATCTGATCTCTTAGAGTTCTCTCAAACAATCAGAGATAAAATATTTAATTTGCAAAAGGGATCAGAACATTGACCTTCATGAACTAGGAAAACTCAAATACTCAAACTCAGAAAAGCTCATGAAGGTGGAAAGTAACACAGCTCAGAACATAAATCAGCTAAATAATCTAGCAGATGAGCTGAAAATCTGGAAAGAAGAACTAAGAGAAGAAGCCATCAAGATTCCAGATGACATCAACAAAAGTCTTCAAAAGCTGCAATCAGTAGACACAGGCAGTGATGAACTAATCATTAAAAACTTCTCTACAGAATTAATGAACAAGAAAAAGACTCTTGAAGATATGGGCAGAAATAGAGCAAATGAGGCTCACGAAGTAATAAAGTTGGTTAGAAGCAACATGACAAGAAATCAATTGACTTCAGAAAATCTGGAGATTAAACACTCTTTTCAAGAAGATCAGTTGAGAGAGATAGAAAGAGAATGGAATCAAAAGGTAAAAGGAACAGATGAGAAAATAAAGCTAATCACAATCCCTGTTCAACCTCCAACGAAGAAGACAAGACTTTATAGATAATGACCCAAGTGAAGAAAAAGATCAACTCAAAGAAATGCAGACCTCCATCTCAAGCTTATGAAGACATGCCTCCTCCCCCACCTCCTTCTTTTCCTAAACCACCAACAAAAACTGCCCAGAAAACAAATGCTTCTCAACCCCTCTCCACCGGAACAACAAAGAAAGACCTAGCTAAACAAACTCAAATATAATGATCCTCATTAGCTGGATCTTTCATATCTAGATCAGTCTTTGAAGATGATTACTCTGAAAAACAGAAATGCAAAAAGTCATCTGGGAAGAAGTCAGAAAGCTACAAGACAAACTACTCAAAAGAGAAGAAGACAGACCCATGGTGAGTCCTCTATTAAGAAAAGCTATTGACAGGACCACTGGAATACCAGTTGAAGAAGATCCAAACTACACAATGCCTATAATTACAGAGTTCATAAATATCAAAGCCCAACCAATAAAGCATCAGGGAATTCATTGATAAAACCTACATCAATTCAACCCAATACAGTTGGTGTCATTTATAAGGTACTTTTCAAATCAACCCTAAAAACAGAAAGGGTAAGCACTGCTTTATACCAAGGAATTGAAGCTGGAAAAAGGGTGTTCAGAAGACAAGCACAGATGGATAATGAACTAGCAAAGGAATCATACATTCCTTTACTATTTTTAACAAAGCTAAATGAGATTATACCTCTTGAAGTTTCATGGAGAGGATTCGGTACAACATTTCTCAATCCAAACTCTAGTATATGCTTTAGAGATCACTCTGAAGAAAGAAAGTTATTCAGGCTGAAAGAAAAACAAAAATATACAAATCTGGCCTTAGAAATCTTCTTATTTAATTTGGAGAAATGCAAAACAAACAACAACAGAACCAAGGAAGTCATCAAAGCAGAAATTGATGCCTTGATAAAAGAAAGAACAGTCTTCAGAACTGTTTTGGTCAAAAATTACACAAGGCAATCTTGTATTCCAAACTTAGAATGTGGGGTGAGGTGCTCAGAAATCTAGTTCAAAAGCAAAGTAAAAGTAGTGCAAGTGACACGATGATATACGAGGGAAACCCGGAATCCTGAGAGTTGCCTCTGAGAATCCCAGTAAAAACCTCGGGAGCCGGCTCAAAGCGCCTGCTACCTAAAGCTTTTATAAATCAAGAATCCGATTACAATGATGAAGACGATGATCGGTTGCTAAGTGTTACAGTATTCAGAGTGCTGTGTGTTGTGTTCTATGTTTCCTAATTCGATCATGTCCCATTTATAGTTACAAATAGAAATAAACTAATTATCCGAAAAATCAGGGATCCTCTTGACCACGTCCATTAGCCGTTTGAGGAAGTTCACCATTCCGTCCACGTTCGTTAATGCCACGTCAGCCCTAATTGACCGATTCCTTAGGAAGGTTAGACCTCGTTTTATCTGCAATTGAAATTAATCACGTGGCAATTAGTAAGTAAAGACATTCGAATAAATAACGGATAGCATAACCTGTCGAGAATCCTTGGGATTCCCGGATTCCTGTGTGATTGAGCTTCTCGGCCGGGTGCTTGGAATTTGACCCATAACAATTGCCCCTGAATTTCGCGGGTGTTTGATAAAGGATAACAACTGTGAAATTCAAATCGTTTTAAGTTAATCCGCATGCTTACGTGGACGGCCGAGATCTAAGATGCCTTTTTTGATTTGACGGCTTACACTCTCCCCCATACGAGATTTCCGTCACACCCTGCGGCCTTAAATACTTCATTTATTTTCTCGTTTACTCACCATCTTTCCGAAAACCCTAGAGAAAAGCTTTCTCCCGGCATTCAGGTCAGTAATCCTTCTTCCCGGAAATTTCACTTTTTTCCGTTTAATTTTCATCATGGTCAAGAGAACTCGTTCCTCTTCTGTTGCTCCCGGCGCTCCTGCCACCGTCGGAGACTTCGTCGATCAGGGCTTCATTCCGGTGAAATCGGAGGAAACCTGCCGTTTCACTGATATCAACGTGAAAGACCTCAAGGAGTCCGGCCAGTTTCCGTCCAATGCTGTCTTCTTCCCATTCGACCCTAGGCTGAAAGCCGATTGGGTCTCTATAACCTGGGTTTGCTTTCTTCTCTACCCCTTCCAACTCGGGATGTCCTTTCCCTTCCCTGCACTGGTGAATGACTTCTTCAAGGTCACCGGGCTGTCATATGCCCAAACCATGCCCATGGTTTGGAAGATTCTTTACTCCATTGACAGCCTGAACCGTTCAAGAAACCTGTCGATAGGGATTCCGGAAATCTGTGCTGCCTACAACCTTAGAACCCATGGAAACAGCCGTTTTGTTCTTCAGGCCAGAACCTCAGACTCCCATCTGATTCCTAGGGCCACCCACAACGACCACGATTGGAGGCAGAAATTCTTCTTTGTCCGTAGGGATTCCATCGTTGGGGGTAAAGAGTTGCCGGTGCAATGGGTGAAGAAGGGTAGGAAGCCTGTGTTCTTTTGTTCCTGTCAATATATTTGAGATTTGTTAACTTACCTTCGATTTCCTTTGTTTCGCAGCCCCCGTGTTCGAGAAGCTTATTAAACCCATTCCTCTCTCAGATAAGAAGCTTGTGGCTTTTTATCAGATTCCCGTGGCTGAGAGAACCTTCGCGATTGAGACCTCTTTCAGTGAGCCAAGCAACTCTGAAAAAATGTCAAGTAAGTATTGATAGATTTTGTAATATGAATTTATAATAAACTGAAAATTTTAGACTTATCTGTTTTGTGTTTTCAACTTCTCAGCTCCCAAGACCAAGATGAGTTTTGATCTCGAGGACCTTTCGGACTACTTTGATGATGATGTAACTGCTGAAGCTCCCAAGTTGACCCATCCCAAGGTCGAACACACCTCCAAGGCTACCTCTTCGAAGCCCCCGCAGCCCAAAGGCAAAGCCACCACCACCAAGAAAAGGAGGGGCTCTGATTCTGCTTCCATTAGCCTCCCTGATTGCTTCGAAGGCCTGAACGCTACCGAAACCATCAACATGCTCACTGGTCTTCAAAAGCATGTAAGTCCTAACTTCTAAGTTTCCTGATTGAGTATCTGATATCTCCAGTAGGATTCTGATCAGTATCCTCAATCTCGCAGGGTTTCGAGCGCCTAGCCGCAATGTATGCCGAAGTTGAAGCCAAGGTGTTGGAGCTGAAGGAAGAGGTCAAGAGGGCCCATGAAACCATTAAGATCCAGGGAGACATTGCTGAATCAAAGAACAAGTATTTCGAGAGGAAGCTGGAGATGGTGCAAGAAGGGTTTGATGCTGCCTTGGAGCTGGAGGTTCAGAAGGGAAGAAGGTCGGCTGCCATAGCTGTTTTTCAAAGCAAAATCAAGATGGCTGAACAGGCGTCCGGGGCTGAGTTCTCTGTTGGGGTGTGGAAGGTTGAAGCTTGGAAGGCAAAGTTGGAGAAGCTGAAGAAAGAGGCCGAAGACGCCGAGGCTGCCATACAAGAGAAGACTCATCCTTCTGAGCAAGAAGGAGAGAGTCCAAGCACACAACTTGAGAAGACGGCAGCTAAGGGGATCAGCCTTGATGAGCTTCTGAAGCAGGAGGGTGGTGAGAAGATGTTGACTGTGGAGGTGATCGGCCATATTGGCGAGAACAAGGGGAAAGAGGTGATAGGATTCTCCAAAACCTCCAATGATGACGAAGAACCCTGAGGCGCCGCCGTTCATTTCCACTGTTTTTTGATGGTGTTTTGATGTCCCAAACAATGTTTCTTTAAGTTTCTTTAAGTTTCCTGCATACTTAACAACAATTAACAATGATAGGATTCCGGGTGGAGGGATCTTGAACTTTTCAAGACGAAATCCGGAATCCTAGAACCCAGACAATCAAGCCTCCCAGGTGGAGGGATCCTGAAGTTTTCAGGACGAAACCTGGGATGCTTTATCCCTTTAATTTACTAAATATTATGAATGGTATGGTAGGTTTGACCAGTACTTGTCGTTTTATTTACAAAAATAGTTTTTACGTTGATTTGAATAAAATATATGCTTGGGTTCCACAAATAGAATATAAAGGTATAAGAAGAATCTTTCTTGAATCCACTACCTTAATGGATCCAAAACAAACCTTTTACTTATAAAAGAGTGTCGCATGTTCAGATTTTTTAGGACCCAAAGCATAAAGTATATTGAAAAATAAGGCCTCTCCACCTTCTTATCTTCCTGGTCAGGATTCCCAATTCCCTAGGATTCCCAAGCCTGTTAAAAAGGAATTCGAATAATAAGTCAAGATTACTCGCGTTTTTAATCTTCTCCCGACTGGGACCCAATAGGTTTTAGATTTCAAATTAAACACTGGGGACAAGCCCAAAGAAACTGGGGTTATTCCCGATGAAACTGGGGACAAGCCCGAAGAGACTGGGGTTAAACCCAAATAAACTGGGGACGAGCCCGAAAAAACTGGGGTAAAACCCATCTTAGTGACATGAAAATGTCAAACCAATTGCTAGGAAACTGGGGACAATCCCACTTAGTGACATGAAAATGCCAAACCAATTGTTAACACGTAAGTGTTAAAAACCTTAAGAATCCACCCAGAAGCCTCCAGTAACAAGATTGTCAGCCACCCCTAAGGATGGACTGGTCCGGCTACCTTGAGCATCCTGAGGAATTACTTGCGCTCCAGGCGAGGGTCGTGCGTCACAGGCGTTTACCCAAACTTGAGAAAGGTGAATACCTTTAAACCTTAGAAGATGTGCTGGACATCTTAAACAGAGAAGAGGTGGCCAGCCTCTGACTGGGGATAAACCCAAAAAACTGTTGTAGGATTTCCAACCTTCTGCAAAACACTCGAATGCTTGGTGAAGGGTGGGTGTCAGCCTTGCTGACACCACTCCGATGCTTAAGTTAGTAATGGTTAAAAAGAAATTGATAAAGCAAATTGAAATCGGATTAGTACACTTACCTGGATTGCCGACTGGATGAGAATCCGGGTGAGAATCCTGATAGGATCCCTACATAAAATAGGCTTTCAGATGGACGGCATTCCAAGCTCTCGGTAATAAGTCTCCTTCTAAGTTCATTGATCTATATGCCCCTTTTCCTTCTTCAGATTCCACTAGATAGGGTCCTTCCCATTTGGGTGCCAACTTCCCATCAGCCGGATTGGTCGTATTCTGAAATGCTTTCCTCAATACCAAGTCTCCAACCTGAAATCTTCTGAGCCTGATATTCTTATTGTATGACTTTGCCACCCTTTGCTGGTATGAGGCCATTCTGACTTTAGCGAGATCTCTGAGTTCTTCTATGGTTTCAAGATCCTGAAGTAGATTCTCAGAGTTATTCTGGGAATCCTGAAGCGTAACTCTTGCTGTAGGAATCACCATTTCAGTAGGGATTACGGCTTCTGCCCCAAATACCAAGGAAAAAGGCGTTTGGCCAGTTGCATTCTTAGAAGTCGTCCTATCTGCCCAAAGAACAAACGGAAGTTCTTCAGCCCATCTTCCTTTCTTGGAACCCAACTTCTTTTTCAAGTTATTGATGATGATTTTGTTGCTGGATTCTGCTTGACCATTGGCTTGAGGATGTACTGGTGTTGAAGTGATCATCTTAATCCCCCAACTTTCACAGAAGCTTGTAGTCCTTTTGCCAATAAACTGGGAACCATTATCACATATAATTTCAGCTGGGATTCCAAACCTTGTTAGGATATTCCTTTTGATAAACGAGATAACCTCCCTTTCCCTGACTTGAACGTAGGCTTCTGCTTCTATCCATTTGGAAAAGTAGTCGGTCATTGCAAGCATAAAGACTTTTCCTCCGGGTGCCTTGGGCAGCTTCCCAACTATATCCATGCCCCACTTCATGAATGGCCAAGGTGAGACAATGGGGTGCAATGGCTCAGCTGGTTGATGGAGAATATTGCTATGTCTTTGGCATGCATCGCATTTTTGTGAGAAGTCCATAGCATCCTTCTTCATAGTTGGCCAGAAGTAACCAGTTCTGAGGATCTTGGAAAACAATGCTCTTCCACCGGTATGATTTCCACAATCTCCCGCATGGATATCTTGAACTACTTGGAGCGCCTCAGGTTTCTCAAGACACCTTAAGTAAGGACCTGCAAGAGACTTTCTATATAGGGTATTATTTAAAATAATGTAAGGAACTACCTTCGTGCGGAAAGCTCTGGGATTCTCGTCTTTAGGAATTTCCCCACTTTGAATATACTTTATAATAGGGGAGGTCCAAGATTCCAAAGCCTTTTCAGGATCCTGGATCTCCGTAGCATCCTCGCAGTCCACCTTATTAGCTTCCCGAGCTGAAATAGCGGGAGTTAGAACATGAGTGATTGGGATCTTGACGTCCTCTGGAATTTTGAGAGATGAAGCCAAGTTAGCCAAGGCATCGGCTTCCGAGTTCTCCTCCCTTGGAACCTGAACTATATTGAAAGTTTCAAATTTTAAAGACAAATCTTTTACAACATCAAGATACTTCGAGAGTTTCTCTCCTTTGGCTGCATAAGATCCATTGAAATGGTTAGCGAGTAATAAGGAATCAACATAGACTTGTATACACCTGATTCCCATGCCCCTAGCAATCTGTAAACCTGCAATAAGCGCCTCATACTCGGCTTCGTTGTTAGTAGCCTGGAATTCACAAGAAATAGACGAGGGTAAGATGTCTCCCTGAGGTGATTTTAGTAGGATTCCGAGGCCTGTGCCCCTGACATTAGAAGCCCCATCAGTGTATAGGATCCAAGGCTCCTCAAGTTCATCAAGCTTCCTGACTTCCTCCTCGGCTTCCGGGAGGATGTCACTGCTGAAGTCTGCTACAAAATCAGCTAAGGCCTGTCACTTGATAGCCGTTCTAGGCTCGTACTGTATGTCATAAGCACTGAGTTTGACTGCCCACTTCGCTAACCTGCCAGACATCTCAGGCTTCCTGAGCACTGCCTTAATAGGATAGTTAGTCCTCACAATAATAGTATGAGTTTCAAAATAATGTCTTAATTTAGTGGATGCCATGATTAAATCTAAAATAAGTTTCTCAAGATAGGAATACCTGGATTCTGCATCAAGTAGTGTTTTACTTACATAGTACACAGGGTGTTGCTGTCCTTCATGATCCTTGACGAGGACTGCACTGACTGAGCTTCCTGAGACTGCTAAGTACAGGGTTAGAGGCTCCCCATCTATGGGCTTCATCAATAGAGGAGCCGATGAGAGATATTCCTTTAACGACTTGAGAGCTTCTTCATGCTTTTCATTCCACTCGAACCTTTTATTTTTTCTCAGAATCTCATAAAAATCTTTACTTTTTTCTGAGGATCTGGATATAAATCTGTTCAAAGCTGCTATTCTTCCGGTCAACTTCTGGACATCCTTAATTGTAGTAGGAGATTTCAGATTTAGAATGGCTTTAATTTGCTCAGGACTGGCTTCAACTCCTCTTTCAGTTACCATATAACCCAAGAACTTTCCTGCTCTAACCCCAAAGTGACACTTAGAAGGATTCAGCTTCATGTTGTAATGATCCAGGATATCAAATGCCGTTTGGAGATCCCTAGGGTGATCTTCTGTTTTCTTGGATTTTACTACCATGTCATCGATATAGACTTCCATAGTGTCTCCCAGTTGATCTTTGAACATCATGTTTACGAGTCTCTGATAGGTGGCACCTGCATTTCGAAGTCCAAAAGGCATTGCAGTATAACAATAGATACCTGTTGGGGTCATGAAGGCGGTGTGCTCCTGATCACAGGGTTC
>JBCNJP010000012.1:22991753-23097834 GCA_039602395.1 Deinandra increscens subsp. villosa | reverse complement strand
TAAACACCTTTTTTGCAGCTCGTAAACCCAGATTTGATGAAGAACATCGATCGTAAACCCTAAGAACAGCCCAGAAACGATCGTAAACACTAAAAACAGCAGCAAGCTTTCACTTTTTCCAGCCAAACACTCGAATCTAATATCGTGGGACCTCGAATCAGATGATTCTTAGCTCTGATACCAATTGTTGGTCCCAAAACAACAATCGTTCACAATATCGTAAACACAAACAAGTGCGGAATCCTTGTTTGTGAATGATTCGAGAAAAAGATGATGAAAAAGACTTGATATGAAATGAAGAACAAAGCAACACAATCAAATCTTGAATGAAACTTGATCAATCTTCTATAAATGAGTTCACGATCGAAATTACAATAGGGAGGCTGAAAATCGTAATCGAGAACTAGTCATGAACATCAATTACATGGGTATTTATACTACCCTACAAAAGCCCTAATCATAATCGTAAACCCACTAGGTGACCGACCCATTAAGCCCAATCGGAAACACCTCAAGCCCATACAAATGTAAGCCCACTCCTCTAATGATCATGCCTCACAATGTATAGCCCAACAAGAAATCCTCATTTCTGTAGAAGGCTTCAACTGAAAGCACTAACAGTCTTCAAAAAGAGTCCTGAAGGAGTTCTGGACTATCAGATGATAAAGTTTACGAGAAGAACAAATTCTACCTTTGTGTGAAGAACAAGCAAATTGAATACCAACTTGACATTAATCACAAAAGCAGTTGAAGACAGTTAAAAAATAGATAAATTGAATATCCTCAACTTATCTCTATATACTCTGACACACTCCAAATTCAACCGTCCTCAACCACATTATCCAATGCAACTTGCTACATCTTCCTATAAATAACAATTGACTTCACCAAACAGAGCAAGACATCAAGCATACAATTCAATATCTTCTCAAAGAAATTACAACATCACTCCCATAGAAAAGTTATTTCTGTTGATACATAGTTATACTATAAACTCATGTAAACCATTATTTACATTTGAGATATACATAATAACCCTTTTAAGAATTGATGTCTTCCAATTTGATTTACTTTCCGCAACTTGCTTATCTTGTTTAAATCAAATTGTGCCAACATTGTTAAAGAGCCCCTCACGGCACCCAACACATACCTAGATGAAGATGAGAATGCACTCATTGTGATACTTAGAAAAACTTAGAATACCCACTAAATTTGAAAATGGGCTCAAAATCAAGTGCTGGCTCATCAAAACTGAATTCTCATAATACCCTAAAAACTCCCGGAGGAAAAAAGGAGGCCTTAATAATGATATTTGGGGTGAAAAAGGACTCCGATGGTCGTTAGGCGATAAAAAGTGTGGGGTTCATTGAGAGCTTAATTTTGGCTGGTAATAGGCCCATAACTCTAAATGTAGTTCAAGTTACGATCGTTTTACTGAAAACCGACCAAAAAGCACTTTTCTGGCCGAAAACATGTATACGTCTGAAAACCCTTGTGTTCGGCCGAAAACCACCAACTCGGCCATAAACAACAGTATGACCAGAAACCTGCGAAGGAGCCATAAACCACACGAAACCGATTTATTTGAATCTCAAGAAACAACTTATATCACGAGGTGTAGAAAAATTCAACAAGAAAAACCTCATCAAAATAAATTTATAACAACTTAAAATGAGTGACCGCTTACTTCTTTAAAAATCGGACGATATGAACCAGTAGATGTAATTAGATCTTGATGGCACAAACATAAATATTGTAAACTACAATTTTGCGTGGCTTCATATTCAATGGCATAGTTGTAAATATGGTCATCTTCACTTGTACGTATATTAAATTTCGGCGACTGCAAACCTGCAACTTCTGATTCACTTCTAATTCGGTCGTAAATCCCTTTCCGGTTGTGAACAATAATTTTGAGCGTTAAATAAAGTTGTGACCGAGAATCTATTTTGGACCGTAAACCACTATGACTATAAATAAAAATTTCCTTTGAGCTTCAGCCGTAAACCCAAATTTTGACCAATATTTCCTCTAGTTGACCAAGCTTAACCGACGGTGAACCAATTGTAGACCGTGAACCACTTTCCTTTTGAAATACAAATCCCACGACTTAAGGGATTGAGAATGAATTTGAAGATTGACTCGATCACAATACAATCTTCTCAACCAAATTAGAGATTACCTGTTAATCATCCTCGATTTGAAGTGAATCTTTCGTTAATACCACCGAATATTTGGAATAACCAGCCGTGAACTCACGAACATCAAGCGATTAACACCCTGTTACGAGATCCTCTCTAATCAAAAACTCAAATTTAAAAGATCCAAAAACCTCCAAATGAGAACCAGTTTTAATTAAAAATCCACCCACAAACATTCGAGCCGAAAACCTTGAGGCCGTGAACAACTTGTTCAAGCGTCCGAAATCTACTGCTTAATTTTAAAATCACAAAATCTAATATAGAAGTTCGACAAACCCAATGGAGTTAGATTTGCAAACTACCACTTCTTGAACAATTCAACATGTGGATATTAAACTTTTGCAAAACTACCACTTGGACATAGCAAAAACAAATCTGGAAATAGCAACCAACTTAAGGCCCAAAATAATACCATCTTAAATAGCCAAAACCAATACCAACTTAAGACCCAAAATAATACCATCTTCTTGTTTAAAAAGAAAAGCAGAGATCAAGTTAGGGATAAGAAAAATATTATGAATGTTGGTGTTCTTCTCCCATCTCCATCGTCTGTAACTCCTGGCTTCCCATCCCCTTCTAATCTCTATTATTTCTTGTAATACATCAATGTGTTAATGGAGTATTAGTTGATCTTAATCTCTTCAACATTCTGTCAATTACAATTCATTTCATTGGTGCTTTTATTGATCCGTTAGCACAAATGGCTAACGGAAGGAGCTTCACAGTTTTTCCGGATGATTTGCAATTTAAGGCATTGAACGAGATGCTCAATGATCTACGCCGCTACTTGTATTCTTCCCCTTCGAAGGAGCTTCACAGTTTTTCCGGATGATTTGCAATTTAAGGCATTGAACGAGATGCTCAATGATCTACGCCGCTACTTGTATTCTTCCCCTTCGATTGACCCTCTCGACACTACAGACGATCAAGAACTTGTGAGTATCTCTCGATTTTCTGGTGGCAATCCGGTCCAATGGATTTCTGACGCCGAACGGTTTTTCTATATTATGCTATTGCTGATGACGAGAGGTTTCCATATATCATCGACTTATTCGATGATGGAGCATTCTGTTGGTTTAATTCCTGGCATCGGAGCACCTAAATCACCACCTGGGAGACCTTTACTACTGCTCTACTCAATCAATTTCACGTTGGTGCCCTAGATTACCATTCGATTGATCTGCTCACTACCACGTATTCACACTTGGAAAACTTGGATTCACCGTCAATGATTGTTGTTCCTCCGCTTAAATCCGATCCGATTGAGCTTAACAATTTTGCTTCGGCTTTGCAACTGGATCCAATTCTGACCAAGATCATACACTATGTGATTTGGAATTTGGGAGTACCTTTGGTTTTGATCCCGGTCCTGTTATGCTTTCTGAAAATGCTAGCAATGGACTGATGCATATCGCTCAGCACATGTTTGATGAAATGCCTACTCCACTTCATGTTACCAAACTAGTACACCCTTTAGTATTTGAGGTAGTCAATGGTTTAAAGAGGCCCCACACACCTGAAAGTGTTGGGCAAACAACTCAAAATAGTTTTAATACTATGAGCTATGTGGTCTCGGTTGAAGACATCGGTTTCATTGATATTGCTTACTGTAGCAAGTTGCTCGCTGCACTAAGAGCGACTGGAATGATATTAGAATTCATAAAGCTTGTGGATAATGTGGACGCTTTGCTTCTTGATGCCTTGGGGTCTGGTCTTCATTTAAATAATATTCTATGCCAAGAGATACTAAGAGCATTTCAGTACTTTGACAAGCCACGAGATCCTAGGGTGATTGATATTTGGTTTTAGTGCTCATTTATATAAACTATGAATATGTGCACAAGCGTTATGAAAAGCTACTCAAGAGGAACATTTTTGACAACTTTCTCAATGTTTTAATTATGCGATGCTTACTAGGTAGCACGCACCTGGTCACGGGTCCTTTTTGTTCATTTTTGCTCTTCTCTGAATACTTATTTGATTGCAAAACAAAGAAAGAAGTCTTAGGGTCACCGGTCATCCTTTTTGCTTCTGTTGACTTTTTCATGCTAGTAAGGATGTCGAACTTGAACTATGAGGAGGTGTTGGATCTCCTGTGCCCATCCCTAGGTCCATGCAGATATTTACCTATATCTTTCATCATCTTCTCTGATGCATTATCTGCTATTCTTGATTCCAAAACTCCTCGTCTAGCTCTTAAGGAATGGGGTGGCCAACTTGAAGAAGCAATTGACTCCATCTTTTTCTCTGATTCCGACCGTGGAAAATTACATGTTTCCGAATTTTATGGTGGCATTGAGAGGGAGCGATATCTGTACTTTGATGGTGATCCATCTTCAATTTCTATAAAAATCTTCTCACTGCCTTCCTCGTCATCATGATCAACATCAATACAACCTCTTCATGCTAACTCTCATTTACATTCCATGATGGAGTGGTTGGACAATCAAGGATTTCTAGGAGGCATTGTTGGACTTACTTTCAGCCTTGTTCTGTGTACTTTCGCCTATTATGCACCATTAAACAACAAAGTGCAGATTCTTACTCTTTTCTTCAAACCAGGCACACACTTTGTCTTATCGCTACAGATTCCACTCATCTTCTTTTATGAAACGTTGGGATTTGTCAATAATGCCTGCAAGGTTTTTGTTTATGTCTATTCTTACACTAATGTTTCATACCACTATATGTTTGATGGGTATCGCACATTACAAGAGTTCAGAACGCAACCGAGCAGTTTGGAACAATTACAGTACGCATTGTAGTTCCTTGGACTGCAATGATTAATGGTTATCTAAAACCTAGGTGTTTTGAAGCAAGGTTTGCTCTCCTCGGATACGAGCACGACACACTTGTTTTGTTTGTACAAATGGACGGACACAATGTCGAGCTAACTAAAGAAACCTTTCGTGATGCTCTTTCTATTTATACACATGTCTACATGATGGCAGTAGGTTGGGAAAGAAACCATTCAATCGCAAAAGATTTGAGAAAAAATTCATTGCCTTATTATGATGCACTGTGTTTACTATTTGGAAAAAGAAGAGAGCCTTTTTATAGGCTTGTGGATAACATAAATGATAGAGAGTTACAATCTTATATAGTCACATATGAGGAAGGAAACCTAGGAGCTGCTCTAAATATGATGGCTAGAATGGAAAATGAATGGGTTGGGTTGTTCATCTCTCAATATCCTCAATGGTTGCTGCGTATCATTACGGGGCAGTTATGATTATGATGCTAACTGCTTGGCGGCTAGTTAATGATTCTTTTATGGACCCATACATCGCTTCCTTTACGACCCTTTTTGGACATCAGCCACCCGACTTCATATGTTATCGACATCCCTCTTCGGATTGTGAAGTTACTTGGAAGGACATCACACGTTACCTACATCCCTCTTCCGACGCACTTATGATTTTGGTCAAATGACACTTACACTCGGACTTTATCACTACATTGTTACACTCCACCAAGATTTCATTCAATGTTGATGTTTTAATTGAAAGGTCCTTATCATCCAAAACAGATTGTACCTTCAATTTGCCGTTCAAAAAAAAAAAAAAGAACTTGTATTTAATGAGGTTGCACCAAAGTTTTTAATTCTGTTTTAAAAAGGAAGAGTTTACTATCTAGCTAAAGGAACCTCAACAGTGGTTACCAAGCAATTAAAGGCTAAACAATTTGCTTCTGAAGTGACTTTGTGTGCAACTTCTCATGTAGTAGAACTAACGAGTGCAATATCTTTTATCATTGAATTAAAGTTTCACCTTGTCCCAATTAATCAGCTGGTACCATATCTCAACCAGAAGGAACTAATTCATTTTCTTAGGTGGTCTTGTAAGAGCCTTGTTGTTTACTTATATGAACTCCAAAAATGATTTCTTTCTGAACCCGGGCATAACCTTATTTGACGCCCTTTTTGGACACACACCACCTTGCATCGTCTGTTCTCTACATCATTCTTCAGGTTATGCAATCACCAGAGCGGAAGTTTGTAGGCAGCTCCTTAGACGTCTTTATTTGTACCTTGAGGACAAGGTGAATTTGAAAGGCAGGGGTATGTTATGAACCCAATGTCCCTGACCCAAATAGCCAAAACCAATACCAACTTAAGGCCCAAAAGAATACCATCTTCTTATTTAAAAAGAAAAGCAAAGATCAAGTTAGGGATAAGAAAAATATTATGAATGTCGGTCTTCTTCTGTCATCTCCATCGTTTGTAACTCCTGGCTTCCCATCCCCTTCTAATATCTATTATTTCTTGTAATACATCGATGTGTTAGTGGAGTATTAGTTGATCTTAATCTCTTCAATATTGTGTCAATTACAGTTCATTTCTCAAAATCAAAGTATTGGATGTAGCCAAACCATGGATTGTCTGTAGCAAATAAATGTTGTTAAATTTTGAGACAAAGCATTACAACCTAATAATCCTATATAAAATTAGAAGATGTGTCTAGAATCATAAAACTAATACATACTTCATTTGAACAAATCAACCGGTTGAAATTTTAAACAAAATCAATCCAGAACAAACCAACTAGACTCGAGCGATCAAACCAAAAAGATATGATGAACCCTAACAAGTTCTTAATTGCCGTTAACCCAAAATCACAGAAGAACAAATCCGAAAATCATCGAAAAACTGTGAAAAACACCCGAATTCTTGAATCAGATATCGTGAGAGCCTCCAAAATGAAGTTTCTTGGCTTTGATACCAATTGTAGGATCAATGTCAACCCACACGATATCTTAAACCGGTTATGAGTGGGGAATCCAAGTAGCCGGGTGATTCAAGAACTTAGATGTAATCGAGAACGATGAATACAATCAAAATGAGAAATACGAATAATCACCTTGATGAAACGTGCACACGATTATCACAGACAATCGCCGTCTAGTACACAAAATGAGTGAGAGAAAACTTGAATCCTCCTAATCTCCTTTGATCCTCTGGAATTGGCTAACCCTTCCAAATGAAGCCACCTTGTGTATATATACTACACAAGACGTGCATACAAGGCCCTAAATCGGCCCAAGCCCAACACTCACTAAAACCTATTGAAAAACCATTTAACAGCCCAACAACACTCACAAGCCTACTAGAAAACCGAACACTAAATATTTAATACAGATGCCTCTATATATCCTTACATTAGCTCGTGTGGTTGAGGATCTGCATAGAATTGGAATCAACTTTAATAATTTAATGGCTCAGTTTGATGGGATTTGGAATTCAAATGGGAACATTGAAGAGGTGTTTTTGGTTAAGGCTATCAAGTACTTGGCCCAGTCCTACAGCATCCAAGGGGCCCAATTTGAGTTCAGTTGGTGGAAGGCGGTTCCACTTAAAGTGAACGTGTTTTTAGGGTGTTTTGGGGTGCTTATCAACCAAAGATGCGCTTGTCAGAAGAAACATTGATGTCTCATCACTTGCGTGTCCGCTTTGTGAGGAGGGCAACGAGACCGTCGACCATATCCTAACAGGATGCTCTTTCGCCTGTCAAATTTGGCAATTGGTGGCTCAATGGTGTAGGTTTGCTTTATTTATTATCTTCTCGGTTAAAGATTCGGCGATCTTGCATAAGGGGACTTCGGTGGTGGAGTGGAAGATGAAGGCGATAAACTCTATAATCCGCCTCGCGTGCTAGAGCATATGGAACGAGAGAAATAAGGTCACTTTCAATAATTCCTCTCCTTCTATACATAGGTTATGTTTAAAATAAAAAATGGAGCTATTTATGTTTCATTAATCGATGTAAGTCCCGTTTCATCAACTGGAATACTTGGTATTCCTTCTACTTGTAATGTTTTCTCGTCGCCGTCTCTAACTCCTTGCTAGAGGCATTTGTCTTTGCTTACTGAATTGCTGTTAAAAAAAACATGGAAATTGAAATGGGAAAACGGATTCGAAACCCTAGAAAAGAACAGAGGCTGATTTGGTGTATCAAATTTCAAGATTTCGTTATGGTTATGACAAGAAGTTCAAGAAAACATAGCATGGGCTGTGTTTTGAGCAAACAAAGTTGATTGAAGTCGTCCACAACAACAATTTCGATGATAATCAAGAACCCAATAAATTAAAAACCCAAACACATAAAACCGATTAGTGTACAGAAAGTAACAATAATCTAGTAATTTAAATAATGTGTATAAGGAACGTAGGAAGAACTCGCACAATTGAGGAGGTTAGATTACGCGACCAATTTTGAAGGAGATGATATTTTTGAAAAAATAAGAGCAAGAAAAAGTATCGAAGCCTGGTCTGAAAGGAAACATTTCGTAAACCATTGGGCTGGCTAGGATTTTGTTTAACTCTTCAAAGCACCAAAGATATAACACATAACTGTAGAGTGAAAAATTATAAGACCACAAAAACTCACTGGTCCTCAGGTTTGTATTTGTATAACATATAAAGATAAAATATGTACAAAGATTAACAGGGAGGATAGACGCACTTAAGAGGTTTATTTCAAGATCCTCAGGGAAGAGCAAGGATTTCTACGATATGCTAAGAAAGAATCAAAAATTCAAATGGAATGCAAAACATGAAGAAGCACTCAACTCTTTAAAGAACTACTTATCATCAGCTCCTCTCCTAATGAAACCTCTAGATAGGAAACCTTTGTCCCTGGATTTAGCGGTATTCAGAAGTGCTGTCAGCGCCTTGTTAGTCAAGGATCACAAAGGACAACAGTACCCGGTATACTATGTAAGTAAAACCCTGCTTGATGCGGAGTCTAGGTATTCTTATCTTGAAAAATTAATATTATCACTCATAATGGCTACAACTAAACTTAGACATTAGTTTGAGACTCATGTTATACATGTAAAATATAATTATCCTATTAAGTCACTTTTGAGAAAGCCAGATATGTCCAGAAGAATTGTCAAATGAGGAGTCAAGCTGAGTGCCTATGACATATGATATGAGCAAAGAACAACCATAAACTCTCAAGCTTTGGCACATTTTGTCGCTGATTTCAGCAACGATATCCTGCCAGAAGCTGATAAAGAAGCGGAGTCAAGCAACAAGATTACTGAACTTCCACATCTTTGGAAAGTTGTAAACCTACAATTAAAGCCTCATATTCTACTTCATTGTTATTAGCTTGAAATTTAGAAGATATTGATAGAGGTATAATGTCCCCCTGTTACGATTTCAGCAGGATGCCTAAACCTGTTCCTTTCACATTTGAAGATCCATCTGTATAAAGTATCCAGTTATCTTCAACTTTCTCTAGTTTCTGAACTTCTTTCTCCAAGGATACTGAACTTCCATTTAAATGGATCTTATGCAATGGATAAGCAGAGTCAAGCAACAAGATTACAATCAATAACCTGAAGAAAAAGTTGTCCAAGAAAGAAAAGTGGGCCGAAGAACTGCCATTTGTTCTCCGGGTAGACAGAACCACTCCCAAAAATATAACTGGGCAAACTCCTTTCTCCTTAATATTTGGAGCTGAGGCTGTAATCCCCACAGAAATAGTGATTCCTACTTCATGGATCAGCAGCCACGATCTTGAATCCAATAGTCAGAATCTTCTTTAGGATCTCGACACGATGAGCTCAGGGATCTTGCAAGAGTCCGAATGGCAACATATCAACAGAGGATGGTGTAAATGCCTGGGAGGACCTTACTACTGCATGATTCGGTCACAACGATGCAAACGAACGTAAATAAAGCTTTGCTTTATTGATTCATAAAGAGGTTGCAATGATCTAGAGAGAGAACACCTTAGAACACACACAGTTAAGAGATAGACAATGACATAACTCACTGAACTCTCTCTAACACGAACTATTTATACTTATCACTAAGTCCAGCGTACCAACCAGCGTACCATTGGTACGTGGCTCCGTACCAACTGGTACCAATCTTGGTACGTGGACCCTAAGACTCACAAAGACAACTCTGACCTAGATACAATACACGAGACACACGGTAGCATATGAATATGCTCTAACAAACTCCCCCTTAAGGTGTAGTGTATCTAGCTATCTATCTATCCAACTAAACTTCAGTCTACAATCTTCAGCATCACTGCATCTGATCTTCAACTTGAAATCTTGTCAGAAATAGAGCTTGCATGGCTGGATCAGAACTTAAATAATCTTTGAACTTCAAGGTCCATTTGTGAAAGATATGACAAACTCTCCCTTTCACCATGCTTGAGTCTTGTCACACAGAACCTGTAATTTCAGAAGACAGAAACACGACTTTCTTTTTCTTTTAAAATTAATTTAATCTTGGCGTAAAACTTCTCTTCGAGAATCCAAGATATAGATTTTGAAATCATAATTTTGTATCGTGTATCGATTGGTTGAAAATAAATAAGAAACACAATCTTTTTGGCTTTTTGAAATTTTACATCAAAACACACCGAAAATCTTTTTGATTTTTCTAAGTTTATGTTAAAACACACCTAAAATCATTTTGGATTTTTATCATATATGAAACATAAATGCAATACAGAATCAGACACTATTTTTGTCTTTTGTGAGAAAGATCACGACTTGGGATCATATTAGACATATCATGCTGAACTACATTTCAACTTCAATTACTTCAGCACACAAGTCATGTCGATTGCTGATATAATTTGTCCATCTTAAACTCAGGCACAATCATACTCATAACATTTGGATATGGTATTGTATTGATTAGATTGCTTTGACCAGTGTACCCCAAAATATCAAACATACTCAGATATGTATTTGCTTATCACACTTTGTGACTTCACTTGTGATTTAACACATAGCGATTGAATTCATGATATAGTCAACTGTGTTCCATGCAAAAAGAAATAAGAACGTTAAATCATCTACCTTAAGGTCGATCTTTCGATACGCAGATACGGCCTCGGATTTAACAAAATAAGAAAATAAAAACAAATTAAAATTGTATAACTCAACGACAATCAGGTTGGTACTCCCGTACAAGCAGAGAAAATCCGATGAGTTATACAAAACACCAAAGAAAATAAAGTAGAACGTAAAAGGAACAACAATCAGGTCGATCTTTCGATACGCAGAGAAAGCCCGATCGTTTGACAAAATAAAGAAAATCAAACAAGTTTAAATCTTTGCAAAATGAACACATGTTTACACAGTGACTTCTCATTTTTCTTTTTCCATATATCCTTTTCTTGATATCTTGAGATACGCATCAAGATGTTGTCCACTTCGTCAAGCATTAGTATTTAATGTATATCACATTTGAATAGTACTTAATGTATATCACATTTGAATACTTTTTGATTTAATGCCGAGCCTACCAAGCACATTTAACAATGATCTTATGGCTTTTTCATCTATTTTATCCATGATTCAGACATGTAAGCCAAGGTACCATCATTTCCCAAATATGTCGGATATAATTTCTCATTTTTCAATGTTTTTGTATTTTCTGTTTTTCATTGTTTTTGTATTTTTCTCCCCCTTAAAATGAAACTTTATTTTTGGATTTTTCATTTCAACAAAAACACAAAGACACTATTTTTGGTTTTCAATTTTCTCCCCCTAAACTACACACGGAATGTAAAACGAAAGAAAATTGACCAATCAATACTGATACCTTTCAGTTTTTAGCTTTCAGAAAAACTTTCAGTTTAGTAAGATGAAGCATTTAATTTAAGTTACGCAGGAAACTCCACTATTAACAACTGCTTTAAAGCTTGAACTTCACAATCACCGACATGTCTTCTTGAAGTAACCTGCACACTGGTTTAAATGATTAGTATTCAAATGAATCTAAGCACACAACTTCTGGTTGACTAGTGTCTTCCTCAAAATCATTTGCAGCCTTGCTGACCACCTTAGGTTGCCACTGCATTTTTACCTTTTCATTTTTAACTGAGTCACCATCCAAAGATGAACCACCAACACTAGAATCAAATTTGAAAAATTGCTTCGTTTTAGACTTTGTTTTGGATGGTGTTGACTCAGTAAAAATTCTGCCTGATTCAAATAGATGTGGCAGATTTGTTTGAAAATCTTCTTTTGGCAGCTGCAGGACAATCTTGTGCCATATGTCCCTTTCGGCGACATTGGTAGCACAAACGATATGACCGTTTAGATTGTGGTTTGCCCTGAATTGAATGACATCTATCAGCAGATTCGAAAGAATCAGGAATTTCATCAAAAATTTGAAACCTATTTGCATGCACCCATTTAGAAGTAGGACTTCGAGGTGATGAATTTGATCCAGATGATGAAAAATCCTTGACGTGTTGAGCAGCCCTAGAAGAACTTTCAGACGAAGTCTTCTTCTGAATCTTACCTCCAAACCCTTTATCCATTGTAGACATGGACACCTGAGCTAAATGATAGATTTGTTTGAGACCTGTGTCTTTTGTTTACTTTAGAGTCTTCTTGGGCATATTCTTCTTGACATTTTTCTCAAACTTCTTACCCTCACTACCCAAACCTGAACATTCCTAAACTGGTAGCGTTGACAAATCAATTTGAGAACTAGAAGAACCCTCTTTAGCAGCTTGATTGAATGAAGCTTTAATATCCTTCAACATGTTAGCTTCAACCAGCTTAGCAGCAACTTTTTCTTCATTCAACTGTTTTTCATCTTTATCAACCTGTTTCCCAGTAGATAGAACTCCTTCTTCAGAAATAAACCCACCAAAGAAAAATTGAGAAACAGAGTTATCAACCAAACTTTCCTCCTTTCCCTATGCTTGTTAGATTGAGACTTTGATTTCTTTTTCTCAGATTTCTTAGAAACAAATTCAGAATAATCACCAGACGCATCAGAAGATTTGACATCAGCCAGAGGATCAGTTTGAATCAATAGGGGTGGTAATTGATTGAATTCTTCTCCGCCAAACACTCTTTTGAAATTTGCATCTTTGCACAAATAACTTGTGAAAGAGTGTGAATTCTTCAAATTATTTAATTGACTATTCAAATCCAGAACTTGAACATTTAAATCTGATATCTTCTTCTGAGCTTCACCCAAAGCCTTTTTTAAATTAATTAACTGTTCTGAAGCTCTTTTAGACAAAAACTTTTCTCTTCTCATCTTATCATGTGCATTATACACTTCCTGTGTAACTTTGTCCACCTTCCCTTGATAAATCTCTACATTTCTTGTCAATAGTTTGTTTTCTTTTGTCAAACTGGTAACTTTATCTTGTAAATTGGATTGGACGACTTGATATTCATTATTCAACACAGTTATTTCATCCTAAGCTTTCTGAAGTTCAATATTAGATAACTGAAGTGATTCCAATCTTGCTTTTGATTACTTATACAATGCATCAAAATCTCCAATAGCATCCTTCGCTTCGTACTCCCACTTTTCAACACTTTTAACCAACTCTGCATTTTCATTTTGTAATTTCAAAATTTATGCTTTATTGACACTAACCATCTCATCCAATCTTGCCTTCAGCTCTACAAACTCTCCCATCGACATGCTCTTTTCTTGTTTCAATATTTCATTAGCTTTGAAAATCTCATCAGAAACATCACACTTCTTTTTGTAACTATCTATCTCTTCTTCTTTCTTTCTCATTTAACAATCAATCCTTCTTTTTCTTGAACCAATTCTCGAATATTGCTATCCTTTAGAGCATAAAATTCACAAGTTGATTTATAACCACTTACTTTAGAATCATAATCACTTGATTCAACTTGCACAGTGGCTATAACCGCAAATTCATCTTTACTACGAAAAACAGATTCATCCGGAAAATCTTTAGACCAATCATATCCTTCATCGGCCACCAGAGATTTCGCATCTTTATCATGAGTATGCTTATCCGAAGTACTCTTTTTAGATGATGATTGATTGCACTCACGAGCAAAATGTCCTAACTTTGAACATTTGAAACATTTAATTTTTGACTTATTCAAACCAAGGTTTTCTCCATGACAAATAGATTGTTTGCCATGTTTCTTCATAAACCTTCTTCCTCGTTCAATTGTCATAGCAAACTGCCAATTCAAATCTAACTTATGCAACCGATCATCATTCAGTTCACTTAAGTCATTTGGATGCAAACCAGCTTCACCAACTTGGCTAAGTACAGAACCAAAAGAAGATGATAAGAAAGCGGATATCAATGCAGCTAAATCTTTAGTTGCATGAGCAGAAATTGAATTATTTGTTGATCTACGAGAAGTAGAGAAACTACAACCTGGAGAGTAACCAGAATATTCAGATTTTCCAGCAAGAAAAGCTGTTGGTGGTGGATCAATGCTTGAATTAGAATGTGACTTTGCTTTAGCATGCATAGTAGCAGAATTTTCTCCAAAATATACTTCAGGATTCTGAACAGACGGAGTTGCTGACTTTTTCACAAGCAGTTCAATTTCACGAGCTTGTAGTTTGCTTATCAATTTATTGAATGTCCAACTTGAGTAGTTTGAATCATTAGTCAACATCATAACAAAATTCTCCCATTTATCGGGCAGAGCTTCCAGAAACTTCTCCTTCAATTCATCATTATCTTTCTTGACACCTACAACGTCTAGTTCATTGATCAAATGTGAAAACCTTGCAATCAAATATGTGATTTTCTCATTCTCGTACAGCCCAAAATTATCAAACTCCTTCTTCAAAACTTTCTTTCGAGTGTTCTTATATTGATCATTACCCTCGCATCTTTCTTTAATAACATCCCATAATTGTGTAGAAGTTGGAAAATTTTTAAACTGATGCATCAAATCTTTAGGTAATGCCATTGTAAGAAAACTGTAAGTTTTGTTCTCTCTTGCAAACTCCTTCTTATCATCAGGCTCAAAATCACTTATTGATTTTGGCAAAGTATTGGCTATCAATGGATACTCATATTGTTTTTCAATCGGAATCCAACAATCAACATCTTGTGAATATATGTAAGATTCAAATCGTTTCTTCCAATTATGATAATCTTCCAATCGAAGCAACTTAGGAACCTTCTGAGTTGTTCGTATCTCGTGATCATAAATCACCATGGCTTGCATCGATGTTTGAACAACCGAAAATGCTTGATAATAACTCATTTTGAAATAAAAAATCGAACGTCAAAACTTCAAACTCAAAAACGAAGGTCTTCCAAGCGGATTTTGGGGCTCAAACTGGAGTGTACTAGCCGTTAGGCAGTAAAAGTGTAGATCTCGTCGAGACGAATGTTTTGGCAGGTATTAGCTCCCGTAACTCTTAACAGAACTAAAGTTACGTTAGTTTTAGTGAATACCACTTTTCTGCCAGCAGACCAAATCACTCTCAGCGTACCAATCTGTTAGCCAATGTACCACAAATCTTCAATGGACCACCCGCGTACCACATAAATCAGCGTACAGAACCTAGACCAGAAATATCAGCGTACCAAAACAAGCGGCGTACCAACTTGGTACGACGTAACTACCTGTGTACCCGTGAGTAACCGTCGCGTACCAACTTTGAAGATTGCCTAGCGTACCAAGCTTCAGCGTAACAATCAATCTATGAAGATTGCTTTGCGTACTAGTTGTTCATCCGGCGTACCAACATCTTCATCGAACGTACCAGTAGCGTACCAAACTGAAATCGACTAATTTTTGCGAATTCTGACTGGAATTTGGAATAGTGAGGTGCAAAAACACTCTAGGAATGTTCAGAAATCATTTTTAGAACCAGAAACACTTGGAATTTAAAAGAATTGACGAAAAATGACTCAAACCCAAACTTTCTCTCTCTAGGATTTCGATTTTGATCAAATCACAGCAATAGAGCAACCTGGATTGCTCTGATACCACTTGTAAATGCCTGGGAGGACCTTACTAATGTATGATTCGGTCATAACGATGAAAACAAACGTAAATAAAGCTTTGCTTTATTGATTCACAAAGAGGTTACAATGATCTAGAGAGAGAACACTTTAGAACACACATAGATAAGAGATAGACAATGACAGAACTCACTGAACTTTCTCTAACACAAACTATTTATACTTATCGCTAAGTCCAGCGTACCAAACAGCGTACCATTGTACGTGGCTCCGTACCAATTGGTACGGACCTTGGTACGTGGACCCTAAGACTCACAAAGACAACTCTGACCTAGATACAATACACGAGACACATGGTAGCATAGGAATATGCTCTAATAGATGGCGAGGTCATATAACAAGAACATCAGGCTTAGAAGATTCCAAGTCGGATATTTGGTACTCAGAAAATAATTTCAGAACACAACCAACCCTGCAGATGGGAAGCTTGCACCCAAGTGTAAAGGCCCTTACCTAATTGATTCAGAAGAAGGAAAAGGGACATACATGTTAGCAACTATGGTAGGTGAGTTACTACCAAGATCCTAGAATGCTATTCACCTCAAGGCTTATTTTATGTAAGGATCCCTAAGGATCTATCAGACTCATTACCATTCATGTATCTTAGAATAAGTAGGTTTTTCTTTCTTATTTTTAATTCCTTATTATTATTTTAATAATGAGATACCGACTCAAGCATCAGAGAGGTGTTAGCCTGACTAACACCCACCCCTTACCGAGCCTCAAGTGTTTTGTAGAATCCTAAGTATCCTGACAAAAGTTAGGGGTTGGCCACCTCTTCTACGATCAAGTGTAAGTCCCGAAACGGTTCTTAACACGATATCACTACTCGATTGAGTGTGCGGAATCCAGTCAATCGAGTGATTCAAGATGAGAGAGAAATAGAAAATGATGTAAATACACAATATCAAGATACGATTAATCTCAAATTAATGCACACGAATTCAACAGACTCGTCTGGTATACCTCTAGAGTTTTTCGAAATCTCCTACTTTCTCTGGTCTCCCCTCTCTTTTTCTATCTCTAATGGCTAACCCTAAATCAAATCCTACATGTGTTTATATAATCACCCATGTAGGTTAATACAATGCCTTATTTAAGGTCCAATCCCAACATCTAAACAAACTCTTTAGATCACTTAACACCAAACCCAGCCCAATACATTTAATATTACAAGCCTCTAAATTATTTCCTTACAATCTTCCCCTAGGCTTGTGATATTAAATAACTTCAATTGGTCGTAACTCTTCTTCTTGACATTGCTAGTGAAGGTGTTGATGAAAATTCTTTCTTTGACAATCTTCGTTGGGCTTCACAAGAAACTCGGGAACTTTTTCTCAATACTCTATCAGCTTGAACTTCTAAAAATGAACAAGTAACGAGAGGAGGATTCTCATACACTTGCTTCTCTTGAATAAACTATGGTTCCTGCTGAATCATCGGTAACTGTCTTGAGTTTGCCTTTCATCAAAGGATAAATTTTTGAAAACCTCTGTTTTTGGCAAGCTTGGTTGTTCTTTTCAGGCTGTACGATCTTGACTGCTCCGCAGGATTTCATTCAACAACTGACTTAAGTCTTCAGCTTCCCCTCAACTTGTGAACATTTTCCTTTTGGAATCTTTGAGAAGCTTGGATAGAACCAACAACTTCCCCTAAAGACAACTTGCAACTTTTTAGATAGGGAAGTCTTGTCCGGCTGGTTCTTTAACTTGAGCAGCAACAACAAATTTTCATCAATACAATCATCGAATTTTCTCTTTTATTCATCAACCTGTCTGACATAATACAAAAAAAAATATATAACACCAGACGTATGATGACTGGTCTCTGGGTTAGTAAGTGAGTATCATTATTTTAACCGAAAACCCTTATACTGATTGCGAGTTTTCTATAAAACTTCCCCTTAACCCAAGACCTCTTTTAACTTCCCCTTAGCTAAGCTTTCCCTCAGCTAATGACTTTCCCTGAGATAATACATATTATCTCTTCTCCCCCAAGGATAATGCATATTATCTCCCCCTGAGATAATGACTTATATTAAGATAATGCTTATTATCTCCTTATTATCCCTCCTTCTCCCCCTAAAAATTGGGTACATTCTTGGGTGGGGGGGGGGGGGGGGCACACCGTCATGAACAAAAACTCACAGAAAAACATTGAGACTTCTCAAGTTAACCTGGCCAAGACATAAAAACAACAATAAAAACTTAACTCGCACAAGAAATATTAAAAAAAAACAAACATGAACCAAGTCAAACATGAGAAGGTTATTAAAGGATCAAATCGTATGAATCTGACTGAGGAACCCTTTTCAATTTCAGTTACATGAACATGTCCAGGTGATTGCTAGTATATTGATCCACTTAAACTCATGTTCCTTGCCTTTACTCAGGCTGTTTGTCACTTTATTATATTTTTAGTGAATTAATTATGAACATATATCGGTCACACACAAATCCTAGGTAAATTATGCAGTCTATCAAGTAAGCATATTCCCTACCATATATTTTCACATCTCTATCTAGAAGTCTGAAACTTTGCTCGAGAGTTCAGATGAGAAGAGAAAGAACAGATCACATAGACTTTGGGTATAATATACAAGTCAACTAACTTCCCAGTGGTGTTTCAATCAGGCTGCAACCTGTCGTGTGACACGTAGTACGCATTAGTGACAAAGGCTTAGGGATTTGGACATTTAAGGGTCTCTTTTGCTGTGCTCTTAGGCATCCTTTAGGTGTAGTATTTACGGTGATCTACAACAAGCATGCATGGACACTCTACATCATTTCTCACGCAAAGTAGATGAGAGCCTTACATACTTGCAAAGCATCCCCAGGTCCTTGCTCACACAAAACAGAGGAGACACCGACTTTTTGAGCTCAGTTTCATACTCTTGGATTCAAGCGTGTGTATCGGGAATACAAACATACAGTCAAATAAACATGCACAAAACCTAAGAGTGTATTTCCAATAATATGTCATACGTTATCTTCAAGTGTGTGACACATACCTTTTGTGATTCAGAAACAGAGCCTACCGAGCATATCATCTTGGATCATGTCTTTCGCGTCTGCCTTACGCGTGTCATCCATTCTCAGAACGGAAGTTTATTTCACTACCCAACCTCCTTAAAAACAAGCAAATCACATAAAAAAAGCCCACACATTAAAATAAAAAAACAACAATTTTTGGAGGGTCTCTAATTCTTCCCCTGTTTTTTTATTTTTAATGACTCTATTTTTTTTTTCATTTTTTTCATTTTTTTAAATGTACACATAGACATACAACTATAGCAAAAATAAATAAATTTAAAGACATCTAGCCAAGCTAACCTTCAAAGTATTTAGCTGAAATTTTGTTGAGAATTGGGTTTTGACACACACAAACTTTATCGCTTTAACATTAATATTCAAACAACCACTTTAATAGTTACCTGTGCCGGTTTCCTTTCTTTTACCTCTCACAAGGAAACATACCTTCCATAGAAATTATGCATGGCATGAATTGGAGAGACGCATCCTATCCTGTTCCTGGAACAATCACTTATCAATAAGGAAAAAGTTAGTGATAGTTCTCCTTGAATGTTCCTGCACATGTGAGAGATCAGTTAGCCAATGGTACCCAGGACATCGTTGTTCTAGGTACTCCTAAAGAATCAATAAATGAGACTTCCTTTAAGCACATGCCCTTTGTGAAATCAAGGATTTGAGGTGTTGTTGCCTTAGACTTTGGTTTCCAAGTTTGAGGTGATTTAACAGTTGTTTCAGTCATCTTTGAAATCGTGACTTTAGGTATTTCAACTTTCTTTAGTTTAGGTTCATTTATCGAATATAGTTTTAGTTACCTTGGGAGGGGTAACTTTAGGTTTCTCAATTTTTTGTTGTTTCGAAACAGGTTTATTCACCTTTTTATGAAAATTTTTGTAACTTGGAAAACTAGAAGTTTGATTTGACAGTTTTCTTTGAGCTTTGGCATCACCCCAATGTTGATTAGAGGGTTTAACCTTAGGAGAGACAGTCTTCACTACCTTAGGTGGTTGCACCTTCATTAGCTTAGACTTAACAGAATCCTGAGATGAAACCCTTTGACTCTGTGGATAGTAGGGCTCATAGGGGCGGTATAAACAATTTTGGGCAATGTGACCAGGTAGAGATGCAAATCCCAAACCGGTTCTCAAACCGGTCAAAACCGGTTTTGACCAATCCGGTTCCCAAACCGGTCAAACCGAACCGGTTACATTCGGTTAGGGGTGTGTGTGAAGAAACCGGTTTAGCCTAAACCGGTATGAAACCGGTTTCTTCACATTTTTTAGACAGTTTACAACTAGCCATTATATTACCGTTGGAACGGTAATATAGCCATTATTTGACCTTTGGGGGGGGGGGGGGGGATTTGAGCCTAAAAATTGGTATATATATACCCCCTTGATGTGTTATAAACATTACCCCACTTCTCAATCTCCAAAAAAACTCTTAAATTAACAAAGATTATCACTCATTCACTTAAAAAACGGCCTCTTCAAGTGCTCAAAGCAACACCACTTTCAATGTTCATGCTAGTGGTAGTGGTAGTGGCGATGACGAGTACTCGATTGTGAAGATTGTTCTAATAAAGAGGGCTCCATTGTTCGGTCCGCATTTCGAATTGGTTGAGTTGAAAAATGGTTTGCAAAAGGCTCGGTGTCATTATTGCGGTTTGCTAATGAAAGGAGATTCGAACTCGAATCTTAAGAACCATTTAGAACTTTATTGCAAAACAAAGAAGAATAACCCCAGTAGTGATGAAACTCAAGTTGGGGTCGATGGAGGCTTGTGGAATTTGATCCGGATGTGGTTCGTGAACGAATTGCTAACTTTGTGATTCAAGAAAGTTTACCATTTGATCACTTCGACAACCCACGCTTGACGAGCTTGATTCAAGAAACACTTCAACCACGTTAT
This sequence comes from Deinandra increscens subsp. villosa, assembly GCA_039602395.1. Classification (NCBI taxonomy): domain Eukaryota; kingdom Viridiplantae; phylum Streptophyta; class Magnoliopsida; order Asterales; family Asteraceae; genus Deinandra; species Deinandra increscens. Next base: position 23,076,921 of record JBCNJP010000012.1, on the reverse strand, counting down.
CGTCACGTAAGTCGTACAACTCTTAGAAATGATTGTGTTAAAAGATGGAGACAAGCAAAAAAATAGTTAGTTTTTGGTTTTGAAAATTTAAATACCAGAGTTAACTTAACTACCAATGTTTGGTCGGCTCCGCATGGTTTACCCAATTCTTACCTTTGCGTAACCGCACATTGGATTAATCCCGATTCTTGTCAAATGATGAAACGAACCATTTCTTTTGAAAAATTCGACTATCCTCATGACGGTGATCACTTGTTTACTATTTTGGATAGTGTTATTCAATTTTTTAAACTTGAATGCAGAATATCTTCAATTTCTTTTGATAACTCTTCAAACAACACAAATGCGGTTCAAAAACTAAAACTAAAATATGGACCGATTTGTCAAGGTATCTTTTTTCATACTCGTTGTGTCGCACATATCATTAACTTGGTTGTGCAATATGGGTTAAAACATGAGGGGATTGGGAAAGTTAAAAATGATTTTAGACAAATGTTAAACGATGTTTTTCATAGTGGAAAGAAACGAGGAACCGACTATCATGACTTTTGTCACGAAACAGCTAAGCTCTATATGGGTCCGAATTGGGATGTTCCAATTAGGTGGAACTCAACTTGGAAAATGTTAGAGTGTGCAGTTAGGCAACAACCTTCTATAGAGTTGTTTCATGACAACCTTGCTTCACAAGGTCTTGTGGATGTGTTTCCTACTACGGGTTGGGAAATTATCAAAAAATTAACCGGACTACTTCAAACATTTAAAGAGGCCACTACATACTTGTCGGGAGTTTATTATCCGACAAGTAACTTGGTACTTCACCAATTGTTTATTATTTGTGGAAAACTAAATGAGTTTGAGTTTGAAGGTGAAATTTTTGTGAAAATGCTTGAACCTATGAAAGACAAGTTTAGAAAATATCTTACCGATTTTCCGGCCGTCTTTAGTTTTGCTACCGCTTTAAACTCTTACTTCAACGTATCCGGTGTGGATGTATTAATTAATGATATCTCCAACGCTTTGAACTTAAACGATGACAATCCTAATTATAGTGAAATTGCAAAACAACGTTTTAATTCACATTTTCAAAGCATGTATGAAGTTTATTACCAAAAGTATGGTAATATAAGAAACATACATGAGTTCCAAGATCTAAACTACTTCAAAATCTAAAACTAGCAAATATCTTTTGAACACTTTAAGAAACATGGGTAGTAATCGAGCCAAGAGTTCCACCCCAAGTAGTGAGTTTGGGAGATACACCGAGACCAATTATCTTCCACTACTAGAGGATGATTTTGATGACTTTGATATTTTGGGTTGGTGGAAAGGAAATCAAACAAATTACCCAGTGCTTTCCGCCATGGCCCTAGACCTACTAAGTGTCCAAGCTTCCCCATTAGCTTCGGAATCGACTTTTTCTCTTAGTGGCACGGTGTTATCCATTCGGAGGACTAGGCTCACCGCGGTGTCGCTTGAGACTTGCATTTGCTTTAAGGATCACTTGGACGCAATGGAATGTATACAAAATGTTTCTAATCTTGAAGGTCAAATTGACGCAGAGGTGATTGTACACGACGACGAGGTAGCGGCGGGGACGGCGATTCCACTTTCCGATAAAGAAGTTGAAGCCGATGCAAGATAAGCAAAACAACGGAAAAGGGCGGCGGCGGCGACAATGAATTGAACTCGACTACCCGAACAATAATGTTTAATCTAGTTAAAATAATTTGTATTTTCTTTCAAAATTAGCAACTTTTGTAATCGTTTAGGTGTGAACTTCTTGTCTTTTGTAATGTTTTATGTTTTTATTCAATAAAAAGCACGTTTTTTTTAGTTTTTATAAAGTTTTAAAAAAAATATAGACAACCGGTTCAAACCGGTTTGATTTCCCAAACCGGTTCGGTTTCTAACCGGAACCGGTTTCATCGGTTTCAACAAGTCGTGCTCAAAACCGGTTTGGTAACCGAACCGGTTTGGTTTTCAAACCAGGTTTTGCACCTCTATGACCAGGATTGCCGTCTGCTTCTTTGGGTAGAAGTCAGACGTGTAACCAGTGGGCATCTTCGGCTATTGAGGAGCAGTATGGCCTTGTGTCTGCATCTTTGACCTGAATGCAGATCCAGTGTTGACTCTTGGCAGGTTCTAAGAAGCTTGAGTAGAGCTTTTCTTTGCAATCCTTGTGCTCCCAGAATTGCTTGATGTGGAAGCACCATTTCTGCAATTTCAACTTCATGAACCACATGAAGAGATTGGAGATGTAGCCACTCCTTTGAGTTTCACATCTTTGACAAAACCTATAGATGGTGCACTTGGTAGCTTGATGACAATCTTGGGCCTCTCAACTTTAATTCCACTTATAGATGCATCTGTGGATGACCCTAAACCTTTGAATTTGGAGGCAAAAGAGGGTAGCTCATATCCATAACCCTGCTCTTGATCGAACATGGATCCAGAGGTCATAAATATATTTCCCTTGGGTCTTGTTGTCATGATCACTTTTTCCCATTGTACTACATCAACAACCTTGAAGTACACAGTATCAACTTGAGGATACTGTTTTAGCTTCTTTTCAATAACATTATTAACCCCCTTTGAACTTGAACCTGCACCCTATGAATTGGAGTTATGACATTTGTTGTACTTTTGGCACTCAACATCATTATTGGACACATCTTATACAGTCCCTACAACTGCACGGCTTGCGTTACTTTTAGGTTCAGTTGAATCTTTACTGGACCCTTTGCCATAAGTCACTGTTAACTCCATATCTAATTCTTCCTAGGTCATTGGTGTCGTCCCTACCAAGACACTAACAGCTGGAGGAGCAACTTCTTTATATCCAGAACCAGATCAATAAACTTGATCATCATCTAGTAAAAGTCCCACTAAATGTTTGGGTACTGGTGGAGGAATAAGGCTATTTAGAACTTCAGATTTTTCTGTTCCCTACCCAGATATATCTTTTCCAACTTGCCCAGTCACAATAGCACAAGATAATGATTTACCATAGTCCATCATACGTTGATTCCTGAGCTGATTGGTGTCATATTTGACAAGCAGTTCATCATACTTATGTTGCAAATCATCTAACTGTTGTTTCAGTTCTGGCACTTCTATCTTTTAGTGATCATATAAGATAGACTTTACAGTGGCTAGGTCATGATATTTTTGTATATCTGCTTTCTGGGCTTTCACATTCTCTTCGCTCTTAAAAAATCTACCCTTAAATGAGCTAGTGGCACATTGGGCATCAAATAATTCCCTTTCCAATTTTTTTATGAATTTGTCTTAGACCAGGAATTAGACGAGCACATGTTGGATTAGAACATATTGGTGTTTCGGCATCATCACCTTCAAGCTTGTTCTCTTTTATTCTTATTTCCTTCATATGCTTTGAACAAAGCATTCCAGAGAGGTTGAGAATTTTGGTATTTTCCGAATTCTTGAGCAATTTCTGGAGATAAGGCCATGGACATAATTGCATAGGCTTCTTTATCTTTGTTAATTCTTTCCTAGCCATCATCAGAAAATTCATTTTCAATTTTAGATGCACCTGCTTTAGGTCCTATAATATGTGTCGGTTTGAAAGGACCGTCAATCACGGATCTCCACAACTCCACACTTTTCAGATGGTTTCTGAAACTGCATTTCCAATATTGAAAGTTTTCAGGAGAGGGAAAGTGAGGAGGAAAAGTAGGATTAGTACATTCCTATGATGAAGATGTATCTGAACTCATTTTGGTAGATAAAACACTATACAGGCAGAACACATGCTTAAATTTGAGATAAACTTCACCAAAACTCTAATTACCGAAAACCCTAAAAATTCCAATGCAAAAACGGAGGCCTTAACTATGGAATTTGGAATTCAAACTTGATTAAAAACGTGGGGATCAATGAGAGCTTCGATTTGACTGCTAATAGGCCCCGTAACTCCAACCATAGCTCCAGTTATGATTGTTTTAGTGAAAACCGACCAAGCACAGATGCTGTTTTCGACCAGAAAGCCTGTTTTCGATAAAAACCCCTTTTTTTGATAGAAAACCCTGATTTCGATCAAAAACCCCGATTTCGATCGAAAGCCCCGATTTCAATCAAAACCCTGATTTCAATCAAAAATCCCTGATTTCGATAGAAAACCCCTGACGACTGATAGAAAACATTGGATTTCGATAGAAAACCTCCGATCTCGATAGATAACCCCTGATTTCAATAGAAAACCCATGATTTCGATAGAAAACCCTGGATTACGAAAGAAAACCCTGGATTTCGATAGTAAACCCCTAATCTCGATAGAAAACTTGCAAAACAAGCTGAGAATCTCCCTTTTTCAGCAAGAAATCTCAATTAAAACTTCCCAAAAATGATTTCGATCTAAAGCCCTTGTTTTTGATCGAAAACCCTTAATTTCGATTGAAAACCACTAGTTACAGAGTTGAAATCCTCTAGATATACAAGAAAAAATACGATTTTATGCAAATATTCCTCAAAAACTGCAATCACACCCAATTTTATAGTCGAAAATCACAAGAATACGGATCGAAAATCAGTTTCCAGAATCGAAAACCCTTGAATATGGATCAAAAACCTACAAAACTTGAACAGATCTCCACAGAAATCGTTAGAACTTCTTGAATCGATATGATGCGAGCCACGAAACACGCGTTTCTTGGCTCCGATACCAATTGTAAGTCCCGAAACGGTTCTTAACACGATGTCTCTACTCGATTGAGTGTGCGGAATCCAGTTAATCGAGTGATTCAAGATGAGAGAGAAATAGAAAATGATGTAAACACATAATATCAAAATACGATTAACCTCAGATGAATGCACACGAATTCAACAGACTCGTCTAGTACACCTCTAGAGTTTTTTGAAATCTCCTAGTTTCTCTGGTCTCCCCTTTCCTTTTTCTATCTCCAATGGCTAATTTTTAGATTCTCAATATTAACTATTACATCTTTAACAATCCCCTTGGGATTGATATATGATTGGTCTGCCAGTTGAACATTGAGACTTATTAGTTGCAATAGACCTAGCTTGAGCTCTTTATATGTGGAATAAGGCATAATGCTTATGCTAGAGCCTAAGTCTGCCAATGCATCTATGGTGGATGAAGATCCAAATCCGCATGGAATAATGAAACTGCCCGGATCCTTTCGCTTTTCCGATAGTTCTAAAGTAGTTTTGGGCAAAGAGGCCCGAGATGAATTTTTGTGATTTAACGAAAGAAACTTGAGAAAGGAGTTGATTAGAAGATAGCCTTCGTAGGAAGGTGAGATATCTTCTCCATTAGCGCCGCGTTCAAGAATGAGATCGAGGAATTGTTGATATTTCTGTTCTTCTTCTATATCCTCCTTGTCATCCTCATAATATTCCTCTAACTGCTTCTTCTGAAGTGCACGAGTGTGATCTCTCAGTTGGGCACGCTTCTTATCAAGTGAGTCCTTTTCTAAATCAACGATGGAGATCATGTTGACACTGGCATTAAGGTTTACTTCAGTTTTTCCAGGCAGCTCACCCTTATTCCTTCCAGACAAAAGATTGGCTATTTGTCCTAAGTGTCTCTTCATATTTTGGATACTAGCCTGTTGATTTTTTATTTCAGTATCGTGTTTACTGTTAGCATTCACTAGACTTTGGACTAACTTTTCCAATTTGTCCAATTTAGATGGCTCACCTTGGTTATAGTGAGGTGGTTGATAAGGTTGATTGGTGTTATTAAATTGGAATTTGAGTTTCGCCAGGAGCTACTGGATTGGTTCCTGTTATCTAAGTTGAAAGGTTGACGATTAGATTGGTTGGACGAGCGACCATAGAAGTTATGAGTGGATTCAACTTGGTCAGTTAACATAGCTGCGAAAACCGGATACTTATCCAAGGTGTGAGTACTACCACAGGCATCACAACCATTAGATTTAGTGGTTAGACAATTCACCTGGTTCGTGAGAGCTTCAATCTTTGCATTTAATGCAGTGACATCATCTAGGGCGTGAACGGCAGGTTGCATAGAATTAGAGATTTGGCAACCTCTTGAAGGTTGCAAGTCATAGCTTGTGGCTGCTAGACTCTCAATTAACGTTATGGAATCAGCCGAAGTTTTGCTGAGAATTGACCCTACCGATGAGGAATCAACGTGCATACGGGTGGGACTGCTAAACCTGTTGTAAAAATACTGCACTTGGAGCCACGCGTCCATGTTGTGGTGAGGACATTTGTGTAGTAACCCCTTATATCTTTCCTAGGCTTCATGTAAACCTTCCCCCTCCTCTTGGGAAAATGTAGTAATGTTATTTTCAAAGACGAGTAGTTTTTTAGAGAGGGAAGTACTTAACTAAGAACTTCTCTGCCAACTGATCCCATTGCCTGCAAGAGTGAATGGAAATAAACGAAGCAAGACTGCATCATTAGTAAGACCATCAAGTTTGAATGTGTCACACATTTCGAGAAAGGTGTCAATGTGCTCGTGTGGGCACTCATCTGCTAAACCCGTGGAACTGCGATGTGTTCTCAAACATCTGGATGACTCTAGGCTTGATCTCTAAATTCCCTTGAATGGTGGGTCTTGTGATGCTTGATTAGCCTCCTTCGAGTGTTGGCTTTGTGTAATCAGAGATCGTACGATGCGCTGCATCCTCCATCCTTCTTGCTTGGTGTATAACGCGTTAAGGATCTTCAAAAGCTTGAATCAGAAGTGGATGATTCGCACGAGTGGAAATAGCAGAAGATTTTTTTTTTGGATTTTTCGGGTTTTTAGATTTTTTGGTTTTCTGAAATTTTGAACGAAGAAACGCAAAACAAAAAAGAAAGACTACCTAAGCTAACTAACCTAACGAGGTCCAGAATGACTACTTGCTTCCCCGGCAGCGGCGCCAAAAAGCCTTTGATGCACACGAGTATATATAGATAATAGATGTAAAAATGACCTTTAAATTTATAAACCTAATCATCTTGTAACTACGCATGGATATATAGGAAAGCGGACCTATTGTATGGTAGCATTAAGAGCAACTTAAGTCGACCTAAGGAAGCAATGGTGTAATCAAACTAAACCTAATTATTATCATTAGAATTCTGTCACAATTCCTAATAACTGTTAGAAAGCAAATAAGAAATCAAATGGTAGGAATAATGAAATAGATATAAAATCAGAATAAAGAAACAGATATCATCTAAGACTCATCACTATTCATGCATTACCTAGACCTGACATTGACATTTGTATATTAACTGTCTAATAGATTTATAGTCGCTAAACTCATAAATCAGCAATTAAAACCACAGCCATAATGAAGTATCCACGAATTAATAACCTAACTATAGGACACTAAATACATGATCTAAGACCTAGGATCATAAACCAATCCTACTCTGATTAACCATGATAGACTAATAAGTTATAACCCAATTACATACCATCACATATGCATTACATTTAGTCATTTCACTATTCCCTTTACCCAAAACATGGAAGCTATGATTCATGACCAAACATAGAGACATACTTCAATCAAGACAGATTATTGAACATGCATAATCACCATTTCCTATCTAAGCTCGCTAGAGTTCTTAAACACATATTGAAATCGCTAGATAACAACTAAGAAATAGCATCAGTCCAATAAGCAGAATATGTCTATCCTCCCGACCAAATCAATAACTACTAGGAACGGATCAAACACATCATTTAAGAACACATCTCTAATATGCAAGAGAAATCATAATCATTATACTCAAAATCATTATGTAAAACATTGTCAACGTCAAATCATAGGTAAAATAATAAATAGATCACATTGTCTCAAATGACATCAAGAGAGTTAGCCTCTCATAGCTAAACTAATGAAAAAAAAGAAATGTAAATAAGCATCATTGTAAATGCAAACCAAAGTCGATCGATGGCCGAATCTTCGAATGCTTCAATCTCTCGAACGATTGGACACTTCTTGGATCTTCTAAGGCTTGGAATCTCGACTTCTACCTTCTAAATTCTTCTGGCACCGTACTCTACTGGTCTCAAGTGTGTAACCCCTTGAAATGACAAAACGTTTGGGTATTTATAGGTTTCATGTAGGGTTTCGAAAACTAGGCGTAATGGGCCTTGACACGGTAATGGGCCGTGACACGGTAATGGGCCGTGAGCGCCGCCATAAATTTACGAATTAGGGTTTCTCCGGTTGGCTTCAAAACGGGCCGGGACGGCTATCACAGGTCGTGACGTGGAGAAAAAGTCAAATCTTCAATTCTCATACAATTTAGCCCCCGATACTTCGTAAAATCCTCAAATATCACTTTGGCCCCCTCTAATTACATGTTTATGACATTTCATAGAAAACAAGGGTAAATAGACCAAAATAATACATAAAATATCAAAATTCGTGGGTGTTTGATTAATAAAATGATGTGTAATTTAAAGCACATCATAACCCAAAATCAAATCCTACATGTGTTTATATAATGACACATGTAGGTTAATACAAACTCTAAATTATTCCCTTACATCAAGGTATTCAGAATACCTTCTAGGGTTTAAAAGGTATTCACCTTTTCAAAGAGAATTAGAAAACACCCCGCCAGGAGCTAATGTGTTCGGAATGTACCTAAAAAATAACTATTAAAACCTAGACCTAGCCTAGACCAAGACACACCTAATTTTACCGAATTTACCTAAACAATATCGAACCTAAGGCAAGTATACCTATTGGTGGTAGGATAGCTTACGTAAGATCGGATATCGAACCCTAAGGACACTCTATAGCTAGACTCAACTAAGGACTTAATGAAGTGGAAATTTGAGAGTTTTGGTTTCAAAGGGTTTAATTTAACTAATTAAACTGACTTAACTACCTAGCAACCGAAAATAGGAAATTTTAAGAAAAAAATCGGATGAGGAAGAGGCACCACCTAGACCTACACTTCTATTTAACGCTTACAACTTTACTCGGCTTTAGCAGTCCCGTGGCGGTTAGTTCACCTTTTGAGTATTTCCTAACAGACAATCCTATGCTCGAACAAGATTTCTCCTTTTGGGTGCTTCCTACTTTAACTAAACCTAACCACCTCCGAACCTAATCTCGGGCACCTTAAGCTAGCAGGACTTACCACAGCAACTATGAATGACTCGGAATACCAAATTGATCAACTAACCTAGGGAATTTCCTTTCGGGACAATATTGTCCTAAGCACTTAACCAACCCGAGTACCCAATAACTATCATCCTTTTGAGCTTATTTAGAGAGCCGCACACGAGAACCAAATAAATAACTACCAACTAATCCTATGACCACAATTAAGCAAGTCACATCAAATTGCAAGTAAAAGTCCCACAAATTAACTACTTTACCCAAACCGAAAGACACCCGCAAGCAAAGCAAGGATTATATGATAATTATGAATCTAATTCAAGTATACATATGCATCAAACACAGAAAATTAGTGGAGTTCAAAAGATTATCATCATCAATCAAATTACTAAAAACCGGAATAAAGTCGTAAACATCAAATAATTTTCATAACGATCTAGGTTGTGGCAAAAGTCTAGTCAACCACCATGATAGCAGCATAAACAAACATGAAGTCAGAACTTTTAGTGCTAAACATGGTTTCAACTAAGCAACTACAAGAATTCGAATAGTTAGTGTAAGTATGTGAAACGATCTTACTACTGCGTGTATCAATCAATGTAGTGAACAAGAATGTAAATAAGAGAAATCTTATTGAATCACTTGAAGATTACAAAGAAGTCTCTCTAGTTTCTCTCTCTAGAACACACACACAGAAAACGACTCAAATGGACAGCGTACAATCCAATGTACCATTGGTACGGGCGTACCATTGGTACGGCGGACTAGCTTGGTACGCTGCCCCCTAAGACTCACACAATAACAAGCTCACTTAGATACAATACACGAGACACATCATAGCATAGGTATATGCTCTAACAGTTAGAATAAACCGGATAGCAAATTTGTAGATGAATTAGTGATTCTTGCGATGCCTCCTTCGATTCCAGCCTCTCTTGGTCTTCATAATCGTCTCTAAGATCTCCCAAAATCGGCAGCAGAAGCAAAAGTCTCGAACTAATGACTTAATGTTGAATTTATAAGAAAAACCTAAAAGTTGCGGATAAACACCCTCTAAGCGTATCGCTTAGAGGACCTTCTAGTCCACGCGATACGCATGGGAGCCACAAACCAACATATTAGTCGGGTCAACAATTTAGCCGCCCGTTGCACCTAGCGTTCGGGGGAGCTCTTCAGTAGGCGACACGCCTATAACCTCGAAATCAACACTTCTCAATCTTACTCTTGTAAAATTTGCTCCACGTCTAGATTGGCCTCGGGATTGAACCTTAATCCTATAAAAACACATAAAACTCACAATTAAGACTCAATTGACCACAATGGAATAATAACACACAAAATGACTCAAAATGATCTAAAACCTGACTTAATTAACGTACAATTTACAAAGGAAAATTAGATTTATTTGCAATACATCAAACATCCCCACAATTAACCATTTTTCGTCCCCGAAAAATACTGCAAATGGAATCATAACCAGGACATCAATCTCTAACTTACTCAATTATTCAGATTTCATATTTCAATGACACATTAACATTAGCCTAGTTTGATTATCGATATTTCGATCCGATTAAAGCCAACCACCGATCCTTAGCCCCAAATGCATCAATTAGTATTACTCATGTATTATGGCATTAGTCAACCTAATGGGTCCCACACTCAAAAATCACAACTTTACCCTAATCCCATCTCAAGATTTCAAGGCCTAGGTTTAAAGCATATAGGTTTTCCTACCCTAATATTTAAGTATATAACTGTCTTAAAAATAGTGGAACAATGGATGAATGAATTATTTATTTGAGCCATTTTTCATCAAATTCTTTTTTTTCCATTTGGACTTCACTTAGAGGCGCATCCACCAAGTAGCGAGCCTAATGGGTAGCACATAGGGTATTTAGTTCATTACCTAACCTAGAGGTGAAAAACCTTCAAGTCGCCATCCTAAAGGCTAACACATAGGCTTTGGGATTATATATATTCCATAGAAAGCTAAAACAAATGGAAATGCAAATGGAAGCGCCACCAATATCGAATTTATTTTCATAAAAAGATAAAGGTGTGCTAATATCTAAGAGACAACATATATATGAAAATATATAAGGTACCTATCTTCTATTTTTAACAGTTTCAGTTACATTGATCAAATCAAGGCGAGAACCCACTAAAAACATCATGATTTATTAATTATTTATTTTATTTAACAATTAACACATAGGATTTTTAAGCTTTTATGATCGGCTTGTAACACGTTTGGTAAAACCCTCGAGCTCAGAATATAAAATTTCAAGAAAAATAAAAAAACATTTTGGGAGGCATGAGGACCGCATGCTATCTCTGGTTTAACCTCTCGCGGTCCTCATGACCCGTCGGGTGGCTGGATCAGGATCCGCGTGTTTACCCCATGAGGACCGCATGGGGGTATGTTTGTGCACCACTCGCGGTCCTCATCGACGCCCAGTAGTATAACAATGAGATTTCTCTCATTTTCTGCTCATTTATTCACTCCCAACTTAGAGAGCTCTAAGTTTTCGACTGGTAATCCCCTGTGGAGGCCATCTCCGGCCAAAGGAAGCCTCGGGTGTGAAGATTCAAGCACATACAAGTTCCACGAAGCTCGGGTAAGCCTCTAGTTCACCCATTTCTCCATTTTGAGCATGGTTTTGTTGTAATCCTCTACTGACAAGGAGATTCTAGAGTTTCTAAAGGCATTGCATGTCTGATAAAGAGTGATCAAAGGCTTGTGGGAGTGTTCGTGTTGCAATCCAAGGTTAGTTTGTGTCGGGTTTTGCTTTATATCAAGTTTTTGGATGATCCATTGCCTAAAATCGGTTTTGATGATGCATGCATGGGTGGATTCAGCTTTTGGAGTGATCAAGAACCTTAGAGAACTGAAAAACCCGCTTAGAGAAGCTTGGTACAAGAATTTGTGCATAAGGTACAAGTCTTTGATGCATGCATGTTGTTGTTTTGTGTTTAGTTTGAGAATCTGGAACTTGGTCAGGGAAACCCCACCATCTCAGTGGCTAAAATGTCACAAGAAGAGAATTGGTTCAATGGGTGGCGACCCCTTTTGTTGTATTCTAGCATTTAACCCCAAAACCGAGCATTTTGGCATAATTAATAATGGGTTAATGACACATTGGGCATCTTAGTGGCTTAAAGCCTAAAAAATCTGAGTTAATCTGTGACGCCCACTTCCAGACTTGGCTCCAGAAGGGGTCACTAATCGGATTTACTCATGAACACAAGGTAATAACAGAGATTACTAAGCAGCGGAAATTTTAAACTTTTATTTAATTGCCAAGTACTACAAAGTAAGAGATAATTTACATAAGGAAATACTAACTATCATTACGTTTTATTGCTATAACTATATCTATGCCAGCTTGCCATAACATTCCTTCCTTCCGATAGCTTGCCCGTCTAATCCCTTATCACCAGGGCCTTCTCATAACTAGTCGAAGTCTCACCCTGACCTGACATACACACATTTTTGGAAAAGGTCAGCTTACGCTGGTGAGTTCTATATTTTAAAAGCTTTACCTCGGCGTGAGGTTTAAAACCCTTGGACCTGCAAGATCCCTTTTTCACAGACATTTATTAAGTATAATATATATCACAATTATAAAACACATAATATTCCTTAACAGGAAACATCCCCTATAAAACCATTTATCCCGCTATCCCTTCCTACAACCCCAACATTTATTACCAGTGTAAACCCTGCTAATGTATAAGCAGAGAAACCATCTTTGCGGACTGCCGAGTTTACCCCTTTAGGGTATTCCCTATAACGGTCAGTTGTCTCGCTTTCCCTTATTTGCTAACTGCCGAGTTTACCCTTCTAGGGCATTCCCTATAACGGACAGTTGCACCGCCTTCCCCTATTTGCTTACTGCCGAGTTTACCCTTCTAGAGCATTCCCTATAACGGACAGTAGCTTTTTCCCTTTTCTATTTGTAGTGGTCTCTAATCCCATTGAGCAACACTACCTCCTAACTCCCTCTGTACTACTACCCGCCCCTTAGTTAAATACCCAAGAGACTTAAGATTATTAGTAAACAGTGATAAGGTCTTCATATACTGCAACAAGTGGACATCTCCCAATTTATCGTTAGTGTATGTATACAGGGCGTATCCTCCACACTTCTGATATACTTGGTAACTAATATTATTATGTATATATATAGGAAGTACCAGCGGCGTATCCACCACATAATAATAAAGCAGATGCATCACCTATTCTCATATAATCATACATATTCACTATAACGTTTACTAATAATTCCTTTATCACTTGATTATTTAATTTCGAAGCAAATATAACACATATCATATCACAGTCATTATAATTATGTTATAACACGTACAATGATTTAATATCATTTTCATAACATATCATATATATATTTCTATATATATTATCCCAATAACCTTTTAACAGTTTAGCAATTCAAGATATTTCACGTATATGTATTTCCATAACAGTTCACATATATATATATATATATATATCAATCCAATAATAATTTAACAGTTCAATATATCCATTTATCAATTAGCGCCTTAGCAATCTGATATATATTTACTCAAAGGTAATTCAATAGTTCAGATACGCAACATTTCAGTTATAAATCATTTAGATGCATTTTATAACATTTGTATGTATATCAGCCCGAAAACATTTAAAATATTTAAAATATTTAAGAGTGGGCTCATAGAACTCACCTTATGTCTTTAACTCGTTATACGAACGGAACTTCCGCAACGATTCCCGATTTAACCTAATTTGCGTATCGTATGGCGTTAACGCAAGGTTTTATACAATAAACACTTCCTATGTTTATTTTAACATCTTATTATCTTAATAATATTCAATTATTAAGTTTATCCTTTTTAAAGGTCAAAATGACCAAAATGCCCTTTAGGCAGTTATTCTTTTCTTTTAATGATAATATGAAGACGCGCATTCCTATAAGTAAGCGCTCACCCCGGGATCGCCCAGTGTTGGGATGCCATTGCCCAGATGGGATGGCGACACCCCCGCTTTTGCCAGAAACCCCAGAGTACAGGCGCTTACCCTTCCGGTCCGCACGAACTTCTAAATATCCGATTAACTCGGTATCTTTAATATTTTATTATTTCTCCATTTTAAACCCATATATGTTTATTATATATATAAACATGTTACCATACCAAAATTCAAGTCCCCATACCCTCCGGATTATTTTATATTAAATATTTATATTTAGAAACCCTAATTTCCCATTTTTCTGGTTTCTATAGCAAAACTCATTTTTATTCAAAACCGTCTTAGGGTATTATCCATTATAACATTTTATAATATCCTTTAAAATGGCAAAGCTTAATTCAAAACCGTTTACTCGATTTGGGCAGAATAACGACACGAAAACCCTAAATTTTGACCCGTTTACAAAACCCATACCAAACCTTTTCCAAATCTGGAAAAAAACTTAGGGCTTTCTTATATAACATTATTTTAAGAGTACCTACAAAAATTCAGAGCCTAACTCCCACCCGATCACCCGAATTTGACAATTTATGCTCAAGAACCCTAATTTTAACCTAGTTTTAGAACTCGATCATAACAACAATATTAACTGAAATTGATTGAGGGCTATTGTAGATCATACCAAAGTATGTAGAACTGCAGAAGATGGCCTTCTAACTCCTCACCGATTGCTCGAATTTTGCAGAAGAAGGAACTGGGTTCGTTTTAGGGTTTTTCGGACTTGTTTGAGTGAATTGGCGAATGATTAAGGCCGATCTGAGGTCCCTTTTATAGCAGTCGAGGTCGCCTCTGGTCCCTCCAGGTGTTGTGATGACGAATTCAAAGAAAAACGACACGTTATGGGGTTAAACGTTGGCTGCACGGTCGAGCCAAGCCAAATTCGCGACAGACCCGACTCGCGTATCGCCAAGGGGAGGGAGGGGGCTGCGCGTACCGCCTGGCATTTTGGCAGAATGACAACTTTGGTCCCTGGACTTTTTATTTACATTTTCAGCCCCTGAACTCTTATCTTTCTATCATTTTATGTACTAAAACATTATGGGGCATATTTATAAAGGTTTTTAAGGCTCGGGACACTCTCGATGATATACGTATACATACGTATATATTTTTATATATATTTATATATATTTTTTGTTATTTACACCTTTGGCCCCTCAAACTTTATAATACTTATTATTTTATGTACCGAATCACTTTAGGATATTATTATAATACATTATAAGCCTCGGGGTACTTATAAAAGGTATAGATACGTATAATATCCGTAAGTATTCATAACTTTAAATAAATTACACTTTTATCCCTTTAACTTTTATCTTATGCATATTTAACCCTGATCTTTTGATGTAACTATCATTTTACATCTTATAACATTCCTAAACATGTTTCTAACATTCTTGAAGGTTCAGGTCATATATGATAATGTATATACATATATATTTGTGTATTTCCATAATTTACACTTTCTACCCTTCTATTTTCTTGTTAACTATTTAAGCATGCATTTTTTTACACGTATAACTATCCAAACACGTAATTCCACGTATATATCCATCAAATGAATATTTCACGTGTATTCATATATATCTTATTCATGATTTCAATATCATTTAATCGTGTAAACCTATTTTCTCCCGGTTATCATTTATTTCCATCATATAAATGTTTAGCTACGTTTTTCATGCTAACATAATATATATCAATTAACTTTGATATAAAACACATATAATCTCATTTCCTTCATTCATTTTATCAATCAACACGCGTATTATTCATGAAATATTATCTTTTATCGATTTATTACCCGGTAATGGGTAAACATGCATTTTTCAAACGTTTTAACACGTTTAGCTTTCTAACACATATATCATGTGTATTAATCATATTAATCACATATTTCTCAAATTTCGGGATGTTACATAATTAGTCCCTAGGTGGAGACCATTGGTTTGGAACATGATTTTGGTTGTCGGTTTTGCCAATGAATTGAATTATGGACATTTTGTGTATAACCAGGACTTGTAGCATTGTTTTGGGATGACCTCAGAGCCTTAAAATTTAAGTATTAGCTACTGGAACATGTTGGAACAAAACCTCGTTGTCGAAACGAGCTAAAAATGCAAAATGGGAAAAATTCACTAAATGACAAATAGTCGATGAGGACCGCATGGGTTTTGTTTGTTGGTATGCTCACGGTCCTCATAGCCTGGAAAGTCAACGTGGTCTGTTGACCACCCATGAGGACTGCATGGGATTATTTTCTGGTTTGCTCGCGGTCCTCATGTGTCCCTGGACAGTTTCATGATTTTGTTTTGTTTTGTGTTTGGGAAATTACCGAGCACCCGGTTTTGTTAATTTTACGAGTAGAGTCCCGTGGGATTATAATGGTGACGTTTCACCACCCGGTTGGACTCGAGGATCTCGTATGGCTATTTTGGCCTCTCGGTACATTCCCGGGAATGTTTGTAACTTCCCGTTCGTGTTGTTATTTTCACAAAAATGTTGTGTAAACGTTCTTGGTTTTGGGTTAGGTTCTGACATATTTATGTATATATTTTTAGACTTGTATCTGTGATACAATCGTTGGACCTTGGACTTCCTCGTGCCCAGTGACGTTCTAGTTTTCCGCCCGTTGCAATCTGTGAGTTGATAACTTTCCCCCTACTTTTATTTAAATGTTTTGGGGTGTACATGAACCATGTCTTGTTGTGTTACTTGTTACTGTGCTTAGGTACGTGTTACCGTGTTATAAATTTACTGCATGTTACGTGACGTTCATGACAGATTAGTATGGTTAATTTAGGTCCGTGTGGGGCCACAAAGACATACAGTAGAAACTTGATAAATTAATACTCGATTATTTAATAAGCTCTCTAAGATAATATTTTTTGCCGGTCCCGACTCGGGGATAGGATGCTAAATTAATAATTCGCTAAAATTATAAGATAATACATTTTTGATAATTTCTTTAGACCCCATATAAAACATAAATTAACAATTCCTTATATATAGCATATTAAATGAATGATTTATGAAGGTTTCTTGAAAAATGACTCAATTGTCTTTTGTTTTTTGTTGAAATCAATTTCCCCTTGAATCTCGTCTCTAATTTTCCTTAGCATGGTAAGAACTTCTGGAGTTGTTTTCTCATAGCTCAACAAGAAATTGTTTAATGTGATTGCCGCTTTAATAGCTTCGTTTCGCGAAGGGGGCTCCATTGTAGAACTTTCATCATCTTCTTCATCGATATCATCTTTATTGATTCCAATAACGCTTTCAATAATTTCTTCATCAGTCAACAACTATGCAACTATATTTTCTTCTGGGTGAGTCAGAACATCTTCGACATCCATTGCATTGCGATAACCCAACTCTTTGATCAAATTCTGGAGTTATTGAGTGCTTCACCACCTTTATCTGAGTTCTCAAAAGTCATGTTATCTGTTAATAGAAGTTTACAATAACGAAAGCAGTTCGCAATTCTATTTGCACGAACATCCATAGTCCATGCTGAAATTGCAAGATTCATTGCATCTAATACATTTATTTTTGCTGGATTTGGAACCCCTAATTCATAACCCTCCAAAAGACTTCTATAAAATCGACGATGATAATGCATCTTAGAAGCTCATATGTTCCACGCGTCACAAGGTGGAACCCCTATAAGTTAATAAAATATTAATTAATATATAAATTAATAATTATTAACTTATCGATTAATTAATAACTCTTTTAATAAATAAATTTTGGTGGTCCCAAGTGTATTATTTTATAGAGTTTCTACTGTATATTGCACCAATAAAGTTGTAGAGGTAGATCAAGGTGTCTCATATCCGTTGTTGATCCATTAGGGGTCGGGTGATGGCATATATGCCTAGTCATGGGGAGCGGTGACGGCCACTGGTCCATTTACCCCTCTCGCGTGCTGGTTTAACCATAGGAATTTATAGGAGGCACAGTGTTTTTGGAAACAAGTTTTGGATGTAAAAATGAGTCAAATGCGCTACGACTCACCAACAACTTTTCGTTGTTGACGTCTTTTTGGTTCATGTGCAGGTAAGTAAAGCTATGGTGAAAGTCACATTGTGGTTTTGGGACGAGATGGTGTTTTGGGTTTTGGGGATTATCTTGTTATTATGTCTTTTTTGTTAGTGTCATGACTATCTTGTGTTGTTTGTTTGTGCCCTTACCGTACTTGTAGCCTTAGGGGGTCCCTGGGCTTAGTTTATTTTTGAAGCTTGTATGTAAGACTTAACATAATCTATGTTATAGCCGACATGGCTATAGTTATGTTTGTTGGACGGGTCGTCCGTTGTTGTGAGCCTTTGTTTACTCTTGTATCTATCTGTTTGCTTCCGCAAGTTCTGATACGGGTGGCTGGCCCTACTCTCCTCTCCCCCGCATCTGGCAGGGTGCGGTGGGGCGAGGTGTGACAGGTTGGTATCAGAGCCCAAGGTTCCAGTAGATTAGATGACTCTTAGAGCCACTAAGCTTGAACTTATAAGAACTCTTAGGCTAAGCATGGCGCTAAGTCTAGGGCTTAGGTGGACGTTTGTTTGCTTGGGAGTAATTAAGGTTTAGTGTAAGGTCGGTTGTGATTTCAGCCTTGCCAACTGCCATCCCTACCCACAGGTGCACTAAGACTTAGTGAACCCTAGCAAGCACATGAAAGCTCATAGTCCCTCCTTTGTTAACTGTTGACCTAGGTGGAAGTTCGTGAGTTAGGAGGATATCAAGGATTAGTGTAAGGTCGGTGGTAGTTTAAGCCTTGCAAACTGATATTCCTACCCACAGGTGCACTAAAACTTGGTGAGTCCTAGCAAGCTAACCTAAGCTGATGGTTCACTGTGTGCATGGTGTTATAAGACATATCGTCCTTAGTGTGAGTTAGGGTAACAGTACCCTAGGCATGTATGGGATTATTTTTATTAAAAATGTGGTACCGACTTTTCAATTGGACATGTAATCTGAAGTCATAGTGTTTGGACGAAGGAAATCATCATCCTCACGATCTAGCAGAAAAGGAATGAAGAAGGTGGGAGCACGTCCTAGCAGACCGGTTATTCCATTGAGCCTCGATTCTTCGGGCTATATCGTGTCTCCTTCAGTGTTCATTCGGAACACGCCGCATCGAGAGGAGCAGCCATAGGAACTTATGTGATCGCCACGGAAGCGCATTAGAGCTCGTATGTCTGTTCGCCCTCAGCCATAGATCCAGCTGACTCAGGACGAGGTTGATGCCGGTTTTGCCATAGCTGCTGCAGCACCGCTGGTGAACTTGGACGATTACGAGGACGAGCTTGAGGAGCAGGCAACGAGGTGGAGTCACCGCAACCAGAGCATCCGGAGCCCCAGCAGTCCGGTAACCATTTGGTCATTGAGCTTTCAGCGGGACACTCTGTTAGTTATCACTCACAGCACCATGAGCACCACGTCTATGCGTCCCCCGGTTACGCCCCATCGAGCTATGCCACTAGAGTTGACGACGGCCCAGACGAGTCTGAGCCGATGGTCGAGGTCACCATCGTCATGGCAACTGCCATTGTGTCAGGAAAACCTGTTCCACCACCACCCCCTCCTTATGCTATGGATCCCCTTGACCCCTACATTGCTGCACGTATGGAGGCCCAACAGGTACGCCTAGTTTCCGACCGCTACTCGTTCCCGGTGCAATCTGTGAGTTGATAACTTTCCCCCTACTTTTATTTAAATGTTTTGGGGTGTACATGAACCATGTCTTGTTGTGTTACTTGTTACTGTGCTTAGGTACGTATTACCGTGTTATAAATTTACTACATGTTAAGTGACGTTAATGACAGATTAGTATGGTTAATTTAGGTCCGTGTGGGGCCACAAAGACATATATTGCACCAATACAGCTGTAGAGGTAGATCAAGGTGTCTCATACCCATTATTGTTGATCCATTAGGGGTCGGGTGATGACGTATATGCCTAGTCATGGGGAGCGGTGACGACCACTGGTCCATTTACCCCTCTCGCGTGCTGGTTTAACCATAGGAATTTATAGCAGGCACAATGTTTTTGGAAACAAGTTTTGGTTTAACCATAGGAATTTATAGCAGACGTGGGGGACGAGGCAGGGCGGGGTGTGACACGGCTGGGCCTACCAATACATTAAAACTAGGTAACAACTTACAAATTATTATTAAATATATTACAATTTGGCACATTTAATTAGAATATTGAACCCCGGTTGTACTATCATTTTTCATTTATATACAGCATAAATCAAGAACATTTTTAAAATTTTCAAATTTTTGAATTTTTTGGAAAAAAAAATTCAAACGCATACTTAAATCATTAAACAAAAGACGGAAGTCTTCCTATCCCCACACTTAAACCACACATTATCCCCAATGTGTGATAAGAATAAAATAACAATAAAAATAAAAATAACCACACTAGAAATTAGAAAAAGAAATAAAAATAACAATGCAAAGGAAATAAAAATGAAAAATAACTCGGAACAAACTCGCCTAATTTCGATTTGGATGAATGAAATATGAGTTTGATCCCAGGTTCTCCATTGAAATCCATGAGCATCCAAGTGTGAATATCATCGAACCTGCAAATAAACACACAAAACACAAAGACTCGACGAAAACACGATTAATCACGAAAAATAAAAAAATAAATACGAATAAAAATAAAATAAAACAAGATGAAACGGGCTTACCTGGAACTTCAGAAACTCACAACATGAAACGCAAACGACTCGGAATAACATTAGTAAACAAGGAGAAAATAAAAATAAAAATTAATTTTTTTTCATGTGTTACCTTTCTAGGCGTATCGCTTAAGGGTATGGTGATACCAGGTGATACGCCTGGAACACAAATTAGCCAGCTCCAAAATGATGCCTCCATGTGTATCGCTTATGGGACTCCTCCCCAAGGCGATACGCGTAAAACAAATGTTCCAAGGATTGAGGATGGATTTTGGACTTGAAAATTTTTCCATCTTTTTGTCTCCAATACCTCTATTGTCAAATTTTCTTCACATTGCCTGCACTTTTGACCAGTAAATCACTCTTGGAAATCATCCTAACACCTTCCCATGATCTTGAGCCTCCTAGAATTCCTGCAAACACCAAAAACACAAAGCCGGAAAACCAAAAAATGCACGAAATTAAAACTAAAAATTTCAGAAAATAAACTAAAGTTACATACTCTACAACCCGGGCACCATGCATTCAGCTCCTAAACACCAAACAACCTCCATTTCCACTATTCGGAGGCTTCTATTTCACATCTCTCACTAGAAAACTACTGGTAACTACCTGGTTTCTATCCGCACAACTACCAACTAACCTCCCAACTAACCAACTATCAAAAGCCACTAAATTCCACAATTTTTTAACTTTACAATATTTGTAGCGACCTGGTAGAAATCTAATTTTACCTATGAAGCTCATTTCCAGGTCATTCACACAAGTGACTACCAACAAACGCCCTACACTTGGACTAAGAACTATGTAATCATCCAAATTACCTAAATTACCAACTGTGGCTTTTCTCCCCTCACATTTAACTACCATAACCTCATCACTAACCAACTCAATCCCGGATCCTCCTAACGGGTCAAAATTATCAACTTTATCACCTAACCTCCTGAGATCTTCCCCACACTTAGGGTCTATTACTACCTATTCATCGAGATTCGTCAAATCCTCATGAACCTCCCATTTCTTGGATTTTTCTAAAACTTCATCCTCACTTAACCTATTACCTACCACCAACTCCTTCCTAGTAACTAGGTTGACACAACAATCTACACATGACATAAATGATTCTAACAAGCATACAGATTCGTTGTCCCTACACACCGATCCACCAACCTTAAAGATCACACTCTCGCTATCGACTCTTTAAGTAATAGTACCCTCAAACGCATCAACTAAAGCATGGGCAGTCCTAAGGAAATCTCTACCTAAAACAGAGGGCATTTAACATCATAGTCCATATCTGATGTGTCGGATTTGAACAAGAAAAACAGTCAAGTTAAAAAGGGATATTATTGAGTGACCAAATCACACACTAGAGCAAGCGTACCCGTCGTATGTAATATAGTATAGGTAAATACCCGGTATCAATCCACGGACGCGTAATCAGTCTCCCAATAATGTACCATCACTAATATTTAACCGATGTATTTGGAATGATTGAATTAAACAAACTAAGCAAGCAGTAACAAATAGCAAACAACGCAAACGACAGAGAATCAGAATGAGAGAGATATCACCTAGCCTAGAATCCACTAAACCCAATAAGACCCCCGAATCAACCAATCAACATGAAAACTATCACCAAATGAGAATAACCCAACCAAGGAGGACTATAGACACATCCCGAATGATTCGATAATTCTAAATGAAGCGTAGATAGCAGAATATGTGAATTTGCACAACGATTTCACAGTTTCGGTCAAAACAAGCAAAACATACACAAATCGGGAAACACTGAGAGAGGTCTCTCTAAATAAATCCTAATAAATGTAATGACTCTAATTTCGATTACCAAGGACCTAGAAATCACTAAACACGAATAAATAGGCTCAAATCTTGCGGTCACAAGCACTCTATCCTATCAAACATTGTCTAGCCAATAACTAGCAAATGAAACAACTCGGCCGAGTTCATTCCACAAGGATGCACACAAAGTCAGCCACTAATCAATGATATATCATCATGTAGGAGGTCTCCGGATCATGCATTAACCCAAAAACCAAATCAAGTCTAAGGATCAATAATAAACTAACTAATAATGGTTGCAGTTCCACAATCCCTATCAATTAGTTCACGTAATACATCATTAACAGCAGCTAATCAAGCACACATAATCATCCCAAACAAGAATCATGAGCAAAAATCACATAATCATCTTAAAAAGTCAAACCGAAAGGTCAAAATGGGTTAAGCTTCATCTAAACAAGGAGATAATTGAGAAATCAGCCACTCGTCATGTATCTAGCAGTGAAATCAATACAATCTAAGTTAAATATGGATGCACAAACAAGAACAATGAAGAAGAACCCAAATGAAGTGAAGATATCTCAAACCGAAGCCTCTAAATCTTCAATCTACACTCCAAGATCCTCAATAAAGCCCTTGATCGCCCAAGAATTCGTCTCTTGTCTAGTTCCGTGCTCTCTGATCGAATCCCCCTAAACCCTCGACTCCCAAATGCTTAAATAGTGACTTGGAAAAATTTAACCGACTGGGCCTGTGGATCGCGAGAATGACAAAAATGGCTCATTGGTTACAGGCCCACTTACCCTGATCCATGACTGACACTTAGCATTTCAATTTCTTCATCTTTCACTCCGTGCTCCAAATCGGATCCATATTCGCCCGAATCACCACAAATCATCAAAGCACCACCAGATTTCTTGTGAAACATCATATGAACAATTAAGAACATAATTCTCACCAAAACCTAATAAAAAGCCGGTAAAATGCGGGATTTGCAATTCAAAAACATATAAAAGATGCGTTGCATCAAACATCCCCACACTTAACTCTTTTTCGTCCCGAAAAAGTTCGCAATGGAATCACAACCAGAAAATTTGACTTCCAGCTACAAATCATTATTCAAAAACATAGATACTCACGCGCTAGCTACGATTACCGGTATTTCGGTCCCAATAAACCCAACCGCCGAAAACCGAAGCCCTTGAACATGCTTTATTCAAATTTAATTTCTAATTATGTGTCCCACACAATAAGCTTTGCAAATAGGCCTAATCTCGTCTCAAAGCATGAATCAGCATCGGTCAAACTAGATTAGGGCTTTTCCCACCGCAATTGAATAAACTATTTATGATTCGGAAATTATGAAAAGTGAATGGATGGAATGAAGGCTGAGCTTGAATTGAATTTAATTATTTAATCCTAAAACTAGGGCGAGTCTCCACCCGACATTACATCTCCTGAGTCCCTATCCCGAGAGGTAGTAAGCAGGCATTGACCCTCGCACACAAAACCACATCACCCCAATAGATCATCTCCGGTGTCACTATCCCTAGAGGTAGAACGTAGGATTAGCGAATTTTACGCACTTTTTTCAATTTTTTTTGCATATATATATATATATATATATATATATATATATATATATATATATATATATATATATATATATATATTCAAAACAAGCTCAAGATGGATATGAATGGGGCGCCACTATTTCTTGGATTTATTTTCATAAAAAGATCATAGTGTGCCAAATTATCTCCAAATCATAAACATTTTATTCAAATGAGGTACCTATCAGCCTATTCAACAGTTTTGGCTTTGCTACTACGCTAAAGGCGGGAACCCATAATATTTATTTATTTAGATTTTTTTAAGTAGCGAAATCATGATTTTTAAGCTTTCAGAAATCAGCTGGGCCTAATAGCACCTCATAAACCAGGCGCACTTTCAACTTTATTCAATTTTTATTTACATTCACCAAAAAGCCAAAAATTCCAGTTTTTCTATCATTTTTCATTTTTACCGCAAACAAATTTCAAGGACCATGTAAAAACACGATAGGGGGAAATGATCAGAAAATTTCAAATATTTTCACAATTTCAAGCAATTTCAGTTCAATTTACCCTCCTCCCCACACTTATTTCGTACATTGCCCTCAATGTACGGTAAATCCAAATCAAGCACAAAAAGAAGTAAAGGGATCTGAAATACTCCCCTGATCACTGTCGATGTGCCTGTGAACTGCAGAATGAATCTCGAACAACTCTCGACCAATAAAATGCCAGAACTGCCCGAAGATGTGCCAAATGAGCCGAAAAATCTCCAAAAATGAATAATGAAACAACTCTCGACCAAAAAGTGCCAAAAATGTTTCCCAAAATGCCATCTATCAAGCAATCACAAATAACATATCAAAGTAACCATCGATAAAATACAACATACATGATAAAGTATCAAATCAGCCCAACCCATACACAAAATATCCCGAGTTTATATTAAATAAATACATCAAAATCAATAAATAAGATACAACTCAGAGTCAGAAGTAACCGATATCTAAGGATGCTGGTCTGGAGGCGGTGGAGGCTGAAAACCTGGAACTGCAACGACTAGTGCTGCCACTACCTGCACAAACCAATCCTACATCTAGCGCTGCTAATCTGCTAGCGCCATTATCGCCTGAGTCTGAGCCGCAAAAAGACGGTTGTGCTGCTGAATAGCCTGAGTGTGCTGAGCCTGAGTAGAGAGAGGGCGAGGCCTAGGAACATTATCCTGTGGCTTAGGGGGAACATCAACTGCGGCAGCCTCAGCCGCCATGTGATCCAATGCAGCCTGCACTAAAACGCGCTCGTTTGACATCCTGGTATGAGGGATCGGATCGGGAGGTGGCTGGACTGGATACTGCATCTGACCGTCTGGTACGACAACTAGGGGAATCACCATCGGTCGTGTGGCTACAAAGCGAATAACCCCCTCGTTGGGTGTCTTTATCATCTGCATCTGCGAAATGGCTCTGACGTCCAGTGGAGAGGCTTCGGCTGTTCGAGTCAAGACCTCGGCTGGAGGGATATTAATGCCATCTGGTGGCGGTAGCAAACCATAGCTCCTAGCAAAGCGCGTAACAAAAGCGCCGCATCCAATCAAATCTCCATGTTGGGTGGTATACTGACGAGCCATCGCAGCAATCAGAACATGGGTTGTAGTCATGCCCCTAAAGCAAGTAAAACAAACGGCTCGCATCACCCTTAGAGAGCTTATCTAAGCTCTCCTTTCGAGGAGAAACGGTGTGGCAAAGCACCCTTTGTAAGTATCTGTGGAATGGGTCTCTCGAGTAGTGGGATTTCATGCTCGTATCATAACGACTATCACAAACACGCGGCCACCAAGCGACAATGACGGTACCATTGAAATCGGTCGCAGCAGCGGTGAATACGGGCTGGGTCACCTGATCTGCTGTATACAGCCCCATCCTCACGGTAAAATCAGATAAAGACAACTGTCTATCCTCCCCACCTAAACGGAACATGATCGCACGGTAAAAAGTTTAATCGCGAGGAAGACCGGGATACTGAATGGTGGACATGAACTCTAAGGTCAGCTCCTCCCAAACTGGGTCATCGATCGTCATCAGCGCCCTCCATGGTCCTATGATGATCTCCTCAGCTCGCGCGGCAACCCCTAATTTTTGAAACACTGGCAAGTGGAGAGACCGGACTCGCAGGAAGCGCATAGTGAGAAGCCTCCTCAGACGGGTGTACTCCACGGAAGATCTATGAAAACGAAGCCACGGGTGTCTGTGGAGAGGAACATACGTAGCTACCCCCTCAGCTGGAACCTCGCCCTTGACTGGCAGTGGATCCATAACCGGTGGTGGAGGCTCTATCTCAGCTGTGGCCTGTGCCTTGCGTGTCTAGCGCTTCTTCCCAGCGCACGAAGATTGACCTTGATCCATATCTGCAAAATTTCTCAACAAAATCAAGTTAGTACATTGAATAAAATGAGAAAATATGAAAATCGGGCTTCAGACGGGCAATAGCTGAGATAATCAACGAAACAATGCAATTTGATCAAATGCAGACTGCGGGAATGGAGATTGAGTACCCGACAACTTGCATCAACCAAAACCAGCTAAACTCGAGTGAAACCTTAACACGAACCACCCAATTGTCGTTTATGAAGATAACGGTTCACATGTCAAGACAATGTGATCAGAAAGCAGGGCTGCGAATCGCTGGAATGGAGATTAAGTACCAACGAATTACAGCCACTGAACTATAGGTGCACAATCACAGTTTTACTGAAAACGGGTCGTTCATTTGTCATTTATGAAGGGACGGCTTGCGCGAGGAGGAATCACAAAAGCGTAGAAAACTAGTGTGCGGACGTTTGTTTAAAAATTATGAAGTGAACGTGACACAAACTGGAATTCTAGAATGAACCTGAGAAATTGTACCGTCCTACGGACCACTGGAATGAAGATTGAGTACCAATGGCCCGCATTACGGCACATATCTCCCAAAAATCGGGCATGACCCGTTCGTTTATTGGACAAACCAACACCCAATTTTGGGTGTTCCAATCAAGCAAAATCAATCAGAAATAGACAGATATACATCATCGGCAACCAGAATGAGAAAAACAACTAAATATAACCTACACTATCAAAAATAGACAAAAATGCACAAAAACAAGTTAAGTGAAATTAAGAATATTAACGAAACAATTAAACTAAACTTGAAATAAGCGACGAACCTAAATGATGAAAATGAAAACACGGAAGCAAAACAAAGAAGCCCTAATTAATTAAACATATTTTTCTGATTTAAAAAAATAAAATAAAGAACTATTTACAAACGATAACTGAATTACAAACTGAAACGAAAATGAAGATGAACATGTTCTAAAAACTCTAGCTAAAATCTAAAAGGAGTATAACTAAGAACTGTAAACTAAGCTAAGCAAATGACCAAGGACAGTTAAGTCTAACATAACACGGTAGAAATAAAAACTAAAAGCAAATTAAACTCTGATAATGCATTAAACGAGACTAACTGAAACTATAAAGCAAGATTAACAACTAAAAGGCAACCAGAATAATGTGTCAGAAAGTTGATGTTCATGTAAAGATCATAGCACAAGAATCAGTTATCTCAAATCAAAACACTTGGTAATAGTATAATATGTACCATGAAGATCATATCAGAGGTGTCAAGAACTGGCAATAGCAGATTGCAACCAGCTAAACAAACCCAATGACGCAAAGTATGAATTTTTTTTACAGGATAAAAGCCAAACTAATAACCCTGACAGTTAACACTACACATCTCATGGAGCCCCAAATCACAAGTTGAACTATAAATGTGCATAATTAGTCATATACATTGCACAATATTTTGGACAGATTCTAAAGTAAATCAGAGATTGAAACAGGGGTAGAAAACTGAGTTGTTGGTACCAGGTTTCAGGATATCTCGAGCAGCTCGGAGAGGCTCACAAGCACTTCACTGTAAGGATCCTGAATTTTATTTTCGGCTAACGATTGCTTCCCCTTTGTTTATTTTTTGTAGATTACCCTCGATATGACACACATTCCCTAAAGAATCCGTCAACTATCATAAGACGTGGACCAAGTGGACTCAAACGGCTAGCTAGGCGACATGGGATTAGTTGCTAATTTTTAGGGAGTTAGTTATTATGTAATCTTTCATATATATCGAAGCTCTAGGTCTGCACACAACACACAACATTTTTTCTCGAAACTCTTTGTAACACTTAGAATACGAGCTCACTTCATTTGTACTTGAAGAATTTCCGTTATATAAAGGTTTGAGGCAGCAGACACTTTAAGCCGGCTCCCGAGGTTTTTTGCTAGGATCCTTGAGGATACTCAGGGATTCCTGGATTTTTTCCTTGTTACATCCTTGTGTCAACATTTAAACTTACATTTTCATTGCCAAATCCATCAATCACACTACCTCACTTACAAAGTTTGATCAACTAATTGCTTAGGCAGTTTTTGGCCAAAACAATTTGGCGCCCACCGTGGGGCAAGTGGTGTTTGAATTCAGCCAAGAGCATTGATCTCCTTCCCGTTACCAATTTCTAAAAATGTCAACTCAATCAAAGATTACGGGATCACAAGGTACGTCTACCAACCCTTCCATTTCCAATAACGATTTGTTTGTTTTGATAAGGTAAATGAAGACGCATGTGGATGAACAAGCCAAAACCAACGAGAAAATGATGAAGGAGATCATGGAATTGAAGACATCAAAGAAACCAGTAGAGGAAACTAGCCCTTTGATGCCGAAATCACTCAGTTTTGACTCTGCGGAAATATCGGAGCAGCCAAAACAAAATGCAAAATCCTCTACTGCTCCAAAGTCAAGTGTTGCAATGGCTACTACTTCGGGATTATCAGGTTCTCAACATCAGAAGACTTTCGGGGTGATAGATCTGGAGTACTCCGGATTCTACTCTGAGGAGCCCCTAGAATCTTACTTCAGAGATTTCGGAAGTCAGCAGCCGCCGAGATGCTCGAGTCAGCAGCCGCCTAGATTCTCAGTTCAGCAACCGCTGAGATTCTCAGCGCAACTACCACCAGGCCTCAGTCTCAGCGGTTCACAACGTCTAACTTTCAGGAGCCTTGGAGCCAGCAGTCAGGGGAACCTACTACTCAAGTGCTACAAGGATCCTCAACTCAGCCGTTCCCATAATTCTCAAGCGGCTTCCGAGCTGCTCAGGATCCCCAAGGATCCTTATTTTCTAACCATTCTGTCTCTGCAGGCATGTTTCCAAGTTCATCTCAGGAGATGCGAGAGACTTCATCCCCATGCAAGTGGAGACCACAACTGAGCCGAATATCCTCAGAGATGCTAGATATGGACCGCGGATCCATCCTCAGAATCCCCGGGCTGGTAACAACTTTGATAATTTTAATGCTAATCCTAACCAAGGAATTGTGCAAGATGCAGGTATCAACCCAACTATAGCCAGGGAGCTTCAGAAACTAAAGGACATGATCTCAAGTGTCCCTGGTGTTATCCGGCCAATTCCTGAACTGCCTAGAGGTAGTCACAGAGTTTCCAGGTTTGCATTGCCCATTTGTGACGTGGAGATTCCAAAAAGATTCCAAACTCCCAACATGAAACTCTACGATGGGACCACGGATCCTGAGGAGCACGTGGCACAATATAGGGAGCGGATGGAAATCAACCCCATTCCAGTGAACATCAAAGAAGCTTGCCTTTGCAAGGGATTCGGCTCGATACTAACAAGACCAGCCTTGAAATGGCTCCTCGGTATCCCTCCTAATACCATTATTTCTTTTCCGCATTTAGTTAACCTGTTTAATAACCAGTTTTCTTGCAGCAGAAGCTTTAAGAAGCTCACAGGTGACTTATACTGGATAGTTCAGAAGTCTGATGAATCCCTTAGGGACTATGTGGCCAGATTTGGTCGAGAAGCTCTGGATATTCCCAACTTGGATATGGCAGCTACTGTAGAAGCTTTCAAGATGGGACTTAAAAGGGATTCCCGTTTTTATGATGACCTTGTTATGACTCCTTGCAGGAACCTTGATAAAGTCAGAACAAGGGCATTGGGGTTCATCAGGCTAGAGGATGATAAGAAAATCCAGAAAAGAAGCGATATGCCAAAATCTGAATCCTCAAGCAGAAGGACGGATTCTCCTGGAAAGCAACAACGGCCCAAGTCTTATTACAGGAGTGATAATCCTAGAGTCAATGCGGTTGAGGATGAGGAAGATGAAGAAGACTTCCCAAAGGTATCTGATTATTGCTTTTCAGTTGATGTAAGTGGTTTGTTATGTGCTTTGCAGGATCTAGGTGATAAAGCCAGGTGGCCAAGGAAGTCTGAGAAGCAAGGATTCAGGAAGGATAAGTCTAAGTGGTGTGCCTACCATGAGGACTTTGGGCACTTAACAGATGACTGCATAGCTCTTCGAAAAGAAATCAGCTACCTGCTCAGCAAGGGGCATCTCAAAGAATTGTTTGGCAGAAAGAAGAGCAAGACTCAAGATGCTGCCGAGCTACCCAAAAGAGCACAGTCACCACCAGCAGATGCAAAGGTGATAAACTTTATCTCGGGAGGATCTGATATATGTGGAGCTTCCTTCTCATCAACAAAAACACATGCTAGAGATGCTAAGATGTAGGGGTGTGCAAGAATCCGAAAAAATTGACTTGAAACCAAAATAACCGAAAAAACCAAACCGAAATAACCGAATCCAGATAGAAACCGTCGGATTTGGATTGAACTTTTCTAAAATCCAAAATTTCGGATCGGTTTCGGTTTTAGCTAAAAAGAAAATCCGAAAAAAACCGAACCGATCCATTTAATTATTGAAGGTTTTCAAATTAAAATTTTATTTATAATCATTAGGATCTTTGAGTCTTTGTGATTAGATCATTATGCAACTTTAATTTTTGTTTGAATGTCGTTTGAGTGTTTGAGATTAGATCTTTAGGGATTTGTTTGATTTTAGAATGTTATGCAACATTATGGATCCTTGAGTCTTTGATATTAAATCGTTAAGGATTTTTTTGAATGTATTTGTTTGAGATTGGGTCATTTTGCAACGTTATGAATTTTGAAGTTTTATTTTGAATGCTAGTAGTAGTCAATTAATCTATAATTAATAAATAAGTACACCATAATTTAATATTATTAGTTTTTTTTTCAGCCCAAAAGTTCATATGAATTTGAATCCGAAAAAACCGAATCCAAACCGTCCGTGAAACCGAAAAAACCGAATCTGAATGGATTTGAAAATTTTAAAAACCGAAGTTTGGTTTTGGATTCGGTTTTAGCCAAAATCCGATCCAAACCGATCCATGCACACCCCTACTAAGATGGATTAAGGCAGCCGACCAACGAAGAATGCGATGTTGACTGAAGACAAAGTCATTTCCTTCGAAGAAAACTGATAAGCTGGATATCCAGGATCCTCATCACGATAGTCTGGTAATCAAATTATGTATCGCTAACCATTATGTCAGCAGGATATCATTTAGTTAGATGTGCTAAAAAAGATGAGCATCCCAGAAGAGGAGATTATCCCAAGATCCTCAGTGTTAGTAGGTTTCAGTGGAGAAACCAAGCATACAGTTGGAGACATCAGGCTTCCAGTGTGCATTGAAAGGCTCAACTCCATGCAAAAATTCTGCGTAATTGACTCCCTTCCTTGTTGTAATGTTATCTTGGGGAGGCCGTGGACCCATGACATGAAAGCAGTTCCGTCAACTTATCATTAGTGTGTGAAGCTTCCCACACCTTGGGGAGTTGTAAGAATATTGAGTGATCAAAAATAAGCTAAAGACTACTACACTTCGGCTATGAAGAATACCGTTAAGCCCAAGCCATCATAGAAATTAAAGGGACCAGCACGGAGAATTTGGATGACAAAGGAATTAGAGATCAAAGAAGTTCAGCTAAATCCTGAGGATCCTGAAATCGAAGTGCTGGTAGGAACCAATATTCCTGAGGATACTGAAGAGCAGCTCGTGAGCCTCCTGAAGTCCAGAACTACAACATTCACATGGAAACCCCGAGGACATGACAGGTATATCTAAATATGTTATTACTCATAAACTTGGTATAGATGAATCTTTCAGGCCCATACATCAAAAGAGAAGAAAGTTCCCTCCTGAGAGAAACATCATAATCCAAGAGGAAGTTGATAGGCTGCTCAAGTCAAAGATGATCCGAGAAGTTACATATCCCCGATGGCTGGCTAATGTGGTGGTAGTCCTGAAGAAGAATGGCAAGTGGAGGGTGTGTGTGGATTACACGGACCTGAATAAGGCATGTCCCAAGGATCCATTCCCCCTACCACACATTGATTCAATGGTGGATGCAACTGATGGTTATATTGCTATGCCCTTACCACACATTGACCAAGAAGAATGGCAAGTGGAGGGTGTGTGTGGATTACACGGACCTGAATAAGGCATGTCCCAAGGATCCATTCCCCCTACCACACATTGACCAAGAAGACACAACCTTCATGACACCCACAAGTATTTATTGTTATATTGCTATGCCCTTTGGTTTACGAAATGCAGGTGCTACATACCAGAGGCTTGTCAATATGATGTTCAAAGACCAACTGGGGGACACCATGGAGGTATACATAAATTATATGGTGGTGAAGTCCAAGAAAGCTAAGGATCATCCTAGGGATCTCGAAGCTGCTTTCGATATCCTGGACCAGTTCAACATGAAGCTATATCCTTCCAAGTTCCACTTTGGTGTGAGAGCCGACAAGTTCTTAGGCTATATGGTTACTGAAAGAGGGATAGAAGCCAGCCCTGAGTAGATCAAGCAATCATAAACTCGAAGTCTCCAACAAATGTTAAAGAAGTTCAAAGATTGACTGGAAGAGTAGCAACACTTAACAGATTCACATCAAGATCCGCTGAGAATAGCAAAGAATTCTATGATATATGAAGAAGAACAAGAAGTTCGAATGGGGCGAGAAGCACGAAGCTGATCTGAACTCCATGAAAGAATACTTGTCATCTGCTCCACTACTGATGCAACCAGTCAAAGGGGAGCCGCTCTCTCTATACTTAGCAGTCTCGGGAAGCTCAGTAAGTGCTGTACTTATTAAAGACCATGAAGGGCAACAACATCCGGTATACTATGTAAGCAAAACATTATTAGATGCTGAGACCATGTATTCTTACTTAGAAAAATTAATTTTAGCTCTTGTTATGGCTTCTCAAAAGTTAAGACATTACTTTGAAACTCATCTTATTTATGTGAAAAGTAACTATCCTATTAAGTGTGTCTTGAAAAAGCCAGAAATGTCAGGAAGAATGGCGAAATGGGTAGTTAAACCAAGTGCCTACGACATCATATATGAACCAAGAACAGCAATAAAGTCTCAAGCTCTTGCAAACTTTGTGGCTGATTTTAGCAGCGACATACTGCCGGAAGTTGAACTAGAGGTCAAGCAACTCTAGGAAGCTTCAGGCAGCTGGATATTATACATAGATGGAGTCTCTAACTTTAGAGGAACAGGATTGGGTGTGCTGCTAAAATCGCCACAGGGGGACATTATACCTCTATCTATACATTGTGAATTTAAGGCTACTAATAATGAAGCCGAGTATGAGGCTTTAATTTCAGGATTACAACTTGCTAGAGATATGGGTATCCAGCACACTCAAGTTTTTATTGATTCCTTATTATTAACTAACCAGTTCAATGGATCCTATGCAGTGAAAGGCAAAAGACTAACCAAATATCTAGACCTTGTCAAAAAATTAGTATTATCTTTTGAAAATTGCAGCATATCACAGGTGCCTAGAGAGGAAAATATAGATGTGACGCCCACTCCCAGACTTGGCCCTAGGAGCGGTCATGCATCAGATTTACTCATGAACACAAGGTACAACAGAGATAACTAAAGCATCGGAAATAAAAACTTTTATTCATATGCCAAGCATTACATAGTAAGAGAGACAAATACAAAAAGAGAAAAATATCTCCATGCCAGTCTTCGAAAATGTCTTCTCTTGATAGCTTGACATTGTCTTGATAGTGTACGCCCCCTAGTTCCTGCTCATATCTTAGCCTTCCCTTTTCGATCCGATGGTCCAGCCTCATCTGACATACATAACTTAACAAGTCAGCTTACGCTGGTGAGTTCTACGTTTTTAGAAAACTTTACCTTTCGAAGGCACTTAGGTCTGTCAAACACATTTATGCAATTAGACAATCAAACACAAAGCATATAGCACATATATTCACATACCCTAATCTTGTGAATAGATTAACCTTCTGCTGCTTTGTCATCCTTGTCTCACATTAAGAACGTATCCTAATGTTAAGTGTTATCTTAGGGAAATAGTGTTTCTATTTGCCTTACGAACACATCGTGTAGCAATGGTCCCTTTAGTTTTGACACTATATAGCTTTGACCCTTTCTGGCTTTGACGCCGCTTGGCTTTGACGCCGCTTAGCTTTGACGCTTGGTTTTGACACCATTGGGACAACACTATTTAACTTCTTGTTTCAGAAGCCCCTTACTCACCAATCTTTTCTCGATTACCATCCTTAATCTATTCTACTAGAAACATCGAAATGATAATCTATCTTTCCTCTAATCATCACCATACAATCAATACATATAACAAGCAATTATAACAATTGAGAGTATTTTCACAAAACGTTATGTATATCAGCCCAAAACGGTTTAAAGCATTTAAAGAATTTAAAAGAGGGCTCATAGAACTCACCTTAGGTTGCGAAGTAGTTTCTTGCCTTATTCCTTCATGAAACTAACTTGCTTTAACGTGATGTCCCTAGCAAGACATCCTAGAGGTTACAAGCGGTCATTAAGGCTAACCCCTTTATCCTAAACCCAATCCCTTGTTGGTTTAACATCCATTTGTCTAAATAACCGTTTTGCCCCTTATGGGAAAAAGTATTCTTTTAGTGATACTTATGAAGAGGTGCATTCCTATAAGTAAACGCTCACTTCGGGATCGCCCAGTGAAGCGTATGCCATGTCCCAGTTGGGATTTATGCGACAACGTCACTATGCCAGAAACCCCAGTGTACAGGCGTCACCCTTCCAGTCCGCACCAACTTCTAGATATCCGAGTAACTCGGTACATTCAATACTTTATCAAAACCCATGTTTTAACTTATATATACTTAGTACATATATATAATTATGTTCTTTTGTTGAATATCATTACCCTTTCCCAAGCCTTTATGTCCTTGATGAGTGATTCTCATGACCGACCGTATAGGCGTTATCACGACCAGGAGGCGGAATTACTATGATCAAAACACCAATGTTTATGTTCTTGTTCTTGGTTTACTTGTTTTTGATAAACCAAGATGGTGAAACCATACCAAACCTTCTTTAAACAAGAACTAACTTAAGGCTTTCTTAAAACATGTTATTCTAAGGCTTCATACCAAATTTCAACCCATGATTCCCACTAGAACTCCCAATCTCAACAAAACATGTTCAAGAACCTTAATCTTGCATTATTCATAAAAGGCATATCTAAGTGTTATGAATCATGAAACTAATTGAAGGCTTATGTTAAACATACCTTAAGTTGATCTATTCCAGAAGATGGGCTCCTAACTCCCTTTGAATCTTAAAAAATGCAAGCTAGAGTGTTCTTGGTGTTCTTGGTGTTCTTGGTATTCTTGAGGTTTCTTAGAGGTTTTAGGTTGATTTTAGGTGAATTAGCAAGGAAAAATGGATGGATCCATGGTCTATTTATAGTCAAGAGTGTCTCACATGCTTCTTACAAGTGTCCTAGTGACTAAGCATGAGAATTGACACCTAGTATGGTGACTAATCATGAGAATTGACACCGAAAGAAATTGAAATTTTGAAGCAACCAGGTAGCCAGGCTAGCACGTCAAAAAATCAACATAATTATAATTATTAAGTAAGCAAGCAAGCAGGCAGGCAGACTGGTAGCTGAACTATTTTCTTTTCTTTTACGATGAACAGTATTTCGACTCGTGCTTTTGTTCGTATTCATGTTTGCAGTATGATTGTTGGCTAAATTGTTTGTGCCATCTAGACTACATGATGACTTTTTAGTATTAATTACTTTATTCGGTTTTATGACACTTGTGTTGGATTGATGTTCTATTGAAATCCCTTTAACATGCTGTGAATGTTGCATATGCGTATTTCAATTAGGGTTTTGATTGTCAATTGGTGTTTGTATTGCCTTCGAATGTCTTTCGGGTTGGGTAATGCATCCAAAGGTGTTAGCTTTAGGGTTTGCATCTAAGGAATAGTTTAGGAGACGTCTCGAACTAGAATACTGATTGATTATTATTATCTTGATTGTTATATTCTGCCTTGTCTAGAACTTAAAAGGGGATAGGCTTGTCAATTAGTTGGGTTGATTAATTGTCTAGGTCAAGATTGTCTCAAAAGGAAGTCCCCTAGATTGGTTAGTCAATTTGCTAGTGGTGTCATTCATAGTGGTTAAAGGTAGCTCCAATTGCTTTAAGGTGCCTTAGATTAGGTTCGAGGGTGGTTAGGGTAATTGAATTGGGAAATACTTAAAAGGTGAACCAATTGATCGAGCGGTAGAATTATCGGTTAGGATGAACTTAAAAGGTGAACTAACTAATCAGTGTGCATTTTCCAACCTCTAGGAATCTTATCAGTTACGTCCAGAGAGTGTTTTGGGGGCTCGTAGGTTTTCTATAGGTTGCATCTTAAGATCCTGGTTCCATCAGAGTTGTCATAGCCGAGTGAAGTTGTTGATGTTAATTAGGATTCTATGTCTAGGTGGTACCTTTCTCATCTTGGTTTCTCCTAGAGTTCCCTAGTTGTTGGTAATTAGTTTAATTAGTTAAGGTAGTTATTTAGTTAATTTAATTCTCCATTCACAGATCAAATACTCAAATTTCCATTTCATTAGGTCCTAGGTTCAAATCTTGTTCATAGTGTCCTTAGGGTTCGATATCCGGTCTTCCATATGCTATACCAACACCGATAGGTACACTTGCCTTAGGTTCGGTCTAGTTTTAGGAGTTTCGGTAAAATTAGGTGTGTCTAGGTCTAGGATTAGGTCTAGGATTTATTAGTATTTTTAGTGTAGTTTCGAATACATCAAGTTTTTGGCGCCGTTGCCGGGGACACTTGGCAATAGCAAGATTAACTAGGTCGTTGTTAGGAAATTTTGAGTCTTTTAGGGTTTTTCCGCGTCTAGAGTTTAAGGTTAGTTTTTTAGTCTAATTTTTATTTATTTATTTTGTTTTGTGTTTTGTTTTGTGTTTTTCGCCATGGCCACTATCGATCTACAAAGCTTCATCGTAAATATCCGACAGTTCGTGGAGGAGATGGCCACATGGAGTAGATATGACCCGCGATTACCTCAGGGCTTGGAGGTTGTAGAGAATGCTCTTAGCCTGATAAAACGGCTTCATGAAGAAAACACACCACGCTGTATGAGCTGCGGTGGACAACATAACTCCCATGATATTTGTCCGGTTCGGGTTGGTATTTGTAGAGAAATTTGTCAAAGGATCTTCCGAGAGCGAGAGGAAAGAGAGAGGCGAACGGGGGAGTCATCAAGGACGGTGTTTGAGGAAATCCGATATCAGGAGACGTTAATGGACGCTGAAGTCCCACCTCCGGTTACTCAGGGTATCCAATGGATTTGGGGCGACGATGACTATGATCTAAATCAATGGACGAATAACATCACTTCGATAGACGCCACCGAGATCGTAGAGGAGGAAGTTGCGAATGAAGGAGATGATGATTCAGATGGTATTAATGAGGAGTCTCTCACGGATGAGGACATGTCTGAAGATGATGCATATACTTCGGAGCCAATCTGGGATTGGTCGGAGGAAGAGAACGACATTGTGTGGGATGAGGAGTGTGAGGATGAGATCGCAGCGAGTACAACAACAAATAAGGAAGCTGAGGATGCATTTGAGGAGGTGCTTCACGACATTGATTCAGATGATTTATTTGAAGCGCAAATGGTAGAGATGTTTGGTGAGGAGTGGACGACGATGTCACCAGGAGCGGTAGATGAGGATCGGTTTGACCCGGAAGGTGATTTGCAAAAGCTTGAAGAGATGTTATACGGGGAGCCGATCGTTGAGAGTGAACACGTCCCAATCGAGGGAGAGTTTTGTGAGGTTAGTGAGGCTCAAGCACCGAAGCATGAACCGTACTCAATCTCCATTCGGGACGTGCTAAGGTGTGAGGACCCGATAGTGAAGGCAGGTGATGAGGTTCTAGATGACGTCCCACTTGGTAGGTTAACTAGTGATAAGGATGACCATGTGTTTAGTCCAAGTGTGGGGACGTTAAAGGGAGTAGGTTGTAAGAATGACCCGAGGTTGAGTTTTATTGTAATTATTAAGTTAATTCCGGGTAGATTTAAGCATTGGTGGGTCGACTTGTTTTTAGGTATGATTTTTAAAGATTGGTTGGTTAATGCCTTTAGATTTCTAAGCGTTTTGATGATTAGGGCCTTGGTTAGTAAGAACATTAAGGAGAAACCGCCTGATTGTGTTGGTAGAAACTCGGGGAAGCCCGAGTTGTAAATTTATGTAACTTATTTATTTGATTGTGCTTTATTTTGCATTTCGGTTTTGCTCGTTTTGTGTTTTGTGTTTTTTGGTGTTTGCAGGAAATTGGGGGAATTCAAGATGATGAAATTGTGTTGGAAGAGTCCAAGTTCCAAGTGACACGTTTCAACTTGTTTTTATTTTAGTTTTATTCCTTATTTATTTTTATTTTTCGTGATTAATGGTTTTCGTCGAGTTGTTTGTTTTGTTTGTTTTTGTTTTGCAGGTTCGATGATGTTTGCGTTGAGATGCTCATGAAGATTCAATGGAGGACCCGCGGTTACAAGCTCGTCTGTCACTCATCCAAATCATAAATCAGGGGAGTTTGTTCCAATTTTTCTTTTCATTTTTATTTTTCATTTGCACTTTTATTTTTTTTTATTTTTAGTGTGTTTATTTTATTTTATTATTGTTTTTCTATTTTGTTTTATTTCCATTCCACATTGTGGGCAATGTGTAATTCAAGTGTGGGGATGGGAGACTTGCGTCTTGAGTCAGTTATTTA
This sequence comes from Deinandra increscens subsp. villosa, assembly GCA_039602395.1. Lineage (NCBI taxonomy): Eukaryota > Viridiplantae > Streptophyta > Magnoliopsida > Asterales > Asteraceae > Deinandra > Deinandra increscens. The sequence goes on along the minus strand of JBCNJP010000012.1, from coordinate 23,037,691 downwards.
TTTTTAGTGTGTTTAATTGAGTCATATAAAAAAACTTGAAAAAATTGTTCAAAAATGTCCAAGAGTTTGGCTGCAACATAATGGAAAATGATAGGTAAAACTGGGAATTGGTTTTCTAATTTTGTGCTTAAATGTTAAAATAATGAATAAAAGTCAATAATATGGTAATGTGGTAAAGTATGGTGAGAATGGAAAACATTACTAAACTATGATGTGTCGGTAGGCCCAGCTGATCTAGGAGTAGCTTAAATAGCCTGTGTGTTTATTGTTGTATAAATATGTTAATCAGTCTGTTAGTGGGTTCCCATTTTAGGAGTGATAAGAATGCTGAAACTGATGATTAAGAGGAAAGAGACCGCTTTAGGCTAGATACTCCTATGTCCTTAGAATAGTCCAATGAGCATGTTAGGTAATAATTTGGTTAATGCATTTAGAGTGAAGGGACAAAATACTCATGTACGAACTAAGGATGGTATCCCATGGTAAGTGCCTCTGATGATGTTCCGGATCTCGCGGGCAAAATACTCACGTATGATTTTAGGGATAGCATCTCGAAAAGAATGCCTCTGATGATGTCCGTTGGTAATTTTAGGTAAAAGTGACCAATTAGAGTTAATAAAATGAAAAGAAAAAGAAAAAAATATGATAGATTAGAAAATAAATGCTCAAAAGTTCGCATTCCATCAATTCGTTATTCTTTGGACATCCTAGTATCTGGTTTAAAGAGGGTGAGAAAAATATAAAACATTAATCTTTATACCCTTTACTTTGACTGAATATGATTCGGTAGTAGGTTGAACTTGAGATTTCTTTAGTGGGACCCATAGGTAGACTGAGCTTATATTCGGTAATTTCATAAACACATGGGGGCGAAAAAAAGGTCGGTGGTTGGGTTTAGTCGGACTGAAATATCGGCAATTGTAGTTAGTGTGTTATTACGTTTTGGATTGTGGAATAGTATGGTGGATTGATATATATAAATGTTGAATACTTAGAAGTTAATCTCCTGGTTATGATTCCATTGCAGTATTTTTCGAGGACGAAAAAAGAGTAAGTGTGGGGATGTTTGATGTGTGCTAAACACATCCGGTTTTCCCTTGTATTTTGTATAGTATTTGAGTCGGTTTTGAGTCATTTTTATTTAGTATTTTATATAGTTTTAGTTATTTGAGTCTTAATGTGGTGTTGAGTCATTTTTGTATATTTTGAGTGAGTTTAGTTAATTATTTGTGTCGTGTGTCAATTGGTTCAGATGTGATCGAATGTGCTCAAAATGGTTCATTTATGTTTATTTGTAGGTTCTTAAAAGAGTTCAAGGGGATAGTATGATATTACATCTAAGTTGAGGGGCTGAATTGAAAATTGCAGCAAAAGAAAAAAAAACGACACTAAAGACGGTGAATTATGAAAATAAGGATGTCACCAAAGGGTCAAAGGAAAATCTACTTGGGCTTGGCAATTCACAAATGGTCTCACATGGACTTGACTTTAAATAAAAGAATAGGTTGGGCTTGGATGGAGGATCACGGGGGAATGAATAAGTAGGTCAACCTATTAATTGGAAAGGGGGCTACGGAGAAAAAGAAGAGATACGGCAACAAGAAAAGGGGAATCAGAGGAACAAAAAGAATTCGAAGAAAAGAGGAGGAAGCTACGGACCGCCGAAAGAAATTGAAATTTTGAAGCAACCAGGTAGCCAGGCTAGCACGTCAAAAAGTCAACATAATTTTAATAAGCAAGCAAGCAAGCAGGCAGGCAGACTGGTAGCTGAACTATTTTCATTTTCTTTTACGATGAACAATATTTCGACTCGTGCTTTTGTTCGTATTCATGTTTGCAGTATGATTGTTGGCTAAATTGTTTGTGCCATCTAGACTACATGATGACTTTTTAGTATTAATTACTTTATTCGGTTTTATGACACTTGTGTTGGATTGATGTTCTATTGAAATCCCTTTAACCTGCTGTGAATGTTGCATATGCGTATTTCAATTAGAGTTTTGATTGTCAATTGGTGTTTGTATTGCCTTCGAATGTCTTTCGGGTTGGGTAATGCATCCAAAGGTGTTAGCTTTAGGGTTTGCATCTAAGGAATAGTTTAGGAGACGTCCCGAACTAGAATACTGATTGATTAATTATTATCTTGATTGTTATATTCTGCCTTGTCTAGAACTTAAAAGGGGATAGGCTTGTCAATTAGTTGGGTTGATTAATTGTCTAGGTCAAGATTGTCTCAAAAGGAAGTCCCCTAGATTGGTTAGTCAATTTGCTAGTGGTGTCATTCATAGTAATTAAAGGTAGCTCCAATTGCTTTAAGGTGCCTTAGATTAGGTTCGAGGGTCGTTAGGGTAATTGAATTGGGAAATACTTAAAAGGTGAACCAATTGATCGAGCGGTAGAATTATCGGTTAGGATGAACTTAAAAGGTGAACTTACTAATCAGTGTGCATTTTCCAACCTCTAGGAATCTTATCAGTTACGTCCAGAGAGTGTTTTGGGGGCTCGTAGGTTTTCTATAGGTTGCATCTTAAGATCCTGGTTCCATCAGAGTTATCATAGCTGAGTGAAGTTGTTGATGTTAATTAGGATTCTATGTCTAGGTGGTACCTTTCTCATCTTGGTTTCTCCTAGAGTTCCCTAGTTGTCGGTAATTAGTTTAATTAGTTAAGGTAGTTATTTAGTTAATTTAATTCTCCATTCACAGATCAAATACTCAAATTTCCATTTCATTAGGTCCTAGGTTCAAATCTTGTTCATAGTGTCCTTAGGGTTCGATATCCGGTCTTCCATAGGCTATACCAACACCGATAGGTACACTTGCCTTAGGTTCGGTCTAGTTTTAGGAGTTTCGGTAAAATTAGGTGTGTCTAGGTCTAGGATTAGGTCTAGGATTTATTAGTATTTTTAGTGTAGTTCCGAATACATCAGAAGGCCTCTGATGTTGCGACCGAGACCGAGGGGACCGAGAGCAGCCGCCGGCAAAAGCATGTGGCTGTGAATACGGCTAGTGTAAGTATCTCTCCCTCTCCTCTGTATGGTTCTCGGCTCCCTGATGATTTTCACAGATTCATCCTTGACTTGCAGGCCCAAGGGTCTCACTTTACTAGATACTGGTCGGAGGACGGTGCTCGACCAACTGAGGCAGTCTGCCCGTTCTTCAGAGCCGAAGGCTGACCACTTCGTTGTGGATGACAGTGACTTCGCTTCGTCACCTGTTAAGGAGGTCGACTCTTGTACTGCTGAGCAGGTGTTTATGCCGGAATGGCAAATAACCAACGGCTCTCGGCTTGACTCTACCAGGTTGTGTCGGGAGTTCGCCCGTTTAAGTATGCCGGCTGGTGCTCGTCTCGAGCTTGACAAGGAAACACCAGAAGAGGCCCGCCGAAGGGCGACATTTAAGTTTACACGTGCTTATGTCGCCGGCATTGGCATGGTTCGACGCAATGCTAGGTTGGAGAAGAGTGTCACCAGCCTAAAGTCCCGTGTTGCGGCCAAGAGGGCCGAAGTTGGAAAGTTGAAGAAGGAGATCGGTAACCTGAGGATAACATATGCCAATGTCGATCTTAATAAGGCCTCGGCCTTAGAGAAAGAGGTTGCTGATCTCAAGGCTGGGAGGCAGGCCGATGCCGAAGCTCTTGCTGCCCTCCAGGCGTCGGCGAGGGAGCATGAGGTTGTCCTTGGTGATCTTCGGAAGCGTTGTGACGATGACACTGCTCGTCACTCGGCCGAGGTGAAGGGGTTAACTGCTGATCTTGAGAAATTGAAAGTCGAGAAAGATCGGCTTTCGGACCTGTACAAGGGTGCTCAGACCCAAGCGAAGGACCTGGGTGACGACCGACAGTGGTTTGTCGAGGAGGGGCCGTCGTTTATTGTCAGTCGGCTACTCGGCAGTCAGCCTTTCAAGACGAGGCTCGGTAAGCTTCAGAGTGCTGTGATGAGGCGGGGAGCCCATTTGGGTTTTGTTTCTCGGGTTTGAACACGCTACAGCCGGGAAGCCTATGGCTGAGGGTAAATACTATAAGCCCGACACCGATGTGCAACTGAATAGGGCGGCCACTGAATATGCCAAGCTTAAGTACAAGTATCTCAACAGTTTGTCCGAGTGTTTGAACAAGACCCGGGCAGAATTTCAGGCTGTCGACCCCGATGTTGATTATCCAGTCGAAGCACCTTTTGGCACGATCACGACTCCTGTTGGGCCGAGTGCTTCCACTAGTACCGACCCTGTATAGATAGGGCTTTATTATGTTGTTTTTCCTTTCACCCGATTGGGTAGTATTGTAATGCCTGTCGGCTTTTTATCAATGGAAAATGTTCATATTTCGTACATTGTGTTTGTCATGTTGATTTTGAAGTACTTATAATAAGTAGCAATAGAAATAACTGTGTTTGTATGATTGAGTGTGTTGTTCACCGTGTCGGCTTTGTCTTGTGATGGCCGAGTATGAATGTATAGTGTCGGTTATCAATCTTGATGTTTGAGTTATTAAATAAAGGTGAGGGAGTCAGTGAACATTCTTTAATGTTCTTGTTATCGAATGTATTTAGTCTTATGTTTTTACTAAATTTGTTGTTGATGTATGATAATTAAAACATGTTTTTTGCGCGTTTATACCTAGGTTCGACCGAAGTCTTTCGGTCTATGTGGTCCGATCTATGCCCAAAGTTCCATGTGTCGGTTGTTAACGTGCCGACTGGAAGGCTTGGGAGCGTGTCTGTCACCCACTAATAAGAGCTGTGAGAGATGAACGACGGGGCGTTTCTCTGTATAGTCCGGTACGGATAACCATCTTACGAAGGCTGTCACTTATGGGGTGGATGCTGGGTCGGTCGGTTACTCGTTGTGGTCGACCGACTCGGTTGCCCACCCGTAAAGTGACGGCTACAAGGGTTTTTCGGCCTTGTTATGAAGTTAGATAAATCTCGTCATGGTTGTGTGTAACCGAAATGACTTATAATCTAGCCAACATTAGCCAGACGGTTCGAGCAATTATAGCGAGATGCAATTGTTTGTGTAGGGAGACATAAAATGAAAAAGTTCTGTGTCGACTTTCATTAAGATAGGATATATAGAAATCCTGTTAAGGTACAAAAGTCAGACAAAATGATTCTTTCTTCTTTTACAAGTAGCATTTTTTGAGTTGCATTGCATTCCAGTGTCGGGGAACGGCTTTTCCTTCCATAGTCACCAACTTGTAAGACCCCTTGGCGTGTGCTTCACTGACTTGGTAGGGACCTTCCCAGTTCGGTCCCAATTTACCTTGGTTCTCTTGTCTGCTGGCTTCATTGTGTCGGAAAACGTAATCTCCAGGTCGGAAGGTGACTTCCCGGACCTTTTGATTGTAGTATTTTTCTAGTTGCTTTTTGTATCTTGCCTCATTGATTGCAGCCATGTCTCGGCGTTCTTGTGTTAAAGCTAAGTTGACCAGCAACTCTGAGTCATTGGTGATTTCTGATACGTTCTCTGTTCGGTATGTCGACATGCCGATTTCGGCTGGTATGACAGCTTCGGAGCCGAAAGTTAAACTGTATGGAGTGTGCCCGTAGCTGGTCCGTTCGGTAGTGCGTATGGCCCATAAAACATTTGGCAGTTCGTTTAGCCAGTTTTTCCCCTGTTCGTCGAGTCGAGTCTTAATTCCCGAAACGATCGACCTGTTCGTCCGTTCGACCTGGCCATTCGACTGTGGGTGTGCGACCGAGGTGAACACTTGTGTGATCTGCAACTCCTGGCACCATGTTTTGAACGGATTATCAGCGAACTGTTTTCCATTATCTGACACTATCTTTCCTGGTAAGCCATACCGACAGACTATTTGCTCCCAGACGAAGTTGATGACTTGCTTGCCGGTGATGGTAGCTACAGCTTTTACCTCTGGCCATTTGGTGAAATAGTCGACTGCAACAATGAGGAACTTGATTCGGCCTGGTGCCTCTGGGAATGGTCCGACAATGTCGATGCCCCATTTGTAGAAGGGCCATGGGGACGTTACCGGTATTAGGTTATGCTTCGGTACTCGTTGTACACTTGCGTGCATCTGACAGCACCGACACTTCTGTATTTCTTTTTCGGTGTCGGTGTACATGGTAGGACAGTAATAACCCATTGTCATCATCCGAGTCACTATCGACCGAGGGCCGGAGTGTGTGCCACAGATCCCTTCATGAATTTCCTTTATGACATAGTTGCCTTCTTCGGGTGTCAGACATGTTAGCAGCGGCTGTAGGTATGACTTCTTGTAGAGTTTGTCATTGTGGAGTGTGTATTGTTGAGCCTGGGCCTTCAGCTTTGCTGCTTCGAGTGAGGACTCAGGGAGGGTGCCTTGTAGTAAGTAGTCTCGGATTGGTGTTATCCAACTGTTGGAGACTACTGTGTCGGTTTCGAGCACCTCCTTGATCTCGTCGGTCCGACTATGGATGATTTCGATCGGCACCTGTTTTGTGAGGTGGGCAAATGCGAGAGATGCCAGCTTGCTTAGCGCGTCGGCTTTCTTATTCTGACTTCTCGGGATTTGGGTGATCTCAAATCCTTCGAACTGGGAGGTTAGTTCCTTCACTTTGTTGGCGTATTTTTGCATTGCTTCGCCTCGAATTTCGAACTCACCGTTTACTTGGTTTGTGACCAGTAGCGAATCGACTCGTGCAGCTAGCTTTTTCACGTTCATCTTTCTTGCCAAACGCAACCCTGCCAACAATGCCTCATACTCGGCTTCGTTGTTTGTACTAGGGAAGTCAAGTCGAATGGCATATGTTACTTCGACCCTATGTGGGTCGATCAGGACCAAGCCGGCACCCGAACCCTCGCTGTTTTTGGCTCCGCTGTGTACAGAGTCCAGACATCGGTGCCATCGATTGGTGGTGGGGGTTGGTAGTCTTCGACTGCCGGTTTGTCGGTGCTGGGGTCGACTTGCAATTCTGTTATAAAGTCGGCCAACACTTGACCTTTGATCGCTGCTCGTGGCTTGAAGTGTAATTCGTGTTCGCCGAGTTCGATAGCCCATTTTGCGAATCGGCCTGATGTTTCTGGTCTTTGAATTACCTCCCGGAGGGGGTAATTTGTGAGCACTGTAATCCTGTAAGCCTGAAAGTATCGGCGCAGGCGCCGGGCAGTGTGGATTAGAGCTAATAATAATTTTTCAATTTTGGTGTACCTGGTTTCAGGGTCCTTCATTGCTCTGCTCACGAAATAGACCGGAATTTGCTGGTTGGCTCGCTCGGTGCATAGGACCGAGCTTATGGTCTCGATGCCGACAGAGAGGTATAGGATCACCTCCTCTCCTGTTGCTGGCGCAATGACTGGTGTGAGAGCTGTGAGGCTTTGTTTTAGCTCTAGGAACGCTCTATCGGCTTCTTCGGTCCAGAGGAACTGTTTTTTGTCAGATACTTGCTTCAAGGTTCGGAAGAAGGGCATCGAGTTTTCTGCCGATTTGGAGATGAAGCGATGGAGGGCAGCTAGTCGACCATTCAAGCACTGGAGCTCTTTCAGACACTGTGGTGCCTTCATTTGCATTATGGCTTTTATCTTTTCAGGATTAGCCATGATGTTTTGGTCGGTGACTATGTGTCCCAAGAATTTGCCCTGCCTCATTCCGAAAGAGCATTTGGCCGGGTTGAGCTTCATGTTGACAGCTCTGAGTCGACCGAATGTTTCTTCGATATCGCTGATCATCGTTTCCTCTGTCCCGCTCTTGATGACTAAGTCGTCGACGTAGGCCTCCATGTTTCGTCCAATTTGCGGGTCGAAGACCTGGTCGATCAATCTTTGGTAAGTGGCCCCAGCATTTTTCAAGCCGAAGGGCATCTTTCGGTAGCAGAAAATGCCCTTGCCTGTGTGGAAGGCTGTTTTTTCTCGTCTTGCCGAGCCATCTTGATCTGGTGGTAGCCTTTGTAAGCGTCGAGAAAACACTTGTATGTGTAGCCCGATAGGGCATCTACTTTTGCATCTATGGCCGTTAGGGGATAGCAGTCTTTCGGGCATGCGTTGTTGAGGTTGGTGAAGTCGACACACATTCTCCATGAGCCATCGGATTTGGCGACCATGACTGGGTTGGCGATCCAGGTGTGCCATTTTACCTCTCGCAGGATTCCTGCTTTTACCAGCTTTGTTACTTCTTCACATACTGCCTTGCTTCGGTCTCGAGCCATGCCTCTTTTTGCTTGGGCCACCGGTCGCTGTTTTGGGTCGACTTTCAGAAGGTGTTCAGTGATTTCTCTTGGTACCCCTGTCATGTCAGCTGGCGTCCAAGCGAACACGTCTGTGCTGTTGCGTATCAAGTTGTATAACTTCTCTCGTGTCGGATTAGATAGCCCGGGACCGATGGTGACCAGTTGGTCTGGGTATTCCTCATTGACTTTCCACTTATTCTGAGTTGCTTCCTCTGTGACATCGGCTGTAAGGTTGGACTCGGATCGGGTGGATCGGACAGTTGCTATGCCCTCTCTGGTTGGGAACTTCATTAGCCCATGCGCTATAGAGACAACGCAACCGAACTAGGTAGATCGCTGGTCGACCGAAAAGGATATTGTACCGTGAGGGTCGGTCGACCACGAGAAAGGTCACTTCCTCGGTTCTTGTGTACGATCCGTCAGATAGGGTTACCGGCAGTGTGATTTCTCCTTCGGGGAAGACCATGTCTCCATTGAAGCCGACCAATGATGTTTTCGATGGCTGGAGGTGTTGCTGTATGTGAGTCGGCAGCTTGGAAAAGCATGCCTTGTACATGATGTCCGAAGCACTCCCCCCATCAATGTATGTTCTATGAATGCCGTGGTCTGCCACATTGGAGATGATGACCATGGGGCTGAGTGTCGGCACAGCCGTGTCTAGTGCTGGGAAGGAGATTGGCTTGTTGGCCCAACTTTCTCTTCTGAGCTTCGGTCTTTTGCTGCGAGAAGTGTGTGTCATTAGGATTGGGGCATTGTCACTTTTCTTCTCTTTCTTGTTCTTTTGTTCCTTGATTTCTTTCAACAGGTGTGCCAGCTGCCCTGTTTTTACGGCATGGTTGATCTCCTTCTTCAACTGATGACACTCGTCTGTATCATGACCTCTGTCAAGGTGGAAATCACAATATTTGGCCATATTTCGGTTGGTTGTATTGGAGCCCATTGTTCGTGGTTTGCCAAATTGCCGACTGGAGTCTTCTGTATGCAAAATTTCCCTGGGAGTTTTTGTGAGGTTGGGGTACTCTCTTTTATCGTTCCTCTGGCTGGAAGGAGACGGTCGGTCGTAAGGTGTAAAACCGGAGTGTCGTCGATCGTCTCGGCTGCCTCTATCTCCCCACGACTGCCAAGGTCCGCGGGAGTCCCTGTTGTGCTGTGGTCGACCTTGCGACCTTTGTTGTCCGACAGACGATTTGTCTCGGAGTTGTGCTGCCTCCTCACCTCGGATGAAGGCCTCGGTTCGGTCGAAAGCTTCTTGAATAGTCGCCGGAACTCTGGCACTCATCTCCTTTATCAATTGCCTCGTTCTTAAGCCATGGATAAAGGCTGAAATTTTCTGTCTCTCGTCGGCGTGGCCGATGGTCAGAGATTCGGTTTTGTACCTTTCTTGGAAAGCTCGGAGAGACTCCTGGTCTCCCTGTCGGATATTGTGTAGCTCGATGGGGTCTTTTGTGCACTTCTTCTGCTGGACAAAGTGTTTGGAAAATAATTGTTTCAGCTGTGCGTAGCTATCGATCGAGCCATCAGGGAGAGAGTTGAACCAGAGTCTAGCTTGTCCCCAGAGGGTCTGCACAAACATCTTGCACCACACGGGAATGGACCACTTTTCTATACTTGCAGCCGATTTAAAGGCGTGTACGTGATCCTCTGGGTCGGTGCTGTCGTCGTATGTCTTTACTGCGCTTGGCAACTTCGTCTTCGGTGGGCATTCGAAGCTCTCTATTTGTTCAGTGAATTTGCTTTCTTCCTCCGGGATGTAGGGTAAAGAGAAATCATCGGCACTGGTATCTCTTGGTTCGTCTGCCCTTGTTGCTGGAATTTTGACTTTGGTATTTGGTTGTGGCCGAGGGCCTGTGCCTGGGTTTGCCATGTGTGCCGGACCCGATGGGTGTGGCGGCATGCCATACGGTGGGTATAAGGGCATCTGATAAGCTGGTGCTCCGTATGGGTTCATGAACGGCGGGTAGGGGTAAAACTGGTGGCCTGGAAACGGTATCGAGTGTTGCTGGTTGAATGGGAAATGTACTGGACCCGAGGTGCTGTGTGTCGGTATGGGACCTGCTCTGATCACTGGGGTTGGTGCTGACACTGTAGGTCCCGATGACTGAGTCGACACTGTTGTGATGTCGGTCATGACAACTATTGGCCTCGGTTGGCTAACGTCACCCCCCCCGCCTGTGGTGGCGGCATTTCGTCGTTGATGATGGGGTTTTCGTCGTCAAAGGATAATTGTACACGTATGCCCTTTGCTCTCTCGGCTGCTACGTGTTCGTTCATCATCTGTCGGAGCTGTAGGAAGTTTCGGCTCACCAGTTCTGGTGTGAGCATCAGGGTTTGGGAATCGGTGACGCCAGATGATCCGGCCGTGTTTCTTCCGTCTGGGGTGACGAAGTCTTCTTCGGAGTTTCGGTCTTGATGGTCAGGCATCCTGGAAATTGTGTTGAGGACCGTGCGGATGGCGCCAATGTAAAATCGGGCTACCAAGAGTGGCTAGATAGACCGAAGTCTAGGACGAACTACTCTGATAGATTGACCTACAAGGATGAGAGAACAGTTAGACTTCGGTCATGAGGGTCTCGGCTTGGCTATTATCTGCAAACCAAAGAAACACCGTTGTTCTTGGAGGGCAGGACAGGGTGTCCTGCGACCAAGCTCGGGCGTGAGAATAAGTATACGTTTCGAGAGATTAAGTGTAATCAAGTCGAAGCTAAGCGCATTGAATGAGATCTAACCTGGTGGTTGGGGTGTATTTATAACCCTCAACCTTTGTCTTGTATCGTCATTAATGCAAATTGCCCAAAGGAGGTATGTTGCAGGTCTGCATCTTGGACTGTGCCAAGTTTCTGCAGTATACATTTTGGGCAATCGCATTAAATGTGTGGTCAGGTCGGGTGTCGGCCCGCCGACCTGCCTACTTGTGGGAGCGTTGGTCTGTGGCGTCCATCTCGGACTTGCCGTGCTCGAGTGTCGGCTATCGTATGTGTCGTCTGGCCGACACTGAGCGGATGGTTGGCCGGCTCCTTCGGAGTCGACCCTTGACATGTATTATGTGTCGACCCTGATGAGGGCCAACTCTCTTCCTGTGTTGTCTGTTGGCCGACAGGTTGCGAGGCCGACACTCATGACTGTAGTGTTTTGGGTTCGATGTGTGCGTCAATCTCTTTGTGACGTCATCCGACCCGGACACACGTCATCACCGACTGCTAGAACAAGTTGCCAGGATCCTGAGGCAAGCAATCAAAAGCTCCTTTAAGATCTTGAAACAGTTGACGAAATCAGAGATCTTGCAAAGTTCAGAATGGCGGCATACCAGCAAAGGATGGTTAAGTCTTACAAAAAGAATCTCAGGATCAGAAGGTTTTAAGTAGGAGACTTGATACTTAGAAAGGCTTTTTAGAATACTACCAATCTAGCTAATGGGAAGCTTGCACCTAAGTGGAAGGGTCCTTAGTTGATTTAGAAGCTGGAAAGGGGGCATATAGATTGGCTACTAAGGAAGGTGATCTGCTCCCAAGAGCCTGAAACGCAATTAATCTAAAGTCATATTTTATGTAATCCTCTGAGTTTCCCAAAGGATCCTCGTTTAAGCTTCAAAATAGGTATGTCTTTGATTCTTATTTCAATTTCATATTATCATCTTTATGAAGTGGTTACTGACTTAGGCATCGGAGGGGTGTTAGCTAAGCTAACACCCACCCCTAACCAAGCCTTGAGTGTTTTGCATAAGTTCCGAGCATCCTGTCAGAAGCTAGAGGCTGATCACCTCTTCTAAGTCTAAAGCATTCTGAATGCAGTCAAAGGTTTAGGAGGTTTTCACCTTCTCGTTCACTAATGGGAATCGCCTGGAGCGCATGACCCTCGCCAGGAGCGCACGATGGTGGCCTATGGTTCAAGGTAGTGTGACCAGTCCATCTAAGGGTGGCTGATAATTTCATCATTGTTGGCCATAGAGTGCATCTCAAAAATGGGTGGCAGACGTGCCATCCCAAAAAGGTCCTAAGGTTTTTGGCATTTTCATGTCAACAAAGGTTTAGGCACTTTCGTGTATCTCAAGTTTTATGGGCTTGACCCCAGTTGGCTTAGTACCAAGTATTTTTTTTGAGCTTGACCTCAGCTTAACAAAGGCTCTTAATGTTTCCACATTAACTAAGGTTCAGACATATTCATGTCTCAAAAGTTTAAGGGCTTGACCCCAGTTGGCTTAGACCCAAGATTTATAAGGCACTTTATGTCTCAAAAGATTAAGATGGGCTTGACCCCTGTTTAACTCATTCCTAAGTACTCAAGACCTATTCTCAGTTTTATCAGGATTTCATCAAGTCTATCTTAAGGATTTCTGAGGATCCTCAAGGATCTTGACTATCTCAACAGTTGGAAGATTCTCGAACAGGTGACACTGGTAATGCAGATATGATACGTTTTTATCACTAACTGAATGTTGGGTGACATCATGGTTTCCTAATTTTAACAAGTTTTGAAAAATCTTAAGTTTCTAAATTAAGTAAGGTTACTGAGCATCCTGTAGGATCCTCACTAAACTGTTTTTTAGAATTTGCAACATGATTAAAATACAAACGACGCACCATGATAGTCAAAATGCTACTAGATTATATTCACCATGCAGGAAAATAAAGAAGTTAACCCCAGGCTTCGTCTTGGAACCCAAGATCCATCCACCTGAGGCCAACTATAGCAAAATATTGTTTGAGAAGCTTGGACTTCGCCTTGAAACTCAAGGTCCCTCCATCCAAGCTCCTATGAGTTAACCTACCATTATCTTAGTTTCACCACATCATTGTTTAAAAACCACCAACCAACAAATTTAAAAAAAAATGGGCTCCGACCTAGTCAAGATTGCCTTCATCGCCCACCTTCTCCACAACAACTTCTATCTCCTTGCCCTTGCTCTTGTCCTTCCTAGCACCAGCATCCTTATCCACCACCAAGACCTCCAGCTCAACCCCCTTAATATCCTTCTCAGTAGCCTCATCCCTCTCAGCCTTCAACCTCCTGAAGCTCTCCTTCCAATCCTGAACCAGCCAGCTCTCTGGATTGAAGCCATCAACCTGTGCACTAGTGGCCATCTCGATCATGCACTCAAGTACCAGTGGCGGATCTAGAAATTGTTTTTATTGGGTTCACCTTTCTTTCTATGGTCGGAATTGTAACAACTAAATGTCAAAATTTTCAGCTTAGTCGGTTTGAATCGGATCGAATCAGGTCGGGTCGGGTGTTTTTTCAAATTCTTATTGACATTTTCTTATCTTCGATAAGGCGTTCGTTTAATAATTGGTTATTACTTCTAAAATGTATAAATTATAACCAAATAATTGTTTTTTATAACTAACTACTTTACATTTACTCTTTAATCTTTATAATAGTTCGACTTATCTTATATAAATTAAGACCAAAACAACATGTTAAGAACAATTAGTTGTTGCCCAGTTGGTAAGATAGTGATGCTTTACTTGAGAAACTCGGGTTCGAGACCTGGCAATTGAAGATTTTTTTATTTATTCACTGTTAACAGATTAAATGAAAAACAAAGAACAAAACGGAGAGCGACCAGAATCGAACTTGGTACCTAACCAATATATGCAAGAAACTTAACCAGCTCAACTAGAACAATTATGTTAATAGGATTCACTTCCAGTTTATATAAGGATTCACCCCTACTTTTTTATATACATTTCCACTAAAATTTCGAAATCCACTGGGTTCCCGTGAACCCGGCGGATACATACTGGATCCGCCCCTGTCAAGTACACTGATGGCGGCTGAAGACTTTGCATTCTTATCGGCCAGCTCGAAGGCTTGGGCAGCTGCAGCCTCCTGCTCCCTGAGCAGCTTCTCATGATGGAGATTCTTGCTAGCGGCAATTTTACCCATCTGCTCAATGCGGAGTTGGCACTACTACAAAAACTGCTTTCCTTGACACGCGAACGATGACACTCGATTATTCTTGACGTGCAAAAACTGAAGTGTCAAAATAAAATGTCATTTATAGGTAATTCCTAAGAATTCATGACGCGCATTTTTGAGTGTCAAGAATTTCTGTCATATTTAAAAAAAAAACACGGAGGACACTTATAATGTGAGTGTCAAGAAGCTGGCGTCGTTTTTTATTTTTTTTGGCGCCAAAAATTTTCCCAAATTTGACCTAGTTTTCACTTTTCCCCCAAATATTTCCCCCCCAAATACTTTTCCTAACCCTAAAACTCTCCCGCTCACTCTCCTCCGCCTCACAAAAGCTCATCCGCTCCCCCCACTCGGTTCCCCCGCCTCTCCTCCGTCTCTCCACCGCCTCTCCTCCGCTCTCGTTCCAGAAAACCCTTTACAAAGGTTAATGTCTTTCTCTTAGGGTTTACAAAGGTTAATGTCTTTCTCATTTTATTAGACTTTGTATATGTGTGCATTTCAGCTCCGTTCGAAAAAGAAAAATCTAGACCCTCTCTGTTTCCTCCTAGGGTTTACAAAGGTTAATGTCTTTCTCCCTCATCTTCTTATCGTCATTCTATGTACTCTATGGTCCATTTTCGTCGACTTAGCTTCTGATCGGCGGTCTTCGTTGCCACTCTCGCCCCACCACTGGAGTGAATCTGTGGAGGAGGCAAGGTGTCGACGAGACGAGTGGAAGAAACGATTACAAAGTTTCTACAGACACAAGTGTTGATAAGTCGCAAAATGCTGCAACTTTGCAATCTCTTTTCTTAATTTTCTTCGATTGATCGATTTTATTTGTGATCAGAACCAAACCCATAAGTTTTCCTCAGACTCCGATTCGATGGTTGTAGCTGCAATACATCTCTATGATTGAGTTCTCTGTAGAGATGATGAGAATTTGGGGATAAATTGACATTTTTTTGGAGTGGTTCCTGTCCGATTAATAATCAAGAGAAAGAAATCTTTTGCAAATTATCGACCTAAACCCCCGACAACAAATTTTCTTTCAAACTTGCTATTGCAGCCCCAAAAGCATCAAATTCTCTAATGACGTTGAGGTATTTGTACCTCGATGGTAGATTTTGTGTATGCATTCCGAACTTAATTTCTCTCTTTTGTTTATTTCAGGAAAATTGTTAATTCGCACATACTATCATTCGATTCCAATCCTGATTTCTCAACTGTTAAGGTAATTTCTCACCTTCTACTCATGGTTTTTAACAATTCATATTCATATTATTCTCTGGAGATTTCTTCTTAAGTGAGACAAAGGCTTATTGAATTCTTTTAAATGGTAATGCATAAGCTGTAGCCACAAGTATTACTCCAGTAGTGTAATGTATCTGTGTACAGATCCATATAAATATTGACAATTGTAGAACCTCCAAAAGGACCAAAACTCATCAAGGTTAAACCTATACATATTGTGGCTTATAACTATTTATTGTGTTTGAGCATTTATACTGGTACCGATCTTTTTCAATCTGATGTTTACACACTCAACTTTTAAGTTTATATTTGTGATACTTAGATCCTTAATGCCCACTATATTTTCTGAATCAATATAGAGTATGAGTATTTAGTAAGTGTCATTTTTCTCTGGAAGAAATATTCTATATATGTTATGGTTTTAGATCAGAGTAAGAATTAAAGAGTTAACGTTATGGACTGTGCAAGCATTATTGATGGGAGCGTCGTGTGGGTTTGGTGTTGGAGTCAAAGTATGCTGACTAGCTTTGAATTATGTCAGTTGGATCAAGGCTTGAATCTTCTTTCCTCTGTTCATCTATTCCATGAGGTGGATAAAAGGGTTTGGTAGGGTGATTCCCAAGTTTTTGTTTCTAGAAAAGTCAAATCCACCAAGTTTTCTTGTCATGAAGATATATACACGGGCCTATGTATAATACCTCTAATCAAATCCACTTATCCACCAAGTTTAATTATTTATTTTTTTAGTTTTGTCTCTGTTAGTGCCATTTAGTTTCTAATTATTTTTTGAGTAGGTTTGTGATTTTGCAGATGTATCAAATGTGAAAGCACAAAGGTTGCAAATGATACCAAAAAAGTCTTTTGCATCAGTCAGCATAGGGGAAGAAAAACCAATTTATTTCTTACGAACCGTATTTGGTATTGCTTTAGTAGATGCTCATGGCAGTAATGATACATCATGAATTCACAGCTTCTAATACATGTTAATGATGCTACAAGAAGGTATGTAAACTTCTTTAGGTTGCACATGTTGTATATGACGTTGAAGAGGCTACATCCATTGCCTTAGACATAATTTTCGAACACAAGGTGAAAACATATATGTTCCTGTTTATCGTTATTATTGCAGTTGACTGCATTGGCTTGAAAGCTATATTCATATGTGATAACAGATGATTAATCCAGATACTAGATCTACACTTATAAAGTTCATGCAACTGTATATTAACTAAACATATCACCAAGCCCCAAAATTGCAGACTACAAGCATTTAGCATGGTGCTTAAGGAAGATGCTAGTGGAAACTGGTGTTGTTGGAACACTTTTTATGCAGTATTCTTTGAACTTTAATAAATAACATATTACTTGTTAATACTTTATTTAATGAAATGTATAATTGAATTTATCAATCAAATATATACTTGTTTGTAAGTTTAACTTATACATAGCTACTGCACATTATAAATATCGGGTGTAGACCTTAAAGTGATCATTGTTTTCTTAAAACAGAAAATATTATAAATAGTGATCAGCTCAAGACCTTAAAGTGAGCTCAGGTAATTTTCTATACGAAACATTACACAAGGCTTTAACAGGCATGTAAACTATAATACAATGAAAGATGAAAAAAAATGATTTTCAGTGGATATAATCAGCACACTACCATCTTAGAAATCATCCTTTCTTTGTTACACTAAGATGAAAACTATAAATCAATAAGTTTATCGTAATCTGTTATAGGGTGGGTTCAAACACAGCCAACCATAAACTTGATCTATGGTTGTAATCTTCAAGAGGCACAAGTGTCATGTTGATATGTATATTTGTTGGGTTCAAGGTGTGGAATATTGTTGACAAGCAGAAGAAGGGGGAGTATACATCAGTAATTCATGGATGAGGTAAGCTTAATTTGTTTTGTTCTTTTAAAGTGAAGAATACTTAATGGATCTAGCTCAACCAAAGAAGCTTTTATGGAGGTATTGTAGTCTCATTGATTCTGATCAGGTATGCATCCAAACTCAATGCCAACTACAATTACAAATTATAAGTATAATGAAAAACCAATGCAATCTATAGTAATAACTAGTTGTTATTAACTTTCAGATGCTTTTTGAAGCTGTAACACAATCAGTAATCCTAACAGTCGTTATCTTTGTATTCACTCCTGTTGGGAGACTGGATTGCCTTTAATTTTAATGCTTTTCAATTTGTTCACTATAATTTGTCATCCTTCTAATTTAGATTTTCGTTAAACAGTGATTTGAAGCTGTAATCATTGATTTAATTGAGTTATTGGGACCAATCGGGAGAGAAGTCGATATCAAACACCTGGTTTGACTCCAAGGGTTTACTGGTAGGTCGTCTCTCGTTTTCTCTATCTGTTTTGATTGATGCACTAGGGATTGTTTATTGCTCGATTGTTGTAATGCCCCATCTTTCTCTGGTTTCCATCCTCCCCCAACCCCTCTCTTTTTGTTCACTTATATCAATAAAGGGTTGGGTGTTTGGTGACTGCTGATATACTTGTTCTCCATGTTGACCAGCAAAGTTCGTTTAGATATTGTAAGATATTGAATTGGTGTATGCTTGTTAAGTGGAGTGATGTGCACAAGCTGTTTCTTCTGATTGTTTGGCTGCTGTTGTGCTTGAATGCTATGATTAATAAGGGTCTTTCTTTGATAAAATTAAAGAGAAAATTAGGGGTTTATAGCATACAGGGTCAATATTTTTGGTACTTATTTAAGACTATTCCTGGGCTGGTTTGGATTTTCTAAGACTGATTTCCAGCAAGTGTTTGTTTGTCTTCTGGGTTGCTATCTTTGGTCCATGAACACTGGTTGTATTAATCCAATAACACAATTTTATGTAAATTGATTAAAATAACACAATTTCATGTAAATTTTTGCTATTAACCTACATCAGAACTCATGTTGTCTTTAGAGATTGGTATAATTGTTCCTCCTTGACAGCAACAGCATATGCATACATAGGTTTGCATAAAACTCCAATTTAGTCTTATAAATGATCACTATTTACAAAGTGCAATTCAGATCTGGCAACTATTCATATATAGTTGTGCAATATTCATTGCTAGATTGTAGTCATGTGAAATTTATATGAATAATAACATCATGATAGATCTGTTTTTTTAATTAAGGTATGAGCTTGGAAGGCAGCCTGCCAACATGAAGATTTCCAGCAACAAGACTGTAAGAAGGGTGAGGATTTGTATAAGTTTTAGAAAGGGCTAGGTTGGTTGACCACTTGCACTTTTTTTTGTAGATTTGTATTAGTTTTAGATAGTCAACCTGCTGAATTTGTTCCTGATAGTCAACCGATGGGTAAATGATAAGTTTATATATTTGGTTGGTTGCAACTGAAATGGTATTCTTCTGCAGGAACTTGCAGGTCTACCAACAATGGAGCTAACTCACAAAGATGGCACTCATCCGACTAATACATTTATTTGTTAATGTAGAAGTATTTTTAGTACTTGTATGAAATGTTCGAATTGTTTTTAATATATGAAATGTATTGTTTTACTATAAGTGTATTTTTATGTTCTATTATCTGGTTAATTGTCATTATTTGTAGAAACTAGTGATTCTATTAAAAAAAAATTTAATTTTTTTTTACATTCTTGACGCGCAAAATTGAGTGTCATAAGCAGATTTATGACTGGGGCTTCCTTGACGCGCATTTTATGACGCGCAAAGCATGTCATAAAATGCGTGTCATTGTTCGCACGTCAAGAGCTTCTTGACACGCATTTTGCGCGTCAA
This sequence comes from Deinandra increscens subsp. villosa, assembly GCA_039602395.1. Lineage (NCBI taxonomy): Eukaryota > Viridiplantae > Streptophyta > Magnoliopsida > Asterales > Asteraceae > Deinandra > Deinandra increscens. The sequence continues at coordinate 23,018,600 of JBCNJP010000012.1, read as the reverse complement.
GAAGCTTCTTGACCCCCGCATCCTTGACGCGCATTTGCGTGTCAAGAAGGCACTTTCTTGACGCGCAATGCACGTCAAGAATGCCAGTTTTTGTAGTAGTGTGGGCTTCATCAAGTTTAAGTTCAGCAGCTTCAAGCTTCTGCTCGGCTGCTTCCAGCTTGCCTTCTAGCTCGATTACCTCGTGGCCCAGTTTATCAATACCCTGCATCAAATCAATCGGATCCCAATCATCAAGGGAAGTATTCTATCTCAAATTTTAACATACTTCTCTATTATTTATGTATACTTACAATGTTCACAACAGCCTGCAGAGAAAGCAACTTGTTGGCTACTGCAACAGGAGGGAGGCCATCAAAACAGTCCACATTGATGGTGGCATCAGAGACTTTGCGCTTCTTATTAGTATAAGACGTTTTGGATCAAGTGCTGAGGGGCCGGGATATGGGAGCTAGGACATCCTGAGGTACCTTGCTACTGGTTTCTTCGGTTTTCTCCTTCTTAGCAATTAGGGACTTGAGATCTTTGAAAGAGAAATTGGAGGCCGAACTCGGAGCTTCATCAAAGACAAACAAGAATCAATTTCAAGAAACAGCAAAATGCAGCTAAAAACAAGATAAAAGAAAATACCCTCAAGTACCTGCAGACATGGTCTTAGATGGGCTTTGAGATTGTTGAGAGGTGGTTCGAGCACTTGCTACACCTTCAAGAATGTAGCTTCTTTCAGAAATTGGTATGCTATAGAGTTCTTGGAGCTTCTTGGAGGAATCTTGGGCAGATTTGATCAATGCTTCAAATTTGGGAGCTGCAAATACAAGAATCAAGCGGAGCAGTAAAAGAAATAGAGAGAATTTACAAAATTGAAGTAACTCAGAAAACTCACCCCTGATGACCCATTGGGTAGGAATGTTCTTGCAACCGGATAAACTCTTTCTTTTGACAAATAAAAATTGGTGTCTCCAGTCATGATCACTATGAGAAGCCCTAGGAACCATTTGGGCTTCTCCAGTTCTGGTTTTCAGAACGAACCTACTGTTCCTATGGGTACCAAGCTGGTACACTTTGCAAATTTCAGAAACACCAATGTTCAACCCACGGGTATGATTGAGATGGTGAAGTGAGAAGAGGATTCGCCAAATCATTGGCATGACTTGGGAGTAAGCTATGTTAGTGACCGAGAAGAACTTGTTTACCAAACGATGGAACGGAAAGGTCATGCCGATAAGGAAGGGATAGTATAGAAAACAGACCCAATCAGAAGAAACGTGGTCAGCTTTCAGAAGAGGGTCATAGGGGTGGAATTCGGTTCCGGCAGGAAAGCATGAGGATCGTTGCAACATCTCAATCTTGCGATCGTCGAAGTTACAGGTTTCTTCCTCACTCGCAGGAAGTAAACCCTGATCAGTGAACCCGGTGTCCATATTGTCGGGGATGATGGCGCTAGAACGGAGTATCTTCTTGCCCATTGTAAAAGAACTGAAGAAGAAGAAGAAGAGAAAAGAACTGGCCTGTGGAAATCAGAGAAGCTCTAGGGTTTCCGAAAGATGTGTGAAGATTATGAAGGAAGAATGAAGCTTTTAAAGCAAAAGATGCCAACGGAAACCTCGCTTGGAAGTTGGGCCGGATTAACTTCTCTTTGATCATGATTACGTTGGTGATAAGACAGGAAATTCAAATTCTTGACAGCTGGCTCACATGCACCATCCGCCAAAAATTTGGGGGCAATTGTTGGTACCAGATTTCAGGATATCTCGAGCAGCTCAGAGAGGCTCACAAGCACTTCACTGTAAGGATCCTGAAATTTATTTTCAGCTATCGATTGCTTCCCCTTTGTTTTGTTTTTTTTTTTTTTTTTTTTTGCAGATGACCCTCGATATGACACACGTTCCCTAAAGACTCGGTCAACTATCAAAAGACGTGGACCAAGTGGATTCAAACGGCTAGCTAGGCGACGTGGGATTAGTTGCTAATTTTTAGGGAGTTAGTTATTATGTATTCTTTCATATAAATCGAGCTCTAGGTCTGCACACAACACACAACATTTGTTCTTGAAACGCTCTGTAACACTTAGAATACGAGCTCACTTCATTTGTACTTGAACAATTTCCGTTATATAAAAGTTTGAGACAGCAGGCACTTTAAGCCGGCTCCCATATAAAAGTTTGAGACAACAAGCATTTAAGCCGGCTCCCGAGGTTTTTTGCTAGGATCCTTGAGGATACTAAGGGATTCCTGGATTTTTCCTTCGTTACATCCTTGTGTCAACATCTAAACTTACATTTTCATTGCCAAATCCATCAAACACACTACCTCACTTACAAAGTTTGACTAAAACATGAGCAATATCATCAACTAAATCGAACTAAACCTGTGAGTACATGGTTTCAATAGAAAATTCCTTGATCATCATAAACAAAATTGAATAGTTTACATACCTGTATGAAGGAAGAAAGAAAATGAACTCGGTGTTTGCGATTGTGAGATGGCCGGAACAAGAGCAGAGGGAAGAGGATGGCGACGAATGCAGACGGTAATGGGTGGCGGGTCTCTGAATCGTGAATGGAGGCTAGTGACGGGTGTGTCGAGTGGAGGGTAGTGGTGGCTGTTGTGGAGGACGGCGACGAGAATGGTGATGGGTGGAGACCGGAGAGGGTGAAACAGGGGCAGTGGTGGTGGGGGCGGTGGAGGAGGGAACACCAGCGACAGTGGGGAGAAGAAGGAGTAATCGCCGGGAGAGGGAGAAGAGAAAAATTAGGGAAAAAATGAACGAAAATGGGGTTTAAAATTTCGTGACCTAATTTTGACTTGGGCAGGATCGCGGACCGTTAAGTGGATGTATTGATGTTCGCCGGTCCGCGAACCGAATCGACCTGCAGCTTTCTTAATGGGTCGCGGACCAGCGAGTCTGTGTGGGAAGCCACTCGCGGTTCGCGACGGCAGCACACCAGCAAACTAGAATATTTTTAACTCATAAAAACCATCCAAATCGCGTTATAGCGAAACCCAGTCATCAACAATTATCTAAAACTATCAAAATACCTACCCGGGATTATTCGGGGCTCAAAATTGATATCACAAACCTGTTTTGCTCTTTCTTTACCTGAAACTCATCCAAAAACTTTAAAAATTATCAGATTTTGCAAAGTCTTCACTCGGCACGCAAAACGATGCAAATATTAACCAAATGAACCTCTTTTCTGCCCAGGATGCATCTACCAACCTGCAAAACTAAAAACAACACATAAAATGGAAAAAAAAAATCAAATGCAAACAAATTAACCTAAAATTAGCAAAAAGTCAAAGAAGACCAAGTAAAAGTCAAATAAAGCTAGAAATCAACCAAACAAGACCCAATTTCCTAAATTAACCTAAAGACCTAAGCGTGCCTCCCGCAAGCGCTGAAGTTATTTTCGAGTCACCAGCCAGACTCGTCCCTGCGATCAGCGCGACGGAACATCCAACAGCGTAACAACCTCATCGCTCGCATCAACAGGACCTAACAAGTAATGCTTTAACCTATGTCCGTTAACCTTGAACGAGGTATCGTCAACTCCCTCAATCTCGACCGTTCCATAAGGAAACACATGTTTAACCACGTGAGGACCGGACCACCAAGACTTCAACTTACCCGGGAATAATTTCAACCTCGAATTTTAGATAAGCACACGGTCTCCCGGTTTGAAGTCTTTCTTCCTAATATGACTATCATGAATCCTCTTGGTCCGCGCTTTGTATGAACCTGCTGTCTCGTAAGCGTTATCGCGTAACTCCTCCAACTCATGTAACTGAAAGAATCGTCCTCGAGTCGCCTGATCTAAATCCGGCTTGACGGCCTTCAAGGCCCAATAAGCGCGATGCTCGATCTCAACTAGCAAATGAAACGTATTCCCGTAAATCAACCTAAACGACGTCGTGCCCGTAGGTGTCTTGTAAGCCGTACGGAAGGCCCACAATGCGTCATCCAGTTTCTCCGCCAAATCCTTACAGTTCTTGTCAACCATTTTCTCTAAGATTTTCTTAATCCCGCGATTCATGACCTCAACCTGACCACTCGTCTAGGGCTGATATGGTGTAGTCAGTCTATGTGTAACCCCATAACGCCGCAACGCCTTCTCCATATGCGCGTTGCAAAGGTGGGTGCCATGATCGCTAATCAGTGCCTTCGGCACTCCAAACCTCGCGAACAGTTTCCTCAAAAATCTCACAACAACTCTCGCATCATTAGTGGGAAGGGCTTGTGCCTCGACCCACTTTGAAACATAATCAACCGCAACGAGAATGTATTTGTTCCCGCGACATGGCGGAAACGGACCCATGAAGTCGATACCCCAGATATCGAATACCTCACATATCTAAATACTAGTCTGGGGCATCTCATATCTCTTTCCTAAATTGCATGTGCGCTGGCAATTGTCACATTTGCTAATCAACTCAAACTCATCTCTGAAATTGGTCGGCCAGTAAAATCACGACTCAAACACCTTCTTTGCGGTGTAAAGCGCTGTGTAATGTCCTCCAGTCAGACCCTCGTGACAATGTCTTAAAATCTGACGTGCCTCACGTCCATGCAGGCATCTCCTGATCACCGAATCAACTCCAACTCTATACAAATGCGGATCCTCCCAAATATATTGTTTCACATCCGATAAGAGCTTCTTCTTCTGCTGAAATGAAAGTGCCTTCCGCAAAACACCAGTCGACAAATAGTTCGCTAAATCGGCGAATCACGGCTCATCCGGATCATCTCTCGCCTCCAGAAAATCAAGCAACTCATGGGGAAATGGTCATTTATGGGAATCCCCTTGAGCTGATCATCCTCAGAAACTCTAAACGCGAAAGATGATCGGCCGCCACGTTCTTGGTCCCCTATCTCTCGGATCTCGATTTCAAACTCCTGAAGTAACAGAATCTAGCGAATGAGACGTGGCTTGGCATCCTGTTTACTAAAATGATATTTAACCACCAAATGATCCGTGAACACAATAGTCTTCGACAGGACTAGATATGATCTGAATTTATCGAAGGCAAACACAACATCTAGGAGCTCTTTCTCAGTCGTGGTATAATTATCCTGCACATCATTAAGAGTCCTGCTAGCATAGTAAATCAGATAGAAGTGTTTGTCCCTCCTATGTCCCAAGACTGCTCCCACTATGAAATCACTCGCATCACACATCAACTCAAAGGGTTGCGACCAATCAGGCGCAACCATGATCGGGGCGTTCACCAACTTGTCTTTGATCAAGTTGAACGCAGTCAAACACTCATCAGGAAACACAAATGGAGCATCTTTCTCTAAAAGCTATGTCATCGGCCCAGTGATTTTTTAAAATTCGCCTATGAATCGGTGGTAAAAACCTTCATGGCCTAGAAAACTCCTAATCGCTCTAACCAAAGTTGGGGTGGAAGTCTAGAAATAGTATCAACTTTGGCTCGATCCACCTCAAGCCTTGCACGTGAAATCTTGTGCCCAAGCACAATACCCTCGCGAACCATGAAATGACACTTCTCCCAATTAAGCACCAGGTTCGTATCCTCACATCGAGCTAACATCCGTGATAAGCTCGTCAAACACTGATCAAAGGAACTCTCAAAAACAGAAAAATCATCCATAAACACCTCCATGGATTCCTCGATCATATCATGAAAAATCGCAACCATACAACGCTGAAATGTTGCTGGAGCGTTACATAATCCAAACCGCATGCGTCGGTACGCGAATGTGCCATAGGGACAAGTAAATGTGGTTTTCTCCTGATGCTCCGGTGCGATGGGGATCTGGAAATAACCCGAAAAGTCATCAAGAAAGCAATAATAACAGTGATTGGCTAAACGCTCCAACATCTGATCAATGAACGGTTGGGGAAATGATCTTTCCTCGTAGCATCGTTGAGTTTGCAATAGTCAATGCAAACTCTCCACCCCGTAACCGTGCGCGTAGGAATCATCTCGTTCTTCTCATTCACTACAATTGTCATGCCCCCTTTCTCGGGCACAACCTGAATCGGACTGACCCATGGTGAATCAGAGATAGGATATATCAAACCAGCATCCAAAAGCTTCAAAAACTCTTTCTTCACCACATCCTGCATGTTCGGGACCAGTCATATCTGCCTCTGCACAATAGGCTTAAATTCATCCTCCATCAAAATCTTATGTGTGCAAAAAGAAGGGCTAATCCCCTTAATGTCCATAATCTTCCACGCAATAGCCTATTTGTGCTCTCGCAACACATCTAACAACCTCGATTTCTCGTCAACCGTCAAATCTGATGCAATGATCACAGGAAGTCTTGAATCCGTCTCTAAAAATGCATACTCCAAGTGACATGGCAACTCCTTAAGCTCTAATGTGGGCGGATCCTCAACAAATGGTTTAGATATGGCCCGCATGGTGTTAATGACCTCAAAAACCTCCGGGCTCAAATCTAATGCACTAGTCTCCTCACGAGTCACCTAACACACAGCAGCAGCAGCATACACACCAAGCTGCGGGTCAACTCCACCCTAAAGTTGCGTATCTGAAACACCTGAATCACAAATGTCCTCGAACTGATCTCTCACATATGGAGTGATGGTATCAACAAAGTAAAGGGTGTTATCCTGACCCTGAGGACGTCTCATCGAATCACGGATGTCAAAGGTCACCGTCTCTTCCTCGATGCGTAAAGTGAGCGTATCACTGAAAACATCAACCAAAGCGCATGCGGTAGCTAAAAACGGGCGACCTAAGATAAGAGGCATGTGCTCGTCCTCGTCCTCATCCATGTCGAGGATCAAAAAATCGATCGGGAACACAAATTTATCGACTTTCACTAACATGTTCTCCATAATACCCCTCAGATACTTGACCGAACGGTCAGCAAGCTGAATGCTCATGCGCGTGGGTGTCGGCTCACCTAGGTCTAGTCTCGCAAAAACTGAATATGGCATTAAGTTTATACTAGCACCTAAATCAGCAAGGGCATTGCTGACAGATAAACTACCAATCAAACATGGAATCGTAAAACTCCCCGGATCCTTCATCTTCTACGGAAGCTTGTTTTGAAGAATAGCCGAACACTCCTCATTCATGTAACAGTGGAAAGCTCCTCAAGTTTCTTCTTATTTGTCAACAAATCTTTCAGAAACTTGGCATATTTAGGCATCTGAGCTAGAGCCTCCACAAATGGCAGATTGATATGCATCTGTTTGAACAAAGCCAAAAATTTACTGTAATCTCCTTAGCTTTCTCTCTCCTCAACCTCCCGGGATATGGAACTAGAGCTGTGTAAACTCTGACTGGCTCCTTAGGACGTGCTGCTGGGCGTAGCCTCAGTTGCACCTGCCCAGGAACGTCAGTCTCAATCACATCATCATCTCTCTCCTCAGTAACCGGCTCAACAATGGCTGGCGGCACTAGATCATGAGTGGTCTTGCCACTCCGAGTGGTAATCGCCTTAGCTGTTTGGCGAGGATTTGTCTCGGTATTTCCTGGAAAACCTCCCTGCTGGCGCTCTGACATAGACTTGGCAAGCTGACCCATCTGTCTCTCCAAATTCTGCATATGAGTGCCCATGTTTCCCATTTCTTTCACAACAGTGGAGATATCCTGCTCTTTTTTAGAAAAACGCAATTCATTCTGTTGAGCAACTTTTTGAATATCCAAGGCTGATTTCTGGTTCTGCTGGATCATCTGAGTCATCATGTCAGTGATATTCTTCATGCTCTTGTATCTTACTGAATCGGGATCTGTCTAGTGCTCTTAGGGTTAGGGTTATAGAAACCCTGTTGTCGCTGTGGCGGTCGTGGCTGAAACCCCGGTGGGTTCGAACTACTCGGCTCCTGCCTCCACCCCGAACTCTGGTTTGGTCTCCAAGCCTGATTGTAGCTATACTGGTTGGGTGGTGGGCGGGCCTGGCTAGCCATATAATCGACCTGCTCAGGTAGCTTGGTGCGACCAACAATCGGACAACTAGTATTATCATGAGGGCCAGCACATAGTTGACCGAATTTAACATGCTGTTGAGGCTCCTACAGCTGGCTCATCTGTTTCGGACTCGTCTGCATCCCTTTTATCATCTGCGAGAGCGCCTCGACCTACGCTGAGAGAGCAGTAACGGGATCTACCTGATGAACCACTCTCGTCTGGGGTTGTCTCGTACGCGTGGTAGACCACTGGAAGCCGTTCAATGCAAGCTCCTCAAGTAAATCACGCACCTCCTATGGCGTTTTGCTACTCAGAGATCCATCGGCGGAACTGTCAACAGTCGGTCACGTGAGGGCGTTCAGGCCACCTTAGAAAATCTGCACCTGCTGATGCAACTCGATGCCATGAGACGGCCATTTCCTCAACAACTCCTTAAACCTCTCCCATTCCTCATACAAACTCTCGGTGTCCTCCTGCACGAAAGAATAGATTTTGTTTCGGAACATTGCGGCTTTCGATGGAGAAAAGTACTTGGAAACGAATATCTGGGTCAAATAATCCTAAGTAGTAATCGAACCAGGCGGGAGGGACTGAAGCCACGCCTTCGCTGCGCCATGAAGGGAAAATGGAAAGAGTCTCAATTTAATAGCCTCCGATTGAACTCCGTTAAGTTTGAACGTGTCGCAAACCTCCAAAAAGTTTGAAATATGAGCCATTGGGTCATCGTTCGGAAATCTATTGAACTAAACAGAATCAATGATCATGGAAATAGTCTGAGGCTGGATCTGGAAGTTGTTAGCCTCAATGGGTGGGCGTATGACACTGGGCTGTGCCCCCGCGATGTCGGGAAAAGCGTAATCGGCGAGTGTACGTCTCGATGGAACTGTCATCAGAACTGGAACTAGTAATGTCTCCAAACGTCGAAGTATATGAAAAACCCTCTCAGGCTCGGAAAATGGTGAAAAGTGACTCCTCCTCTGACGAATGCGCATAAACAGATGAAAAGACGAAACAGAAATAGAACTAAACTAAAGAAACTAACCTAAGAACTAAGAAACACGGAGGAAAACATAGAAATAAGCAAACATACTAGAAACATGCATATAACACAATTAATGAAAACAAGTAAATAGCTAAACTACTAGCTCTGATAGGTCTCGTAAGCTGACGCGTCCCCGGCAACGACGCCAAAAACTTGATGTGTCGGATTTGAACAAGAAAAACGGTCAAGTTAAAAATGGATATTACTGAGTGACCAAATCACACACTAAGGCAAGCGTACCCGTCTTATGCAATATGGTATCGGTAAATACTCGGTATCAATCCACGGACGTGTAATCAGTCTCTCGATAATGTACCATCACTAATATTTAACCGATGTATTTGGAATGATTGAATTAAACAAACTAAGAAAGCATTAAAAAATAGCAAACAACTCAAACGATAGAGAATCAGAATCAGAGAGATATCACCTAGCCTAGAATCCACTAAACCCAATAAGACCCCCAAGTCAACCAATCAACATGAAAACTATCACCAAATGAGAATAACCCAACCAAGGAGGACTATAGACACGTACCGAATGATCCGATAATTCTAAATGAAGCACAGATAGCAGAATATGTGAATTTGCACAATGGTTTCACAGTTTCGGTCAAAACAAGCAAAACACACATAAACCGGGAAACACTAAGAAAGGTCTCTCTAAATGAATGTAATGACTCTAATTTCGATTACCAAGGACCTAGAAATCACTAAACACGAATAAATAGGCTCAAATCTTGCGGTCACAAGCACTCTAACCTATCAAACAGTGTCTAGCCAATAACTAGCAAATGAAACAACTCGATCAAGTTTATTCCACAAGGATGCACACAAAATCAGCCACTAATCAGTTATATATCATCATGTAGGAGGTCTCCAGATCATGCATTAACCCAAAAACCAAATCAAGTCTAAGGATCAACAATAAACTAACTAATAATGGTTGAAATTCCACAATCCCTATCAATTAGTTCACATAATACATCATTAACAGCAGCTAATCAAGCACACATAATCATCCCAAACACTCAAAACTAGAATCATGAGCAAAAATCACATAATCATGTTAATAAATCAAACCGAAAGGTCAAAATGGGTTAAGCTTCATCTGAACAAGGTGATAAATGAGAAATCAGCCACTCATCATGTATCTAGTAGTGAAATCAATACAATCTAAGTGAAACATGGATGAACAAACAAGAACAATGAAGAAGAACCCAAATGAAGTGAAGATATCTCAAACCAAAGCCTTTAGATCTTCAATCTACACTCCAAGATTCTCAATAAAGCCCTTGATCGCCCAAGAATTCGTCTCTGGTCTCATTCCGTGCTCTCTGGTCGAATCCCCCCTAAACCCTCGGCTCCCAAATACTTAAATAGTGACATGGAAAAATTTAGCCGACTGGGCCCGTTCACGGACCGTGAGAAATGACGAAAATGGCTCATTGGTCCATGCGGCCCACTTTACTCTTTTCTGGATTCTAGGCTCACGGACCGCGATGAATGACATACTGGGGCTCGCTGGTCTATGACTGACACTGTAGCAGATTTTCAATTTCTTCTATCTTTCACTCCCGAGCCCCAATCGCGATCCGTTTTCGCCCGAAGCACCACAAATCATCAAAGCACCACCATATTTCCTGTGAAACATCATATGAACAATTAAGAACCAAATTCTCACCAAAGCCTAATAAAAAGCCGGTAAAAATGCGGGATTTGCAATTCAAAAACATATAAAAGATGCATTGCATCAGTATCTACTATCACAAAATCAATAGGGAATAAAAATTTATCAACTTTAACAAGCACGTCTTCAATTATCCCCCTAGGTTGCACAACAGACCGGTCATCCAAAGATATGTTCATGCGGGTAGGGGCGGGATCTCCTAATCTAGGTGCTGAAAAATGGAATAAGGCATAGAAGCACCGAGATCCGCTAGAGCATGTGTCACAGAAGAGCTACCAAAACATAAGAGATGGTGAATGTCCTCGGATCAATTAACTTCTCGGGTAGCTTATTCCGGACTATCGCAGATCATTGGCATCTAAGGTTATTTCAGACAAGGTTTCTAACTTCTTTTTGTTTGATAACATTTCTTTCAAAAATTTAGCATACTTAGGCATCTTTTATAAGACTTCAGTGAAAGGTAACGAGATCCTAAGAGACCTAAGAAGTTCAAGAAACTGACCATACTCATGTGCATTCTTTTATTGAATTAGACGTTCAGGATAAGACAAGCGTTTAAGTTCTCTGATGTAATAGATTAATCCGTGAATCGAGCTATTTTCTGCTTCCTTGCCTCCTCCCAATTCAGAGGCTTCTTCGACTCCTGAGACTCGAAATTCGGTGCGGTACTTGTTGGCCTTACGCTCGGGTGCACCATCCTGTTGGGAGTCTCCAACTCTATCTCCTCATTGACATGCTCCTCCTCTACTACCGCCAGTGATGGACTCTCAAGAATCTTACCACTCCTGGTGGTAACCGCATTAACCAATGCGTTAGGGTTTTTGTAGGTACTCCCAGAAAACTGACCCCCCCCCCCCCGGTTATTCAGCTCCTTTAGCTGTTTCACTATATCCCCCACCGAACGCTGCAAGTCGAGAAAAGAGGCCTGTTGATTCCTTAGTAATGTGTCGTGCTCCGCCAGCTTCTTCTCGAACGCGTCATCTCTCACCACTAGCTGCTGCAAAATCTAAGTCTAGTTTGTGAATAGCTCTGTGAGCTCCTTTGTGTTGGGTCCCTCATTTCCCCCACCATCCTGATTGTATCTCGGTTGAAAACCTGGTGGGTTGCATCCATCTCGCCATCCTTGATTTCTGTTTGCTCCTTCACCCAGATTGAAATGAGTTACCGAACTAGTTTAGGTTTCCAATATAATCCACCTGCTCAGCAGAGGTGAGCGGGCAGTCACGGGTTTCGTGAGCTCCATGACACAACTCACATTATGCCTGTTGTTTGAGTTGTAGGTCGTGAACCTGCTTCTAAAGGGCATTTATCTAAGCCTGAGTAGCAGTGTCTGAACTGACGTGATGAACCCCCACGGAGTCTGAACGGTGAAAATCTAGTGGGTGCTAATGTAACTGCCCTACGATCTCTAGGGGCCTGCTTCTCGGCATTAGTGAAGCTCTCGAAAAGTTTCTTGCATTCATCCACCGTGAACTTCTCCAAAGTATGTCCTCTAGCCGAAATGTTGAACTCGTTTTGAACAGCATAAGGAAATCCATTGTAGAATTTCTCGATAATCTCCCAGTCCGTCAAGCCGTGTTGCAGACATTTGCTAAGAAGGGTACTAAATATATCGTAAGCTACGGAATAAGGCTCGTCGGGGTCCATCCGAAAGGAGTGGATTTCCTCCCAAGTACGTGAAGCCTTGGCTAGAGGATGATACTGTTGGATTTAGGTGTCCTAACCCGACTAAATCAAGAACCCGACCCGGTCAAGACCCGTAAAAGTTACACCAAAGGCAATAGGTTTTAAAGTCCGCTTACCTAATTAACCGGCAAACTCGTAGAAGAATTATTTATTTATTTATTAACAATATATTAATTAATTATTTCCAATTAGTCATTATGATTAATTTGGCGAAAAAGACGTTAAATATTATTTACGTCTTAGACGACAATTAACGAATTAGTTATTTTACTGATATTCGTTAAGTCTCGGCAAGCGACAAAATATTTAATGCATTAAATAGTTAGTCGTGAAATTAAAAGGTTTGATTAAGTATTATTTTAAAACGAGGGACTAAATGGAAACTTAATCAGATATTTATATCTGATTAAGAAGGCGAAAACCCTAATCCTCCACTTAAGAATTTTCGGCCTCCCCTCCCTCTCTCTCTCTCGCATCCGACGCCGGCCAACCCTAGTCGCCGCCGACCCTGTTTTCGGCGATCCTTTTGTTTTGCTCGCGAGAACCCTAATCCTCGATCATCGTTTTGCCATGGTTTCTTCTCTCCAACGAACCGCTGCAAAAGAAGCCGAACCGTCGTCGTCGTACCGCTTACTCCGAGTCGAACCGTCGCCTCACCCTGTCACCCGCCGCACCGCCGTCGTCCGCCGCTACCACAGATAGCCAAGCCGCCATCACCGATTGGATCCGATGCTCCGCCGTCCATCGCCCTAGCCGCCGCCACCTCGCCGTCGCCGGTTCATCCGCCGACACCCGCAATCACGAACTGCCGTCTCACGGCTTGTTCACTCATCGTTCGTGAAACCCTAATCGCACCGTATCCGACGTGCGAGATTCTCCCGGTGCCCGATTCACCGCGCCGTGAATCTTACGAGTTGCAAGGATCGTTAGATTCGCCTGTCAAGTCAAACTTGCGAAACCATAACATCACCCGTCGACCTCCGGTGTCTGAAGCGTTTGTTTGAATCACCGATCATGTATATCTAAACTCGATGTCAGTTTGGATTTGTTTGATTTATTAGTTTTGTATATATCGCGTTTTTTTAACGCGATTGGTGTTTGTGCGTTTTGATGATTGTCGAATCCTGTTGTTATTAGGTTTACGTTAATAAACTGGTAACCGGGTTTAGTATATTAAATTGTTTTCCGCTGCGTATTAAATTAATTGTTAATTTAATTAATCTAATTTTAATTTACTAATTTACTTGGTAAATGATTTATTGATTATTTAACATAAATAATTAATTAGATTGAAAATTTTGTCGTTACCGGGGGACCCGAATACCATTATTGTAACCCGACAGTGGTTTCAGAGCCTTGATCACCACACAGAAACCCTAACCGGTTGATTTTAAACCGGTGCATTTCACGAACCGGGGTTTTAAACCCGAAAGTAGCGAAATGAATTGAATCGCCGTTTAGATATGTTTAGTTGATTTAGATCAACTAAACATAATTCGATTTAATAAAATTGATTGAATTATATTTCACACGTATTCAGCCCGACCCAGTTTTGGTTTGTCATGAATGTCGTTGTGGTTTGGCCCATTAGGCCCATCTGTTTTTGTTTTGGATTGGCCCACTTTGATTGGGTTCAAAGTTGTATTTAATTTTAAAATAGATTAGGTTTTATTTTAGTTGCTCACCTTCGCCTGGACAAACGAGACGAGCTAGATATGGCGACCCCAATAATGGCAAGGACCTGAAACAAGACCGAGGTTCCTCATGACACGCAGGAGCTTGTTGAAGCAAGTGGGAGCGACTAAATCGATCAGGGAGTTTTTTTTCTATCTTGTGGTTGGTTTACTTTTACGTCCCTCGACCTTCCTCGATATTGTCATAGGCTCTGACAATATCGAAACCTCTGTATGGCCGAATACATGCGTGTTTGCTTGTCTTTTGGTTGCTTGTCTTAATTCTGATTAACGCACCAACTAAAATCCAAACTTAGTTTTACCGGTATAAAACTAATTTTTTGATCAATTAAATAATAAGTCCTAATTTTAATTACTACTTCATAAAATTTAATAACCTATTTAATTCGACATTTAATTCAGATTTTTCGATAAATGAATCGAACTTAGTAAATAATTGGTTATCTCCTAGTAACACGTAGATCATTAATACTTAGGATATTTAAATAATCGTACTGAGTGAGATAGGATTTATAATTTCGTCAAAACACTAATTATTAAAATTTGACTTAATAATCCTATCTGGTAAGCCTAAAACCGGTAGTCTATGCCATCCTAAGTGAAGTCTAACTTAGAACATATTTACCGATGCATCTGTGTTGGAGTATTTCAACACCGCATGTGGTGTTCAGGGTATCTTCCAAGGTGAGCGTATTGGAGTATTTCAACACCGTACGCACACACTGACCACTTAGGACAACTACCATTTTCTTTACACGCACCTTTGGTATTGGAGTATCTCAACACCCTACCTCTGGTCGGCCTATAGACAAAATGGGCATTGATGGGGCTAAACGTATTTCGTTGATCCGTTTGCGAAAGCCCCATAACAGGAGTTATGACAGTTCTTTCACAAGTAACACTCGTTGTCTGTTTGGTTACTTAGAAATTTTGAAAGTCTAGCTAACTGAGTTCCCACTCCCTATTCAATATTCGCTTGCCATCCTTGATTACGAATCAAACATGGAAACACTAAATTTTCCTGTTGTTTCGGATGGCTAACGCAAACCGTGCAAAACAAGAGATTTTCCATCTCAAGTCTCTTCTTGATAAAGAGAAGCCTGATGGCGCCAACTTTCTCGATTGGGAAAGGAATCTGAGAATCGTCCTGAAGATGGCTAACATGGAAAACGTGTTAGATGTTGAGGTTCCCGATCAACCTGACGCCGACACTGCTCCTGCTCGTAATGCCCATAACTCATTACGGCAGAATGCTAAATGTGTGGCATGCCTTATGCTAGCCACCAGGAGTTCTGAGATTCAGAAGAACATGGTCGACAGGACGGCTTTTCAGATGATCGGTGATCTGAGGGGCATGTTTGAAACCCAGGCCCGACAGGAGCGCTACGATGATGTTGTGACATTTATTAATTATCGCATGGTTGAGGCCAAGCCCGTCAGCGCCCATGTCCTGAAGATGAAGGGTTACATCGACCACCTAGCGAAGCTGAATTACGTAATCCCTGCCGAAATGGCGACGGATCTAATTCTGCACTCACTGTCCAGTTCCTTCACCCCTTTCAGGGTGAACTTCAACATGAACAAGATGGTGAAGACGGTGACTAAACTTTACGGCATGCTCAAGACTGCCGAGGTTAACTTTGTTAATGGCAAGGCACCCGATGTACTCGCAATCCGATCAGGAGGTGTCAAGAAGCCTGAGGCGAAGAAGGGAACGTGTGGTAATAAGAAGAAGGGCAAGGAAGCTATTCCGAGAACATCTGGAAGCTCCCAGAAGGGCAAGTCGAAAGCGTCCAAGTCACTGCCGCCAGATCAGCGCCAGTGTTTTGAATGCAACAAGATAGGGGCACTGGAGAAGAAACTACCCAGAGTATCTTGCCAAGGTGAAGAATGGGAAAGCCCCGCTGGGCAATCCCTCAGGTATACACATAAGTTTTTTTGTATGATGCTTCACTGATTCCTACAAAATATATGCTTGACATACTTTACGTTTTGTAGGTGCATGAAGCTGAAGAAAGCAAACCAAGACGACATGGAGCAACCCTGCAAGATTCGCACCCAAATAAAGCTCATATCTGACGTTTTCAGTTTAAAAAAAATTCTTAGTGGTTTTAAAACAACTTGTTTGTTTGGTTTCCCTGGCTGTTTTCTAGGATGAACAATTGCTTTATATTGATTTTGATTGTGACATGCTTTTGACTATCTCTGATTTTCGAAATATGCATGGCTGTTTTTAATCTATGTTTTGAATTTTATTCAACCGTTTATTAGATTAAATTTAAAATCCTAAAACAACATACAACATAACATGTACCTGGTGCACTTGATTTAATCAAGGCTAGCTTAAATGCGACATGAAAAACATCCGTTCTTTCGTATCCCATCAAAGCTATAAAGCCTCGAGCGTTTATCGTACTCATTATGACATAACGCACGACATAACGGTAGTTCATAAAGTCTTATGACTTAGAATCACCAACGTCAAGAATATTAAATCAAGTCGAACTGATTAAAGATCGCCGTATTGATCTTAACTATGTGAACAAATCAATTATTTGCTTCAAGCAGACGTTTGTTCAATTAAGTTCGAATTACCAGCTAAATTACTTCAAAGTAATCACTTGCTGATTATGACATTGTAGAATGGTTACACCATTTTGTGGTGCGTTGTACCATTAGTTATACATGTGCATACCTACATATACCTTGAAAGTCTTACACTACACTCGTTGTACTCACGTGTGTTTTAATCCGACAATACACTAAGTGTTTAATGTAAGGAATAACAATTTTATTCTTGAAACTGTCAAACACAAGACTAATGACTTATCACAATAATTACCCTTAGTATCTTATAACCAAAATGCCCCTTCACATATCACTTGTATAACTAAATTCAGTTCTCAAGACCGGAATCTTGCGAAGATAAGGATTTAGTAATTACATGTCTATAGTTAAATCTTTAAATATATAAAGAAACGTGATTCTGACAAATCACTGGACAATGTAAAGCAATTCTCGTACTTATACGAGATGAGCCAGACAAACAGTGTTTCACCAACAAAAGATTGTTGCTTAATGAAACATGTTGATATTCTAGTTAGAGTTTGAAAATTAATCTTACTTGAATAAGATAATGTCCTCTAACGTCGAACTCGATAATCCGCTAAAATAGATCATCATCTCAATCATCTCAAGACACTTTCAAACATTTAAGATGAAAGCATCTCTATGCTATCAAATTCTTAAATGACTTTAACAATCATCTTTAAATTTATGAGTAAAACATAAGTTCTGGATATTAAACGTTCAAGTTTCGTACTGCGGCTACGAAAGCGAACAATTTCGTTCTTGGAAACGAAATATAATTGCTACGATTCCATCGTGTAAGACAACATCCAGACGGTTTGAAAGAAGGATGATTTTAAGAATGTCAGTCTACCTAAAGCAAGTTGGAGCATCGCCACTGATCCTTACCGGAATAACGATCAAATGCCGATCTGAAGATCATTTAAATTTACTAGATTAATTTTTAAATGACGCCTCAATTAATTTAAGTTTTCAAGATTGATATTAAGTATTGATCACATCGTGGTTGAGCAACCGAAGATACGATCAATCTCTTGAGACGATTCGAATCATACTAAATATGATACGAAAGAATCCGATACTTAGATATTGCAAGAAATGTCACTGTAAAAGATTACACAACGACATAAGATGGAAAATCACACCATCACTGTCAAACACCGATGAATGAAATGCATGTTCATTAAACGAGTACCGATTATACTCATTGAACATTAATAGCCACCATAGTTGAATTTGAACTAGGAATGCAATACAACATTCAAAGGGATAACACTGTCATACATGTGCTTACCAAGGGCACTATATTATCACAAGTTCAATCCACTTAGGAAGTCTCATTGTTTAAGATAAACACTGAAACTTAAGTAACAACTGACAAAGGCAATCCTAAAACAAAACTCAAGAACATGGTAGCGAATTCATAAAATTTAATGATCAGGCTAGATCAATGAAATGATGCTATTACATAGTACATGAATTCAGCACCATATCGATGTTCTAATTTAGTGTTGGATGTCGAACATTAACGTTTGCACCAAATCATTCAACCTCCTCTAAATTGTTAGATGAAGAGCCTGCATTCTGCGCAACGTATTCGGATTTTATACGTTTTACTATCCATGATGATTCCGTTAATATTCTAAAAGTCCATAATAGATCAAACATTGTGGGAGCAAGCCTGAAGCAAGACTATTCCGACTCTGGACTCAAACTGTTGACGATCCAGACTCACGAGTTCTCATTACAGAATGACGTAGGGACGTAACTCGCATCAAATTGTCTTCATGAATTTAATCATAAGAAAATTTTGATTAATGGTATACTCAATAGTATCTTTCGACCTGAGATACATAAGCAACCTCCCATCTGCTGGGGGACATTCTTTGATTGTAGCTTAATGTTGTCGCGTAACATCCAGCCATAACGATTACTTTTGGGAATAGATTGGAAGCTTAGTGGGAGCTGTATGTAGTCAATATGGGATTCTGTACTCTTGCATTGATAATGCAACAGCTTGACATCATGGGCCCTCTCGTTAGTTCCAAGTACTAAGTGTAAGGCCTTACCCAAACTTACTGTGTGTTTGATTGGATCACTTCGAACGAATAGAACGAGAAATACAATGATTGTACACGAAATAGAATGAATAAATCCATGTCTCTAGTTCGATTGATGTCTCATACAGAAAGGATCTAATGACTTTACAAATATCATAAGTCTAAACTATAACACGAGTTTATAGATATGCCTTGGTTATTTGACTTGAAGTGTCATGACTGGTTGGGACAGCCACGTGTAGCTAGAGCACCTCTGACTGTTTCTTAGATTATAGTCGCGTTCATTCCAAGTGGGAGACTGTTGGATTTAGGTGTCCTGACCCAACTAAATCAAGAACCCCACCCGATCAAGACCCGTAAGAGTTACACCGAAGGCAACGGGTTTTAAAGTCCGCTTGCCTGATTAACCGACAAATTCGCAGAAGAATTAATTATTTATTTATAACTGGTTTAATAAATATATTAATTAATTATTTCCAATTGGTCATTATGATTAATTTGGCAAAAAAAGACGTTATATATTATTTACGTCTTAGACGACAATTAACGACTCAGTTATTTGACTAATATTCGTTAAGTCTCGGCACACGACAAAAGATTTAATGCCTTAAATAGTTAGTCGTGAAGTTAAAAGGTTTGTTTGAGGATTATTTTAAAACGAGGGACTCAATGGAAACTAAGTTAGATATTTATATCTGATTAAGGAGGTAAAAACCCTAATCCTCCACTTGAGAATTTTCGGCCTCCCCTCACCTCTTTCTCTCGCATCCGACGTCGGCCAACTTAGGCCGTCGCCGCCCCTGTTTTTGGCGATCCTTTTGTTTTGCTCGCGAGAACCCTAATCCTCGATCACCGTTTTGCCATGGTGTCTTCTCTCCGACAAACCGCCGCAAAATAAGTCGAACCGCCGCCGCCGTGTCGCGTCCGCCGAGTCGAACCGTCGCCGCACCCCGTGACCCGCCACACCACTGTCGTCCGACGCTGCCACCGATAGCCGAGCTGCCGTCGTTGATCGGAGTCGACGCTCCACCGTCCGTCGCCCTAGCCGCCGCCTCGCCGTCGCCGGTTCATCTGCCGACACCCGTAATCGCAAACTGCCATCTCACAACTTGTTCGCTCTTCGTCCGCAAAACCCTAATCGCGCCGTATCCGACATGCGAGATTCTCCCGGTGCTTGATTCACCGCGCCGTGAATCTTACGAGTTGTGAGGATCGTTAGATTCGCCTGTCGAGTCAGACCTGCAAAACCCTAGCATCACCCATCGACCTCCGGTGTCTCAAGCGTTTGTTTGAATCACAGCTAATGTATATCTAAACTCGATGTCAGTTTGGATTTGTTTGATTTATCTGTTTTGTATATATCGTGTTTGTTTTTAACGCGATTTGTGTTTGTGCATTTTGGTGATATCTTGTTGTTATTAGGTTTACGTTAATAAATTGGTAATCGGGTTTAGTAAATTAAATTGTTTTCCGCTGCGTATTAAATTACTAGTTAATTTAATAAATCTAATATTAATTTACTAATTTACTCGGTAAATGATTTATTGATTATTTAACATAAATAATTAATTAGATCGAAAATTTTGTCGTTACCGGGGGACCCGAATACCACTGTCGTAACCCAACAGATACTTCTTCAGGAATTTTTGATTTAGATCAGCCCAGGTGGCGATCGAATTGGGAGACAGAGTCTCGAGCAAAACGGTGGCTCGAGATGCAAGCGAGAACGGGAACAACCTCAAATAGTTCATATCATTCCTGACTCCCGTGAGTCCGAATGTGTTGCAGACACGCACAAAACGCGATAGATGCGTCGGTGTGTCTTCATCATCATGTCCATTAAATTTAATAGAACTGGTGAGTGCGTTGATGACGTGTGATGGAACCTGCTAGTTGGTGGTACTGGCTCTGGTTGTTTGAGTAATTGCAAACCGAGCGTCATTGTCACCGGTGATGGCTTGCTCGTGGACGGTGACACGGGCGGCCATTGTGGAAAGATCAGGAAATGGGACGGAATTAGAAGTGTCACGTGAAGTTGGTGTAGAAGTGGATGGTTGAGAATGAGTAGTGGTAGTGATGAAGTCCTCTAATTCCGCGCAAAGTACGCGGAACCGTTCATGAATGTCACGGTCGGGATCGGAAAATGTTGACAGCTCAGGTTGACCTTGTGAACGGGTGTGTGACATAAAATGGAAGAAAAGATAAAAATAAAATAAGAAAAATTAAATCTTAAAATCTACACTCGAGAACGGAAATCCTAAGAACTCTAGACACGAGAAAACCTAAAAAGACTCAAAATTTCCTAATCACGACCTAAGTTGATCTTGCTATAGCCAAGTGTCCCCGGCAACGGCGCCAAAAACTTGATGTGTTCGGAATGTACCTAAAAAAATAACTATTAAGACCTAGACCTAACCTAGACCTAGACACACCTAATTTTACCGAATTTCCTAAACTAGACCGAACCTAAGGCAAGTATACCTTCGGTGGTAGAATAGCTTACGTAAGACCGGATATCGAACCCTAAGGACACTCTATAGCTAGACTCAACTAAGGAGCTAATATAGTGGAAATTTGAGAGTTTTGGTTTTAAAGGATTTAATTTAACTAATTAAACTCGCTTAACTACGTAGCAACCGAAAATAGGAAATTTTAAGAGAACAATCGGATGAGGAAGAGGCACCAGCTAGACCTAAACTCCTATTTAACACTTACAAATTTACTCGGCTTTAGCAGTCCTGATGGCAGTTAGTTCACCTTTTGAGTACTTCCTAACAGAAAATCCTATGCTCGGACAAGAGTTCACCTTTTGGGTACTTCCTACTTCAACTAAACCTAACCACCTTCGAACCTAATATCGAGCACCTTAAGCCAGCAGGAGTTACCACTAACAACTATGAATGACTCGGAATAGCAAATTGATCAACTAACCTAGGGAATTTCCTTTTGGGACAATTTTGTCCTAAGCACTTAACGAACCCGACTACCCAATAACTATCATCCTTTTGAGCTTATTTAGAGAGCCGCATACGAAAATCAAATAAATAGCTATCAACTAATCCTATGACCACAATAAAGCAAGTCATATCAAAATTCAAGTACAAGTCCCACAAATTAACTACTTTACCCAAACCGGAAGACACTTGCAAGCAAAGCAAGGGTATATGATTATTATGAATCTAATTCAATTATACATATGCATCAAACACATAAAATTAGTGGAGTTTAAAAGATTATCAACATCAATCAAATTACTAAAAACCGGAATAAAGTTGTAAACGTCAAATAATTGTCATAACGGTCTAGGTGGTGACAAAAGTCTAGCCAATCACCATAATAGCAGCAGAAACAAACATAAAGTTAGAACCTTTAGTGCTAAACACGGTTTCAACTAAGCAATTACAAGAATTCGAATAGGAAGAATAAACCGGATAGCAAATTAGTAGATGAAATAATGATTCCAGCGATCCCTCCTTCGATTCCAGCCTCTCTTGGTCTTAAAAATCGTCTCTAAGATCTCCCAAAATCGGCAACAGAAGCAAAATTCTCGAACTAATGACTTAATGTCGAATTTATAAGAAAACCCTAAAAGTTGCGGATAAACACGCTCTAAGCGTATCTCTTAGAGGGCCTTCTGGTCCACGCGATACGGATGGGGGCCACAAACCGAC
The DNA here is from genome assembly GCA_039602395.1 of Deinandra increscens subsp. villosa. Taxonomy (NCBI): domain Eukaryota; kingdom Viridiplantae; phylum Streptophyta; class Magnoliopsida; order Asterales; family Asteraceae; genus Deinandra; species Deinandra increscens. Next base: position 22,996,264 of record JBCNJP010000012.1, on the reverse strand, counting down.
AAATTAGTTGGGTCAACAATTTAAGCCACCCGTTGACCACACCTCCCCAAGCGTATTGTTTGGGGAGTACTCTTTAGTAGGCGACATGCCTACAACCTCGAAATCAACACTTCTTAATCTTTTTCTTGTAAAATTTGATCCACGTCTAGATTGGCCTCAGGATTGAACCTTAATCCTACAAAAACACATAAAACTCATAATTAAGACTCATTTTACCACAATGGAATAGCAAGCGTGCTATATATCCTAAGTTTAATCAAATCCCAAAGTTATTATGGTTTTGACACAAGGATCCTAAAGGATTCTGCGGAGATAATCAAAGATAAATCAGAAATCATCAAGTGAAACCCGTAGTAAAACTTACTTAAAGGACTATCCAGGTAATGCATTCTCGGATTAATATACCCTTTAAACGTGTTTACACTAGCTTAAATCATGGGTTGTCAATATATTTTGGACTTGTCATATTTTTGCTACTTAAATATCCCTTGGGCAACCGATGGGATCCTTAATTAAATGTTTCGAGAATTTCTACCTTACATGCATATTCAAATTAAAGGAGCAGACACACCTAAAAAGCCAGCAACTAATATTTTCATTGCTAGATTAAAAAGGAAGTAGTTTTGGGCTTCGTCCTGAAACTAAGGATCCCTCCACCCAAAACCATTGATTGTCTTTAACCACAAAAGGAGCCCAAGCTTTGTCCTAAAACTCAGGATCCCTCCACCCGGGCTCAGAATCATTGTTTATTCCTAAGTTACTCAAAACTGTTCACCACATACCAAGTGTTCAAACAAAAGAACCACAAATTGTTTTTAAACAACCACCAGACAAAAAAAAAATAGGCTCAGGCCTAGGCATCAATACCTTCATCGCCCATTAGCTTACCAGCAACCTCGACCTACTCCACCGTCTCAGTATCCCCCAAATTCGTTAGGATCCCTTGCCAATTCTGAAGCCTTCAGTAGCAACCTCTTCTGACATCTTTATCATAGCCTCCAGGATGCTCTTAGCGGCTGACCTATTAGCGTCATCCACCACCTTCTTCCTATCCTTCTCGGCAGCCTTTTGTTGCTCCTTCAGCTTCCTTTCATAGTACTTGGTCTTCTGCTCACCGATCTTTTGCATCTTCTGGATCCTCTTTTCAGTATCTTGAAGCTTCTTCTCAGCTTCCATTGCAGCAAGGCTCAACTTATCAATTCCCTGCAAAAAAAATTAATGGACTCAGAATGAAGTACTTTAACAACATTAAGATGCTCAAAGATTCCTACCATGCTTATCATAGTCTGTATAGAAAGCAACTTGTTGCTTATCTCAGTAGGGTTTAGGTCTTCAAAACTTTCAAGGCAAACCACGACCTCAAATGCCTTTTTCTTTTTGCTCGCAGATGCCTTGGAGCGAGTGGTAGGGATCTTGGGCTTACTGGTGGTGGCTTCAATCTTCTCTTCCTTAACAGATATGAAATATGATAAATCGGCCAGAGAGAATAAGGAGCTTGATCCCGGAACTTCACCAAATTTCACAGACAACATCAGCAACTCAATATCAGCAATATTACATCAGAATGTCTAAAGCATTTGAGATTTTTACCAGACATGACGTTGGGAGTATGATCAATTGAGTAGCTAACTTCGCTTCTAACGACTTTCGCAACAAAGGACCTTTCAAAAGCAGGGATCTGGTAAAAAGATTTCAGTTTCTCCTTGGATTCTGCGCGAGGTGCCACCAACTTCTTACACTTCAGCGCTAGAACAACAGGGAAATGAAAGACTATCACACCCCCAAATTCCACTAACGGAGTTTTACCGCGTGAGGTGTGAACCAGACCAGGACCCGAGTCATTAGTTACATCAAACATAAGTTAAGGGTTCAAAATGTAAATATATCTCCAACTGGGAAATATCAAAACCAGAGTTAAAGTTTAACGGAAGCTCATAAAATTTATGTTGCGCAAACAAGCGTCCGATAAGTAAATAATAGTTCAAGTTGAAAAGGTTTTAAAAGCAAGTTCCCAAAAATAGAGGTTTTAACCAACGTACATGCCCAAAAATCCGATACTCCTAGCGTCCTGCAAAGCATGCACAACAAGCATGTGTCAACTAATGTTGGTGAGTTCACATAAGCACATAAGTATAACTAGTATAAATATGCAGTACGAATACAATAGTCTTTATTCGTATGTAAGTATGTATATTACAAGTACAATTCATATCGTAGGTAGTGAGCCTAAGTTCATGTCACTAAAACGTTTGCAACCGAAGTTGACCAATTAGTTGTAGGAATAATTCCTTTATGTGTTTTGCCTTCCCCGTGTCTACTCGATCATGGTAAGTTAGGCTGACATTTTCCTTAGTCCGACCGCCAGTCGGGTGGTGCATCTCGTGCCCGCTTAGTGGGGTTTGTCAGACCCAGTAGTACTACCTAATATCCCCTCGCTATTTGCTATTAACGGTTTGATAAAGTAAGAACTTGAAAGATAAAGCATTTTACGTGAACATGTGATATATACTGGATTTCTACCTTAATCATACATCAAGTTGTCGTGTTATCACCCTAATCCGGGTGTAACGTGTTTGCGTGTGTTATCGTCCAAAACCGAACGTTGTGTTATCGTCCAAAACCGAACGTAACGTAAAAGGTTGTGTAACTCACCTTAGGGTGCGCTGCTACAATTTAGTAAGACTCCGAGTCTTGCGTAACTATCGAGCACCTATCGATTTTACATATGTAAGTGTGTGTCCGCACATGATTAACATAGCCTAGACGCCGGTATTATAACAAGTAATTCCAAATATGACGTAGGTGACAATTTTAAAATGTGAAGAAAATCGTTTGTTCGAAAGTAGTCAAAATGACACTTAATCGAGGACACAGAGATTTACGAAAAATCAATATACATATGTTATTCCAAATAATAAAGGTAGTGATGATCGAGTAAACATATTGTTGATACATGGTCTTGATCGTCATGTGAAGTATCGAATACAAGACGAATCACACAAGATTGCTGAGGTCCGAACTCAGGCCGAACCTGGAGATCGGACATGGCCGAACGTTGGGCCGAACCTGAGGTTCGGACCAGCGTGGTTCAGCTTGTATAAATAGGATGTCTTGTATAGAATTCATAAGTTTTATGGGTCATATCTTCTCTGGTTACTTTGTGGTTATCTCTGTGGTTAATACAAAGCATATTTGTATTTACTCTTCGTGTTTTACTTGTTTACATTGATTTCATTACGACTAAGTAGAAGATCCACACGCCCAGGCAATTTCAAGTGGTATCAGAGCTTTTGGGTTGCTCTACTGGTCGAAAATCATTGTTTTTCGGAGTTTTGAGTTCAAATTCACGTTTTTGAGAAAATGAGTATCGTTTTTCAGTTCGTTTGATCATCTCGAGTGTGCTTCTCATCAAAAATTCATTCTTAATTCCTATCGAAAATTCATGTCAAAAATGTTGAAAATCGAGAAAATGGTGTCGAGTGAGGTCGAGCTCGTCTGAGGTTCGGACACGTTCGGTGTAACCGCTCTGAACTCGAGGTTCAGACGGCTTTCGGTGAGTATATCGTTCGGTAATCGTTCGGTGAGAGTTCGGTGAGGGTTCGGAGGTAGTTCGGTCCTCGTTCGGACAAAGTTCGGTCTGTTTTCGGTGCTCGTTCTGACTAGTTTTTGTTTGTTCGTCCGAAGGTCAAGTTTGGAGGGAGTTCGGTGCTTTTAAGTTCGGGCGAAGTTCGGAGATAGCTCGGTGGAGGTTCGGTGAACAGTGTTAAGATTTGGAGTGGTTTACGAAAACTGACGTAACTTGAAGACCGTAAAGAGTTACGGGAGCTAATACCAGCCAAAACGACCGTCTCGGAAAGATCTAGACTTTTACTGCCTAATGGCCAGTATAAGATAAAGTATGTCTTACAAAACATAAATTTGTTTAAAGATCAGCGGAAGCACAACAAATAGGTTACAAGTTTAGTTTTGACAAAAATCGTACAAGTTGAATTGTTTTGAAATATAAATTTACCAAAAGTTTGCAAGTTGAGTGTACTGCCGCCATCCGTGCCATCCATGAATCCACCTAACGACCTGAAAAGTAATCAACAATCAAGTGTCAGCTAAAAGGCTGGTGAGTTCACTAAAACAGTCTACACAACACCATGTAGACCAAAATGCATACGAATAGTAAGGAAACAATTCGTAATCTAGTAATGCAAGTATTATCCGTATCATTAGGTAGCTAGCCTATGCTTATGCTCACCTGAACGTTCGAAACCAAAGCTGACAATGTATCACAGGTATAACCTATGTAGTTTGCCTTCCCCGTGTCTTTCCCGATCACGGTAGTCCTAGGCTAATATTGTTCTCAGTCCGACCGCCAGTCGGGAGGGTGCATCCTGTGCACCGCTGAGCGGGGGTGTCAATCCCCAGTAGTATCTACTCAACATTACCTCGCTATTCTATATTAATGGTCCGATAAAGTAAGGACTTTTGATATTAAAAGCAATTCAGTGAAACATGTGATA
>JBCNJP010000012.1:22834765-22991253 GCA_039602395.1 Deinandra increscens subsp. villosa | reverse complement strand
TAATTTAATTAATCTAATTTTAATTTACTAATTTACTTGGTAAATGATTTATTGATTATTTAACATAAATAATTAATTAGATTGAAAATTTTGTCGTTACCGGGGGACCCAAATACCATTATTGTAACCCGACAGTGGTTTCAGAGCCTTGATCACCACACAGAAACCCTAACCGGTTGATTTTAAACCGGTGCATTTCACGAACCGGGGTTTTAAACCCGAAAGTAGCGAAATGAATTGAATCGCCGTTTAGATATGTTTAGTTGATTTAGATCAACTAAACATAATTCGATTTAATAAAATTGATTGAATTATATTTTACACGTATTCAGCCCGACCCAGTTTTGGTTTGTCATGAATGTCGTTGTGGTTTGGCCCATTAGGCCCATCTGTTTTTGTTTTGGATTGGCCCACTTTGATTGGGTTCAAAGTTGTATTTAATTTTAAAATAGATTAGGTTTTATTTTAGTTGCTCACCTTCGCCTGGACAAACGAGACGAGCTAGATATGGCGACCCCAATAATGGCAAGGACCTGAAACAAGACCGAGGTTCCTCATGACACGCAGGAGCTTGTTGAAGCAAGTGGGAGCGACTAAATCGATCAGGGAGTTTTTTTTCTATCTTGTGGTTGGTTTACTTTTACGTCCCTCGACCTTCCTCGATATTGTCATAGGCTCTGACAATATCGAAACCTCTGTATGGCCGAATACATGCGTGTTTGCTTGTCTTTTGGTTGCTTGTCTTAATTCTGATTAACGCACCAACTAAAATCCAAACTTAGTTTTACCGGTATAAAACTAATTTTTTGATCAATTAAATAATAAGTCCTAATTTTAATTACTACTTCATAAAATTTAATAACCTATTTAATTCGACATTTAATTCAGATTTTTCGATAAATGAATCGAACTTAGTAAATAATTGGTTATCTCCTAGTAACACGTAGATCATTAATACTTAGGATATTTAAATAATCGTACTGAGTGAGATAGGATTTATAATTTCGTCAAAACACTAATTATTAAAATTTGACTTAATAATCCTATCTGGTAAGCCTAAAACCGGTAGTCTATGCCATCCTAAGTGAAGTCTAACTTAGAACATATTTACCGATGCATCTGTGTTGGAGTATTTCAACACCGCATGTGGTGTTCAGGGTATCTTCCAAGGTGAGCGTATTGGAGTATTTCAACACCGTACGCACACACTGACCACTTAGGACAACTACCATTTTCTTTACACGCACCTTTGGTATTGGAGTATCTCAACACCCTACCTCTGGTCGGCCTATAGACAAAATGGGCATTGATGGGGCTAAACGTATTTCGTTGATCCGTTTGCGAAAGCCCCATAACAGGAGTTATGACAGTTCTTTCACAAGTAACACTCGTTGTCTGTTTGGTTACTTAGAAATTTTGAAAGTCTAGCTAACTGAGTTCCCACTCCCTATTCAATATTCGCTTGCCATCCTTGATTACGAATCAAACATGGAAACACTAAATTTTCCTGTTGTTTCGGATGGCTAACGCAAACCGTGCAAAACAAGAGATTTTCCATCTCAAGTCTCTTCTTGATAAAGAGAAGCCTGATGGCGCCAACTTTCTCGATTGGGAAAGGAATCTGAGAATCGTCCTGAAGATGGCTAACATGGAAAACGTGTTAGATGTTGAGGTTCCCGATCAACCTGACGCCGACACTGCTCCTGCTCGTAATGCCCATAACTCATTACGGCAGAATGCTAAATGTGTGGCATGCCTTATGCTAGCCACCAGGAGTTCTGAGATTCAGAAGAACATGGTCGACAGGACGGCTTTTCAGATGATCGGTGATCTGAGGGGCATGTTTGAAACCCAGGCCCGACAGGAGCGCTACGATGATGTTGTGACATTTATTAATTATCGCATGGTTGAGGCCAAGCCCGTCAGCGCCCATGTCCTGAAGATGAAGGGTTACATCGACCACCTAGCGAAGCTGAATTACGTAATCCCTGCCGAAATGGCGACGGATCTAATTCTGCACTCACTGTCCAGTTCCTTCACCCCTTTCAGGGTGAACTTCAACATGAACAAGATGGTGAAGACGGTGACTAAACTTTACGGCATGCTCAAGACTGCCGAGGTTAACTTTGTTAATGGCAAGGCACCCGATGTACTCGCAATCCGATCAGGAGGTGTCAAGAAGCCTGAGGCGAAGAAGGGAACGTGTGGTAATAAGAAGAAGGGCAAGGAAGCTATTCCGAGAACATCTGGAAGCTCCCAGAAGGGCAAGTCGAAAGCGTCCAAGTCACTGCCGCCAGATCAGCGCCAGTGTTTTGAATGCAACAAGATAGGGGCACTGGAGAAGAAACTACCCAGAGTATCTTGCCAAGGTGAAGAATGGGAAAGCCCCGCTGGGCAATCCCTCAGGTATACACATAAGTTTTTTTGTATGATGCTTCACTGATTCCTACAAAATATATGCTTGACATACTTTACGTTTTGTAGGTGCATGAAGCTGAAGAAAGCAAACCAAGACGACATGGAGCAACCCTGCAAGATTCGCACCCAAATAAAGCTCATATCTGACGTTTTCAGTTTAAAAAAAATTCTTAGTGGTTTTAAAACAACTTGTTTGTTTGGTTTCCCTGGCTGTTTTCTAGGATGAACAATTGCTTTATATTGATTTTGATTGTGACATGCTTTTGACTATCTCTGATTTTCGAAATATGCATGGCTGTTTTTAATCTATGTTTTGAATTTTATTCAACCGTTTATTAGATTAAATTTAAAATCCTAAAACAACATACAACATAACATGTACCTGGTGCACTTGATTTAATCAAGGCTAGCTTAAATGCGACATGAAAAACATCCGTTCTTTCGTATCCCATCAAAGCTATAAAGCCTCGAGCGTTTATCGTACTCATTATGACATAACGCACGACATAACGGTAGTTCATAAAGTCTTATGACTTAGAATCACCAACGTCAAGAATATTAAATCAAGTCGAACTGATTAAAGATCGCCGTATTGATCTTAACTATGTGAACAAATCAATTATTTGCTTCAAGCAGACGTTTGTTCAATTAAGTTCGAATTACCAGCTAAATTACTTCAAAGTAATCACTTGCTGATTATGACATTGTAGAATGGTTACACCATTTTGTGGTGCGTTGTACCATTAGTTATACATGTGCATACCTACATATACCTTGAAAGTCTTACACTACACTCGTTGTACTCACGTGTGTTTTAATCCGACAATACACTAAGTGTTTAATGTAAGGAATAACAATTTTATTCTTGAAACTGTCAAACACAAGACTAATGACTTATCACAATAATTACCCTTAGTATCTTATAACCAAAATGCCCCTTCACATATCACTTGTATAACTAAATTCAGTTCTCAAGACCGGAATCTTGCGAAGATAAGGATTTAGTAATTACATGTCTATAGTTAAATCTTTAAATATATAAAGAAACGTGATTCTGACAAATCACTGGACAATGTAAAGCAATTCTCGTACTTATACGAGATGAGCCAGACAAACAGTGTTTCACCAACAAAAGATTGTTGCTTAATGAAACATGTTGATATTCTAGTTAGAGTTTGAAAATTAATCTTACTTGAATAAGATAATGTCCTCTAACGTCGAACTCGATAATCCGCTAAAATAGATCATCATCTCAATCATCTCAAGACACTTTCAAACATTTAAGATGAAAGCATCTCTATGCTATCAAATTCTTAAATGACTTTAACAATCATCTTTAAATTTATGAGTAAAACATAAGTTCTGGATATTAAACGTTCAAGTTTCGTACTGCGGCTACGAAAGCGAACAATTTCGTTCTTGGAAACGAAATATAATTGCTACGATTCCATCGTGTAAGACAACATCCAGACGGTTTGAAAGAAGGATGATTTTAAGAATGTCAGTCTACCTAAAGCAAGTTGGAGCATCGCCACTGATCCTTACCGGAATAACGATCAAATGCCGATCTGAAGATCATTTAAATTTACTAGATTAATTTTTAAATGACGCCTCAATTAATTTAAGTTTTCAAGATTGATATTAAGTATTGATCACATCGTGGTTGAGCAACCGAAGATACGATCAATCTCTTGAGACGATTCGAATCATACTAAATATGATACGAAAGAATCCGATACTTAGATATTGCAAGAAATGTCACTGTAAAAGATTACACAACGACATAAGATGGAAAATCACACCATCACTGTCAAACACCGATGAATGAAATGCATGTTCATTAAACGAGTACCGATTATACTCATTGAACATTAATAGCCACCATAGTTGAATTTGAACTAGGAATGCAATACAACATTCAAAGGGATAACACTGTCATACATGTGCTTACCAAGGGCACTATATTATCACAAGTTCAATCCACTTAGGAAGTCTCATTGTTTAAGATAAACACTGAAACTTAAGTAACAACTGACAAAGGCAATCCTAAAACAAAACTCAAGAACATGGTAGCGAATTCATAAAATTTAATGATCAGGCTAGATCAATGAAATGATGCTATTACATAGTACATGAATTCAGCACCATATCGATGTTCTAATTTAGTGTTGGATGTCGAACATTAACGTTTGCACCAAATCATTCAACCTCCTCTAAATTGTTAGATGAAGAGCCTGCATTCTGCGCAACGTATTCGGATTTTATACGTTTTACTATCCATGATGATTCCGTTAATATTCTAAAAGTCCATAATAGATCAAACATTGTGGGAGCAAGCCTGAAGCAAGACTATTCCGACTCTGGACTCAAACTGTTGACGATCCAGACTCACGAGTTCTCATTACAGAATGACGTAGGGACGTAACTCGCATCAAATTGTCTTCATGAATTTAATCATAAGAAAATTTTGATTAATGGTATACTCAATAGTATCTTTCGACCTGAGATACATAAGCAACCTCCCATCTGCTGGGGGACATTCTTTGATTGTAGCTTAATGTTGTCGCGTAACATCCAGCCATAACGATTACTTTTGGGAATAGATTGGAAGCTTAGTGGGAGCTGTATGTAGTCAATATGGGATTCTGTACTCTTGCATTGATAATGCAACAGCTTGACATCATGGGCCCTCTCGTTAGTTCCAAGTACTAAGTGTAAGGCCTTACCCAAACTTACTGTGTGTTTGATTGGATCACTTCGAACGAATAGAACGAGAAATACAATGATTGTACACGAAATAGAATGAATAAATCCATGTCTCTAGTTCGATTGATGTCTCATACAGAAAGGATCTAATGACTTTACAAATATCATAAGTCTAAACTATAACACGAGTTTATAGATATGCCTTGGTTATTTGACTTGAAGTGTCATGACTGGTTGGGACAGCCACGTGTAGCTAGAGCACCTCTGACTGTTTCTTAGATTATAGTCGCGTTCATTCCAAGTGGGAGACTGTTGGATTTAGGTGTCCTGACCCAACTAAATCAAGAACCCCACCCGATCAAGACCCGTAAGAGTTACACCGAAGGCAACGGGTTTTAAAGTCCGCTTGCCTGATTAACCGACAAATTCGCAGAAGAATTAATTATTTATTTATAACTGGTTTAATAAATATATTAATTAATTATTTCCAATTGGTCATTATGATTAATTTGGCAAAAAAAGACGTTATATATTATTTACGTCTTAGACGACAATTAACGACTCAGTTATTTGACTAATATTCGTTAAGTCTCGGCACACGACAAAAGATTTAATGCCTTAAATAGTTAGTCGTGAAATTAAAAGGTTTGTTTGAGGATTATTTTAAAACGAGGGACTAAATGGAAACTAAATTAGATATTTATATCTGATTAAGGAGGTAAAAACCCTAATCCTCCACTTGAGAATTTTCGGCCTCCCCTCACCTCTTTCTCTCGCATCCGACGTCGGCCAACTTAGGCCGTCGCCGCCCCTGTTTTTGGCGATCCTTTTGTTTTGCTCGCGAGAACCCTAATCCTCGATCACCGTTTTGCCATGGTTTCTTCTCTCCGACGAACCGCCGCAAAATAAGTCGAACCGCCGCCGCCGTGTCGCGTCCGCCGAGTCGAACCGTCGCCGCACCCCGTGACCCGCCACACCACTGTCGTCCGCCGCTGCCACCGATAGCCGAGCTGCCGTCGTTGATCGGAGTCGACGCTCCACCGTCCGTCGCCCTAGCCGCCGCCTCGCCGTCGCCGGTTCATCTGCCGACACCCGCAATCGCAAACTGCCATCTCACAGCTTGTTCGCTCTTCGTCCGCAAAACCCTAATCGCGCCGTATCCGACATGCGAGATTCTCCCGGTGCTTGATTCACCGCGCCGTGAATCTTACGAGTTGTGAGGATCGTTAGATTCGCCTGTCGAGTCAGACCTGCAAAACCCTAGCATCACCCATCGACCTCCGGTGTCTCAAGCGTTTGTTTGAATCACAGCTAATGTATATCTAAACTCGATGTCAGTTTGGATTTGTTTGATTTATCTGTTTTGTATATATCGTGTTTGTTTTTAACGCGATTTGTGTTTGTGCATTTTGGTGATATCTTGTTGTTATTAGGTTTACGTTAATAAATTGGTAATCGGGTTTAGTAAATTAAATTGTTTTCCGCTGCGTATTAAATTACTAGTTAATTTAATAAATCTAATATTAATTTACTAATTTACTCGGTAAATGATTTATTGATTATTTAACATAAATAATTAATTAGATCGAAAATTTTGTCGTTACCGGGGGACCCGAATACCACTGTCGTAACCCAACAGATACTTCTTCAGGAATTTTTGATTTAGATCAGCCCAGGTGGCGATCGAATTGGGAGACAGAGTCTCGAGCAAAACGGTGGCTCGAGATGCAAGCGAGAACGGGAACAACCTCAAATAGTTCATATCATTCCCGACTCCCGTGAGTCCGAATGTGTTGCAGACACGCACAAAACGCGATAGATGCGTCGGTGTGTCTTCATCATCATGTCCATTAAATTTAATAGAACTGGTGAGTGCGTTGATGACGTGTGATGGAACCTGCTAGTTGGTGGTACTGGCTCTGGTTGTTTGAGTAATTGCAAACCGAGCGTCATTGTCACCGGTGATGGCTTGCTCGTGGACGGTGACACGGGCGGCCATTGTGGAAAGATCAGGAAATGGGACGGAATTAGAAGTGTCACGTGAAGTTGGTGTAGAAGTGGATGGTTGAGAATGAGTAGTGGTAGTGATGAAGTCCTCTAATTCCGCGCAAAGTACGCGGAACCGTTCATGAATGTCACGGTCGGGATCGGAAAATGTTGACAGCTCAGGTTGACCTTGTGAACGGGTGTGTGGCATAAAATGGAAGAAAAGATAAAAATAAAATAAGAAAAATTAAATCTTAAAATCTACACTCGAGAACGGAAATCCTAAGAACTCTAGACACGAGAAAACCTAAAAAGACTCAAAATTTCCTAATCACGACCTAAGTTGATCTTGCTATAGCCAAGTGTCCCCGGCAACGGCGCCAAAAACTTGATGTGTTCGGAATGTACCTAAAAAAATAACTATTAAGACCTAGACCTAACCTAGACCTAGACACACCTAATTTTACCGAATTTCCTAAACTAGACCGAACCTAAGGCAAGTATACCTTCGGTGGTAGAATAGCTTACGTAAGACCGGATATCGAACCCTAAGGACACTCTATAGCTAGACTCAACTAAGGAGCTAATATAGTGGAAATTTGAGAGTTTTGGTTTTAAAGGATTTAATTTAACTAATTAAACTCGCTTAACTACGTAGCAACCGAAAATAGGAAATTTTAAGAGAACAATCGGATGAGGAAGAGGCACCACCTAGACCTAAACTCCTATTTAACACTTACAAATTTACTCGGCTTTAGCAGTCCTGATGGCGGTTAGTTCACCTTTTGAGTACTTCCTAACAGAAAATCCTATGCTCGGACAAGAGTTCACCTTTTGGGTACTTCCTACTTCAACTAAACCTAACCACCTTCGAACCTAATCTCGAGCACCTTAAGCCAGCAGGAGTTACCACTAACAACTATGAATGACTCGGAATAGCAAATTGATCAACTAACCTAGGGAATTTCCTTTTGGGACAATTTTGTCCTAAGCACTTAACGAACCCGACTACCCAATAACTATCATCCTTTTGAGCTTATTTAGAGAGCCGCATACGAAAATCAAATAAATAGCTATCAACTAATCCTATGACCACAATAAAGCAAGTCATATCAAAATTCAAGTACAAGTCCCACAAATTAACTACTTTACCCAAACCGGAAGACACTTGCAAGCAAAGCAAGGGTATATGATTATTATGAATCTAATTCAATTATACATATGCATCAAACACATAAAATTAGTGGAGTTTAAAAGATTATCAACATCAATCAAATTACTAAAAACCGGAATAAAGTTGTAAACGTCAAATAATTGTCATAACGGTCTAGGTGGTGACAAAAGTCTAGCCAATCACCATAATAGCAGCAGAAACAAACATAAAGTTAGAACCTTTAGTGCTAAACATGGTTTCAACTAAGCAATTACAAGAATTCGAAATAGGAAGAATAAACCGGATAGCAAATTAGTAGATGAAATAATGATTCCAACGATCCCTCCTTCGATTCCAGCCTCTCTTGGTCTTAAAAATCGTCTCTAAGATCTCCCAAAATCGGCAACAGAAGCAAAATTCTCGAACTAATGACTTAATGTCGAATTTATAAGAAAACCCTAAAAGTTGCGGATAAACACGCTCTAAGCGTATCTCTTAGAGGGCCTTCTGGTCCACGCGATACGGATGGGAGCCACAAACCGACAAATTAGTTGGGTCAACAATTTAAGCCACCCGTTGACCACACCTCCCCAAGCGTATTGTTTGGGGAGTACTCTTTAGTAGGCGACATGCCTACAACCTCGAAATCAACACTTCTTAATCTTTTTCTTGTAAAATTTGATCCACGTCTAGATTGGCCTCAGGATTGAACCTTAATCCTACAAAAACACATAAAACTCATAATTAAGACTCATTTGACCACAATGGAATAGCAAGCGTGCTATATATCCTCAGTTTAATCAAATCCCAAAGTTATTATGGTTTTGACACAGGGATCCTAAAGGATTCTGCGGAGATAATCAAAGATAAATCAGAAATCATCAAGTGAAACCCGTAGTAAAACTTACTTAAAGGACTATCCAGGTAATGCATTCTCGGATTAATATACCCTTTAAACGTGTTTACACTAGCTTAAATCATGGGTTGTCAATATATTTTGGACTTGTCATATTTTTGCTACTTAAATATCCCTTGGGCAACCGTTGGGATCCTTAATTAAATGTTTCGAGAATTTCTACCTTACATGCATATTCAAATTAAAGGAGCAGACACACCTAAAAAGCCAGCAACTAATATTTTCATTGCTAGATTAAAAAGGAAGTAGTTTTGGGCTTCGTCCTGAAACTAAGGATCCCTCCACCCAAAACCACTGATTGTCTTTAACCACAAAAGGAGCCCAAGCTTTGTCCTAAAACTCAGGATCCCTCCACCCGGGCTCAGAATCATTGTTTATTCCTAAGTTACTCAAAATTGTTCACCACATACCAAGTGTTCAAACAAAAGAACCACAAATTGTTTTTAAACAACCACCAGACAAAAAAAAAATAGGCTCAGGCCTAGGCATCAATACCTTCATCGCCCATTAGCTTACCAGCAACCTCGACCTACTCCACCGTCTCAGTATCCCCCAAATTCGTTAGGATCCCTTGCCAATTCTGAAGCCTTCAGTAGCAACCTCTTCTGACATCTTTATCATAGCCTCCAGGATGCTCTTAGCGGCTGACCTATTAGCGTCATCCACCACCTTCTTCCTATCCTTCTCGGCAGCCTTTTGTTGCTCCTTCAGCTTCCTTTCATAGTACTTGGTCTTCTGCTCACCGATCTTTTGCATCTTCTGGATCCTCTTTTCAGTATCTTGAAGCTTCTTCTCAGCTTCCATTGCAGCAAGGCTCAACTTATCAATTCCCTGCAAAAAAAATTAATGGACTCAGAATGAAGTACTTTAACAACATTAAGATGCTCAAAGATTCCTACCATGCTTATCATAGTCTGTATAGAAAGCAACTTGTTGCTTATCTCAGTAGGGTTTAGGTCTTCAAAACTTTCAAGGCAAACCACGACCTCAAATGCCTTTTTCTTTTTGCTCGCAGATGCCTTGGAGCGAGTGGTAGGGATCTTGGGCTTACTGGTGGTGGCTTCAATCTTCTCTTCCTTAACAGATATGAAATATGATAAATCGGCCAGAGAGAATAAGGAGCTTGATCCCGGAACTTCACCAAATTTCACAGATAACATCAGCAACTCAATATCAGCAATATTACATCAGAATGTCTAAAGCATTTGAGATTTTTACCAGACATGACGTTGGGAGTATGATCAATTGAGTAGCTAACTTCGCTTCTAACGACTTTCGCAACAAAGGACCTTTCAAAAGCAGGGATCTGGTAAAAAGATTTCAGTTTCTCCTTGGATTCTGCGCGAGGTGCCACCAACTTCTTACACTTCAGCGCTAGAACAACAGGGAAATGAAAGACTATCACACCCCCAAATTCCACTAACGGAGTTTTACCGCGTGAGGTGTGAACCAGACCAGGACCCGAGTCATTAGTTACATCAAACATAAGTTAAGGGTTCAAAATGTAAATATATCTCCAACTGGGAAATATCAAAACCAGAGTTAAAGTTTAACGGAAGCTCATAAAATTTATGTTGCGCAAACAAGCGTCCGATAAGTAAATAATAGTTCAAGTTGAAAAGGTTTTAAAAGCAAGTTCCCAAAAATAGAGGTTTTAACCAACGTACATGCCCAAAAATCCGATACTCCTAGCGTCCTGCAAAGCATGCACAACAAGCATGTGTCAACTAATGTTGGTGAGTTCACATAAGCACATAAGTATAACTAGTATAAATATGCAGTATGAATACAATAGTTGTCACACCCCCAAATAACCACTAACGGAGTTTATACCGTTAAGGGGTGCGAGCAAACCAGGACCACAACCATTAGTTACAAATACTAAACGAATCAGAGTTAGTCCAAATATATGTCATAAATTAAAGTCTCAAAATACGCAGCGGAAAAATATTATCTTAGCACTAACCACGTGCTTTACAAATTCATTGTTTTAAATTCCCAATTAAGTTTAACCAAAAATAAAATGTCTTCATGTGCCATGCCAACCCGCTCCGGATACTCCTCAGCGATCTGCAAAAGTTTAAACCACGCAAGTGTCAACCTAACGGTTGGTGAGTTCACGGTGGGCTTGTCATGCAGTGGCCCGGTCTCATAATCATAATCGTGTCAACATATACTTATGAAATATTTATTTGTGAAAAGCAATGCTTAGTGATATCCATAATCATAGTATTGTGGTTTAGTAAAAGTAATGTCCGTAACATACGTTATCGGGTATGTACTAGTTTTGTATAGTTAAAGTGCTCAACCGATATCGCGGGTAGCTAATCCGTTGTTCCATGCACTAAGGAAGTTTGTACCAAAGCTGACTGATAATTTTCGTAGTGGCATCGCCATCATCTATTTTGTTTTGCGGACCTACGTCATCGCGGCTTTGCCTCCCCCGTGTCCTCTCGGGATCACGGTCAGATAGGCTGATATTGTACCTCCGTGCACTTCCCGTGTCACGAGGCGGAGTTTGTCAGACTCCAGTAGATCTACCCAACATCCCCTCGCTTTACAATTAATGGCACAATTAAGTTGAGGACTTTTTCAGTTATAAGGCAATCCTTAGAAATCATGTGATATCATGTGGTTAGACTTTAACCTACACTAGCCATATTAAAACGGTTTACTTTGGGTTCTCATGAATCCCGAAAACATTTTCAGTTTCGTTTTAGAAATAGTTGTTTAAGTATTTCACAAGTGTCTCCCATAAAACACTTCAAGTTCATCAAGTGGGTGCCAAGCACTCCTAAGTTTTCAAGTTCATCAGAGAGGTGCATAGCACTCATAAGGTTGTCAGCATTGTTTTTCATTAAGTTATTCAGTGTGACCCAAACGGGTTCACAGTAAATGGGTTAGTGACACTCACCTTTGGTTGCACTGCTACACTTGCTAAGTAATCCAAGTATTGTTTGCTTAACGAAGACCTAAGAACACGTTTAGGTCTTAAGTATTAGTTTTTGTGTCTAATCTTTAACTTACGTCACTATGGCCCATAACATAGCACGTTGGAACTATGACACGACATACCGACACACGACACCGATGGTTGATCATAAACGAGGGTTCACATAACTCAGAAATCAAAGCATGTTTCATTATTGCATCAATCATGTAAGTCATGGCATAACATTCAAATAAGTTGCACAAGTTTGGGTTTTGGTCTGGTACAGTTTCGCTACACAGTTTCGCTACAGTTTCGCTACGCAGTTTCGCTACGCAGTTTCGCTATGTGCACGGGCAGCACTTTCGCTGAGTAATACCCGATGACACAGTTTCGCTAGCTAGTTTCGCTCGAAACTGATGACACAGTTTCGCTAGCATAGCTTCGCTCGAAACTGGTTTGAACTTTCGTTCAGGGACAAGGTCTATGGTTGTTTCGCTCGATAGTTTCGTTCAAGCAATACACAGGCGACACTATAGTTTCGCTATATAGTGTCGCTGGATGAATATCTATACAGTTTCGCTGTATAGTTTCGCCCAGAGAACAGCTCAGTGTCGCTGGTCGCGGAAAACTCACAAATCAGCCTAAAAATTAATCTAACAGCTTCCATACTTCATGTGATTCAATATTTAGCATGCATAATCATTTACCAACATTAAACAGTAAGTTTTAACACTTTAAACATGGATTTTCATCATCAAATCACCAAAAACACATTTTAAACCTAAAATGACCTAATTAGCATAAATCTTCATTATGGCATGATTTTACACGTAAAGTTGCAGACTTTATAACAGATCTAGCATTCCTAAGCATCATATCAGAAGATCAATTGATTCTATGAAGATCTAAGCATGCTTTAAAGTAAAACACATAGAAAATGCATGAAAAATAGTTTTGGGACTCACGATTCGATCTAGGGTCCGAATGGATGAGATGAGATGATGGTTCCTTGGTGGTTTTCTCGGATGGCCAGAAATCTCGAGAGAGCAGATGGAGAGTGGTGTGTGTTTTGTGTGAAATGATGCAAATGGGAAGTAACTAGGGTTTTATAAAATATATATATCAGGGGCTAGTTTCGCTGGCAGTTTCGCTGGCCAAGCGAAACTGGCTCTGAACACATGTAAATCAAACAGTTTAGCCGACTACCGAGCGAATCTATAGTTTCGCCCGGTAGTTTCGCTGGAAACCAAAAGGGGCCAATTTACATTCTATTATCAATACTAAATCATGCGTTTAAATCACATTGCACATAATGACAATAAATAAATAAACACATAACACATATGGACGGGTTCGGTGATCAACCAAAGGTCGTGGACGTATTCGGCCTAGTTAAGCATTAGTTACTAAGTTAACACTTATAACGTAACTAACGGAGATTGTCTAACGGAAGTTAACCTTGGAATTCTCGGATGTCACATCATCCCCTTGTAAATGGAATTTTCGTCCCGAAAATTATTCTTGCGTTGTAGCGTTCGCAGCCTCGGCTGTCGTTGTTGCTGTCGTTGCTGGGGAAAGAAAGCAAAAGTTTTAGGAAAGCAAAAGTTTTAGGGTCGCCACATCCTCCTCCTGTTAAAGGAATTTTGGTCCCCAAAATTAAATCATACCTTGAGTTTCCGTGGACGTTTGCCCGAACAAGTGAGGATACTTCTTCTTCATCTGATCCTCTCGTTCCCATGTATATTCAGGTCCACGCTTTGAGTTCCATCGAACCTTGACGATCGGAATCTTGCTACGTTTGAGGGCTTTCTCCTCGCGTCCCATGATTTCTACTGGTTGCTCAATAAATCTTAGATGTTCGTCAATTTCCAATTCCTCCAAAGGAATTATTTCGGTGTCTTCAGCCAGACATTTCTTCAGATTAGAAACGTGAAACACGTTGTGAACTCCATCGAGTTCTGCAGGGAGTCGTAACTCGATAGGCCACCGGGCCTACCTCCCCGATGATTTCAAATGGACCGATATAGCGAGGATTCAGCTTTCCACGCTTTCCGAAGCGTATCACTCCTTTCCAGGGAGATACCTTCAATAGTACCTTGTCGCCTACCTCGAACTTCAAAGGTTTACGGCGTTTGTCGGCATAGCTCTTTTGCCTATCACGTGCTGCGGCTATCCGTTTTCTGATTTGAATAATGCGTTCAGTTGTATCATGAATGATTTCCGGTCCGGTGAGTCCTTTCTCACCTGTTTCGGCCCAACACACGGGCGATCTACATTTTCTGCCATATAGTGCTTCAAAAGGTGCTGCACCAATGCTCGTATGATAACTGTTGTTGTAGGAGAACTCCACCAACGGAAGGTGAGCCTCCCAGTCTTTACCAAAGTCGAGAACGCAAGCTCGGAGCATGTCTTCTAAAGTCTGAATAGTTCGTTCCGTCTGACCATCGGTCTGTGGGTGATAAGCTGTACTCATATCCAGTCTGGTTCCCAGTGCTTCTTGCATAGATTGCCACAATCGGGAAGTAAATCGAGGATCTCGGTCAGAGATAATGGTCTTAGGCACCCCATGAAGTGCCACAATTCGATCGATATACAGCTTAGTTAACTTATCCATATTGTCATTTTCCCTCATTGGAATAAAGTGTGCAGATTTGGTTAGTCGATCAATGATAACCCAAATCGCATCCGGTCGATTCGATCGATGAGGTAGTCCTGTTACAAAATCCATGGAGATATCCTCCCATTTCCATTCCGGGATTTTTGGTTGCTGCAATAGCCCAGAAGGCTTTTGGTACTCGATCTTAACTCTTGAGCACGTTAAACACTTAGCCACATATCGCGCAATGTCGGCTTTCATATTCGGCCACCAATACAAGTTCTTCAAATCTTGGTACATTTTGTCCGATCCAGGGTGCACCGAATACCTTGATTTGTGAGCCTCGTCCATCACGAGCTCACGGAGATTTCCAAGTAAAGGAACCCAAATTCTGTCATTGTAATATCTGAGTCCGTCGGACTTAATTTCGGAGTTACCATCCACCCCTCGCAGTGCTTCAGCTGCGAAATTTTCTTCTTTTAAAGCTTCTCGTTGGGCATCGCGGATCCGATCCGGCAATCCCGTGTGAATGGTAAGTTGCAGCGCTCGTACTCGTCGAGGCTTTTCGTACTCTTTTCGGCTTAAGGCATCAGCCACAACATTGGCTTTTCCCGGGTGATACTTAATCGCTAAGTCATAATCGTTTAGTAGCTCGACCCACCTTCGCTGTCGCATGTTGAGGTCCTTTTGTTCAAAGATGTGTTGTAAGCTTTTGTGGTCGGTAAATATCGTGCACTTTGTTCCGTAGAGGTAATGTCTCCAAATCTTGAGTGCAAATACAACGGCTCCCAATTCCAAATCATGCGTTGTGTAATTCTTCTCAGTGTCCTTCAGTTGCCTGGACCCGTAGGCAATCACTTTGTCTCGTTGCATCAACACGCAACCGAGTCCTTGAATGGATGCATCGCAATAGACCACGAAGTCGTCAATCCCTTCGGGTAACGCGAGAATCGGAGCTGAACATAACATGTCCTTAAGAGTTTGAAACGCGTGTTCTTCTTTTTCACCCCATCTATATTGCACTCCTTTGTGCGTTAAGGCTGTTAAGGGTTGAGCCAATTGCGAGAAACCCTTGATGAATCTTCGGTAATATCCGGCAAGTCCCAAAAATTGTCGGATTTCGGTCGGCGCTCTCGGAGTAGACCAATTCTTGATAGCTTCCACTTTAGCTGGGTCGACATGAATTCCATCCTGATTAACAATGTGTCCAAGAAACTGGACTTCGCGAATCCAAAAATCGCATTTTGAAAACTTGGCGTAAAGCTGTTCCTTGCGGAGTAATTCCAAGATAAGTCGTAGGTGTCTCTCGTGTTCTTCCTTTGTCTTGGAGTAGATTAAAATATCGTCAATGAAAACTATCACAAACTGATCGAGGTACGGCTTGCACACCCGATTCATCAGATCCATAAACACAGCAGGCGCATTAGTTAGCCCAAACGGCATAACTAAAAACTCGTAGTGACCATACCGAGTTCTGAAAGCAGTCTTGGGGACATCTTCATCACGAACACGAAGTTGGTGATATCCAGACCGTAGATCAATCTTTGAAAAGTAGCTCGAACCTTGCAGTTGGTCGAAAAGATCGTCAATTCGAGGAAGTGGATACCGATTCTTGATCGTAACGTGTTTGCGTGTGTTATCGTCCAAAACCGAACGTTGTGTTATCGTCCAAAACCGAACGTAACGTAAAAGGTTGTGTAACTCACCTTAGGGTGCGCTGCTACAATTTAGTAAGACTCCAAGTCTTGCGTAACTATCGAGCACCTATCGATTTTACATATGTAAGTGTGTGTCCGCACATGATTAACATAGCCTAGACGCCGGTATTATAACAAGTAATTCCAAATATGACGTAGGTGACAATTTTATAATGTGAAGAAAATCGTTTGTTCGAAAGTAGTCAAAATGACACTTAATCAAGGACACAGAGATTTATGAAAAATCAATATACATATGTTATTCCAAATAATAAAGGTAGTGATGATCGAGTAAACATATTGTTGATACATGGTCTTGATCGTCATGTGAAGTATCGAATACAAGACGAATCACACAAGATTGCTGAGGTCCGAACTCAGGCCGAACATGGAGATCGGACATGGCCGAACGTTGGGCCGAACCTGAGGTTCGGACCAGCGTGGTTCAGCTTGTATAAATAGGATGTCTTGTACAGAATTCATAAGTTTTATGGGTCATATCTTCTCTGGTTACTTTGTGGTTATCTCTGTGGTTAATACAAAGCATATTTGTATTTACTCTTCGTGTTTTACTTGTTTACATTGATTTCATTACGACTAAGTAGAAGATCCACACGCCCAGGCAATTTCAAGTGGTATCAGAGCTTTTGGTTTGCTCTACTGGTCGAAAATCATTGTTTTTCGGAGTTTTGAGTTCAAATTCATGTTTTTGAGAAAATGAGTATCGTTTTTCAGTTCGTTTGATCATCTCGAGTGTGCTTCTCATCAAAAATTCATTCTTAATTCCTATCGAAAATTCATGTCAAAAATGTTGAAAATCGAGAAAATGGTGTCGAGTGAGGTCGAGCTCGTCTGAGGTTCGGACACGTTCGGTGTAACCGCTCTGAACTCGAGGTTCAGACGGCTTTCGGTGAGTATATCGTTCGGTAATCGTTCGGTGAGAGTTCGGTGAGGGTTCGGAGGTAGTTCGGTCCTCGTTCGGACAAAGTTCGGTCTGTTTTCGGTGCTCGTTCTGACTAGTTTTTGTTTGTTCGTCCGAAGGTCAAGTTTGGAGGGAGTTCGGTGCTTTTAAGTTCGGGCGAAGTTCGGAGATAGCTCGGTGGAGGTTCGGTGAACAGTGTTAAGATTTGGAGTGGTTTACGAAAACTGACGTAACTTGAAGACCGTAAAGAGTTACGGGAGCTAATACCAGCCAAAACGACCGTCTCGGAAAGATCTAGACTTTTACTGCCTAATGGCCAGTATCCTTCATTTTGGAGCCCAAAATCCACTTCTAAGACCTTCATTTTTGGATTTGAAGTTTTAATATACAAGTTTTCGAACAAGATGAGTGATTTTCAAGTGTTCGCAGCTATTCAAAACTCGGTTCAAGTTACGATACAAACAATGATGAACCATGATAATGAAATAGGAACAAGTTAGAAAGTTCCCAAATTGCTAAAATTGGAAGATTATCATAGTTGGGTTAAACGGTTTGAAGCGTATGTCGATACAAATGACATTGATATGTGGTTATCTTTCACTAAGCAATATGTTTACCCTAAAGATGAAACTGGTGAACCTATTCTTCAAAGAAAAATGTCATCTGAACAAAAGAGAGCTTATCAAGCTGAGAAAAAGGCGTATGGTACTTTAACGATGGCATTGCCTAAAGAGTTACTTCATCAATTTGCTGGTAACTACACATCAAAAAGTCTATGGGATGCTTTGAAAAAACGATGTGAAGGCAATGACCAATACAAGAAAAGTCGACAAAAATTTTTGAAGAAAGAGTTTGATAGTTTTAAGCATTATCAAAATGAAACGATTCTCAATCTGATTGCAAGATTCGCTCATCTGATGAGTGAAATGCGTTTGGTGAATCTTACTAAAGAAGAAGCTGATATGAAAGAAAAGATTTTGGAAGCTTTGCCTGAAAAATGGGAGAATTATGTGATGATGATTACTCACGACAAGGATTTTTCAGGATTGTCTTTCAATTATTTGGTTCAAAGAATTCAGGCTAGAGATATGGAGTTAATGGTGAACAAATCTCTTCCTACGCAAATTCATAATCTTGTTGTATATCATGGTGAAAATGATTCTACATTGAATGCTGGAAAGTCTAATATTCTTAATTTTGCACCCCCTACAGCATTTCTGGCAGGTAAATCTGAAATTCCAAGTTATTCCTCTGCTGGTTGTACTGTGTCAATTCCAAGTTCTTCGACTCAAAGTGCATTGTCTGTTCAAACTGTCGATGATTATAATGCGTTGATGTCTGCATTAGTATCTTCATACTTTGGTGTTATCACTGGTTCTGTGAGTAATGCTGAGTTAGCAAATGAAGATTACGATCAGATTGATTATGATCATTTAGAGGAAATGGATCTAAATTGGCAGTATGCTATGTTGGTTCGGAGAAAAAAGAAATTTTTCAATAGAACTGGTAAGAAGAGACTGAATCAGGAAGGGAAGATTGGTTTGGACAAGTCAAAGGTGAAATGTTATAAGTGTTCAGTTTATGGTCATTTTGCTCGAGAATGTCAAAGTTTTGCGGAAAGTAAATTGAAGACTGGTCAACATGCACATTTAGTTTTTCATCCATCAAATAAAGCTGAAAAGGTTGAGAAGAAATCTGTTACTTTTGCTCATGATTGGACCAATACATTTGGGCATTCAAATGAGTTTGCATGGAATGCAGATTCAGAAGTTACAAAAAATCATGTTCCAATTACTGTTGCTTTGACTGCTCGTCATGCTGATGATGACAGTTTTCTGACTGATTCTGATTCATATTCGAGTGCATCTTTGGTTCAAGATGATTTGCCCAAAGTTTCTAATAGTTCAAAAGTTGACGAGTTTGACTGTCTTAAATGTAAGAAGTTGCTCCAGACGGTTGCTAGTTTTGAACAACGTTGTCAACTATCAACTGAAGAGATTGTGGTGCTCAAGAAAGAGGTAGAAGATTTTCAAAAGAAGTATTATGAGTTAGTTCATGTTCATGAGGATATTTTGAAGGAAAAGTCTCAATTGGCTGAAGAATGTGAAAAAGCTAAAGCTGAAGCTTTAGATGCAGCTCAAGATTTTGAGAATTTGTTTGAGAAAAGTTATCCAGTTCAGCAAAAGTATGAAGAAGCTACTACTCTTATTTCTAAAACTGCTATTACTGTTGAGAAGATTCAAAATAAAATTTCGATGCTTCAAGATGAGAATGTTCTTTACAGAGACAAGAATGAGGTATTAACTAAGGATGTTGAGATTTACAAGCAAAAGAGGGAAAATGTGCTTGAGGAATTATATGCTGAATGTGAGATTCGAAAGTTACAAACTTATGAATATGATGATCTCAATGCAAAATTCATCAAGTCACAATAGGAGGTGTTTGAGGGACAACAAAAGATCAATGATTTGAAATTAGAAATTTTAGAGCTAAAAAAGACAAGTGATTTATTTGGTGTCTAGCAGGTGTTTCAGGAAGACGTTTCGGTGATTGCTGAATTACTGATTGTGAAATATCTGTTCTAATTAAATTGACTTTCAAAATCAAATTTTGTTTTTCAAAATACTAAACTGAGAGTATTTGTGTTGGTTGATCAACTTTTCTTGGGTTTTCACTCCGTCTCATTCTGAGGGGGAGTTTGTTTTTGCAAAAATACAAAAATAGTGTGTTGTTTTTCAAATCGTAAAAATGAAAATCTATAAATAGAGTTGTCATTTTTAGGGGGAGAAATTTGAAAAAGACAAAAACATTGGAAAATGCAAAAAGCCAAAAACATTGAAAAATGAGAAATTGTATCCGACATGTTTGGGAAATGATGATACATTGGCTGACATTGTCTGACTCATGGATAAAGTAGATGAAACAGTCATAAGACCATTTGATCGTTATGCAAGGTAGGCTCGGCAAATCAGAAAGTATATAAATGTGATATACACTAAATCTGATGCTTGACTTAGTGGACAACATCTTGATGCGTATCTCAAGATATATCAAGAAAAAGATATGTGAAAAATAAAATGAAAAGTCACTGTGTATACATGTGTTCATTTTGCAAAGATTTAAACTTGTTTGATTTTAAATTTTGTCAAACGATCGGACTTTCTTTGCGTATCGAAAGATCGACGCGATCGTTGTTCGTTTGACGCTCTGCTTTATTTTCTTTGGTGTTTCGTATAACTCATCGGACTTTCTTTGCGTGTACGGGAGTACCGACCTGATTGTTGTTGAGTTATACAATTTCAACTTGTTTTATTTTCTTATTTTGTTAAATCCGAGGCCTTATCTGCGTATCGAAAGATCGACCTTAAGGTAGACGATATAACGTTCTTATTTCTTTTTGCATGGAACACAGTTGACTATATCATGGTTACAATCATTATGTGATTAAAATCACAAATGAAATCACAAAATGTGATAAGCAAAAGCATATCTGAGTCAATTCACTAATCAAATGTGAAAATCTTGAAACTAGAGCAGTGATGTTTTCATTGTCATAATTCTGAAAATTATCGAATTCTTTGGTTAAAACTTTCTTTCGACTCTTCTTATAATCAGCATTCCCTTCACATCGTGCGGATAGAGCATCCCATAATTGCTTAGATTTCTTGCAAGTGCTAAATTGATGAAGTAATTCAGTAGGTAAAGCCATAGTAAGATAACCATAAACTTTCTTTTCAAGCTCATAACTTTTTCTTTCAGCATCATCAAAATCTTCAATTTCCTTAGATTCTCCATCCTCTTTTGGTTTTTCATACAATTTCCTAATTGGAATCCATAAGTCAATATTATTTGTGCTGATATACGCTGAAAATCGTTTCTTCCAATTCTGATAATCTTCTAGTTTCAACAATTTGGGAACTTTCTGACTTGTTCCGATTTCATTGTCATAATTCATCATGGTCTGCATAGCACTTTGCATTGAGGCAAAAGCTTGAAATTCCGACATCGTTGAAAATTTGAAAAATTCTGATCTGTCCGAACTGGTCCGAACCTACTGTACCCTCCGAGCTTCCTCCGAACTAGTCCGAACTTCACCGAACTACCTCCGATCTCTCACCGAACCTCAAACTATCTCCGAACTTCAATAAAACTCCGAACCTAGACCGATCTGCCACCGAACTCTCGCCGAACACCTCCGAGCAACCTCCGAACCTCAAGTTCGGAGCGGTTACTCCGAGCTTGCCCAGTTACCTCCGAACTTCGAAGACATTTTTCGAAAACTCGCAAAAACGAACTGATTTTGACGAAACTCGATATGGTGGATCAGAAAATTCGATAGAAAATATGTTTGATAGTGTGGGGTACACTGGTCAATGCAAACTTAATCAATACCTTAACATATCCAGATGTTATGAGTATGATTCTGCCAGAGTTTAAAGTTGGACAAATTATATCTGCCATCGGCATGGCTTATGTGCTTCAATACTCGAAATTGAAATGTAGTTCAGCATGTTATGACCAATATGATTCCAAGTTGTGATCTTTCTCACAAAAAATAAAAATAGTGTCTGATTCTGTAATGCCTTTACTTTTCTTATCAGAAAATACCAAAAAGATTTTAGGTGTGTTTTGATATAAAATTTCTAAAAGCCAAAAAGATTTTGTTTCTTATTTGTTTTCGATTGATCAACACGAAATACAAAATCAATTTCCAAAATCAAAATATCTTGGAGTCTCGAAGAGACATTTTGCACCAAGATTATTTATGTTGGCAGGTTTCTAAGTGGGAAGAGAACATCACAACTTCAAGTCTTCTGAAGATTGTTGATAAAGAGATTATACACGATGCAATATCAAGTATTCAAGATTGAACTCATCGTCAAGATCGAGGAAGAGTTTGATTGAAGATACAAGATACAAGTTTAATGGAGGAGATGATACTGCACATGCCGAGGGGGAGTTTGTTGATACATGGTCCTGATCGTCATGTGAAGTATCGAATACAAGACGAATCACACAAGATTGCTGAGGTCCGAACTCAGGCCGAACCTGGAGATCGGACATGGCCGAACGTTGGGCCGAACCTGAGGTTCGGACCAGCGTGGTTCAGCTTGTATAAATAGGATGTCTTGTATAGAATTCATAAGTTTTCTGGGTCATATCTTCTCTGGGTACTTTGTGGTTATCTCTGTGGTTAATACAAAGCATATTTGTATTTACTCTTCGTGTTTTACTTGTTTACATTGATTTCAT
Organism: Deinandra increscens subsp. villosa; assembly: GCA_039602395.1. Taxonomy (NCBI): domain Eukaryota; kingdom Viridiplantae; phylum Streptophyta; class Magnoliopsida; order Asterales; family Asteraceae; genus Deinandra; species Deinandra increscens. The sequence goes on along the minus strand of JBCNJP010000012.1, from coordinate 22,968,674 downwards.
TACGACTAAGTAGAAGATCCACACGCCCAGGAAATTTCACATATGTGTTCATAAATACAAATATCGGGGTATGGTCGAACTTATGAAAAATAAAACGTCCAATAAAACGATCCCCTTGGCCTCCAGTTTCTCTTTTTTTTTTCCTTTTTCTGGCTGCGCAGCATGTTGGGCTAAGAAGTGGGCTGCTGCACCTTTGAATTCGTTGGGCCAGGATATTGGACTATACCTGGGTCGGAGCTGCTGCTGCAATTGCGAACTGGGCCAAAAGCTAGAGAATTGGGCCACTGGAGACTAAAGGGAATTGGGCCAGAGTTGATTGAAGACTTTGTGTATTTATTTAATTTTGTTTTTTTTTCCATAACTTCTTCACCCGAGCTCCGTTTTCTGAATCCGTAAGTTGCGGCTTTCTTCTAAAATCACCACGTACCATCCAACCACCTAAATCTCAACAAATAAACACCAATAAATATCACATTCTAATAATCTAATTAAAAGCCCAATCTAAATGTGAAAATTATATATTTCTCAAATATTAATAAAAAACCCAATCAAAAATCAATAATTCAAATATTAAACAATTAAGTACCAATTTTGATAATTTTAATTTAAAAATTATTTAAATGCGGGATTTTTATTTATTTATTTTATGCGTTAGATGCTACACATCACTTCAACACAGCTTTGTCAATTTGGCAAGATTAGCCCCCCACTAGATACATAATGGGAAACCAAGTTCAGAAATTTACGAAGTAGGTCTTTGCATGTTTGATTAATTAAATTAGGTTTACAAAGTGGCAAGATAAGCCCCTTGAGTTTAATGGAGGGTTAACTAACTCTAACGGAGTTAACGGAGAATACATTAAATCGAATGTATACGTTTGTTTGTCACAAATATAATTGACGTGTAACGTTTATACGATGTAAACCCGAATTGATGCACATAAAATCATAAATACCAATTTATAGTTATATAAATGATTCACATAAAATCATATTCATAACCCATAACTATATATTTTTAAATTCCTATAAAATTATAGAAACATTTCGTATTATTGCACGACACATCGTCACATAAAATCATAAAACGACGTGCGTATATATACATATATACCACGTAAAAGTAATAAATATAATTGCCACATAAAATAACAAAAAGTTTTCGTGAAACCATAAAATATGATTTACATAAATTCATAATGTATAATTATTCAAGTAAGTTAACTGACGTCTAGACTCATGTACAATGTTCATGTAACGATTCTATGTTCGTGTAACGATTCTAGTTAACTGATGTAACAGACGTCTACTAAAGATAACACAAGTTATTAACGGGGTTAACCTAGGAAATTGCCGGTTGTCACATCATCCACTTGTTAAGGAATTTCCGTCCCGAAAATTTCCTTAAGTTGTTACGGTTTTGTTGATACATGAATCTTGTGTGGTCGTTACTGTTCGAATTATCAAACAGACTGAGTTGACTGTGACATGAACTGGGGTCTGAACCCCAGCCAAACTCCAGGTTCGGAGTCTGCCGAATCTTAGACGAACTCCAAGTTCGGAGGGAGTTCGGACAGGGTTCGGAGTGTCCAGGTTACACGAGTATAAATAGTTTTGTCTTTGTAATTCTTTGTAAGTTTCTGTCCAGATCAATGTGTTGAGAGGGGAGGTTCTGTCCAACCTCCTCCGGACCTTAATCGTTGTATACTCCTTCGGTTTATGTAATCATTCAACACAATATATGACAAAACTTCCGTCTCGATATTATATACCATAGAATCGATCCGTTTATGCTTTTTCAAGTTTCTGCGAAAGGAAAAGAAAAATTTTAGGGTTTCCACACCATCCCGTTGTTAAGGAAATTTTGTCCCAAAATTTAACTCATACCTTGATTAGATGTTGAGGCTTGACCAAATAGGTGAGGATATTTCCTTCTCATCTGATCTTCTCGTTCCCACGTGAACTCCGGTCCACGCCTAGATTGCCATCTCACTTTGACGATGAGAATTTTACTTCGTTTCAGAGTTTTCTCCTCACGTCCCATGATCTCCATGGGTTGTTCGATGAATCACAGTTGTTCATCGATTTGCAGGTTCTTCTAACGGAACTATGAGAGTGTCATCAGCTAAACACTTCCTCAAGTTCAAAACGTGAAACACGTTGTGTACTCCATCCAATTCAGGAGGTAGATTTAAACGGTAAGCCACCGGACCAATGCTTTCGGATCTCGAATGGTCCTACATAGCGGGGATTTAACTTCCCACGTTTGCCAAAGCGTACGACGCCTTTTCAAGGCGAGACTTTCAGTAGTACTTTGTCGCCGACCTCAAATTCCAATGGCCTTCGGCATTTATCTGTCATAACTCTTTTTCCTGTCTCTTGTCGCTTTCATGCGGTTTCTGATTTTGCACGATTCTCTCTGTGGTCTCGTACACTAGTTCAGGTCCAGTGAGTTGGGTCTCACCGACCTCGTCCCACCAGACCGACGATTTGCATTTTCGTCCGTAAAGGACCTCAAATGGAGTGGCTCCAATACTAGTATGGTAGCTGTTGTTATAAGAGAATTCTACCAGTGGTAAATGAGTTTTCCAATTTTTCCCGAAGTTGAGCACACATGCTCTAAGCATGTCCTTGAGAGTTTGGATGGTACGTTCAGTCTGTCCATCTGTTTGAGGATGATGCGCGGTACTCACATCTAAGCGAGTGCCCATCGCCGTTTGTAAGGTTCTCCAAAAATTTGAAGCAAATATAGGGTCTCGGTAAGAGATAATAGATAAAAGCACTCCGTGAAGCTTGACAATCTCCTTGAAGTATCTCTTTGCAAGTTTGTCTGTTTTGTCACTTTCCTTAATAGCTAGGAAATGGGCGGATTTTGTTAACCGGTCAACGATAACCCAAATCATATCGTTACCGCCAGAAGAACGGGGCAATCCCGTGATGAAATCCATCGAGATTTCTTCCCATTTCCATTCAGGGATTGTAGGTTGTTGCAGTAATCCTACTGGCTTTTGATGTTCCGTTTTGAACATTGCGCACATCAAGCACTTGCTGACATATCTAGCGATATCAGCTTTCATATTGGGCCACCAATATAGCCCCTTTAAGTCTTGATACATTTTGTCTGAACCTGGATGGATCGAATAACGGGACTTGTGGGCCTCGTCCATCACCAGTTCTCTAAGATTTCTATGGAAAGGTACCCATATACGGTCATTATAATAACGAAGTTCATGGTCATTATAATAACGAAGTTCATCAGACTTAACTTCAGAAGTTCCATATATGTCACGTAATGATTCATACCTGGAATTTTCCTCCCTTAGGGCCTCTTTCTGAGCATCCCGAAGTCTACCCGGTAGCCCTGTGTGGATTGTTAATTGGAGAGCTCGAACCCTTCTAGGTTTAACATGTTCCTTTCTGCTCAAAGCATCGGCCACCACGTTGCCTTTACCTGGATTATACTTTATTGCTAGAACGTAGTTGTTTAGCAACTCGACCCACCTACGTTGCCTCATGTTGAGTTCCTTCTGTTCGAATATGTGCTGGAGGCTCTTGTGATCAGTAAATATCGTACACTTGGTGCCATATAAGTAGTGCCTCCAAAATTTCAAGGCAAATACGACTACGCCCAACTCTAAGTCGTGAGTTGTGTAATTCTTCTCATGAGACTTTAATTGCCTTGACCCGTATTTGATGACTTTACCTCTTTGCATTAAAACACATCCGAGTCCCTGGATTGACGCGTCACAATAGACCTCGAAGTCGTCAATCCCATCAGGCAAAGATAAGGTGCAGTACAAAGTTTCTCTTTTAAAGTTTGAAAGGCTGCCTCTTCCTTGTCACCCCATCTGTATTGAACCCCTTTGTGCGTAAGAGCGGTCAATGGTTGAGCTAACTGAGAAAATCCTTTTATGAAATAACGGTAGTAACCCGCTAAACCTAGGAATTGACGAATTCCGTAGGAGCTCTAGGGGTAGACCAACTTTTAATGGCCTCGATCTTGGCTGGGTCAACGTGGATACCTTGCTCATTAACGATGTGACCTAGAAATTGAACCTCTCGGATTCAAAAATCGCACTTAGAGAATTTTGCGTAAAGTTGTTCTTTCTTTAACAATTCTAAGATTAACCGCAGATGTTCCTCGTGTTCTTCTTTTGTCTTGGAGTAGATGAGGATGTCGTCAATAAATACTATGACGAATTTATCCAGGTAGGGCTTGCACACACGGTTCATGAGATCCATGAACACAGCTGGTGCATTTGTCAGCCCGAAAGGCATGACCAAGAATTCATAATGACCGTAGCGTGTTCTGAAGACTGTCTTTTCTATATCCTCATCGCGGACTCCAAGTTGATGATAGCCAGACCTTAAATCGATCTTGGAGTAGTAGCTGGATCCTTGAAGCTAATAAAAAAGATCATCTATTCGTGGAAGACGGTATCGATTTTTAATAGTGACTTTGTTGAGTTCGCGATAGTCTATGCACATCCTGAATGTGCCATCCTTCTTTTTGACGAATAATACCGGTGCTCCCCTTGGTGACGAGCTAGGTCTAATGAAACCCTTATCTAGCAGTTCCTGCAGTTGTGTGGATAGCTCATTCAATTCGTTCACCGCTAGACGATATGGTGCACGTGTGATCGGAGCTGCTCCCGGAGCAAGGTCAATCCCAAATTCTACTTGCCGAATCGGAGGAAGGCCAGGTAGTTCCTCAGGAAATACCTCTGGGTAATCACGTATGATCGGGAAGTCTTCGATTTTTCTCTCCACCCTAGTTTGGTCCGTAACTATGGCCAGGATTGCCACGTGTCCTTTCCGAAGACACTTCTGCGCTTTAAGGTATGATATGATTCCGGAGACAGCACCTCCCTTTTCGCCCTGAATTGAGAGTACTTCTCCTCCTGCTACGGGTATTCGTATGACTTTTTCTTGACTGACAATTTCCGCCTGGTGTTTGGATAACCACTCCATGCCCACTATCACGTCGAAACTACCGATGGTAAAAGGCATAAGGTCTATACTTAGTTTATGACCAGATAGTTCTAATGTGCAGTCTTCAACTAAGTGAGTGGTGTCAATGAGTTTACCATTTGCTGATTCAACCGTGTACCTAGCTTTTAGTGGAGTTTGGGTAGCCTTAATCAACTTACAGAACTTAGTCGAGATAAAACTTTTTTCGGCACCCATATCAAATAAGACATTTGCGAAGTACTTGTTTAGAAGGAACTTACCGGTAATGACGTTGGCATCATTTCTTTCTTCACTTGAACCCATAATGAAGGCTCGCCCTTTGGCGCCATCTCCATCGTTCCTACCACCATCACCGCCGTTGTTATTGTTGTTACGGTGGTTGTTGTTGTTTCCAGCATTGTTGTTATTCTTTCGAAGCTGTGGGCAGTCCCTCTTTAGGTTCCCTGGCTTTCCACACTCGTAACACCCCCTAGGGCCTTCATTATTCTGCCTCTGGTTCTAATTCAGATTCAGATTCTGATTATGGTTCTGATTCTGATTCTGATTTTGATTGGGACGGTTTTGTAGTTCACCCCAACAGTTCTTAGCTTCATGACCCCCTTACCACAACGCTCACATGTGAGTTTCTTGCACGACCCATTATGGTGTTGGTTGCACCGATTGCAAAAGGGTGCTCGTCCCTTGTACCCATTGGCGGTTCTGGTTACCGCCCCTACTGTTGGTGTTACTGTTGTTATAGTCACCCCTAGAGTTGTTGTACCTCTTGTTTTGATTGCTAGAGTTGGAGGACCTCCCGGTGTTGCCCCCACTGTTGTTGTTGTTACTGGATTCTTCCTCTTTTTTTCCCATCTAGGGCAGTCTTGGGGACCATCCTGTGTGGCAGAGTTCCCTGCTCTATAGCCTGGTCAGTCAGCTTATGGGCCAACCTAATAGCATTCTGCACATTTGTAGGGTTTGAGGCAGTAACCATCCTCTTAATTTGCAAAGCTAAACCATCCACATACCTTTCTATCCTTTTAAATTCAGCATCAACCATCATAGGACATAGCACCGCATACTCATGGTAGCGAGCGGTGTACGCTTCAACCTCAGGACCTATCATTTTCGAGTTTTGGAACTCGATTTCCAACCTTTTGAGTTGGTCGCGAGGACAAAACTCCTCCATGATAGCATCCTTGAATTCCTACCAAGTCATAGCATTCGCTGTGTCAAGCCCTAGCATTTGGATTTGCACGTTCCACCAAGTGAGGGCAGCTCCCTCAAGTGTAGCTGTTGCGAAATTGACCCGATTCGCAACTGGGCAGTTTCACATTGTAAATACCTTTTCAGATTTCTCGATCCATCACAGCAGACCCACGGCTCCTTCATCACCCTTGAATGTGAGCGGCTTACAATCCATGTAAGTTTTGAAGGTGCACTGAGCTGGGCCTGGATTTGTTTCATAAAATTATTTTAGAGAATAATTTTTTAGAGTGAGAAAAAAAATGTAGTCAACTTTTCGTCTGTTTTACTTACCACCGTTGTTGTTTCCTTGTGTTTGAGCCGCAACGAGTGTTGTCGCAACGTTTTCATTTATCAAAGCTTGGATCTGAGCTGCTGTGAGGTTTTCAGCCATGACTCTGTTTGTCATACAAACATCCAATGATTAATATACCCAATATCAATTCTATTATATACGTTAGCATGCATACAATCAAATGATTAATATATCCAATATTAATTTCATTAAGTACTAAACAATTATTCATGCATCCATCCATCACACGACATAATTTTTAGAAACACATTAGAAAAGTAAAGATGTAATATCCATTACAAAATTCAAAATCCAACCATAATGCATCTCAGTATTTGAAACATTCAAAATAAAATGAACACCCAGTCAATTTATTCGAAGTAACTAAATAACAGAAAAGAAGACAGATTAGATCATGGATCAATAACATCTGGTTCTTCCTCCATGTCCTCTTGAGGCTTCTCCTCAAAAGGTTCCTCCTAGAAGGGTTCCTCATCTTCTTCCTGAGCAGGAGCACCTTGAACCTGTAGGGCTGCCATTTGAGCTTGGAGGGCGGCGACCTGTGCCATAAGTGCCGTGTTGGAGTGTTGAAGTGCTGCGTTGGAGTGTTGGAGCTCAACAATATGATGTTGGGCTTGATGCAATCCATCCTCCAAATATGCTGGATTGGGTCGCGACTCAAGCTTAGTGACCCTGTCACGGATACCCATTCCCCCCTGGGACAAGTTGTAGTGGTATGTATCTCTCTCCTTCTGTTCACCCCGCACTCGCACGAGTTCTCTATCGCGGGTGCGATTGCCGATGGAATTGTGCTCGAGTTTTCCAAGGGTGTCGTCATAAGCTACTACTAGTCCCGCAATGACCTGCTGCAAATCAAAGGTTAGATCGACCCTTCCCGGCACATGATACATATCAAGCAACCGATATGTTGTCGGGTTCAACCATAATCGTCTGGTGCGCACCTATCTGCACGTAGGTGTTGTTCCTGAAGGAAGTCCATAATAGTGTAGTCATGTTGCTCAGGTTCGCGGCTTGGTTGGTTGGAGGATGATGACTGATCGTTGGAAAGTTTCTTTCCCTTTCCCTTCGTGTTGTCGTGTGGTTCCATACTGCCAGAAACCAGACAGACACAAACAAAGGAAAAACAACCTAATGTGAGTAATCGATTTTTGGCACGCGAAAAGGAAATGTTTTTGGGAATTGTTGTTACTAATGTTCAAAAACAGTTACTGTTTAGAATTTTTGAAAATTCTAGTTCTCTACAACCAAGGGCTTTTATACCAATCTGTTACACCCCTAAATTCCACTAACGGAGTTTTACCGCGTGAGGTGTGAACCAGACCAGGACCCGAGTCATTAGTTACATCAAACATAAGTCAAGGGTTCAAAATATAAATATATCTCCAACCGGGAAATATCAAAACCAGAGTCAAAGTTTAGCGGAAGCTCATAAAAGTTATGTTGCGCAAACAAGCGCCTGATAAGTAAATAATAGTTCAAGTTGAAAAGGTTTTAAAAGCAAGTTCCCAAAAATAGAGGTTTTAACCAACGTACGTGTCTAAAAATACGATACTCCTAGCGTCCTGCAAAGCATGCACAACAAGCATGTGTTAACTAATGTTGGTGAGTTCACATAAGTATAACTAGTATAAATATGCAGTACGAATACACCAGTCTTTATTCGTATGTAAGTATGTATATTACAAGTACAATCCATATCGTAGGTAGCGATCCTAAGTTCATGTCACTTAAACGCTCGCAACCGAAGTTGATCAATTAGTTGTAGGAATAATTTCTTACGTGTTTTGCCTTCCCCGTGTCTACTCGATCACAGTAAGTTAGGCTGACATTGTCCTCAGCCTGACCGCCAGTCGGGTGGTGCATCTCGTGCCCGCTGAGTAGGGTTTGTCAGACCCCAATAGTACTACCCAATATTCCCTCGCTATTTGCTATTAACGGTTCGATAAAGTAAGGACTTGAAAGATAAAGCATTTTACTTGAACATGTGATATATACTAGATTTCTACTTTAATCATACATCTAGGTTGTCGTGTTATCAACCTAATCCGGGTGTAACGTGTTTGCGTGTGTTATCGTCCAAAACCGAACGTAACGTAAAAGGTTGTGTAACTCACCTTAGGGTGCGCTGCTACAATTTAGTAAGACTCCGAGTCTTGCTTAACTACCGGGCACCTATCGATTTTACATACGTAAGTGTGTGTCCGCACATGATTAACATAGCCTAGACGCCGGTATTATAACAAGTAATTCCAAATATGACGTAGGTGACAATTTCAAAATGTGACGAAAATCGTTTGTTCGAAAGTAGTCAAAATGACACCTAATCAAGGACACAGAGATTCACGAAAAATTAATATGCGTATGTTATTCCAAATAATAAAGGTAGAGACGATCGGGTATACATATATGTTCATAAATACAAATATCGGGGTGTGGTCGAACTTATGAAAATAAAACGTCCTATATGTGTATATATATATATATATATATATATATATATGTATATGTTGTGTCAAAATTTTCAAGTGTTTATAGAGAATCTTTAAAATGTTTGTGTGACAATAAACCATATATATATATATATATATGTGTGTGTGTGTGTGTTTAAAACATTTTATATTAATAATAATGAAATCATTGAATTTTTAAATTTATTTAAATCTTAACGTTTTCATAATATAAACGTTCAACGAGAACCCTTACGGGTCTATGGAAACTTCGTGGGTCGTGATTTAACAATCGTGTAATAGTAGTTTTGGGTGTTGGACATGAAATGCTTGAAATCACTAAAAGAAAAAAAAATTAAAACAACAGAAACGTTGGTCACATAACTCGAACCCGTGACCTGAGGTTTGTAGTGCAATGCCTAAGCCACTACACCAGCGCTCCATTTTGGTTCAGATCTCGGCCAGGATTCTTTTAAACACTCACAATACAGGAAGTCAGTTTTAGAAAAAGAATTAAAAAGAACTGTGTTGGATGTGTGTCGAACACGTGACCTCCGCGTTACAGGGAGAAGAACACGGCCACTGGGACACCCGGGCCGTTTGGGTTTTAAACCGACACATAATATACATATTGCATAACTGTCGCGTGCCATCTCCGCCATAAAAACCCTAATGTCGCCGGAGATATTTTTCCGCGACCTGAAAAACGTAAAACTTGAAAGAGAGACTCACGAAACGTGCGATTAACATGGATGATGGTTTACCTCAAAGCAGTGATGAGTTTTTGACGCGTTTTTGAAGCCGAAATGAAACCAAAGCTCGAATGCGACAATCCCGAACAAGCCTCAGTGCAATGCTGCAGTGCCTCCTGGTTGCTCGTTGATGCCTGATAACCACAGATGGGAGTTCGGCAATGGTCTTATGGTAGAACAGTGGTGGCTGGACGGTGGTTTGGGGTGGCTGGTGGTGTGCGTCGGCCAAGAAAAATGAGAGAGAGAGAGAGAGAGAGAGGGAGAGCTGCGATGGGAAAATGAAGTGATTCAGATGATGAGGATTGAGGTTTAATCAATCGCTCAATCAAGGGAACAGAATTAATGCTTGATCAGTTACGAACGTGAAGCACGTCGACGGTCGGTTCTCCGGACGGTTTCAATCCGAGGCTTCAACACAGCTTTGTCAATTTGACAAGATTAGCCCCCACTAGATACATAATGGGAAACCTGGTTTAGAAATTTACGAAGTAGGTCCTTACAAGTTTGATTAATTAAATTAGGTTTAAAAAGTGGCAAGATAAGCCCCTTGAGTTTAATGGAAGGTTAACTAACTCTAACGGAGTTAACGGAGAACACATTAAATCGAATGTATACCTGTGTTTGTCACAAATATAATTGACGTGTAACGTTTATAGGATGTAAACCCGAATTAATGCATATAAAATCATAAATACCAATTTATAAATATATAAATGATTCACATAAAATCATAGTTATAACCCATAACTATATATTTTTAAATTCCTATAAAATTATAGAAATGTTTCGTATTATTGCGCGACACATCGTTACATAGAATCATAAAACGACGTGCGTATATATATACATATATACCACGTAAAAATAATAAATATAATTGCCACATAAAATGATAAAACGTTTTCGTGAAACCATAAAATATGATTTACATAAAATCATAAAATATAATTATTCAAGTTAGTTAACCGACGTCTAGACTCATGTGCAATGTTCGTGTAACGATTCTATGTTAGTTAACTGATGTAAAAGACGTTTACTAAAGAATAACACAAGTTATTAACGGGGTTAACCTGGGAAATTGCCGGTTGTCACAAAGACAGTTAATAAATTCAGGATTACTACTATCTTGGAAGACTCTAATGGCATCCTACCCTTTTTAACCCTATACAAAGGCAGATTCTACCCGCCAGGAATGGAATCTCGCTTAACAATGAAATATTTCTTTTTCATGTCATAATCATTATGGGTAGCCCTCGGGATCATCTAAAGTGCCAATTCTGGCTTGAAGAACAAAACGGTTGTTGTTGTAGGTACGCAATTGATAGGCATGACAGATTTCCGGAACTCCGATGTTCAAACTTCGGTTGAGGTTCAAGTTGTTCAAAGAAAACAAAATTCTCCAAACTATCAGCATGGCTTGAGAATAGGCAAGTTTGGTCGTTTTGAAAAATTCATTCACAAGGTCGGGAAATGAATAAGTAATCCCTAGAGTGAAGGGATAGTACAGAAAACTAATCCAGGTTTTCGAGTCGTGATCAGCTTTCAAGCGAGGGTCGAAGCCTCTGATCACGGCGTCCACCGCGAAAGCACCGGAGTCTTTCAAAATTAAGATCTCCTGGTCATCAAAAGAGCAAACCTCTTCGTCACAAGAAGCGAGAAAGCCCTGATTGGTGAAATCTTCGATCGTCTCGGTGACAATCGAAGAGCTAGAGTGAGTGACCTTTTTTACTATAGTCGGAAATAGAAAATAGAGAAGAAAAGAGAGAATCTAACGTGGTTACTGTGAGCAAGAAGAGAGGTTTCCGGCTGATATAATGGAGAAGGATGAGAAATAGGGTTTTATGCCTATCTTTAACGGCTAAAGCGTATGGGGAATTGTGAAAACCATCAAATCAGAAACCCATCAGTCAATTGAGTAATTATCTTGGGTAAAGATAACACATTTAGAATTTATACAACTGTCATAAAGGCTAATGACTGTTAAAAATTCAGGGGCAATTATTAGGGTTGGTTACTCAGGATCCCGGAAGTCATTAGCAGAATCCAGTATCCTGGCATGTTCGCTATTAAGAACATTTTTTGCGAACTAACCATTTTCATTTGTCCCCGTGTTTCCTTATTTGTAGGTAATATATACGTGCAAGTCAGCATGACCAAAAGACTCGTTCAAAGTCGTTAAACGTGGACTTAGTGGACTGTAACGGCTACATTGACTCAACCGAAGAATCTCCAAGATTTCCGGATAGTTAGTTATTGTATTTTTGCTATTTATAACGACATTGTGATCGAGATTAGACACTTACACACTCACGAACTAGCTTAGAGAACTCTCTTGTAACACTTTGCTCATCACTTGTAATCTTTTCTTTACGTATTAATAAGATCATTAGGCAGCAGGCTATTCAGACCGGCTCCCGAGGTTTTTTGCCGAGATTCCTGAAGATACTCAAGGGATCTTCGGATTTTCCCCTCGTTAGATCCTTGTGTCATCTTTTTCATTTTAGTTTTCTTGATCAAGCACACTACTTCACTTTCGAAGTTTGATTACTTAATTACTTAAGTAATTTTTGAACAAACAGCAACCATGAAAAAACGTTTGGAGAACTCGACGATCATGCGTTCTAGAGAACTACATAACGTTCTCAAGGTTGATTTGGTTGAACATACATGAGCAGGTCGCCACCAAGATGCCGATAATGATGACGATGATGACCAAGAGGAGGATTACGACGACGTTCAAGACGAGGATTAGTAATTTTTAATATAATTATGTAATTTTTTTAATTTATGTTTAAATTTAGTGAAAGCTGTTATTAACATTAGTTTATTTAAGTTAAAGAAATGATTCTCTAATGATTGCAAAAGGGGTTACAGAGTCTTTATAACTAATTTTTTTTTTTGGAACGGCTAATTCATTAATACACCCCGACAACTAGCAAGACGCTAGAAGCGGAAGAAAAACAACAAGGGAATTTACATGGCAAATTTGAAATCACACCAATCGCTCCAACATAAGCTTAAATCCCTACATCTATTGGAGACCCAAAGAAAGCTATAAGCTTTGACATCGGAAAAAAAATCTTGTCAATAGAAGACTTCCTCCGGTTGAAAACGGCATCATTCCTAGCCTTCCATACAATCCAACAAGCCGAGTGAATGATAGCTTGAGCCATCAAAGCTTTGCCTTTATCCCATTTCAGATTCGCCGCCACTTGAGCTAAGTCTTTAAACGAGAAACAAATGATTTGCGGAATGTTGAGCCAAGAGGAAATTTTTGACCAAATCTCCAACGCGATCCTACACCCGGTAAAAATATGATCCACGGACTCGTTAGCATCCAAACAAAGCGGACAAGTGGTGGAGGGGACGTGAATGTTCCTCTTAAGCAACCCGTCGAAAGTCGGGAGTCTTCCGAGAAGAGCCCTCCACATTAGAAGATTAACTTTTCGGGAAACCAACTTGGGCCATGACACCCGGGCATCGGGTAACAAGGCCTCCAGATTTGGCAAGAAGAAGCCTCAAAGAAGAGGTGCTATAGAGCCCTCTGCTGACTAAATTGACACGTGGCGCAATTTGTCTAGATGAGAGGGGTTATGACTACAGAGTATAGACAGTCTAATCTAGCAAGTTAGCATTCTCATTTAGTTTATTTTTTATTTAATTTTTTTGAACAACAAATTTTGCATCAAATACCACCAAACCTTGTATTTATAACGATTTGAACTCTCACAACTTATTTAAAAAAACCAACAAACCATTAGATTACAATTCTTTTAGATGCTCTCTCAAAAACATTTTATAAGTCACATTAGGCATAAGAAACAATTGTCAAACCTGTAATTTTCATCAACGAGTTTTAAAAATAAAAAATTATAGTTTTACAAACAGCCAAAAAAAGATTTTAAAAAAAGATTTTAAACCAAACTTCTCTCAAAAACACTTTCTTTGTAGTCACATTAGGTATAAGAAACTATTATCAAACCTCGTGATTTTCATCAACGGGTTTAAATAGTAAAAAACAATTTGGTGATTTTGATTTTACAAACAACGAAAAACTATTTTTAACAAATTTTCGGTTACAAAAGTAGTGATTATCAATTTTGATTTACACTGGTCCAAAACTATTGTCAATTGTAAAACTCATTATTGTTTGAAATTAATTCGTTATAATATGATTTAACACACCCCTTTATAACCACCAGGCCCCTGTGAAAAAGGTTCCCCAGATCAAAATGCAGTTTATATTCAAAAGCAATGGGAGATGTTACTTCGAAATCAAAAAAATAAATAGAAGTTCATACAATAATGAAATCCCGAAAACACCCTCGGAAACCCTAAGAGCTATCCTTTGGTCTATGAGCCTATGTACTGCTGCAGTCCTACAAACCCATGCACGCCTCTCTGTTGTCTTGTTTTTGCCTCCATAATAATAAATGGGATATCCCCTCAATTAATAATATCATATTAATCCAGAAATCAACTATCAAAATAACACCTACACTTTTTTATTTTTAATTTTAGTAATCACCGGCGGCGGCAGCAGCAGCTGACATTGATGACTGCAACTGCAGCAGGTGGTGATAACAGTCCGCCGCCGTGGGCCGCTGCTCCGGGTTCTGATCCAAACACCTATTCTGCAACTCCCTTAACGCCTTTGGTAACCCCACCAGCCCACAAGTCTTCAACATTTGCCCCACCCCCCACACGTCCACCTTCACCCCGTGCATCCCCCGCCCTTTGAGCTCCGGGGCATGCCTCCCGCTCGCCCCGATCTCGTGTTGGGGCGGGTATATTTGTGGAGCACTCGCTGCCTCGTCAAACCCGATGACAAACCACTCGTTTTCTCGATCGCTTCTTCGCATCACTTTATCCCAACCCAAGTCTCGGTGCATGAACGATAAGTCGTGTAACGCGACCAGCGCTTTCGTTACGTGTTTTAGAGCCTCGATCAGTTGGTCGAAGTTCGAAAGCTTTAGCTTGCATCCTCTTGGCTTGAAACTCAAACTTAGATCCTGTTCGGATGATCGACAAATGTATTCGGTGTGTGGAATCCGGTGGTCTAGAAAATCGTAGATCTCTTTAACCGCAACCCATTTTCGCTTGCTTGAGAAAACCCTAGTCATGTAGTTAGGCGTGAATTCGATTATGTTGTTGTTGCCCGTATCGATTCTTTCGAAGTCGCTGTATATGAATGATTTGTTGATCTGTGTAACGCTGGCGCAACGATCAGCCAATAGTGACAATAAACCGGCTATCCGGTAACATGGAACCAATGCTTTGATACGATCCGAGGATGATGATAAGTCAACTGTGTGGAGATCGGTTCTTACGAGCCGATCGTTGGTTCGACTTAATGCGCAAAAGGTGACAATATAACCAACTGCATAATAACCTAAAATGTAAGGAAGATCCAAGTAACTCCATAGTAGCTTTTGTACCAGTAGTGAAGATGGGTCATCAAGATTGTTATCTTCTCGTAATCGATCGGTTTCCTCGCCTCTCCACAAACAAAAGTTCCGCACGAATCCTGTTACGTTTGGCCATTGATCTTGTACGCCGTTGCTTGAAGGTAGATGGGATGGTTTTCGGGTGAAGGAGATATCAAGATTGCTGAATTTTGCAATAACCCGATTGATGCAATCGTCCCAGAGGCCGATGAAAGATTCTCTTACGGTCGTGGTGAGAGTCGGGTTTGATCGGGCGATCGGTGTTAAGATCTCGAACATGATGGATCGGCAATCTAATGGTTCCGAAGATGTGGTGAAGAAAAACTCTTTCCCTTGTGGAAGATCACGGTACAAATCTTTTCGAAGTGGGAAACGGAACTCTTCGGGTGGCGGTTCTTGCAAGTACCATGGAAGGTCGATCAAACTCGGTAGAGAGGGCGGCGGAACACGAAGACAACCCAAGTAATAGTCTGTTGGATCTTGAAACTCCAATGTTGGCACAGCTGTAAAAGAAAGAACAGACAATGTACAATGTACAACGTACGACTATAAGTAGACTTCATACATTCTTTAACAATGTTGTTCCCAACTACCAGTAAAGATCATTAATTTAAGACTTAATAACCGACTGCATAACAGAAACCAGTAGACATTCTGATGAATTATTGACTTACATCTAATTGAAGGATCTAAAGTAGCTTGAGATCTTTCAATAACCAGACCTGTGGATAAACAAGAAAATTCAAGTTTTGACACAAATTACATCCCCCTCCCCCAAACCCCCCTCTTTCATCCTATTGTTACCATTTAAATTCAAATGTCTTTTTGATGAAAAAACTCAAAAGGATCGTTTAAATGATGCAAGCCCTAACGTTTAAGTGCCCGTCTATACGAAACCTTAAATAGTGGTTTAAAAGTAGAGAGATCATTGTACAAGCCCTAAGCTTAAACAGTCGTTCCATGAAGCCTCAAACAACTGGTTAAAAGTAGGGAGGCTATGACGCAAACCCCAATTTCAGAACGAGCGTTTACAAACATGAAGATGATGACACAAGCCCTAATCTTAAAATCGTAATTAAACATACCGGAATTGGGAGGATGGGTTGACTTTCTTCTGCCAAACACTTTGACCTGTTGGCCAGGAAGAAATCTATCAACAGAAAAACCTCTAAGAGGGGAATTAGCATCTTCAAAAACCTCCAAGGTACAAGCCACCATTGCATCATCCAAGAAAGTGAGTTCATCCGCGTTTAAGAAGCTTGTACTTTGAACCTTAACTCGACCTCGATGATGTTCACCATCCTCAGCCCATAAGCTCACAAGCTCTTCCCACACCATTCTCACTTTACCAATCCTTCTTAATTCCTTCAATGCTGACGTGGATGAACCTTCATATTGACCACCACCTCCCACCTCCATTGATGGACTCTCTATCCCTAATAAGTTTCCTCTAACTCCATGAAGATATCCTCCCATCATCACATGTCTTCCTCCCCTCCCTATAAAAACACAATTTATTTAGTGTTTTTATTAGGTGATATAATAATAAAAGAACAATTAAAATCATCTTTTTATTTAAAGTTCTATCACTATTATTAAGATATTGTTGGAAATAGGGGATCAATCAACACAAACACAATCGGATTTTGTTCCCCAACTCCGGTTACAACTATTTTAATAGTATTAGGATAAAAACACACAAATTATAGGAGACCCTACACCACAATTTATATAAAAATAAACTTGTTATATAAGCAATATTTCTATCATGACTCAAATGCTAATTACCAAAATAACTCAACGTATTGGTATTCGACTCAAAATACTAACAAATAATTAAATCAAACAATAACTTCACATCAATAATCAAGATTAATCCATCCATCATATCTAACTTAGTTATATGAATTTATATGTCTAAATTTATGTGCCATAGTATATCATTAAAATTCACATACGTACAAATCGTAAAATCTAACAAATGAGTATATATTAATTTTTATAATAAATAATACATGAGAATTAATAAATCAATGTTGTGTTTTAATAATAAATATATGTAATCCAGGTTGTTTTTCACACGTTTTAACGAGTTTTATGTGATCCAAATGAGTGATGAAATAATAACAACATAACACATAAAATGATGTTGATGTTAAATTCTGTACCGGACGATGAGAAAGGCATATCATCATCTAGAAACGATGGATGTGGGAAAGATTTGGCGTCAACAATGGCTAACCGGGAATCTTGATCACCACTTCCGGCGCCGGAGGTCAAAAGAAACGGCGACGTTCCTCTAGAAATGGTCATATTTTGTGGGGTTCTCATTCTAGAAGCCATAAACTGTGCTAACTCTTCAAACACTTCTTCATCAAAAGAAGCAGGCAATCTATGCAACTTTCGTTCATAAGGTGAGAGTCGAAAGTAACTTTTACCAATTTGCTCTCTCTCCCCACCTCTTTCCCACTCGTACACCTTTCTAAACTCCCCCAACATGTTATCCCATTTCGTCCCAGCGGTTTTAGCATCACGATTGACCCCGTTTCGTCGCAAAAACTCGGCAACTTCTCTATCTTTTTCCGCTCTGGTTTTCCCTCTTCCTTGTAGTTGCTGACAAGGTGGCGGCTGTGCGGTTATCGGGTGTTCGGATGCGTGATCCGACCCCAAAACCGCACTGCTGCCACCTTGGTATTGAACCCTCCAGGCTCTCGCGAGCCACAACATCTCGTTCGGTTTCCAAACCGGGCTTACGTATTTCCCTTTTCTCAACTGATGGTGTGTGTATTGTTGGTCTCCTTCAGACTTGCTGATCTCCGGCCCGGAGACTGACGGCCGGGGTGAGTGTGACGGAGATGAGGCGGTGTCCGACGAGGAGGCGGCGACAGCCGGTTGGTTTGTTGACGGAGATGAAGTTTTGTCGACGGGAAGCTGTTTTTGTGACGGAGATGGTAAGAGTTTCCATTGGCCGGTGGTGGGAGTGTATCTAGGTCTTTTGGGGTTGAGTGGGTCCGGCGAGATGAAGTGGGATGACGGTGGTTGCGGCGGCGGAGGTGGTGGTTGTGGAGAGAGAAACGTCGGAGCAGCGACGGCGATTAGCGACGGGTCTTCTAGGGTTTCTTGAGCTGTGTTTTCTTTGGGAGAAGGTGTGGAGTGTTGTTTTTTGGACATGTCACTCATTTTACTTGATGAAAAAGATTACAACTTTGTTAAGGGAATCTTGAAAAAGAATAAGAAGAAGAAGAAGAAAGATCACAACTCCAAAGGTTCAACATGTCTTTGGGTTTCTTGAAATTTAAGATGGGTTTTAATTTTAGGGTATAAAAAGGTTTAAAGATGGAAGAAAGAGAGGAAAATATAAAAGGTACACAGGATATACAGTGAAAGTAAAAAGGTAGAAAGAAGAAAATGATAATAAATAAATAATATGTTTTAAATAATTAAGAAAAGTCGAGAGATTGTGGAACCTGCTGTGTGATAAAGACATCTCAGTTTAACATTTCACACGATATTTAGAAGAAAAAAGAAAAGAAAAAAAGGAGCTAAAGTAATGATTGTTGAATTCAGAAACCCTATTCCCGTAACAAACATATCTTCACAAACTATCAATCATCAAAAGCTTTATGCTCACTCAACTATCATAACTTCAAGCATGACAGATTGCTCAAATGTATTAAAAATGGGATCTTTATTTGTCTTTATATGGTTCTCCATTTTTCAAGTAATTTGAAACTATCAAATCTTGTTCTTGACCTTTTGGCACAGTCAGTAAAGACAGTAGAGGGAGGGGTTATGAATTATATATGTTTATTTTGTTTTGTTAAAATACAATGAATAAGAACAAATTGTGATTAATGAAATAGAGAGTAGCGATTGGTTGTTTGGATTGTTGATGTGTGTGTTTGTGTTTGGAGATGATGGTGACTGGTCTAACTCTCTCCCGGCTGTTTGTTGTTTTCTTTCCTGTCCTCAAAACATCACTTTTCTCTCCTATACTCTTGACATAGCCTATATTAGGGGCACCCACAAAAGGTTTCTTCTAACTCACAAGGGTGCATATGGGCGCACTATGTGGTCCTGTTATTATTTGTTCAATCTATTAAAAGTATGTATATTATTAGAACGTTTGGTGCTCGATGATGACGTGTGTCCAGACCAGACGAGGACACCCGTATACCACACGAGGATGGTATGGTAAGATGATCCGACTAACACTTGACATGACAAGTTCAAAATAGATCACAATCAAATAGGCTAAATGCTCTTCAAAGTAGGTCCAGAACGGATCACACAACGTATCTGACCACATCTTTCAGCCATTACGAACAACAATATCAAGTTCAATTCAAGCCTAATTTGACCTTGACACACATTAATGAAATTACCCAAAAATAACTACTAGGAGTTGTTCCAGTGGTTATCCATTTGGCTCTTTGGGCTCTGGCTATTATGTGACCCAGGTTTTAATCCAAGGGAAGACAGTTTTATCCAATGTGGTCCCAGGAGAGGGTTTATGCCAAAAGAAAGTTTCAGGAGTGGGTGTCTTGGTTCTCACGAAAGTCCGAGTAATCGACCTTGAACATAGCCTCCAAAGGGCTTCCATACCCTCTCTATTTGGCTCCAAGACCTTCTCTCTCATTCTCTCCATGTGGCACTACCTAATTGGATAAAAGTTTTAAAGCCGCATGGCTTGGGGGCAACCATACCGCCTCCCCTAACGAGGCTAACAATGTCCTTTTACAAGTCAATGATGTCCGATCTTCTACCTGAATGACCCACCCATGACTCCTTCATTCTATTCCCCAGGGTCAACCTAAATCAGTGTGAACATTACCGTTATCGAATCAAATTTTTTTTTTTGAACGGCTAAATCTATTCTACTTCTAAACTCGAATCAATTTTTTTTTAAACGGCTAAATCTATTCTACTTCTAAACTAACTCCATAAATCCCCCAAGAACTGCTAATGCCTGGGATAGAACACCCAAGACCTCCAGGTAAGACAAAACCTTACCACCTCCCCTTAACCACTAGGACAAGGACTCATTGGCATCGAATCAATTAGTAGCTACAATTATATTTAAAACCGTTTGGAAAGCAATATATATAGAAACAACTTGTTTCCTAGCTCTATTGACAATTGTAGTCCATAGTGAATACAATTAAGTCTCCACACCTTAATGAGGTGATTGGAGTTCCTATAAATAAGCAACAATATTACAAAGAGATTACACAACAATTAACTAAATACACAACCAACCCTCTATACAATTACATATGACTAACATCCCCCCTCAAGCGAAACGGTGCAGGACCCAGGCAAAGAAGCTTGCGAAAATATTCAAATTGTTCACGGGGTAAACTCTTAGTAAATATATCTGCAACCTGAAGCTTGGACGAAACAAATTTGGTATGCAGTTTTCCTGAAGTGACAAGTTCTCGAATAAAATGGTAGTCAAGATCTAAGTGTTTAGATCGTTTATGGGCAACAGGATTTTGGGACATAAATATGGCACTTTGATTATCACATAATAGCGTTGGTCGAGCGGGAGGAAGAGCATGGAGTTCTCGGAGCAAGTGCGTTAACCAAACAATTTCCGCAGCCGTGTTGGCCATGGCCCGATACTCGGATTCACAACTAGAGCGAGCAACGGAGTGTTGCTTTTTAGCACTCCAAGAAACAAGGTTACCACCTAAAAATATTGAGTAGCCGTATGTAGATCGTCTCGTCTCAATGCATCGTGCCCAATCTGCATCAGAATAGCCAAGGATATTCGAGGTGGTTTGTTTTGAAAATGTGAGACCATAGGAAAGCGTTCCCTTAATATACCGAAGCAACCTCTTGACATGTTGAATATGATCCTGAGTAGGAGCTTGGAGAAATTGACTCAATTGATTCACACTATACGAGATGTCAGGTCTCGTAATAGTTAAATATTGTAACGCACCAATTATGGAACGGTAAAAGGTAGGATCATGATAAGGTTCACCTTCTTTTACAAGTGAGATGTTAGGAGAAAGAGGTGTAGGCATAGGCTTGGCATCTAACATGTTGGCTTTGATGAGAATCTCCGTTGCATACTTTGTTTGACTTAAAAATAGTCCCTCGGGAATGTTGGTGACTTCAAGACCAAGAAAATAGTTTAGACCTCCCAAATCCTTGATCGCAAATTCATTGTGCAGGCGAGTGATGAAGGCACGAAGAGTTGGAGCATGGTTACCTGTTAATATGAGATCATCAACATAAACAAGTAAATAAATAATACACTTGTCACGCTTGAAGATAAACAGAGACGGGTCCGCTCGACTGCATACGAAACCATTTGTGACGAGAAAAGTGCTAAGCCGATGGAACCAAGCCCTTGGGGCTTGCTTAAGCCCGTAAATTGCTTTGTTAAGGCGACACACGTGAGTGGGTAATTTTGGGTCAACAAAGCCAGGTGGTTGTTCCATAAACACCTCTTCTGATAATGTCCCATGAAGAAAGGCGTTGTTGACGTCAAGTTGATGGAGTTGCCAATCATACATCATAGCAAGAGAGAGCACTGTACGAATCGTTGTAGCTTTGACGACTGGACTAAAGGTGTGTGAGAAATCAAGCCCAGGAACTTGAGAAAACCCTTGAGCTACAAGGCGAGCTTTGTACCTGTCAAGAGAACCATCTGCACGTAATTTAGTACGAAAAAGCCATTTAGATCCTACGACATTGGCACTAGAAGGTCGAGGTACCAATGTCCACGTATTATTTAACTGCAGAGCACTTAATTCACGTGCCATGGCATCAACCCAATGAGGTTGTCGAAGAGCAACTTTGAAGGAACGAGGATCAGCTTTGGCTAGGATGGACTGAATAACCGGGCTTTGAGTAGAAAGATTCGCACGATGTTTGGGCTTAAAAATACCGGCCTTGGCCCTCGTGACCATAGGATGGCTCGAAGATATGGGTGGCGGAGGAGGAGTAGACGGAGGGGACTGAGACGGTGAACTCTCAGTCGACACCGAAGGGCTTTGGGGTGGTGTAGTGGCGGGGGAGTCGGAGTGAGAGTCCGTATCAGATGACGAAGAGGAGATAGGGCCGGGTTGAGGAGTAGGTATTGGGCCAGTAGTTGGGCCAATGTTGGTAAACATTGGAATATCACACATGTTGCAAGGAGTTGGGCCAGTGCTGGTGGGCTGATGTGGACCGGTTTGGATTGATGGGTGGAGATGAGAGGGTTTGGAAGTGGGCCTGTTGACTGGATCGGTTTGTGCAGCAGAAGGGGTGGAATCGACATCCAAAAAAGAGGTAATCGGGATGTTGGATGGAGAGGCAGACTCATGTTGATCCGAGAATGGGAACATGTTTTCATCAAATTTGGCATGACGAGTTATAAAATTGCGATTTGTGGTAGGGTCATAGCATCGATAACCTTTGTATTGAGTGTTGTAACCGAGAAATATGCAAGGTATCGCACGAGGTTCAAGTTTGCTGGAAGCATAGGGACGAAGGTAAGGAAACACACGACAACCGAAAGTGCGGAAGTTTTTATAGGTGGGTTGAACATGATGTAATAATTCAAACGGGGACTTATTTTCCGTCACTTTGGAGGGTAACCGATTGATGATGTAAGTGGAACTGCTAAAAGCTTCAACCCAAAAATGCAAAGGTGTTTTAGAGTTGAACAATAGGGCAAGTCCCATTTCAACAATGTGCCTATGCTTGCGTTCAACCCGACCGTTTTGTTGGGGGGTATAAGGGCAAGAGAGACGATGGAAAATGCCATTCTCTTCAAAAATATTTTTAACGATGTTATTGACAAATTCCTTGCCACCATCACTTTGAAAAACTTTGATTGTCGTGGAAAGTTGATTTTGAACAAGTTTAATGAATCCGGGAAGGATTTGATAAAAATCGGTTTTGACCCGTAACGGATAGAGCCACGTAAATCGACTATAGTCATCAACAAAGGCTACATAATACCGATAGCCATCATGAGAGAGAACAGGGGAATGGACGGTTTAGGGAGAAGAAGAAGAGATAGGGATTAGGCTCAATGATACCATGAATACAATTAAGTCTCCACACCTTAATGAGGTGATTGGAGTTCCTATAAATAAGCAACAATATTACAAAGAGATTACACAACAATTAACTAAATACACAACCAACCCTCTATACAATTACATATGACTAACACATAGATTTCACCACAACATGGGATCGAAAAGACATTTTTATGAGTTTCTTTCTTTTTTTCCAAAATTTTCTGGATTTTAATAATCATTTATTATATTATATAATTATTATCATTAGTATTTTAAAGTATTATTATTATTTCTAACAGCACTCGACGTAAACTTTTTCATGTGATGAATGCTAATCATGTTCATATCCTCAAAACTATGTTTTACAAATTTTAACACCCTCACCACAAGGGTTTTGTCCACTAGTGTTCATAGATATACGTACTAAATGAAAGACACATTTCCTACCAGCTAACCTCCTATTTTTTAAAGATTAAAATCACAATATCTCTGTTTGTAAGATTTAAACTTATAATTTGTTGGTTGAGAGTCACCACTTAATTTACTATTAATTAATTAAGCTATCTCTTGAAGACAATTGTTCTCTTAATTAATTATTGGGTACATAAATTAAGCTATCTCTTGAAGACAATTGTTCTCTTAATTAATTATTGCGTACATAAATGTGATTGTATCTTATGTATATATGAAAGTTTAATAGAAAAAACAGGTCAGTTTAAGGGGTGGTATAAAAGTTGTTGACTCATTTAGAACTAATTTAGTCAGAGGTTGTCTGAGTCTGTATCTGACTTAAACTTGACAGTTTGATCAGTGGCGGATCCAGGATTTTTTTCAATATAGTCACTATTTTTAAAATTCTTCATTTTCATAGAAACATACTTAAAAAATTTGGTTCGGGTCGGATCGGTCACGTAATACAAATAAGACATAATAATAGAAAACACCGTCATTAGAATATAAAAAACACATCATATAGCTAGATACGATAGTCTTTACAAATTAAAAATGTTCTAAGGTTGTTCCTTATGAGTTTTCATCTTTTGGAATACGTTACATTACATCTTTGACCGGACGTTTTCTTTATTTATTCATCAAGATTTCAGATTTGTAGAAGGTAAAACAATAAAGAAATAAAAAAACATATTGGAGACTAGGGGAAAGATCTATAAAAAACCAATAATTATCCAGAAAACCAAAAAACCAACCTTTTTTTCTCTATAACTTC
This sequence comes from Deinandra increscens subsp. villosa, assembly GCA_039602395.1. Lineage (NCBI taxonomy): Eukaryota > Viridiplantae > Streptophyta > Magnoliopsida > Asterales > Asteraceae > Deinandra > Deinandra increscens. The sequence goes on along the minus strand of JBCNJP010000012.1, from coordinate 22,944,271 downwards.
TTCATATATTAATATTTTTTAAAAATAATTTCACCAAAAATTCTATAATTTTATTAGCTTTATTTATGGGGAAAAAAAAATTAAAAAATAAAAAGTTTAGTGATTTTTTATTATTGCATCATGCAATAGTACCAATAGTATTGCATAATGCATTATAATTAAAACTACTTAAAAACAAGAGACTTAACTTAAATATGAATGTGGTTTATGCGAATAATGTAAAAAACAAAGAATTGACATTCATAAACCAATTTTATATTATTGTTGCATAGTGCAATATTAATTTCAAGCTAAAATTCGAATTTTATTTTATTTTTAAAAAAAACTCGAAAACGTTTTTAAAGTTTTTTCTTTTTCCAATATTCTTAAAATCATGAAAGAAACATATAAAAAAAGTTTTAAAAAAAATAATTTTTTTCCTTGGTTTTTTGGTTTTTTATAAAATATTGGTTTTCTATAGAACCCAACCCTTGGAGACTAACCTTGAAGAATTTAAAACAATACTCACAAACAATCTTTGAAACCTTAAAATTTTATGAATCTTGATTTTCCTATATGATGATTAAATGCTTACACTGAATGAATTATGAAAGTACTAAATTCAATTTTGAAAAAAAAAAAATAAGAGCGACAAATAGTAGTAGCGGGAATAATTGCTTTTATTTATTCGGGGCACTAGATTTTTTTACTTTTGATTGGGCTATTAGCCAATAATGGGCTGTTTTTTGGAGCTAATTAAATGGAATTGCGAGAAAAAAAATGATAAGAACATATGATGCTACAGGCTCGAACTAGCGACCATACGACTCGGACTAGCGACCATACGACTAAGAAGTAAAACTAGGCGCTTCATTAACATGCTAGACCATTGGGACAGAATATTTTTTGTATAAATCCTAAAACAAATTTTAAATATGTATTCACTATCCGAAAAAACAATGTATTCACTTGGAAAATTCGTACATATGGTTTTACATGAATGTGAAAAAAGACTGTATTCTTGTGATTACGTAGTGTAATACTTAAATCCGCCCCTGATTTTGATTATTCATCCGACTGACTAAGTTGAATGATAAAAATGATCATATTACCCTTTTGTTTGATCTTGTATTTTGTAATGATTAAAAATTGCCAACTTTAAAACAAACATTATAGCTTAAAATTCAAAATGCCATACAAAAATCCAAATTGAACATAGATCATACAAATTTAACTCGAACCACTTAAAAATAGTTTATTAGCAATCTGGTTACACAAAGTAGTCATATATTCAACGCCTTCTAAACCTCATTCTATGCCTTGTGTGTTTTAGCCATCACTTCCTCCACCTTGCATTTCTCTTTAAAGTCCATAAATAAGTCATCTTGAATTATTGTATTTCCTTATAAAATTATGGACTGCAAAACAAGCAATGACTACGTCTCTTTGCACTGGAAAAGGATAAGAAGCCATTTGTTTTAAAATTGGAAATCTCGTCTTCAAGACACAATAAGCACGCTCAATAACATTTATGAGTTGTGCATGAGCATGATTCAATCTGTCTTCCTTAGTTAATGGTCGTCTCCGTCGAAAATCGACTAACCAATACCTCGTAGTGCCATAAGGATTCGTAAATCCACAAGTGTTGCAGCATCGCAAATGTAATATTTATCTATAAATGTGAGTGTGACACCTATTATATTAATAATACATATATATATATATATATATATTTAATAATAAAAGTTATAGTTAGATTACAAACCTGGTGGAGAGAATCGAAATCCAGAAGTCGGATTAAATGCATCTTCTTTCAAAACGCATGAATCATGAGTTGTGGAAGTCGGATTAAATGCATCTTTTTTCAAAACGCATTAATCATGAGTTATGCCTCTCATTCGGGCCACATAAAGGTGAATATCATATCAAAATCACAAAATCATTACACATTTTGATAACATTCGCCTTTTCCACTTCCCCTATAACAAGGTTGTTGATTAGCGAGCAAAACTGCATTTACAAGTGTTTTGGTTAAAAATCAACAAAGTGATTTCGTATTCCAAACTTAGAATGTGAGGTAGTGTGCTCAATGATCAAAGTAGTGAGATATCAAAGTACGAATGTTGACACGATGATGTAACGAGGGAAAATCCAGAATCCTTCGAGTTGCCTCTAGGAATCCTAACAAAAAACCTCGGGAGCCGGCCTGAAGAGCCTGCTTTCTCACAGTTTTATTAATAAGAAACTGAAAATTACAATGGTTTTGGAGGTCTGATCAATCAGGCTAAGTGTTACAATGAATCAATACTATCAAAGCTAAAGTGTCAGTGAGTTGTGTGTTCCTAAACCGATCAAGCCCTCGATTATATAGCGATTACATGAATAACAAACATTTCGGGATTCCCGGGATCCTATTCTTCAACTAACTTGACCGTTAGAGCTGCACTCGTCCACTTGGTCCACGTTCTTCAGTAGCTGGAGCTAGTATTTCGGAGGTAGTTGACGACTCAACGGTACCTGGGTCAAGTAAATACGTGGCAATTATAAGGGTTAGTCGAATATAAATAAATCAGGATACCTGGATGAGTGGGATTCCCGGATTACAATAGGATTCTTGAGGTATCTGAGCTTCCTGCGAGCATCCTGAAATAGACCCCTAACAATTGCCCCTTGAATATCTACGGTTGTGGCTAAGCTCAACAGCTGTCGAGATTCAAAAGATGATGAATTCACGGCGTTATCACGGTAAGATCTGTTGGGATGTGACGGTTTTTACGATGTCCGATGGATGTGACCCTCATCATTACTTTTCCTTTAAATACAGGATTCCAAACTCATTTACCTCCATCTTCTCACAGAAAACCCTCTCGAGCTTCTCCGATAATCCAGCTTAGTTCTCATCGTCTTTCTCCTTCGATTTTCTAGTTTTTCGGCCATGGACAAGAAAACACGTTTTCATCTTCTTCGTTGAACTCCCCGGTGATCACTGATTTCCACGATCAAGGATATGTCATCCCTGGTGAGGAAGAAACCTGTACATTCGATGACGGCGACATCCACGACCTGAAGAATTCCGGCATCTTTCCTTCGGGCATAATTTTTCGACCCAGAGTCAAGTCCAATTTCACCTCCACCACTTGGGTATGTTTTATGTACTACCCTTTCACTACGTCAAAATTCACCTTTGGCCACGGAAAAAAACCGCGACTAAAGGTGTTTGGTCACGTTTTTTTTTTCATTTCAATCGGCACCAAAGGTCCCGTCACCTCACCTAGAAGCGTGGCTAAAGGGTACCAATATTTATTGTTGTAATCAAACAATTCTTCCGGAAAGCATGGCCAAAGGGTCCCAACAGCCACATGTGTTTGTTTGATGTGGCCTTTGGTATTATATGGTCACATATATTTGTGTTTTAGCCACATATATTATAAAAATACGTGGCCAAAGGGTTGCTGAAATCATACATTTTGTCCCAATACGCGTGGTCAAAGGGTGGCAACGACCACGTTAAAGTATCAAAAGTGTGGCCTTTGGTATTATATGGTCACGTATTTTTGTGTTTTAGCCACATATGTTATAAAAAAACGTGGCCAAATGGGTTGCTGAAATCATACATTTTGTCCTAATATGCATGGCCAAAGGATGGCAACGGCCACTTTAAAGTATCAAAAGCGTGGCCTTTGGTATTATGTGGTCACGTATATTTGTGTTTTAGCCACATATGTTATAAAAAACGCGGCGAAATGGGTTGCTGGAATCATACATTTTGACCCAATACGCGTGGCCAACGGGTGGCAACGACCACGTTAAAATATTAAAAGTGTGGCCTTTGGTATTATATGGTCACATATATTTGTGTTTTAACCACATATATTTCGAAAAAAAAAGTGGCCAGAGGGTAGTTGAAATCAGATATTTACCAAATGGTGGCATCCACCACGTTAAAATATAAAAAGTGTGGCATTTGGTATTATATGGTCACGTATATTTGTGTTTTAGCCACATATATTTGGAAAAAGAAAGTGGCCAAAGGGTAGTTGAAATCAGATATTTTGTCCCAATACGCGTGGCCAAAGGGTGGCAACGGCCACGTTAAAATATAAAAAGTGTGGCCTTTGGTATTATATATATGGTCACATATATTTTCTTAATTACAATTAATTATACTGCTTATTAATGAATAACGAGAAACCTTAAATCATATTATAATTAAAAATTAATATACATACACTAATCAAATGCTGTTAAAAAAATAACACACTAATCAAAGTTTAATTTCTATAATAAATTAATTATAATTTCTTGTCCGTGCTCATCAGTTGCTTCTGCTGGATCCGTGTACTAAGTTTTATGTTTATCAGATCTTGACTCAGCTGGTTTGGTGTTAAGTACACTTTCGACATCTTTTTCCGATCATTATTTACCTGGAAACATGACAAATAAAACCGATCAGATCGATATATATATATATATATATATATACATAAATATATGTTGGGCTATACATTATGAGGCATGAACATTAGACTTAGGCTTGCATTATATTGGGCTTCGGGTTTCCGATTTGGGCTTATTGGGCCGGTTCACCTTATGGGTTTACGATCATAGCTAGGGTTTTTGTAATGGGTAGTATATAAACCCAACTAGTTGATGTTTCTAGTAGTTATTGATCACGATTTCCAGCCACTCTTTGTAATTTACGATCGTGAACTCCTTTAAAGAAGATTGATTAAGTTTCATTCAAGATTTGTTTGTGTTTGTTTTGTTCTTCATCTCAATAATGATGAAGAGGAGCATGCATTTGTGGTCACTGAAGAGAAGCTGGGAGATGAGGAGGAGAACCTGGTTGAAGACAAGGAGGCATTTGCAGCCGAAGTCGACAACACAAAGGTATGTACTAATCCCACTTATGCTCGTTTAATTGCTGGCCTTAGACAACTTTGGAAAAATAGTGAGATAGAAATATTTGATATTCAATGTTCTAGAAGTTCGTTTAAGGGTAGATGGGAAAAGAGTGAGGAGAAAGTCAAAGCACAGAAACTAGACATAGAGAAATACCAAGCCCTTGCCACTCAGAAGTCTGTCTTGTATGACAATGCTAAGTTAGAAATAGTTGAGCTTAGAAAGCAGGTAGATGAACTTAAACATCAGAACAGTGAGTTGCAAGTGAAATTAGATGTGAATTAAATGAGAAACAAAAGAATGCTTGAAGCTGGTAAGGCTTTGTCCACCTGCATAACTGATGTTAGATTTGGTATAGGAATTAGCTTTTCTGAAAAGAATAAGAATAGTGTTCCTCAACCTGTGTCTAGAGATATAATAGGTATGATCTATGAGGAGGATCAGGTAGATAGATCTGAATCAGAAATGCATGAAGTAGGACCTCACATAGATAGTGTTTTGATTGGTGTGAAACCCATGACAGAAGAGGAGTTAGAAAATGAGAAACATATGACCTATGGTTTTGGTAATCAGAATCGATTAGTGACATTCACTTGTGAATCGGGTTCATCCCAGGAATCATTAAACGATAATGGTAGTTCTTTTGATGTTTTTGTTTATTGTGCAGATGAAGTAGGGATCAAAGATGTTTCTGAGAAGGATGCTGAATGTTTGAGGGTTAAAGAATGTCATGAGTCTAGTAGTTTAAGTTCTGATTTACCTAAGGACGATGTTTTGGCATCTGTGTCTGAACTTAATGCGTCCAAGTCAAAACAATTAATGATGGCTATGTCTTCAAAACATGTTTCTGATTCTAATGAAGTAGTTAATTGTTTTAAAATTCGTGTGCCCAATACTAAAGTTGGTCGTGAGTCTAAACCCAAGGAATTTGTTCCTTATCCCCAGGTTGTGTCTACCTTTAACAGAACCAACAAATCAAAATCGGAACAATTTTGTTTAATTACGCAACCTGAGAAAGTTCCAAAACATTTGATACACAAATGAGATAATAAGCCTGAATGGGAGTCATCTTACCCAAGGCGTTCATATGTCTGTAGTTGATGAGGAGAAGTCAAAATCGGATATGCAAGTGTAACAACAAAGATAACTCGCAGGTGACAATCAAACTAAAATATCTCCAAGACAGAAAGATGCAGTTGCGACGGAGCCGACAGCAAGTGCATCTGCTTCACATTAAGGAACTTGCGAACCAAGTTTGTTAGTATAAATAGAACATTCATGAATCATAGAAAGGACTTTTGAACAAGGAGAAATTTTATACCTTTAGTGTGTGTTTCTCTCTCTAGATTCTGAATTTGTACAAACTATCCAATCAATACAATATCTTCGTTCACCATAATCCTCCCCTACTTCTTTCTACAAATTCAAGAGTGAGGTCTAGAATTTCATTTTACGTGCGAGTGGGATTTTATTCTTCATCAGTAGTCATGTGAATGGGACTAGAATTATGAATTGTTTTCAGTGTAGAAAACCAGGGCATTTTGCTGCAAATTGTTTAAATAGACCTTATCAACCATACTATCCGCAAAACCCACGGATTAGTATGTTGCAGAAAATGATGACAGGTGGAAACAAAAATCAGAAACAACAAGCTTTGTCTCAGGGGAAGCAAAGTTCGAAACCAATGAAGACTCAACAGTCTAAGGTTTTAAACACTAAAACTCCAGTGACAAAGCCTGTTGATGAAAAATGGAATGTGGCCAAAACTCCAAAAACAACCTACACACCTAAAGGAGTTTATCAAAGAAAAGATAAGATGAAATCTGAACTTGTTGAAAAACAGGTACCCAAAACAAAAGGGTTTTCTCAACCTTAAGGTAAAACAAAGGTTAAGAAACAGGTTTCAAAATCAAAAGATGTTTCTCAAACAAAACAAGTTGTTCAAACAAAATTAAAACTTGAGTGGAGACCTGTCAAGAAACATGCAGATAAAAAGGTCACATCTCCACAGAAGAAACCTGCAACTGTTAAGAATTCAACCAATGTGTCAAAACCTCAGAAACACACTTTGTGGAAACCAAAAGTCAACGCTCAAAGTTTGGGTGTAACTGAATCAAAGTCAGGAATGTCCTTTGAATTAGTCAACTACGTTGACTCCAAGGGTGTGCCCAGATCTGTTATGGCCTGGGTACCCGACTCTAACTGATCTTTGATTCATGTAGGGACAACCGAGAAGAACTGTCAACAATCTCTGGTACGTTGATAGTGGTTGCTCCCGACATATGACCGGAGATTTATCACTTTTGGAAGAGGTACAAGATTTTAATGGAGGAGGTGTATCTTTTGTTAGTGGAGTTGGTGGCAGGATCAGCAAGAAAGGTGTGGTAAAGAATGGCAGCTTGACGTTCTCCGATGTGCATTATGTGGAGGAATTGTCACATAGTCTGCTCAGTGTTTCGCAGATTTGTGATCGAGAATATTCTGTGTTGTTCAATAGCAAGGAATGTATCATTCTCAAGCCTGGAGTCAAGATTCCCGAGGAGTGTGTCTTGATGCGTACACCAAGGCGAGGAAATTCATATCTTCTCAACATGGGTAATCCTCCGTCATCTGATGTGGCCTGTCTTATTTCAAAGCAAAATGAAAATCTGGCATTGTTATGGCATCGCCGTCTGGGACATGCCAACATGAAGAATCTGACCAAGTTGGCAAAGGGAGAGCATGTTAGAAACCTTCCCATCAAGGACTTCACATCAATTGAGAAGTGTGTTGCATGTGCTAAGGGGAAGCAGCACAAGTTGCCACATCGTTCTAATATGACAAACTCTATTTCGTCTGTGTTGCAACTACTACATATGGATCTCTTCGGCCCAATGCAAGTACTAAGTATCAGCAAGTTCTCATATAGCCTGGTGATAGTGGATGACTTCTCTCGATTTACTTGGGTTTTCTTTTTGTCAAACAAGTATGAAACTCCAGCACTTGTGAAACAGTTTGTTACTCTCATAGAGAATCAGATAAGCAAGAAAGTGAAGGTAATAAGATCAGACAACAGAACAGAGTTTAAGAATGCTGAATTGAATATGTTCTGTGGAGAGAAAGGTATAGAAAGGCAATACAGTGCACCATACACGCCTCAACAGAGTGGTGTTGCTGAAAGAAGAAACAGAACACTCGTTGAAGCTGCAAGAACTATGCTGTGTGAAGCAAGATTGCCAATTTTCTTTTGGGCTGAAGCTGTCAACACTGCTTGTTATGTGCAAAATCGGGTACTTTTGAACAAGCGGCATGAGAAGACGCCTTATGAGATTATTGATGGTGAAAAACAAAGGGTGGGGTACTTCAAGACTTTCGGGTGTCCTTGCACAGTTCTAATTCAGTCTGATGTGGGGAAATTCGAAGCAAAGGCTGATGAATGCTACTTTGTTGGATATTCTGCAAATAGTGCTTATCGAGTCTACAACAAAACCACCAAAGTGATAATTGAGGCATTCAATGTTGACTGGTTGGAAGACAATCCGACTGATGCTGGAACTGGGCCAGACTGGATCTTTGATTATGGGTCATTTTTTGAAGGTTTCAACTTCTCAAATATGTTTCATAGTCTGGGAGAAGAAGAAGACATCATTGCTCCAGCTCCTGAAGTAAGGCCATGTGTGAAAAATGTTAGTGATAGTGTATCAGTAGCAACTCCTAAGGATGATAATGTGGATGTTCCAGAATCTTCAGGAACTCATGATGATCAGAAGGAGCCAGAAACCCAAGGTATGAATGATAATGTTAATGATACTAACCTGCCTGTTTCTGTTTCAGTACCAGATGTACAAACCACAAGAATTAACAAGATCATCCTCTCAGCAATGTGGTTGGACCAGTTTCAGCAGGTGTCACTACTAGAAGTCGCGTGGGTGACATCAACTTCTGAATGTACTCATGCTTTATCTCTTAGATAGAGCCTCCAAATGTGATGGTAGCACTTAAAGATCCAAGTTGGATGGAGGCTATGCACGATGAATTGAATCAATTTTCAAAATTAGGAGTGTGGAATCTAGTGAAAAGGCCTGAAAATAAGAAAGTTATACCCACAAGATGGTTGTATAAGAACAAGAAAGATGATACGGGTGTGATTGTGAGAAACAAAGCCAGGTTGATTTTTCAAGGTCACAGACAGGTTTACGGTATTGATTATGATGAGGTGTACACACCTGTGGCCAGATTGGAAGCTATTCGAATATTCCTTGCTGTAGCAACATATCTCAACTTCACTGTGCATCAGATGGATGTGAAGACAACTTTTCTCTATGCTGACATGAATGAAGAGATCTATGTGGCTCAACCGCCGGGGTTTGTGGATGAGGAACACCCAGATCACGTGTATCTTCTGGATAAAGCTCTATATGGTTTGCATCAAGCTCCACGCACGTGGTATGAAACTATATCAAAGCATTTGGTGGAAAATGGCTATACAAGGGGAGTGGTTGATCAAACCCTGTTCAGAAAGGAGGTGAAGGATGATATCATTATGGTGCAAGTGTATGTGGATGACATCATCTACGGGTCAACGAATGAAGAATTATGCACCGAGTTTGAGGATATCATGAGAAAGAAGTTTGAGATGAGTGATCAAGGGGAGATGAACTTTTTTTTTTGGCATTGCAAGTTAAACAAGATGAATCTGGGATTCTCATTCATCAAGCAAAATACGTGAATGAGATTCTGGAAAAGTACAAGATGTAGGTATCCAAGCCCATCTCCACTACCATGGCATCTAGACCTCTATTGACAGCAGATGCAGATGGAGAATCAGTGAGTGAATTCATGTATCGTTCAATGATCGGTTCACTCATGTATTTGACAGCAAGCAGGCCAGATATCATGCATGCAGTGTGTGTGTGTGCACGCTACCAGGCTAATTCTAAACTCTCTCATTTAGCTGCTGTTAAACGTATTTTTAGGTATCTGAAGGGCAGGCCTCGGCTTGGACTTTGGTATCCTAAGAATACTGATTTTCAATTATTTGCGTTTACTGACAGTGATTATGGAGGTAGTGACCTTGACAGGAAATCCACAACTGGTGGGTGTCAGTATTTGGGAGACAGACTCATCTCATGGCAAAGCAAGAATTGGCATACCGTTTCCAAGTCAACTGCCAAAGCTGAATATGTGGCAGCATCAGCTGGATGCTCGCAGGTAGTATGGATTCAGAATCAGCTCACTGACTACGGTATGAAATTTCTTAACACTCCACTTTTTTGAGATAATGCTGCTGCTCTGCAAATTGTCAAGAATCCTGTTCAACATTCAAAAACAAAGCACATAGATATCAAGGTACATTTCATTCGTGAATGCTATGATAGGAAGTTGATTCAGCTCGAAAAGGTAAACTCCAATCAAAATGTTTCTGACCTTTTCACAAAACCCCTTCCTCGTCCAAACTTTGAAATGTGTGTTGAAGGCCTAAGGATGATTGCCTTCGAGGAATGATCTGATCAAAACTGTTTGTACATAGTTTTGCTTTTATGTTTGCTTACTTTTGGTTTAAGTTTCATTTAAAAAATATATTAAAAAAAAGGTGTTTATGTTTCAAAAGCCTCATAAAAACAGGGGAAGAAGTCTTTTGTGTTTTGTCTTGAGTTGATAGGAAGTCATATAAATGTCCAAGACAATCGGAGACTGACACGTGTAGAGCTGAAGTGAAAGATTGCTCAAAGATGATATGTCGGTAAGCTCAACCCAAAACTATGATCATCAATGTAAGTGCAGTAAACTTAACTTCTATATATGTTTAGTTTCCCGTCCTAGTTTACATGGTTTAAAAAACTGAGTCCCAGCAAAAATGGGTTGAGAGTGGTATCTACCTAATATTCACTCTCTCACACGCCATGTTTTGCTGTTATGACAACACCACAGAAAAGAAAAATGAAAACAAAAAAAAAATAATAAAGAAAAATAAATAAAAATAATTATCTTGTTTGGTCTTCTCTGCGTGCTTATGCGGTCAACCTTATCACCAACTGATAATTAAGGAAATAAGTGTTAGTCATGACGGTGTTGCATGGTTTCTCAAGTTGGGGGTTTGTGAATCCTCAATAAACTCTGAGGTTGGGTAGGTTTTGCTATGAACAATTGGGTATGGGGACGGTTAAACATGACGGTAATATTGTACCATAATTAAGCACTTCAAAATAACCTTTTTACAAGAGAATTGTCATTTAAATGAGGTTTAGGAGTTTTTTTGAAATATTTTCAAAACTAAAGGGGGTGTTATGAAACATTTCGTTTAACAAAACCTACAAGAACCCCCATTCACGATCACACGTTTACGATCCACTCTCTCTCCTCTCTGCGTTTACGATCCCAACCCCAAAACCCTAACCGTCGCCGTCTTTCACCGGAAAACCACTTCCGACCACTCTCGGCTGAAATCTTGTGAACCACCGACTTCGCCTTCTCAATCCGACCTCGAAACACCCTTCAATCCACTGTTTCTTCTTCAAATCCTCAGTGATTTCGAGTTTCTTTTCTCCCGGGTGCTCATCCTCATTTTCTTCAAATTTCTTGTCAAAAACTCGAGATTTGAAGTTGTTTCTGAGTATACGATACTTAAAAGGTAGTTCATGATGGTTCATTTGTATTTTTATGAGTGTTTGATGTGTTTATGAGAAGTTGCAGGCTCAAAAATGGCGGACCTCGATGTTTACGATCGTCACGAGGAAGAAGACGACGTTTAGCGTTTACGATCGGCGATTACGATCGGTGTTTACGATTGTTTGGTTTACGATCCCGAAAGATTACGACAAAAGGTTGTTTACGATCGGGCTTCGGGTTTGCAACTGGGCCTATGTCGGACTTAAGTTAACCCGATCGTGAACACTCAATTGGATCGTAAACTCATTAAAAAGTTTGAATTAAAATCGTAAACACTTAACTAAACACAAAATGATTTTATTATCTTATCAAACTTAATTGTTTTAAGATAAAATTAAATGTGTTGATTTTAAGAACGTGATTTGTTAAAATTGTGGTTCAAAATCAAATTCTTTCCTTTGAAGGTTTCAATTGATGTTTTAGGAAATTAAAAGGATAATCGGATAATCAATTGAACATCAAGATGATTCTAACAAACATAATTGCTCATTGATATAATTAAGCCTGATGCACTTGTCTCGGTTTTTCAGATGGCAGAAGAACTGATTGATGAGGAAATTCACTTTGAAAGAGATCACTGTATACTTGCTTATCTTGATGACCTCCAGAGAGACACATGCAGTTGTTATACTCTCTTGTTGCTGGGATGAACGTTTGTAAAATCAATCATGCTCTCAGAGCAAGCGTGCTGATTAATGAACAACTTGTCAGAGAACTTTAGGGAACTGCTAGGGCGAATCTCGATAAACAAGGATCACAGCAACGATTCAAAACCGCAGAATCGAGATCGTAGAAGAAGATATTCGCAAAGGGCTGAATATAAATGATAAAGCTGAAGACACAATGGAATATTCTAAGGCTGATGTGTTAGAGGGTGCACGCCTTTTGGGTTATGAAGGAAAATTCCCACCGATATTCAAGAAGCTTTTGCCACACTACTTGAGGTGTTTGGCACACTACATGCAGAAATCTTTCTTGGGAAAGAGAACAAGCTTTGATTAGCTGAACAAGGTGCATGGCACAGCATTTGTTGCACTGGCCTTGAACTGGGAGTTTAATTTTTCAAAGATGATGTTGTTGGATTGGGTTGGTAATGTTGATTTGATTGCAAGAGAGCAATTTCTCATGACTCCAAGGTTTGTGCATATGGTGGTTTTGAAGAAATATCCAATGATTCAAGAGAGGGTTGAGAAGCTAGACATAAAGTTTATGGATGACAGTGTTTTCAGTCTGCAAACCCAAGATAGAAGGGGAAAGAGCACTTTTCAAGGAAGACTCGAGTGGACTAAAAGAGGTGCTTTCCCTGAGATCGCAAGAGAACAAGAACAAGAAGAATATTCTGAACCTGAAGTACCTCCAGTCAATGTATATGTCGCTGAAGATCATGATGTATCAGCAACTGTTCCTGTGAATGTTCAAGAAGAACCTGAGAATATACCTTCGGATGAAGAAAATGTGATGGATGACATTCTCCCAAAAATGAGAATCTGATAGACGATATTTATGGGGACTTAGGGCCAATCAGTCACAAGAGAACAAGGGATGACTTGAAATCTTCTTCAAGCAGTGGTTCAATTCCACAAGAGTTGGATGCTAATTTTGCTGTTGATGAGGTGCTTACAGGAACCTATTCCTGTGCGTGAACCTTCACCAAGAAAGAAAGCTGATCCAAGAACCATCAGATTTAAATTCCAGAAGACAAGCTCAAGCTTGATGGTGTTTGAATCATCAGGTGCAACTGTTCAAGATGATGAAGTTTCTGAGCCTGCAAATGTTGTGAGCACATACCAGGGTGATGATCAAGCTGATATTCAAGAGCCAACTTCAACTCAAACTGAAAGTCCTATTCTGAATGAACACAACCCAGTTCATGAGGAAAGGCAATTCTTCGATGTGGATAGCACGTTTGTTGAGCCAAGCCCAGTGAGAGTAAACTTTTCTTCTGAATCAAGCTAGCCTCCCGTCATACCAATCTTTCGTCCTTATCCAACACTTGTCAGAGAGAGTGTTCAAACCGGTGATCTTCCGGTAGATCTACGGATAAGTGCCGATCCTCAGATCAACTTCCTTTTATCTCAAAACAGAAGGAGAGAGGGAGAGATTAAAGAACTAAAGGAAGAAAACAAGAGGTTAAAGGAGAAGGAGAGCAAGAATGAAGCCAGTATTGGATTTTTGTATGCAGGATATCTTGAACTGAGGAAGAAGTTGGAAGAGTTGAAGGGAGCTAATAGTTCAAACATTCAGAGTTCTTCTCAAGCTGCTCAAATTGCTGATGCAATGCAAGAGGATGAAGGTGATGACACCATTGAGATGTCTGACTATGTTCGGGGAGGAAGATTCATCTCGAAAGCACCAGAAAGTCATGAAAATTGGTTCAAGGATTTTTTCCAGGGACCTCCCCCTAAGCTGTACTCGATTGATGTGGGAGAAAGTGAAATTGATAAAAGGGGGAGCCGTGAACCTATCCTGTGCCAGCACTACGATGCAGAGAAGAGATTGTTTGCTGTGATCAGAGATGGCTATAGTCCAGTGGAGTATTACAGAACTCGCGGTCAATTTCACTCCTGGACTGAGACAGATATGAGAAATTTGCTGAGAGCTCCATTTATTAACAGATGGATGAATGCACATGGAGACCTTGTTCGTAACAATCTGATGAGCCATCTTGAAGAAAACTTTGCTAATTTTGACCTAAAGCAAACAAGATGGGTTCAAACTGGAACTGACCCTGTTACGAATGAGCCTGTAGGAGAAGTGAGGCGACCACCCACCAAAAGGACTCGAGTGATCAACATGTTGGACGAAATTGAAGATGGTACACTTGTGAAGAATTTTGACAATTGGTTTTTATGATCCAACAACTCATGAGGTGGTGATGGTTTGCAAGAAGATGCGAGAATTCCGCTTCTATGATCCAGTTGATTTGCTAAGGTTTGGAGAGCGTGATATCAAGCTCCTGGCCACCCAACCTATCCTAGGTGATGAGCTTGACTTTGAGAATGCTATAAGGGTGGGAATATTTCATGGTACAGCAAACCGGATTGTGGAGCGTGAATGGTGGTCTAGGAAGGAGTCTCACACCTTCTGATTTGATTTGCTTCTTCCGTAGACTGTCTAATGCTTCATGCCTAGGGGAAGATTGTTGGGCTATACATTATGAGGCATGAACATTAGACTTGGGCTTGCATTATGTTGGGCTTCGGGTTTCCGATTTGGCCTTGTTGCGCCGGTTCACCTTATGGGTTTACGATCATAGCTAGGGTTTTTGTAATGGGTAGTATATAAACCCAACTAGTTGATGTTTCTGGTAGTTCTTGATCACGATTTCCAGCCACTCTTTGTAATTTACGATTGTGAACTCCTTTAGAGAAGATTGATCAAGTTTCATTCAAGATTTGTTTGTGTTTGTTTTGTTCTTCATCTCAAATCAAATCTCTTTCATCATCTTCTTCTCGAATCACTCACAAACGAGGTTTCCGCACTCGTTTGTGTTTACGATATCGTGTTCGATTGTTGTTTCGGGACCAACAATATATATATATATATATAGTTAATTAATTAGCGGATATAATTAATTAATGTAGTAATTACCTGTGGTTGTTCTAGTACTTTTTTGAACCGTAGAATGATCAACCGGCTGCTGTGATTTATCTGATATGTTATTAGAATGAAGGATCATTCGGTTCATCGGCCATGCAATAATATATTTATTTTCAACCTCCGAAAGCATTGTTTTATCATCTAATGGGAATGGTAAATATGTTGCACCCTTATTGACCTGATAAGCTGTAATTCTACGACAACCAGGAGGTAATTGACTTCCATGAATCTTCTCATCCTTTTCTTTTTGTAATAATTTAGCCATTCCCACGACGTTCAGTGGATTCCCCTCCATGTGCAACGTCGCAGTTTGGCACCCCTGATAAGAAGTGACATAAAAATAATAATAATATTAATTATAGCATATAAATATATATATTAACAATTAATTAATTAAAGTAAAAAATAGAATAAAAAATTATGGTATATACTAATATATATACCTCTGGGATTACTGGCAGATCGATAGGAGCTGCAATGGCATCATAATTATTTGGTTTTTTCAATTGATCACTCTTCTTAGGAGGTACTTTACGGGCTGTAGGTTTTACTGATTTTGCATGTCTCTTATTGTTTTCCTAAATTGACACCATGTAATTAACTGATTAGTAACATATATATTAATTAACAATAACGTCAAAGCCATTTGTCAAATCCTTAATTATATATACCACTTCCTGCTCTCGATGCCCCAGCTGCTGCTTCAGTACTTCTTTGTCTCTTTTTCCCCTAAAGACAGCATGATGCAGCATTTAATTACATGATCATATAACAATTAGTTATAAGGGAATTGAAGTACACAAATGTGTAAAATATATAGTTACACTTACGTTTTGCCCGGACGCTGTTGATGTAGATGGAGGAGTGTCTTGTGATCCGGTCGCAGAACAGACCTACAATTGAATTAAATATTTAGCTAGCGAGCTAGTTTAATTATCTAATTAAATCAAATCATAACCGGCTAAACATTAATTAACTATCCCAATAACCATCTGGATGAAGTACAAACTTGTCATAGCCGGAACAATTATTAATTATATTCCAGAAGAACTCTAACTATCCTAGATGAACTTTAACTATCCGGATGAACTACAACCATCCGGATGATGTACAAACTTATCATAGCCTATATTCCGGAAGAACTCTAACTAGCCTGATGAACTGTAACTATCCGGATGAACTACAACCATCCGGATGAAGTACAAACTTATCATAGCCGGAACAATTATTATTTATATTCCGGAAGAACTCTAACTATCCCGATGAACTGTAACTATCCGGATAGACTATAACTAGAGAAGCATGTTCATCCAGGTGAACAAGAATCTTCCGTATCAACTCAATTTCAGAACTGTTTCAATTTAGATCTGTACCTTATCTTTCAACCTCTTAGATGAGTTTGATTGAAGAGATTGTTTCCCCGATGTATTGTGTGCATAATTGACCATGTCCTACGTACAATTCAATAATTACATAGTTAATTAATTAATTAGTTATAGGCATGTGTATATATATATATATATATATATATATATATATATATATAATTTGTCCCTTACAGAATTTACAACGTTATCTGGTCCACCAAGTTGTCGTTGATTAATCATTTGGTTGTTCATAAACGCCATCAGCATCTCAATTTTTTCATTCTGTTCTTTAACCTTAAAATTGAGGTGATTAACCTCTCCATCTTTTTTCACACGCACCTGTTTTTCATTCTTGAGTTGCGCCTCAAGTTTTTCAATGTGCTCTTTTGATCGCCCTATTGGAGCACCATGCTGCCAATATTGACGGGAATTCACTCCATAACCCATACCTTTTACGAATCCACCCATTTCCTTTCCAAGGACCATTGTCAGGGCATCCGTTACCGGTTCAGCAGTCAAGGATCCCGCTTTTATTTGTGTTTCTTTCTCGGCCTGCAGTAATTAATATTTAGTTAATGTAGTGAGGTGCTTTTAATTCTTAACATGTAAATAGTTGGGTATATATATATATACACACATATATATATATATATATATATATATATAGCAATTAAACATACTATTTGCTCTGCTAGGCCCTTCATCACAGGCGTCTTGTATTACCCTTCTTTGTATACCCTTGCTTTCCTCCACATAAGAGCTCGATTGGGGTCCTCATCAGCTTCAATCTCTTTGTTTTGTACCTTGTATTATAATAATATATATCAGACTTGAAACATACATTGCAGGTTCTTAACCATGACTGGTCGGATGTAACACTCTTAATTAGCTTACTACCATTTTTTGTCTTAGAAAGGCATGTCCTCCTCCGCCCATGGTATGATCATAAGTATAATGTGCTCAACCTGTTTTGCACTGGTTGACACAACCTTTCCAACATAATAGTAGGATATATAATTATATCTTAGTAATTATAACATGCACTTAGCTAATAATTAATGAAAGCTGCAGTTTGAATTGAATAAAAACCTGGAATTCTTCAGATTATGTATATTGTACAAATCTGTCACAATCTTCTTTTTCCCCAATACCGAAATACGGCTTTCGAACTTTCGCAAGCACCTTTGGTTTCGCCGGGTTGGGAAGAATGTATTTTTCACGCAATTTTCTTCTAAAACCCCTTAGCAACCCACCAAGCATTACCATAATAGTATTCTTTCGACAGTTATCAACCTCGAAATATTGATAAAAAAATAACATAGATTTTTTAGTCATAAGACTTAATGTGAGAAAATGTTTAATAATCTGAATCAGAGCCCACATCGTCTTCTTGTTGTCTATTGGCACCTTCTTCTAATCAGGATACTTCAATCCAACCGCTACCCTTACAATATCTCCTTTAAAACTTGAAAACTTCGGTCTATGCTCCCCAATAACCCTTCCAGCATTGTCAAATGTTAGTGGCCATTTTTTTCCCACCATTGTTAGTAAATTTGGCACGCCACTTTACCAACCGCAACAACCCCCTCTTGCAATTTGTAGTTTGGGAAGCAGAGGTTGTGGGTTCCTCATTCTCATTCTCAGTATGAACCTCATCCTCGACTTGGGCTTCATCGTTTATCATTTCCTCTTCTTCTGATTCGTCATTACGTTCCCCTTCACTGTCAGAGGTTGTGGCTTCTGAATATTCATCATACTGATCCTCATCACTGTCTCTTGAATAATCATGAATGTCCTTCAATGTTTCACCATCACGCTCCATTGTAAATGAGATGAATCCTGAAATGAAATAAATAGGGAATGAAATAAATGCGATGGAATATTTGAGATGAAAAAAACGATCTACTGAAAATGACAGTGAAATTAATACTGACTGAAATTTGGTAATGATCTCCTAAAAATTTTAGAGGGAAGAAGAGAGTGATGAATCCTGTAGAGGGAAGA
This sequence comes from Deinandra increscens subsp. villosa, assembly GCA_039602395.1. Classification (NCBI taxonomy): domain Eukaryota; kingdom Viridiplantae; phylum Streptophyta; class Magnoliopsida; order Asterales; family Asteraceae; genus Deinandra; species Deinandra increscens. Next base: position 22,925,771 of record JBCNJP010000012.1, on the reverse strand, counting down.
AGAGAGTGATGAATCGTTTTGGTGATAGAATTTTGATGAGAGGGAATAGGAACTGATTAATGAATTTTGGGGAAATTTGAAAAATGGTGGGAAGTAATTTGGGGATTAATATGATCGATCCAGGTGAAAGCATCTCACCTAATAAGGACGTGACAACATTTATTGGATTTAATATAAACTCAATTAATTCCAAACATAGTTATAATAGTATTTTAAACATAACTTTAAAATGATCTTTAAGTGTAAAATGAAATATTAAGCAATAAATTTAATGATAATTTTATCTCTTAATGGTTGTGATTAATTTCTTTTTTGCCTTTTTTTTCTTATTATTCAGAATATTTCACATGTGAACTCATATGAAAAGAGCTATATATTTCAAATAACCTCACCCTATATAGTCTACATATATATATATATATATATATATATATATATATATATATCTTTCAATGTGTTGTAATATATACATTATCGTATACACCTTATTGGGACACATTGGTCCCAACTGACCCTCGCTGCCCCTAAGCACACCTTATTGGTTCTATGCACAACTTATTGATTATATATACACCTTATTGGGACTCATTGGTCCCAACTGACCCTCATTACCCCTAAACATACCTTATTGGGCCATCATTGGTCCTAAACCCAACTTATTGGCCATCATTGGTCTTAAACACAACTTATTGGGACTCATTGGTCCCAACTGACCCTCGTTGCCCCTAAACACACCTTATTGGGCCATCATTGGTCCTAAACACAACTTATTGGCCATCATTGGTCCTAAACACAACTTATTGGTTATATACACACCTTATTGGGCCATCATTGGTCCTAAACACAACTTATTGGCCATCATTGGTCCTAAACATAACTTATTGGCCATCATTGGTCCTAAACACAACTTATTGGGACTCATTGGTCCCAATTGACCCTTGTTGCCCCTAAACACACCTTTTTGGTCCTATTGGTTATATACACACCTTATTGGGCCATCATTGGTCCTAAACTAAACTTATTGGTTATATACACACCTTATTGGGACTCATTGGTCCCAACTGACCTTGTTGTCCCTAAACACACCTTTTTGGTCCTATTGGTTATATACATACCTTATTGGGCCATCATTGGTCCTAAACAAAACTTATTGGTTATATACACACCTTATTGGGACTCATTGGTCCCAACTGACCCTTGTTGCCCCTAAACACACCTTTTTGGTCCTATTGGTTATATACACACCTTATTGAGCCACCAATGGTCCTAAACACAACTTATTGGCCATCATTGGTCCTAAACACAACCTATTGGTTATATACACACCTTATTTGGCCATCATTGGTCCTAAACACAACTTATTGGTTATAAACACACCTTATTGGGACTCATTGGTCCCAACTTGTTTATATAGCGTGGTTGAAGGTTTTGAAATTTAAAAACAAACAACGGAAATGTGAAATTAGCCGTTACTAGTTACATCACCTGTTTGGGTTTTTATAATTTTAAAAATAAACGGTAAAAATGTAACGCAATAAGGATTCGAACACGGATCATGGTATGTAAATCTAAAGCGCTTCTACCACCTGAGCAGCACCCTGAGTTAGAAGCTATTTTTCATTATAATTTATTTAAATATAATTCTAACTGGGCCCGCTAAATTCTAAAAGAGGCGGGATAAATTAATGAGCGAATTCAATTGAAGATTTCACATATCACTCTCGATTTCCCTAATTCCCCGCTCCCCATTTCTCCATTGCTCATTAATCGACAGAATTCTCCCTCCGTCATACTACTTCTCCAATTAACAGGTTCACAGTAAAGATTATTGAAAAGGGTTTTCAGTATTAGAAAAACAATCGTTTTTAATAATCTTTGTTGTTGGATCTATTAGCAAAACAAGCATGGATAAGTCTTGGATGGTAACCAGTAGAACCATGAAATCGTATACCGATGGAGTTAAATCATTCTTAAAGTTTGCAGTTACAAATTTGAAAAAGACGGAAATTCCATGTCCCTGTGTTAAATGTCTAAACCATTACTCTTATCCTGTTGATGATGTAGATTATCATATGTTTTTAAAGGGATTCGATCTGACTTATACAAGGTGGACTAAACACGGAGAGAATCACGAGCCCGCAGGAGAGGAGCTTCACACAGAATCATTTTTCGATTCCGGAATGCCATTCGATGCATCAGAAACAATAGAAATGGTCAGAGCTACTGAAAATTTCACCGAGGACCATGAGAAATTTCAAGAACGACTCATGGATGCTGAGAAGCCCCTGTATGAAGGAAGTCGTACCTTCAAAAATTTATCTGCCTTGGTTCAACTACTGAACTTGAAGACTAAGCATGGAGCATCAGATAAGTTTTTTAATGAACTTTTAGCTTTTCTTAAACAGATGCTACCTGAAGGTAATGAAATTGTGAAAAATACATATGAGGCCAAGAAGATTGTGAAGTCACTAGGTGCAGGGTATACCAAGATACATGTGTGTATCAATGATTGTATTCTTTACATGAAGGAGAACAAGGACCTAACTGTATGTCCAACTTGTGGTGAGTCCACGTGGAAGGTGGATGAGAGGACTAAGAAACTATACAACAATACTCCTGCAAAGGTAATGTGGTATTTCCCCATCATTCCAAGATTGAAACGACTGTTTCAAGTGAAAACCACAGTGGAAGATCTAAGATGGCATGCCACCAGTTCCAAAGTACACGGTGTGTTACACCACCCATCCGATTCACCGGCATGGAAAGCTATAGATGACAAATATCCCAAAATTGCTAATGATCCTAGAAGTCTTCGTCTTAGCATTTCAACTGATGGGGTCGACGTGAATAGAGGCAACAGAAATCACAGTGTGTGGCCAGTTCTATCTGTCATTTACAACCTTCCACTATGGTTCTGTATGAAAAGAAAGTTCATCATGCTTTCGTTATTAATATCGGGAGCGCCTGGAAATGATATTGATGTGTTTTTGGAACCATTGATTGATGACTTAGAGCTGTTATTTGAGGCAGGTGTGGAAACATATGATGCGTATGCGCAAGAACAGTTTATTATGTGTGCAGTTGTTTTATGGACGTTTAATGATTACCCTACACTTGGTACACTTTGTGGTTGCACGTACAGTGGATTCAATGGTTGTGTGGTATGTCGGGAACAAACTAAATGCATTAGGCTTCCTTTCTTAGCCAAGCAGTGTTATGGTGGTCACAGAAGATATCTACCACATATGCATGCCTTCCGAAAGCAAATAGAGGCCTTCGATGGTAAACAAGAGTTGAAGGATGCTACAGTTCCTATGACCGAGGAACATATATACAACGAAGTTCAACATATCAGGAACAAATGGGGAAAGGGATTAAGGTGTACTGATTCAGAAATCCTAGAGACCTTAACTGGAAGAGGGGGAAAGATTGATAAGAGAAAAAGAAAGAAGAAAGAGAAGCCACCATATTTGTAAAACCACGAAGAGATCTTACTACTGAATGATTCGGTTAATCGAGAATGAATACGATGTAAATAAAGCTTTGCTTTATTAATTCACAAAGAGTTATAAGCTAGAGAGAGAAACACACTCAGTTACACACAGTTAAGAAGATAGAGAAATGACAGAACTCGTTCACTCTCTCTAACACGTACTATTTATAGTCACTTACATACTGGCTGGCGTACCACCTTGTGGACCAGTTGGTACGCCCGTACCAACTGGTACGGCGGACCATATGGTATGGCCATCTTGGTATGTTGACTATATGACTCACACAGACGCTCTAGTCTAGATACAATACACGAGACACCATGTAGCATAGGAATATGCTCTAACAAACTCCCCCTTTACGTGTAGTGTATCTATGTATCAATCTATCTAACTAAACTTCAGTCTTCACTCTTCAGCATCGCTGCATCTAATCTTCAACTTGAAATCTTGTCAGAAATAGAGCTTGCATGGCTGGATCAATCTTGAACAATCTTTGAACTTCAAGATCCACTTGTAAAAGATATTACATACTCCCCCTTTCACCATGCTTGAGTCTTGTCACACAGAATAACCTGCAATTTCAGAAGACAGAAACGCGGCTTTCCTTTTCCTTTAAGAAAAATTAATTTAATCTTGGCGCAAAACTTCTCTTCGAGAATCCAAGATATAGTTTTGAAATTTTGATTTCGTATCATGTATCGATCGGTCGAAAACAAATAAGAAACAAAATCTTTTTGGTTTTCTGTAACTTTATATCAAAACACACCGAAAATCTTTTTGACTTTTCTAAGATTATGCTAAATCACACCTAAAATCTTTTTGGATTTTTCAGATGAAAAACATAAATGCAATACAGAAATGAAATACAGAATCACACACTATTTTTGTTATTTGCGAGAAAGATCATAATTTGGGATCGTATTGATCATGACATGCTGAATTACACTTCAATTTCAATTACTTCAGCACACAAGCCATGTCGATTGCTGGTATAATTTGTCCATCTTAAACTCAGGCACAATCATACTCATAACATCTGGATATGTTATTGTATTGATTAGATTTGCTTTGACCAGTGTACCCCACACTATCAGACATACTCAGATTTTCTTTTATATCACACTTTGTGAATTCATATGTGATTTAATCACATTGAATTCATGATAACGTCAACTGTGTTCCATGCGAAAAGAAATAAGAACGTTAAATCGTCTACCTTGAGGTCGATCTTTCGATACGCAGATAAGGCCTCGGATATAACAAAATAAGAAAATAAAAACAAGTTGAAATTGTATAACCCAACAACAATCAGGTTGGTACTCCCGTACACGCAGAGAAAGTCCGATGAGTTATATGAAACACCAAAGAAAATAAAGCAGAACGTCAAACGAACAACAATCAGGTCGGTCTTGTGGACATGCAGAGAAAGTCCGTTTGTTTGATAAAATAAAGAAAATCAAACAAGTTTAAATCTTTGCAAATGGAACACATGTATACACAGTGACTTCTCATTTTCTTTTTCACATACCTTTTCTTGATATATCATGAGATATGCATTAAGATATTGTCCACTTGGTCAAGCATTTGTAGTTAATGTGTTTATCACATCTGAATACTTTCTGATTTAATGTCGAGCCTAGCAAGCACATCAAACAATGATCTTATGGCTTTTTCATCTAATTTATCCACGAGTCAGACACGTAAGCTGATGTACCATCATTTCCCAAATATGTCGGATACAATTTCTCATTTTTCAATGTTTTTGTATTTTTCTGTTTTTCAATGTTTTTGTATTTTTCCTTTTTCTCCCCCTTAAAATGAAAACTCTATTTTTGGATTTTCATTTTAACAAAAACACAAAGACACTATTTTTGGTTTTTTAATTTTCTCCCCCTAACCTACATATGGAATGTAAAAGAAAGAAAATTGAGCAAGCGATAATAATACCTTTCAGTTTTTAGCTTTCAAAAAAACTTCCAGTTTTGAAATATGAAGCATTCAATTTAAGTTAAGCAGGAGACTCCACTATCAGTAACTGCTTGAAGCTTTAAACTTCACAATCACCAACAGGTCTTCTTGAAGAAACATGCACATTGGTTTTAAAGATTAGTAATCAAATGACCCGAAGCACACAGCTTCTGGTCGACCAGTGTCTTCCATAAAATCAGAAGCAGCCGTGCTGACCACTTTAGGTCGCCACTGCATTTTTGCAGGTGCAGGTTTTACTGAAACATCATCTTTTGATGAATCACCAACACTAGAATCACTTTTAAAAACTTGTTTACTTTTCGATTTAAAAAATAAAGTTGGTGAGTCAGTAAAAATTCTATCTGATTCATCAATTATTGTGGCAGTTTTTCCAGAAAACATTCTTTTGGCAGTTACAGGACAATTCTGGGCCATATATCCCTTTCGGCGACATTGGTAGCACACACGATATGATCGTTTAGAGTGTATCTTGTCCTGAACTGGATGACATGTAGAAGGAAACTCAATATCATCAGAAATGTCACCAGAAACTTGAAATCGATTAGAATGTACCCATTTAGATGTAGGACTTTGAGGTGTAGCATTAGAACCAGATGAAGAAGATTCTTTTGGAAAACTTTCAGACGAAAACTTCTTCTCTTGCTTTCTCCCTAATTCCTTCTCCATGGTAGAAATAAACACCTGGGCCAGATGATAAATTTGATCTAAACTTGTGTCCTTCTTTTCCTTCTTAACCTTCTTTGGCATGTTCTTCTTCTTTGCCTTCTCAAATTGCATACCCTGGTTTCCCAAACCTGAACCTTTGTAGCCTGGTAACTTTGTCAGATCAACTTGAGAACCCGAGGACCCAGCTTTAGCCACTTGACTAAATAAAGCTTTGATATCTTTTAATTTGTTAGCTTCAATCAACTTTGCAGCAACAACTTCTTCATGCAATCTCTTTTCATCTTTCTTAATCTTTTCACCAGTAGAAATAACACCCTCTTCTGTCATAATTCCATGAGAAACAAATGATGGTGGTGTTTTATCAACCAAACATTCCTCCTTTCCTATCACCTTCTTTGATTTCTTTGATGGCTTTAAGTCAGAATTTTCAACAACCAATTCAGAATAATCTTGCTTTGTATTTGAAGGACTCAAATCAACAATAGCTTCCGTTTGAATCACTGGATGTGGTATTTGATTAAAATCATCGCCTCCAAACACCTTCTTGAAATTATCATCCTGACACAAATAACTTGCAAAAGAATGAGAATTCTTCAAATTATGCAATTGACGATTTAGATCCAAGATTTCAATTTTCAAATCTGTTATTGTCTTTTGAGCTTCAACAACAATCTTTTCTGACCGAATCAATTTCTCAGATGTGCTGTTAACTAAAGACTTTCTCTTTGCATACCATCATGAGCAGCAAGAACTTCTTTTCTAATTTTCTCCACTCTTTCTTTATAGATCTCAACAGTTTTGGTTAACAAAACCTTGTCCTTCTTTAGAGTAGTAATCTTATCTTGCAATTCAGACTGAACAATTTGATAGTGAGTTCTTTCAGCAGTAACCACATCTAAAGCTTTTTGAAGTTCAACATTAGATGTTTTAAGTGCTTCTACTCTTGTTGTAGATTTTTGGAATAAATTCTCAAAATCTTCACTCACATCTTTAGCTTGAGACTTATATTCTTCAACCTCCTTGACCAAACTTTTCATTAGCAGAAGTTAACTTGACAATTTTTGTCATGAACTCGTCATTATCATGTTGAAGTTGTGACTTTTGGTGATCATTCTGAATACAACCTTCTGACAATTTTTGCTGAATATCGGCTAATTCTTCCAACAACACACTCTCTTTCTTTAAGTAGCTTCTCATTGACTTTGCAAAGTTCATTAAATTCTTGACATTTCTTTACATAATTTTTCAATTCTTCATCCTTTCTTTTGAGTTCATCAACTTGACCTTCACTTTCCTTTATCAAATTTTGAATTCGAATATCCTTTTGTGAACAAAATTCACACACTGATTCATAACCATTCACTTCTGTCTCCGAATCACTTGAGTCCACTTGCACGGTAGCCATCAATGCATAATTTTCTGGCGAGTGTACCAAAAATGCAGATTCATCCGGAAAATCTTTAGCCCAATCATAATCTTCATCAGTTTGAGATATCATAGCTTTAACTTCTTTATCTTGAACATTCTTATCAGAAGTACCCTTGTCAGATGACGATTTAGGACAATCCCGAGCAAAATGTCCATATTTGTCACATTTAAAACATTTAATCGTTCGTTTATCCAAACCAAGCTTTCCTCCTTGAAGAATAGATGTCTTCCCATGTTTTTTCATGAATCTCCTTCCTCTCTCCACTACCATAGCAAACTGCCATTCCAGATCGAGTTTATTCAATTGATCTTCATCCAGATGATCTAAATCTTCTCCAAACAAAATAGATTGACCAATTTGACTAAAAACTGATCCAGACGAAGATGATATGAAAGCAGATAACAAAGCAGCTAGATATTCGGTTGCTTGAGCATGAGTAGACTTAGATGATGATCTATCAGGAATCGTAAAACTGCAACCTGAAGAATAACTAGATCGTTCAGACTTTCCAACTAGAAAAGCTGTTAATGGTGGATTAACACTTGAATCAGAATGCAGATCTTTTCACCCTCATTTCTAACTCACGAGCTTGCAACTTTCCAGTTAATTTGTGAAAAGACCATTTAGAATATTCATTATCATGTGTCAATAACAGAACATAATTCTCCCAGCTATTTGGCAACGCTTCCAAAAACTTTTCTTTCAAATCCTCATCATCTTTGGTAACTTTGAGTTCTCCAAGTTCACTAACAAGATGTGAAAATCTAGAAACCAGGTCTGAAATACTTTCTTTTTCACAATGCTGAAAGTTGTCGAATTCTTTTAACAAAACTTTCTTTTGACTTTTCTTATACTGATGGTTACCTGCACACCTATCTGTTAATGCATCCCACAAAGTTTTAGAAGTTGCGCAAGTTTTAAACTAATGCAAAAGTTCTCTTGGTAATTCCATAGTGAGATTTCCATACGTTTTCTTTTCTCGTGAATAAGATTTCCGCTCATCTTCATCAAGATCACTTCGCATGACCGGTTCTCCATTTTTCTTAGGATACTTGTATTCTTGTTCTTGGTATCCAAAGATCAACATCAAGTGCATTGAGATATGCTTCAAATCGTTGCTTCCAGTTATGATAATCTTCCAAGCGAATTAATTTAGGAACTTTCTGAGTTGTTCCGATTTCATTATCATAGTTCATCATGGCTTGCATCGATGATTGAACAACTGAAAACTCTTGATAATCGCTCATTTTGAAGTTAAAAATCGAATGTCAACTTCGAACTAAAAAACGAAGGTCTTCCAAGCGGATTTTGGAGGTCAAACTGGGTGTACTAGCCGTCGACTTCCGTACCAAGAGATCTCTCGAAACGAACATTTTGACTGGTATTAGCTCCCGTAACTCTTAACGGTTCTCAAGTTACTCAGTTTTAGTTAAGACCACTTTTCTGCCAGCGTACCAAGCCGTCGACTTCCGTACCAATGAGATTCAACGTATCACCAGCGGACCAAACAAGTAAGCGTACCAAACCTAGACTAGAAATATCAGCGTACCACCAACCTCAGCGTACCAACTTGAGCAGCGTACCAACATGGTACGGAGTAACTGTCAGCGGACCAGTTTATAACCGTCATGTACCAACTTTACAGATTGCATTGCGTACCAAACTTCAGCGTACCAGAAGGCTTTGAAGATTGCCTTGCGTACCAGAACCTTCAACCAGCGTACCAAGATGTTCTTCAGGCGTACCAGTGGTGTACCAATCTGAGATCGATCAAATTTTCGAATTCTGAACTGTTTGAGCTAGAACTTGGATCAGTTAGGTGCGTAAACACACTAGGAACGCTCAGAAATCATTTTGACCTCGGAATCACTCAGATTTGAGAAAAATTAATGAACAACGACTCAAACCCAAACTTTCTCTCTCTAAAATTTCGAAATGTACCAAATCAAAGCAGTAGAGCAACCTGGATTGCTCTGATACCACTTGTAAAACCACGAAGAGATCTTACTACTGCATAATTCGGTTAATCAAGAACGAACATGATGTAAGTAAAGCTTTGCTTTATTGATTCACAAAGAGTTACAAGCTAGAGAGAGAAACACACTAAGTTACACACAGTTAAGAAGATAGAGAAATGACAGAACTCGTTAACTCTCTCTAACACGAACTAATTATAGTCACTTACATACTGGCCGGCGTACCACCTTGTGGACTAGTTGGTATGCCCGTACCAATTGGTACGACAGACCATATGGTACGACCATCTTGGTATGTTGACTATATGTCTCACACATACGCTCTAGTCTAGATACAATACACGAGACACCATGTAGCATATGAATAATATTGGAAGAAATTCAATATATGGTTTCGAAGACTTAGATATTTGAGGCATAATAGTGTCCAACATTGCATTGATTTCATGCATATTGAAAAGAATGTGGCTGAGATTCTTGTTGGAACTCTGCTCAACTTTACCGGAAAAACAAAGGATGGACTAAATGCTAGAAAGGATCTGAACTTTTTGCCGTTAAGACCAGAGTAGTGGCCTAAATAGAATAAGAACAACATAGTACTTCCTGCAGCGTGTTACACGTTACAAAAAGATGAAAAGGAAAAGTTTTGTGACACGTTGTATAACTTGAAGGTTCCACAAGGCTATTGTTCTAACTTTTCTAGTTTGGTTAGTCTAAAGGACAATAAACTTGTGGGACTCAAGTCACATGACTATCATATGCTGATGCAATAGTTTCTGCCAATTACAATTCGGTCAGTCTTGCCTGAACCGACAAGATAAAGGCTCTGTTTTTTTCTCAAATCAATATGCAGCAAAGATATCAACGTTGAAGAACTAGATAAATTGCAAGCTGATATTTGTGTCACACTATGCCTGCTTGAGAAATGTTTTCCGCCATCATTTTTTGATGTTATGCTTCATTTGACGGTGCACCTTACTAGGGAGGTAAAATTATGTGGCCCAATATGCTTTTGATGGATGTATCCATCTGAAAGGTGTATGAAGGTAATTAAGGGCCACGTGAGAAACAAAACTTATCCAGAAGGGTGCATTGCTGAGGAGAACATTGTAGAAGAAACGATTGAGTTTCTTAGCGAATACTAAAAAACAGCACAACTATTGGTGTTCCAACTAAAAAGCATAGCAGTGTGGATGGAAGTCCTGGGTCAGCTGGTAGATCAGTTGAAGTCTCTCAAGAGCTCATATCGAAAGCGCATTTATTTGTGTTGCTAAATACGCCCGAAATTGAGCATTATATCGAGTAAGTAATTTAGATTATTAACCTTTTTTGATCTGTTTAATTAATTATAAACTTTTATAGATAACTAAAATTCATGTAATTGCAGAGAACACATGAATGTTTTTGGAAAAGGAACATTCTGGTAGTAGACTAAATGAGCTGACTAAGAAGCAGAGCACAACATTTGGTAAATGGTTACGCAACAAGGTCAGCTAAATTTGCTTATTATTTTAATTCCGGATGAATTGTAACTTTCCTGAACAACTGACCTGAGTTGTCCGGAACAACTCTATTTTCTATCCGGATGAACTATAACCTTCCAAGTGAACTGAAACTATTTTCTTATTGTTTTAATTCCAGATGAACTGTAACTTTCCTGAACAACTGACCTGAATTGTCCGGAACAACTCTATTTTCTATCCGGATGAACTATAACTTTTCTGGTGAACTGAAACTATTTTTTTTATTGTTTTAATTCCGGATGAACTGTAACTTTCTGGAACAACTGACCTGAGTTGTCCGGAACAACTCTATTTTCTATCCGGATGAACTATAACCTTCCTGGTGAACTGAAACTATTTTCTTATTGTTTTAATTCCGGATGAACTGTAACTTTCCTGAAAAACTGACCGACTTGTCCGGAACAACTTTATTTTATTTTCGGAAGAACTATAACCTTCATATTCCTAATGAACTCTCCTGATGAACCTACTATGAATTTCAGGTTGAAAAGGAGATAGCGGAGTCCCCAGAAACTGTATCAGAGACCGTTAGCTGGATTTCACATGGTCCACACAAAAGCGTGAGGAAATATGAAGTATATGACATCAATGGCTATTCATTTCGTATAAACTCTCGAGACGGTAGGGTTTACATGAACAGCGGGGTTGGTGTAGAGGTAAATGACATGCACATCTCTAACGAGGTATTAACCTATGGACAAAAACCTTACTATGGGGTTTTAAAAGAGATATGGCTACTAGAATACCATATTAAAAGCATCCCTCTATTTATGTGCGACTGGGTTAAGAATACACATGGGGTCAAAAAAGATAGTCTTGGTTACACTTTGGTCAACCTTAAAAGACTAGTTCACAGGGAGGACCCGTTTATTTTCACGTCAAACGCACGACAATTGTTTTACGTCAAAGACCAGCTGGATAAAAAACTGCATATTGTCTTTATGACACCTTCCAGAAATTATAAAGATTATTATGAAGACGATGCCAATAAAGAATTTAGTATAGTAGTTTTTCCTCACAACGATAATGCATTGCCACCCGTAGATACATGTGACAATGTTTACCATAGAGCTGACTGTACTGGAATGATATTACGTAAAACCGATTAATTGATCATTGTAATGTATTTGAATTTTAGCAAATTACAATCTCAACAATATTTGTTTTTTTTCTTTATGTATTCTGGAATATTATGGATCTTAATTTTGAGTCAAGTGTTTTCTTTTTTTTGATTGTGCGGGATGAGCACGGGTACCATACCCGTACATGACCGGTACCGGTCCTGTTTTGAGCGAAAAGTGGATACCGATCCCGGTACCTAATATATCGGTACGGGTACCGGGCCGGTACGGGTACCGGGTACCGGGGATTTAGGTACTATACTTGTTTGGTACCCGTTAGCAAATCCCTTCATGAATTGATATTAAGACCATCATGAAATTGAATTAATATTAGAGTACCAATAAACAACTCGTAATCTTCTTTGTGGTCCACAAATAGGTGCTGACACTTACCAAGTTTTGTATGTTCCACATGGTACCTCAAATCAAACTTGGTACAAATTAATAAACTAAGCTCCAATATAAACGGTTTTTTTAGCGACGACCCTCAAATCTGGTACAATTCTTAATCGATGTTCGTGTCTAATTACTCTTTGATCTGATGATCGACGCACGATGCTTCAGTTATCATATATGTTTTAATGTGTTTTTATTTATTAAATAAAAAACCTATATATATTTTCGGGTACCGGTACCCTACCAGGTATTTTTTGATTTTTCCCGGTACCGGTCCCGGTCCCGGTTGGTACCGGTCCCGAAAATTGACAAAATGAGGTCCCGGTCCTGGTACCGAATATGTGGGTACGGGTACTAGGCACCAATTGCTCATCCCTAAACTAAACTCCAAAATAATTTCAATTCACCAGGAAGGTATTTGCGCCTGCAGGTCTCCTCTCTTTGACCAAACCAGAGTCAATAAAAGTCAAAAATAAACAAACAAAATCAACTGCTGCTTTAACAAACACAATTACATACATAATCCAAAGGGTATGATTCCATTAATATATTGATCTATAAAATTACAACTGAAAAACTACTAACTTAAAAGGGAGAAGAATCGACTGAAGACAAATCCCTCTTTGCTTTCTCACAAGGTGCACTAAAGAGATTGTCTAAATCATCATAACGGCTACTTGCTGCTGATAAAGTGAAAAGAGAGAACAAGTCCATTTTTTCTTTCTCACATGCACTTGCTTCAGATAAAAAGGGAGAAGAAGCTGCTGTAGAAAAATCAGGTTCGTGGGGCCAAAAGGAAGAGAAGCACCTGAAGAATACAAGTGCTTTAAACCTCATCATGTGCCCTTACTGCTGACTGTTATAAAATTATACAATAACTTAAAATATGCTCTTAGTAAAGCATTTGTATGAAGAGACTCCTCGTCTCCATGGTTTCCATAATAACTTAAAATCTGCTCCCAGGAGATACAGATCTTTCCCTACACAAGAAAAAATTACCAAATCTGAGACCCAAATTTCAATCGAATTTCAGTGGTGAAGATGATAACTTACCGTTTTCCACATATGGATGATGCCAATTCCACATTTTTTTCCGACGATGATGGACGAAGAACACACAGAGAGAGAGAGAGAGAGAGAGAGAGAGAGACTGGGAGAAAAGGCGCATGGTGGAGATGATGATGATGAAAACTGATAGAGGGATAAGTATATATCAATACTCGAGGGGCGTGGTAGATGGAGATTTGAACGATAAAGTAAATGAAAAAGTAACGATTACAAGCGCCGTAGACTGTTGGTCTTCTTTTAGCCACCCAAAATTAATATACCGTGACCATTTGTCATAATTTGTCACGCAAACAATTTTTAATATGAGTGGCCATATCACAAGATAATCAAACAAGATAAACATATATAACCATCATATATTCAATTCTAACTACTAATATCATAACAAAATAAACATATAAAATATTATTCTTAATTTGTTCATAAACATATACATCAATTAATTAATAATCCAGATCACTGCAATCTTCGGATATGTATCCTGAACTTGCATCGTCATCATCATCACATCCTTCTTCAATCCGACCACTGTTTGTAGGATCTTGAACCCAATCGGCCACCGTATCCTTCACCTTTTGTTGAATGTCATTCCCGGAATCATTCCCATCTTTGTTAATTAGGGGAATTTCACTCAATTTTTTGAGAAAGTTCATATCATAAGATCCCACAATTTCATTCACAGAAAAAAATTTACTCTCTTCTGTGTTCATGTATTTCACTTCAATCTGGTTAGTAGAACTTATATACTCCCAAGATTGGACAATTTCATCTTCATCTTCTTCATCTTCTTCATCTTCTTTCGGATACAAATTCATTGAATTTTGTATCAAGGACATAGAATAATTGTGTTGCCTCAACAGAGTAGGCATAACAATCAGGAATCTTCTGCGCATGGAGTTGCCTCAGGATGTTCTCATCGTTGTTTTTAATAACAGATTTGTGGGACTTGAAGGAATTTTCTTCTCCTGTTACTGTAAACCAGAAAAATACGATTATTCTTCATATACCAGTAATTAAGGGAGCATTGATTATCGGCCATTTGATACCAGAATTGGTGTAGAGAATTTGAGATCAAGAAACAGATGGCGCTAAAGAAAAATAACAATGATGATGATATATAGGGTGGCACATTTGAACACGCTCGAATTGGTGTAATTGAAAAAAGCGCATTGTTTTAGAGGGAAACAAATCATCTCTTTTTCGCCACACGTTTAATATTTTACCGTGACCATAAAATAGATTTTTGTCACTCACAACCTACTATTTAGTCACACAACCTAATAACAGTGGCCATATGTACTAGCTTTTAGCCACATAACTAATTAAAACAGTGGCCATTGCTCACATTTAGCCACGCATAATATATACGTAATAGTTTTGTTTTTTTTCCAATTTACTAAGTAATAAAATCTACTCTTCCGTCACACAACATTACTTAAGCGTGGCCATACATTCCTTTTTGGTCACACGAATAAGCAATCATAAAATTTTGTGGCCGTTTGGTGCATTTCGCCACTCTTTTTTAAGTGTGACAAATAAGTGCCACATGTTTTTGTAAAACAGTGGCTAAAGCCACTGCACCTGATTGTTGTTGTCACATAAACAAAAAAATACGTGGCTAAAAAGGTCGAAAGGCTATATATTTGGCCACAGGTACAAAAATATGTGTGGCTAAAACTAGTGTTTCTTACCTTTGGTCACGTTTTTTTCAAAACAGTGGCTAGTCGTTAAAAAAAACTATGGCCAAAGCCACTTTTTGACGTAGTGTTTCTTGCTTGGCATGGCATTTTCTTTCCCTGAGCTTATCACTCAGTTCTTTAAGACTACCCGGCTGAGCTATGCCCAAATCATGCCTATGGTTTGGCGCATTCTGTATTCCACGGATCAACTGAATCAAACTTAGAACCTGGAGATTGGGATTCCTGAAATCTGTGAAGCCTACCAACTCAGAACCCATGGTTGCAGCCGATTCGTCTTGAAGGCTCGCACCTCTACTTCTCAGTTGATTCCCCGAGCTTCCCATAACGATCACGACTGGAAGAAGCGTTTCTTTTTTGTGAAGCGTGACTCGATTCTTCGGGGTACGGAGTTGTCGTTGAAGTGGGTTGATAAGGGTAGGATATTGATTTCCTTTTCGTCGCAAAATCCCGAATCTGTGTTTAACTTCCTTATTGTTTTTTGCAGCACACAAGTTTGAGAATCTCATCAAGGCGCTCCCGGATCCCAAGAAGCTTAAAGCACTCTACCCGATTCCCGCCACTGAAAGAGCCCTGATCCTTTAAGTAGTAGCCAGCGAGCAAAGCTATTCAGCCGACCATATTCCTAAGATGACTGGTAAGTTTTTGCAGGCTCCTAAACCGTCTCTTTATTTGAGAATCCCAAACATTGATAATCTGATTTTATTGCAGCCCCCAAGTCCAGCTCCTCGTTCTCCCTAAAGGATCTTAACAACCTCCTCAAGGTCAAGAAATAGCAAATGGAGCAGTCTGCTGCATCTAAGCCACATGTCAGCCGGCCTAAGGCCTCGGCTTCCAGGAAGTGAAAGATCACTGAAGCCACCGTGTACCTGGAAACCTTTGAAGGCCTAACTCCTTCCGAAGTGAGCAACAAAGTTCTCTCCTTGTAGACCATGATTAACCTGGTAAGAAGCTCAACAAATATATATGTTAGTTTCATACCTGTGACAGGCAGTGATCAGGATTCTCGCCCTTCCGTGCATAGGGAAAGGAAGTTGGCTGAGGTCGAAGAGAAGATCCAGGCCCAAGCTGAGATTGCCAAGGGCAAGACCCTGTAACTACGAGCATAAGCTCACCAAGCAGTGCCTGGCATTTAAAGCTAAAATGGTCATGGAAGCTGAAGTAGGCAAACTCTCAGCTTCCCAGAGCGTCCTGGAATATAAATTCCAAATGGCCGGTGAGGCTGAAGAGGCTGGCTTTAAGGTTCCTGGCTGGGATGTTGCAGGCTGGAAGGCTATTCTGGAATCGTTGAGGGGAGGTGATGGTGATACGGCTGGAACTAGGAAGGATGGGACCGATGGCTGCTCCTTGAAGACAATTCCGGAATCCCCGGTGGCGGTGACTCGGCCTTATGTGCCGGAGCTCGACGAGGGTAAGAAGCCTGACGAGGGTGAGAAGCTGGAGAAGGATGAGAAGGCAATGGGCGATGAAGATAGTGTAACAGTCTGAGCCCATTTTTTTTATGTTTGGTTGATGGTGGTTTGTAAAATATTTTACTTTTGTGGTTCCTGCTAGAAACTAGTAACAAACAACAATAGACAATGATAGGGATCCTGGTGGAGGGATCTTGTGCTTTACAAGACGAAACCAGGATTCCTAAAAACTTTTGACCTCTGAGCTTCCCAAGTGGAGGGATCCTGAGGTTTTTAGGACGAACCTTGTGGAGCTCAAAAACCCGTTTCCGTATGTTTAATAATATAACTATCTTTTGGCTATATACGTTGTGTTTTAAGTTAATATTTTGCATGTTAGGAATCTTAAAAAGTACTTGCATATTTAGAAAACCATATGAAATTTATTGATCGAATAGGTCAAAGTTCAAAATCAAGTGATAAAAACATAATTGACCTGACCTTCAAGTTTTACCTTAGTCGATTCCTCAATTAAAATTGCTACTTCTTTCCGTGTCTCATTTAGGATCCTGACAGGAATCCTGATAAACTATTTTGCTGATTCATCTTGGCATTATGCTTTGGGATCCTGAAAAGAGTTTAACAGGATCCTGGCCAATGGCTAAAGGAAGTTTTATGTATATAGGAACAACAAACTTAGAAATATACTGGGGATAAACCCGGGATTCTTGGGACTAAGCCAAATCCCCGTGTTTACTTGGGACTAAGCCAATACTGGGGTCAAGTCCTTTTATACTTGAGACCAAGCCATCTTGAGTGACTTGAAAATGTCAAAACCTTAGTTAACACATCTATTTTAAAAATCTTGGGAATCCGCCCAGCAGCCTACAATGACAAGATTGTTAGCTACCCATAAGATGGACTGGTCCGGCCACCTTGAGCATACTAGTGGACAACGTGCGCTCCTAGCGAGGGTCGTGCGCTACTGGCGATTACCCCAACTTAGGAGAGGAGTCAACCTATCAAACCTTAGAAGGTATGCATGATACCTTAAACGTAGGAGAGGTAGCTAGCCACTAACTCAGGATATATCCAAAGTACTTAGGATTCTCAGAATCTATAAGACACTCAACACTTCGTGAGGGGTGGGTGTTAGCAAAGCTAACAACACTCCGATGCCTAAGTTAGTATTATGTGATTGAAATAATAAGAACAATATTGAAATCAGATCACTATACATACCTTGTAGTATTTGGGCTGTGAGGATCCTTGGGATTCCAATGGGATTCTCACATAAAGTAATCTTTGAGATGGATGGCATTCCAGGCTCTTGGCAGAGGTTCTCCTTCCATATTCACTAAACGATGTGCCCCTTTTCCTTCTTCAGAATCGATCACATATGGACCTTCCCATTTAGGTGCCAATTTCCCATCCGCTGGATTGGTAGTGTTTTGAAATGCCTCTCTCAACACCAAGTCTCCCAATTGAAATCTTCTTAACTTGGTATTCCTGTTGTAAAACTTTGCCACCCTTTGTTGATAAGATGCCATCCAGATTCTGGCCATATCGCTGAGCTCCTCAACTGTTTCGAGATCCTGAAGCATATTCCGGCTGTTGGTTTCAGGACCCTGGTAGTTGATCCTGGCTGTAGGTAACACCATTTCTGTGGGAATTACAGCCTCGGCTCGAAATACTAATGAAAATGGAGTTTGGCCTGTAGCATTCTTGGGTGCTGTCCTATCTGCCTAGAGAACAAATAGTAGCTCTTCAGCCCACTTACCTTTCTTGGAGCCCAACTTCTTCTTAAGATTGTTGATGATGATCTTGTTGCTGGATTCCGCCTGTCCATTAGCTTGAGGGTGGACAGGTGTTGAAGTAATCATCTTTATGCCCCAACTTGCACAAAAATTCGTTGTTCTCTTGCCGATAAACTAAGAGCCTTTGTCACATGTGATCTCTGTCGGAATCCCAAAGCACCATATTTTCTAATATAAGATGATGTAAGCTTAGTAATTCAGAGAATAATCTGCTGAGATCAAGCAAATCATATTAAAATCAAGCAAATACATCAAAATAAAAAAAAAGTAAGAGTACAGTAACTCATAGTAAAAAATAAGCATAGATAACAAGAACTAGTGAAATATGCAACAAATATGCAAGAATTTAGTGTCCTTAACCTAAAATAGGTTAAGGTAGTTTATGCACATATCACACAAAGGTTGTCATAAAAATGATCAAAAGAGAAAGACATGATGAGAATCCAAATCAAACTACACAAGCTGCCATTAGTCTACACTTAGGCACAAAATGGTCTCAAAACCAGTTAACAGCAGCAGCAAAGGTTAAAGAAATACTCAAGCATGCAAGTTGTAGAAGTCATTTGACAAAATAGAACCAAGACATCCTTTTACACTTAGTTGGACTATATAGAAGCAAAATAGTAGCTTGAAGTTCTAAGTTCATCAAAAGAATAGATCATACAATATAAGATCAAGTATGGACACTACATTACAAGCAATCACACATTTTTGGACGTAGAAAATCTTAAACAGATTTGAACCTAGCAATGTTAATCCAAGCTTGAGCACAATAAAAAAATTTGGAGAAATTTGTGATACAAGGCTATTTAAATTAGATTTCATGTGCACATTTACTCATTATGTCTTACAAATCAGTCAAACACTATAGCAACAACATTACTAAAGTCAAATAAACAATCAAAATTATGAATTATATGAACATACAAAATTTTCTTAACATTTAACAAAAACAGTGGTAACAATAGTGCATGGGAGTGATTCAAGTAACCATAAACAAATTATAATTATCAAATCATTCACCAAACATAACTAAGACCAACTGTAAAAAAATTCACTCAAACCTATCTCATCCGTAGCCCCTGTACAAATTTCAAATCGGATTCGCAATGAAAAAAAGTTGGGATTAGAATTACATACCTCTTCGTTGTTCACAAATGTATTAGGAACAAAATAAGAGACAATAAATCTTATATGCATCAAAACAAATTCATTAGAACCCTAATTTCTGAAGTTTACATACCAACGGCTCAAGAACACTAAGTCGAATCAATTAACCTAACTACAGCATGAATCCAAACCTGTAATCCCAAAGGAAGTGTGCAAATCGACCTCAATTGCAAGGAGTTACAGATTTGAGATCAAGATTGAAAGAAAAATGATCGAACAGTGGTGGTGTTCGTGCGTCGGTTCGAGAGAGAAGCGTGCGTGCGTGAATTTGGAACGAAGTAAATGAAGAAAAAGTAGACCAACCCCTTTTATACTCTTTTGTTAAACGGACTTGACCAAAACCACAAAAATATCCCAAGTGTAAACATTAAGTCCACTAAGCGTAAAACGAAGTACGCTAAGAAGACCAAGAATTTCGCCAAGGGTAAAGAGTGCGGGTCAAGTTTGCTAAGGTCTAAAAGAAGTTCACTATACACATTCGAAGTATGCTAAGCCTAAATGAAGTACCCTAAGACTTATAGAAGTCCGCTATGTCTTATAACAAGTACGCTAAGGCTAAAACAATAAAAAGATCAAAAAAATTCTAAGTATGGGGCTAAAGTTCACTAAGAAGAAAAACGAGTTCGCTAAAACCAAGTGTTCTTAGCGGACTTCAGAAAACATAATTTAAGTTAAGAGAAGTACGCTAAGAGTAGATTGCTCTTAGTAGAATTTAAAAACCAAAAACAGACAAAGTGAACACTCAAGTACGCTAAGAACAAATTTGTTCTTAGCGGACTTCATTAAAAAACCACAAAAAATTCTAAGTACAATTGGTGAAGTACGCTAAGAGGAATACTTCTTAGTGAACTTAAGAGTGTGTTTAGCAGACTTGTACCCAAGTAAAGTATTCTAAGGCAAAATGCTAAGTCCACTAAGACCCAAATTTTGAAAAACGCCAAAAAAATTCCTAAGTCTAAAATTTGAACAAAATTCAAAGAAAAAGAAATTTAAAACACAAGACCAAAACCAAAATGAGTATATGAGCATGTTTACCATGGATAACCTACCCGGAAGGGAATTTTGTAATAAAACACATATTTACATGAAACTTGGTCAAATTTTACAAATTTGGTCAACTTTGCCAAAAATTCAAATTATGCATTAGCCTTTGGATTTATTTTGCAGAAACACATATTTTTGTTTGATTGTGGCCAAACAATGTTTTTGAATCATATCGATCATTTACTTCCTTAATAACTCTTATAATTCTAATCATCGCACAAACCAGATAAAACTAAGTCAGATTGTTGGTATTGTTGTCCACCTAAGCTCAGACATGGTAATTTTCAACTTGATGTCATGTGATGTATTTTATCATGGTTTAAATCCGATTAGTGAAATTTTGTGAAAATCATGTAATTTAGAGTTAACAGCATTCTACCATACATCATGTTTGCTATCCTTTCAGATTTGCCTAACACATTTAAAATATTAATATTCGACCCTTTCTTTAGCGGTAAGTGACTTATTTCATGGGATGGTCATGAAATCATGTTTACCCTTCTTTCATGACTACAAGTCGGTGTTTGGCGAATGTGAGAGAATCAAGGTCAGTGCTTCCACAGCAGATGGTCTCTCACTTTATTTGATGGAAGGATGCTAGAAATCACAAGGTAAGTGTTTTCATACAGCAGATGTGTCTCAGTTATTATGGAATGGATGAGAACTCAGAGTTAGTGTTTCCATATCTAATGAGTCTCATTGAGCGTCATCATAAGTTATATGACGTGCTCGGATTTGAAATAAGTCAACTTAATGCTGAAGAGAACAATAGAGTTTAGGCAGGGTTTCTTACTCAGACAAACAGAGAAATGGCCAATTTAAATAATTTACACTGTTTAAACTCAATGGCTCACTATTTTTTGCTCAATTAGTTTGTAATCACTGACATAGTTTACTTCTTATGATGTCGAGCCAACCAACACATCAAATGATAGAATTATTGGTCGATTGGGTCATATCCTATGGCTGTGTTAATAAGACCAGAATAATATCATTTTCCACATTAAGTGTCCAACCACGAACCAAAGTTCATTTTCCATTTTCATTTTTAAAATGCTTTTGTGTTTTTTGCATATTTCTGTACATGTGTATAAAAACACTTATTGGAAATACAGAAATAAATACTATTTTTTGAGATTTTTCAGGTTTTTCAAAGTTTTTGTATTTTTCATCTTCCTTTGGTAAGTTTAAAGCTCACTGCAGAAGAAATAAGTTAAACAAAGTGAAAATATTTCTGCGGTTTTAGCAATTTTGACTCAATTGACACAAAGACAAGAAAAAAACTAAAACAAGATAACATAAAACAAGCATAAAGAAAGAAAATGTTTTTGTAGTTTTGCATGAAGGGTTTAAGTAAAAAAAAATTATTTATAGATGATCACACAAACTCTAAAGATAAAAACACCTAAGAAATTGAAAGCATGCATATCAAGAATCCTAAGAGGTCCAACTACTAAAAGTTAATCATCCCTACGGACTGGATCGGGTAATTAAAACTAGACAAGTCAAACATTTGGTGAACAGGTCAGCAAATTATTCTTTAGTGGGGACATAAACTAGAGTAATTAACATCTTCTCAGCGCAATCCCTAATATAGTGATACCTAATCTATATGTGCTTAGTCTTAGAGTGTTGCACATGATTTTCAACAATAGAAATAGCAGCAGTGTTATCAATATGATTAGGGGTTGCAAGAAAATTCATCGTAGTCCAGAAGCTGATTCTGGATCCACAAGAATTGAGAACAACATGAGGCAGCAACTACGTATTTTGCTTCAGCTGTTGAAACAGAAACTATATTCTGCTTCTTTCATTGCCAAGAAACAAGATGATTTCCTAGAAAATGAGCTCCACAAGTTGTAGACTTGCGGTTGAGGTTACATCCACCAAAGTCAGTATCGGAGTAAGCTACTAGATCAAAGTTGGAGTCCTTTGGATACCAACGAAGATATCTGAGGATTCGCTTGACAGCTTTCAGATGTGATTCCTTTGGTGAACACTGAAATCTTGCACACAGACAAATAGCATACATAATGTCGGGATGACTCGCGGTGAGATACATCAGTGAACCTATCATTGAGCGAAAAGATGCTCATTAACCGGTACACCTTCAGGATCATCATGAAGTTTCACACGAGTTACGACGGGAGTTGAGAAACCTTTTGAGTCATGATGATGAAACTTCTTCAAGAATTCCCTTACGTATTTTCCTTGGCTGATCAAGATTCCTTCAGAAGTCTGTTTAACTTTAACCCTCAAAAAGAAACTCAGTTCTCCCATAACACTCGTCTCGAACTGTTTCTTCATGACCTCCTCGAACTCTTTACACAAATTGATGTCCATTGACCCGAAAATGGTGTCATCAACATACACTTGTAGTAAAAGCATATCATCCCCAACATGTCGAATGAAAAGTGTTTGATCAATTGTACCCTTCTTCTAACCGTGTTAAAGAAGATAGGTAGACAGAGTCTCATACTATTTCAGAGGTGCTTGATGAAGACCATAAAGAGCTCTATCTAGCTTGTAAACATTATTTGGAAAAGATTTATTCAAGAACCTGGGAGGTTGATAAACGGTGATGTTTCTAGAAGCAGTGTGTGCCATAAATATTTGTATGGCTTCGAGACGAGAGACATGTGCATAAATCTCATCGTAGTCAACCCCATCTTCCTGCATATAACCCTTCACAACTACACGAGCTTTGTTACGAATGATAATATCATGATCATCCTTCCTATCTTTGAACACCCACTTGACCGGAATTGGTTCTTTGCCGGGTGGCAAATCCATCAATCTCCAGACGTTCAGAGTTTTAAATTGCAAAAGTTCATCTCGCATCGACTCAATCCAATTGTTGTCTTTCATGGCTTCAGCAACCAAAGTTGGTTGGATTTGAGAGATGAAGAAGCTGAAAAGGCAAATGTTTGTAGTGCTGGATTGACTTCGAGTAACCCGTTGATCAACTGGACCGATGTAAGGATCGAAAAGAACCCAAACACGATATCACGATCTCTAGTGAGTGTGCGGAATCCAAACACTAGAGTGATTCAAGTATAAACAACATAAACAAGAACAAACGATTAGGAAAATAATGAAACACACAAACCGATTGAGAATGCTAGATCGAAACTTGATTGCAACACACTTAAAAGGTTCGAAATTCTCTATGGAGAATTTCGATTACACTTCTTTGAAAACACCAAGAACACCCCAAAATCAGCAACACCAGCAGCCTATTCTAGACAATAATAGGTTCTATTTATAGGAGATGATTAGCTTGTTTTCCAAGCTAGTCTCCTATACCCTAAATAACTCAAATTTCCGTATTTGACATTTCAGGCCCACTAAACTTCATCTAAACTCTTTTTAAATGAGCCCAAACATGTCTAAATTGACCCAATGACCCAATATACCCATAACCCAACTAATTTTCACCTATCCTATCACATAGGCCTTCAAAATAGTCCGCCAAGTGATGATTTAATACACAAGCCACAAATTATTCCCTTACAATCTTCCCCTTGGCTTGTGATATTAAATGTCTTCTACTTTCAATCTTTAGAACTTGCAGTCTTCTCCTTGGCTTGAGTATGGGTTGCTGAAGATTCCTTTCTTTAACAATCTTCATTGGGCAACAACAAATGACTTTAGGGAGTGTTCTCTCAATCAGCATTAGCTTGGACTTCAAATGACGAACATGTAATGAGAGGAGGATTCTCAAATATTTGCTCCTTCTTGAAAACTGTTGAGTCCTTGCTGAATCATCATTAACTGTCTTGACTTGCCATTAACTTCAGAGGTTAAATTTTGGAAACCTCTATCTTGGCATTCTTGATTGTAGATCTTTGAACTGACGGCATTTAGCTTCCCCTCAACTCGTGAACAGTGTCTTTTGAGTCTTTGGAAGCTTTTCTTGAACAACCAACAAACTTCCCCTAAGCATAGGGTAAGTCCTTTTCCGGCTGGTTCTTCAACTTGATCAGCAGCAGAGTTCTTGCTTTGATCAACTGATTCCTTGATTTTTTTTCATGAGTTGTTTTTTTTTTCACTTAACCTGTCAAGCACAACATGGAACAAACACTAACCAGAAAATGATGACTGGTTATCGGGTTAGCATTACTTAACTGAACAACTTTCCCTGAACCCGGGGACTCTTTTTATTATCTCCCCCTGAGGTTCTGAGGGAGGGTCAAACTTTCTTGCATAAAACCCATAAAAATTTTATTTAAACTTCTCAAATCAACCTGGCCAATTCATAAACTTAAGATAACACAAAAGAAACAAAACAAACATACCAAATTACTAAACGAGAAGGTTTTATTTTGGGATCAAACCGTCTTTGTCTGAACTGAGGAACCCTTTTCAGCATATGTTACTCGAACACGTCCAGGCGATTGCCAGTATATTGGTCCTTCTTAAACCCATGTTCCTCATTTTCCCGGCTGTTTGTCACTCATTTATCTTTTAGGTGCATTAATTATGAACATCCGACAGTCACACACAAATCCTAGGTAATTAATATGTGCAGTCTATCAAGCTTGATCATTCCCTACCACATATTTTCACATTCCCATATCCAGAGTTTTGAATCTTTTCTCGAGACTTGGTTGAGAAGAGAAAGAACAGATCATAGAAGAGATAGGAATAATATACAAAGACTTGTATGATTTCAACTCAGAGGCGTTTATCAGTCAGGTGGTATCCTTACATCAAACACATAAGCCTAGTCACAAAGTCAGGGCTAAAGGGTTTTGGACGCTAGAGGGTCTCTTTTGTTGTGCACATTGGCATCTTTTGGGGTGTAAATTATATACGGTGATCTGCAAGCACGTTAATCCAGACTAACCAGGTCTTTGCTCACGCAAAACAGAGGAAAGTCTGATTAACACGTCAACCATTCTACACCAGGTCATTGCTCACGCAAAGCAGAGGCAAGACTTGACTGACGGCTTTGACATCCCCAGATCTTTGCTCATACAAAACAGAGGGGATGCCGACTTTTTGAGATTTTCGATTCAACACTTTGGAGTCCGGCGTGTGTATCGGGAACAATTTTGCAGTCAAATAGAACAAGCACTTAACCTAAGTGTGTGTTCCCGTCAAATGACATACTTTATCTTTAAGTGTTGTGACCCATACCTTTGTTTTTGGAACTGAGCCTACCGAGCACATCACCTTGGATCATGTCTTTCACTTTCGCCTTACGCGTGTCAGTCATTCTGAGAACGGAAATATTTCACTTCCCACCTTCTCAAACACACAAACAAAAGATTAAAAATTAAAAAGCATAATATTTTTGAGGGGTCAACTATTTCATCTTTTCTATTCTTCCCCTTGCTTTTTGATTTTTTAAAATCAACACACATTTTTTTTTATTATTGACACACAGACACATCACTAAATATCTACTAAAACTGGCCAAGCTAACCTTCAAAGTTTATCTTTTGAAAATTTTCTGAAACAAACAATTAGCCAAGAAACAAACAATTCAGACAATGTTACCTTTTCTGCTGATCTTTTCAGATTTACCTCTCACATAGAGACATACCCTCCATTGAAATCTTCATGT
Source organism: Deinandra increscens subsp. villosa (assembly GCA_039602395.1). NCBI lineage: Eukaryota > Viridiplantae > Streptophyta > Magnoliopsida > Asterales > Asteraceae > Deinandra > Deinandra increscens. Next base: position 22,899,418 of record JBCNJP010000012.1, on the reverse strand, counting down.
CATGTAGTAGAGAAATGCCTCCTATCCTGTGCCTGGAACAATCACTATCACAAACAAACAAGGTTAATGAAAGTCCTCCTTGACTGTTCCTGCACACTGTGAGAGATTAGTTAGCAATTAAAACCCAGGCCATTGTGGTTCTGGGTAAACCCGATGAATCAATGAAAGTTACTTCTTTTAAACACATGCCCTTTGAAAAATCAGGAATTTGAGTTGCAGCTGCCTTTGATTTTGGTTTCCAAATACTAGGTGATTTGAAAGTTGTTTTAGTCACCTTTGAAGTAGTGACTTTAGGTATTTCAACCTTCTTCATTTCAATTTTCCTTTTCAAAACAGTTTTAGTTACCTTTGGAGGGGTAACTTTAGGTTTGTCAACTTTGTGTTGTTTTGAAATTGGTGTCTTCACCTTTTTATGAAAATTTTCATAATTTGGAAAAACATATTTTTGATTTGAAATTTTCTTTGCTCTTTGGCAGTGCCCCAATGTTGATTAGAGGGTTTTATCGAAGGAGAAACAGTCTTCATCGCCTTAGGTGGTTGCACCTTCATTGGCTTAGACTTTTTTGAATCCTGAGACGAAACACTCCGACTTTGCGGATAATATGGCTCATAGGGGCGATAGAGACAATTTCGGGCAATGTGACCAGGATTGCCACAATTAAAGCAAGTTTGCTTCTTCAGGTAGAAGTCAGAAGTGTGACCGTTTAAGCTGTATGGCTTTGATGGAGAGGCATTGAGATTCGATTGCATGTTTAGAAAGACTCCAGATCTCCAGTTGTTCGATCTTTCTGACCTTGATCCATTTCCGTTGAATCTTTTCTGGTTCGTTGAAAACTGAGCAGAACCAAACATTTGACCTTTTGGGCCCACTGGTTTCTTTGAGAAAGTTGTTTTGCCACTGCATGAGCCCACTGATGAGTTTGGAGACTTGTTTGTCATCTTGGGCCTTTCAATCTTGATTGGAACGGAATTTGGAGGCTTGATAGTGATCTTGGGCCTTATACTCTTAATGTCAGATGATAAACCACCATCATGACCCAAGCCTTTGAACTTTGTGGTGAATGAGGGTCTCTCTTCTCCTTCAATCGGAATGAACATAGACCCTGTTGTCATGAATATCTTACCGTTGGGCCTTGTAGTCATCACCACTCGTTCCCATTTTACCTCATCCACAACTTTGGAATAAGGAGTCTCGATCTTTGGATAAGGAACCAACTTTTCTTCATCAGCTCTCTTCACTTCACTAGAGCTTGAACCTGCACACTCAGTAGTGTTATTTGACTGAGTTGCTTCAGTGGCTGTCTTTTCATCTTTATGCACAGGTTGAGGCCCATATACCATGGTTGCTTCATTCTGGGACTCTTTCAACAATTCATCTGCAGTTTGGGGCACTTTTATGTATTCATGTTGCAATGGGGGAGGAAAATTTCCATCCCCGAGGCCAGATGTTTCTTTTACCTGCTCGAGTCGCTCTTCAGATTTGAATAAAGCATGATGAGAATCCATCATTTTCTTTTGTATCACTTGATGTTTCTCAAGGGCAGATTGGGAAGTGTCAAGTTTTGCTCTTAGTTCCTCAACCTCCTTGGTTAGCTCTTCTACCTTAGCGTTAGCAAGCCTAAGATATGTGCTTTTATCACTCACCTGAGATTGAAGATTCTTAACATCTACCTGAATGGCCTCAAGTTTCTCTCTAAATATTCTGGTCTTACTTTTGGACTCCCTAAGGTCTCTATCAGATAATGCACGATTTAGGGTTTCATTAATGAATTTGCGTTCCCATTCTTTAGCCTCACAGTTGGGATTGCAACATATCTCATCGGGTGTAGTGGTGCCTGGTAGAATATGCGCCATGAACTTCTTTGGAAGAGCTTCTAGATCAAATTTGGACCGCAAAGCCTTGATCGGATTGAAAAATGGGTGGATCGAAAAGCCTCAACTGGATCGGAAAGACTGCTTTTCTATCGGGCAGAGTTTCGGCTCGACCGAAAAGTGTAAGCTGATCGAAAAGTCACGAAAGGGGACTTTCCGATCAAAAAGTGAAGCTGATCGAAAGTCACGAAGGGACTTTCCGATCGAAAAGGAGCTGATCGAAAAGTCACGAAGGGACTTTCCAATCGAAACGGAGCTGATCGAAAAGTCACGAAGGGACTTTCCGATCAAAACGGACCTGATCGAAAGTCACGAAGGGACTCTCCGATCAAAAAGTGGGGAACCGGGAAGTACTCTCCGATCGAAAGTCACGAAGGGACTTTCCGATCGAAAAGTGTCCAAAAGGACCGAAAAGTCAAAAATTTCGATCGAAATAAGGGTCAAAGCCACAGATTTCGATCGAGGGGCTTATGAAATCCTAGCAGCCTTCTGTCCTGTGCTAAACCTGCAGAAACAATCACAAGAAACTCACAAATAAAACCGTTAGTAACACCTTGAAACACTTGGAGCAAAAATATGAAAATTAAAAAAAAACAAATTACTCCACAAGGTGCAGAAATATTTAACGACCAAAATCTCGTCAACAATAATTTGCACCAAGTTAAATTGAGGGGCCGTTTACTGCTTCAAAAATTGATCAATGTGGACCACACATTTCAATTAATCCCAATGGCAATATTGTGAATAGATTGAAGTTCATTTTACGTGAAATCTCAATCAGTTGCATGCAGATGACGACCGTGAACCAATCTTTTGTCGTGAATGAACAACCGTAAATCCCGTGTCGATCAAGAACCTCTTAAGCTTGTGAAATCCGATGCTCTCCACTTTGAACGACCGTAATCACCTTTTGAGGAGTCGAAAACCTTGAAATTGGAAACTCAATCCCGTCCACTTCAAATAAACTTGATATAAAGCAACAAGATAAAACTACAAAATCAAATCTTTTAAATAATACATTTCGCGAAATCTATTTAAAATAAATTGAAATTTTTAGAAATTAAGTTTTGATCAAAATACAAATTCCCTTCTACCAAACTTCCAGATTGACGATTAAAAATAATCACAGCTCACCACCTTTGACCAAAAAATTTCCTTTGATTTTCGTGTTCTTTTTAACAATATGGTAACAATTACGAGATATTCCAAAATCTTCAAAAATAAACTATAGAAAGTCAACGAAACATAGGAAATCAGAATTGTCGACAGCTAGAGTTCTAAAAGACGATGAACAATCAAATATACTCTATAAACCCTAATTAAAAAAAAACACAGCCGTCAACACCAAAATCAATCGAGGAACACAAAAAATCTTGAATCGGATATCGTGAGAGCCTCGAAACACTTGTTTCTTGGCTCTGATACCAATTGTAAGGATCGAAAAGAACCCAAACACGATATCACGATCTCTAGTGAGTGTGCGGAAAATCCAAACACTAGAGTGATTCAAGTATAATCAACATAAACAAGAACAAACGATTAGGAAAATAATGAAACACACAAACCGATTGAGAATGCTAGATCGAAACTTGATTGCAACACACTTAAAAGGTTCGAAATTCTCTATGGAGAATTTCGATTACACTTCTTTGAAAACACCAAGAACACCCCAATATCAGCAACACCAGCAGCCTATTCTAGACAATAATAGGTTCTATTTATAGGAGATGATTAGCTTGTTTTCCAAGCTAATCTCCTATACCCTAAATAACTCAAATTTCCGTATTTGACATTTCAGGCCCACTAAACTTCATCTAAACTCTTTTTAAATGAGCCCAAACATGTCTAAATTGGCCCAATGACCCAATATACCCATAACCCAACTAATTTTCACCTATTCTATAACATAGGCCTTCAAAATAGTCCGCCAAGTGATGATTTAATACACAAGCCACAAATTATTCCCTTACAACCGATGATATTAGAAGTTGGATGATTCTTGTTAATCCGGGACTATTCAATAGCAGGGACTTGAATAGCAAAGTCCAGATTCCCAATCTGTATTTCATCGACAGAAATTTTCTCAGTGTCAATCTCTATGCCATCGTCTAAATCAGATTCATTTGATACATTTAGCTCTGCTGCAGTTGCATTCTCTTCAACACTAGGTTGCACAATTTCTTCTAAATTGGGTTCATCTGTCTGAAGGGTGGCTGTTCCCAAGTTTGAAGAAAAAGGACCGGATCTTGTTACCGTCGAAGAGGTAAATTCAGTGTTTGACCAAGAAAGCGCTCGTTAAAAGTTAACATTGCACGACTCCTGAACGATGTTAGTTCTTCTATTGTATACTCTAAACGCGAGAGAGGTTGTAGAGTATCCAACAAAACATCATTCATCCACCTTTGGGGTGAACTTTGCTAACTTCTCAGACTGTACTAACACAATACAAGGACGCCCGAACGGTTTTAAATATTTTAAAACAGGTTTTTGTTTGGAGAAGAGTTTAAAAGATGTCTTGTTAGCATGTTTGATTATGAGAATTTTGTTAAGAACATATCAAACAGTGTTGACTGCTTCAACCCAAAAAGACAATTTAAGATTTGAGTCAGCAAGCATTGTTCTGGCACACTCGATGAGAGTTCTATTCTTCCACTCAGCGATACCGTTTTGTTGCGAAGTATATGGAGCACTGAAGTAACAAGTAAGGCCTTTTAAATCACAAAAAGAATAAAAAAATATATTCTTAATTTCAGAACCATTATCAGATTTGATGATTCGAACCCACTCATTGCTACCGTTTTTAGTGCGAGTGATAAAAGTCTTTAACAGCTCCGGAGTCTCTGATCTCTCCTTCAGAAAGAACATCCAAGAATAGCGAGAAAAGTCACCGGTTATGAAGTGACAGTAAGAAGTTCCCCTAAACTTGTGACATACACTGGTCCAAAGAGACCGAGATGAAGCTGTTGAAGAATCGTATTAGATCTGCTCAGCGGCTTCGGAGAGTGAGAAGCTTTGTGTTGCTTTCCCTTCAGACATGCTACACAGTTGTCAATATGAATAAATGCCTTCTCAGGTAGTCCAGGAGCAAGTTTCCCTCTAACCAACTAGTTCATGTTCCGAAAGTTAACATGTCCCATCAACCTATGCTACAAAGTAGAGTCCGTTTCAGAATCCTTAGTCAGAAAATATGAGACAGTGCCAATGGGTTTAGAAGTGTTCATGTTTAGAGCATACATATCCCCTTTTCGTTTGGCTCGGAAAAGAATCTGATCTTCAGGAATAGTATAGCTAGGCTTCAAAATAAGACACTCCTTGTCATTAAAAAAAACATTGGCATTTTGTTGTCATAAATTTGCGACACGCTGAGCAGGTTGAACTTCAAATTAGACACTAGGTTCACTTACTCAAACATAAAATCTCCATTTAAAAGGAGTCCATTTCCAATAATATTTCCACCAAAAGCAATTGGTCCTCCATGCATGATAGTTTAATATCACGCAAAAGGTCTTTGTTGCCTGTCATATGCCTAGAACAACCACTATCCATATACCACGTATTGACAGCTCTCTACGATTGTCCATGCACATTAAAATAAAAGATTAGTTCAAGGAAGAACCCGGGCCAAATTGACCCTGGTTCTTCTTCTTCCTAGAAGATTTCTTAGTGGCAGATTTGGCAGTGATTGAAACTTGTGATGAAGTAAAGGGTGGAACATGCAAGACAGAAGGTTCTGGAGCAGTTGGCCTTGAGACCCAAGTTTTTGCAATCTGAATTGAGGATGGTGCATTGATTTTGACTTTTTCAGCAGGTCTTCCTCCCAATTTCTCAACATTCAAGCCAAGCCCAAGTGACAAATCAGGCAAGGTTGAGTGATGAGTCTGATTCTGGAACTGATGAGGCAGACGGTTGTTTTGATCCAGGTAGGACATGTAATCTTCCCCATAGTTACCAAAATATTGAGGTGAAGGCAGAGTGTACTGTGGTAGCATCATTCCATAACCGTAAAATAGATTAGGGCCATGTAGGTTGTATGTCGGTCGTTGGGTGTATCCATAGGCAATTGAGATCCCTGGCTTGAGTGCACAAACTCTGGCATCATGGTGTGTATTTCCACAAACTTAACCCTGAGCTTTAAAAGGAACAAATGAAACAGGTATCTGCATCGGTGCAGGCACTTTATGTGTAGCGGTGCCAGTAGTAATTCCACCCGTTGCAGTTGGTATGCCAACATTCTCAACAACTTTCGTCTTCTTCCGTCTAGTCTGTTTCTTCTTCAGCTTGGGAATAGAATTCGAATCTTGATTTTCAGCAACAGTCACTCCTCCTTGAGTGGGTTTGAAAAGTGGGCACATTGGAAGTTCTTGCCTTAGATGAAGGCACAGTAGAGTTAGACACTTTAGTCCCCTCTGCTCGTTGAGGTTCCACCCAAGCGATTGGAACTGAAGCTTCCTTTCCGGTAGGAACTGCTTTCGGATCATTCTTACCACCTTGGACTTGGGTTATCTTACCATCGATAACGATGAAGCCAACTTGCTTATGCAAGTCTTCCTTACCATGTTTCAGAGTCAAGTAAACAAAAGCAGATGTGAAATGTTCATCAGTTGAGTTATCATGTTGAGTAGCGTTTTACGCTTAGGTTTCTTAACTGAAGATTCAGTTTCATTAAAAGTAATTGGACATCCGATATCATCCGATTCAATGATTTTGAAAAACTGGGTATCAACATTATTTTGATAGGTGATTCATTAAATACAATGTCAAGAGAACTCAATGATAGATCATCAACATCAGTGAGTTGAAAGGATCTCATCAGTTGGCTCTAGGTTGGATCCATTTTCATTGTTATCCAAAATTCCTTCAAGCCTATCAATGGTCTGTGCATCTAGGGCTGAACTTGAATCTTTGAACTTAATGTGACTCTTAGAGTGGATTTTAGTAAGTTCAAGAACTGAATAATAGTTGTGGTTAAGTGGTCCTTCAGCCTTACTATCATCAATTTCGAGTTAAACCCAAACCAGATTTAAGCCTAGAAAAAATCTCTCTACCGACCACATTATTCAAGTAATATTTGTTCAAATTCATCAAATCAATTGTTTCTTTAACTTTAATGTAACTGACTCTAAGTTTGTTCAATTTTTCAACAAGACCAGATGTTTAAGCTTTGAGTGTGGTCTCAGTGCACTTCATCAACTCAGTATCGTCTTGCGATGATTTGATTGTGATTAGAAAATCTTTTTCCTTCACCAAAAATTGGTGATATTTAGCAACAGCCTCGATACATTCAGGAGAACACAAGTTAGATTTTACCTCAGGTAGGATTTGCTCAGCCTGAAGTGCAAGTTTCTTCTTCTCTAAATCAGATTCAGATTTAGTAATGGCTTTGGAAGATTCTATCTCAGTGATGTCTTGAATATCATCCATGAGACAGAAGTTGGTTAGGAACAACGAATCAAGAGTAGTGGTTTCTTCATCAGCTTGATGAAATTGTGAGTTCACCAGCATAATTAGTTGGATTGCCTTGAATCGATGATTGACTTTGAGAAGTCCAATTGTAGTTACCATCCTCGAGTGACACTAAGGATTTAGAGGTTGCAAGCTTTGAGGTTTCAGCCGAGGGATTCACTTTTGGAGTTGGTGCAATCGGGGCTTTCTAAGATTGATAAGACGAAAATGCTTCTTTTCTGGTTCTAGGTGCATTGCTAGTTGTAGGCTGCTTACACTCACGAGCAAAGTGGCCTAGATCCTAACAGTTGTTGCACTAAACCTTAGTCTTGTAAAAGCCAACAACAGTACTAGGATGACTCTTGAACGTGTTTTTACCAGTTCGTTAAAGGAACGTGTCTTGAACGTGTCTTTACCAGCTCGTACTAGGATAACAGTTGTTGCACTAAACCTTAGTCTTGTTAAAGGAAACAAAGTCGCTAGACAATGAGTCTACAGTTATAATCACAACCATAATGAAGTAGCCACGAATTAATGTCTTAGCTATATAAGGCACTAAACACATGACCTAAGAATTAGAATCATAAACCAATCCTATTCTAACTAATCATGATGGACTAACATATTATAACCCAATCACATACCATCACATATGCACTACACCTAGTCACTTCACTTATCCTTTAATCCAAGACATGGAAGCTAAGGTTCATGACTAACTATAGAGACATACTTCAACCAAAATAGACTACTGAACATGCACTATCACCATTTCCTATCTGGGCTCTGTAGAGTTCCTAAACATATATTAGAATCGTCAGATAACAACTAAGAAATATCATTACATCAATAAGTAGAATACGTCTATCCTACTAATTAAACCAAGTACTACTAGGAAAGGATCAAACACAACATTAAACAACTCATTTCTGATATGTAAAAGGAATTACACACATTATACTCAAATCATTATGTCAAACGATAGACTAACTTCAAATCAAAGATAAATACCAAAATAGATTACATTTTCTTAGACAATATCAAGAGAGTTAGCCTCTCATTATGACTAAAGTAACTATTACAGCAGAAAAAAGTAACTAAACATCATTATAAAAGCAAACCGACATCTATCAGTGGTGGAATCTTCGACTGCAACGAATACTTGAATGATTTGACACATTTCTAGACCTTCGATGGCTTCAGTCTTCGATTTGGGATCTAGAACTGCTCTGAATATGTAGGTAACATCTCTGGCCTCTCTAGAGCTTCAAACGAGTGAAATGGATAGGTATTTATGGTGTTCGATTAGGGTTTTGGAAATCAAGTGTAACGGGTCGTTTTGTGGAAACGGGCCATGAGCGCCGCCATAAATCTTCGATTTAGGGTTTCTGGAGATGATCCCGTAACGACCCGTGATATGAAAACGGGTTGTGACGTGGAGAATAAGTCAAATCTCCGAATCTTGTGCAATTTCTTCTCAAAACCTCTTTTAAAATCCGTTATTGTCACTTTAGCCCCCCTCTAATTACCTATTTATAGCAATTCATAGCAAACATGGGTAAAATTGACCAAAATAACACATAAACTACCAACAAGTGCGGGTGTTTAACTAATAAAAAGATGTGTACTTTAGAGCACATCAAACATCCCCCCACTTAAACTTTGCTCATCCCTGAGCAAACCTCTAACTACAACATTACTTTTCCTAACAATGCTTTTGAAATGAAGTAATGGTTGATGGTTACAACTCTAAACGATCAGAGACACAAAGACAAAACTAGTTACATATGTTTGCATTCTCAGAATAGACTAAACAAAATAATTTTTAAGAATTGAAAAGCATAGAAAACAAACACTGGACTTCTTTCCTTAGGATTATTCCTTAACAATCAACCAGACTATCTCACAATGTACACCCCCTCAGGCTTTATATATGGATAACTAGTAAATAATGTACTAGACTTTATAGTGCTCTCGATTTGCTCACCATGGACTTTCCTTACCATAAGCTTGACAAACGATCGTAATTTAACTAACATCCTATACTAACTTACAAATCAAGAGGACTTTGACTAAGGTTGTAGTTGGTTAATGGAATAGAATTGGATAGAAAGGGTATAAAATTGGGTGCACAAGATCTGGTATCTATATGTGAAGCTCTAACTTTAATAATCGAAGAAGAATCTTTAAACTCATAGATTCTATTCTAACATAAGTACATAAAATTTTTTAAATTTTTTTTACTCATCGGCGTATCATGTATTTTGGATAGAAATTCTATCTTTTACCGATATTATTCTACTAGGATACTAAACCGGTTAGTTTCCCGAAAATAAAGGGTATAAATGAAAATAGGCGAAGGCTTAGGGTTAAATGGGGTATTCAAATGAAAAGGAAAATAAGGCTCTACAGGGGAAGACTAAGGGTAATTTGGGTAATTGGGATAGAAATAGAGATAAGAATAACTTAAAGGTTTAAACAGAAAAAGGTTATCCTGAGGTTTTGCCTCTATCATATTTGCTTGTTTCATAAGTCATAGTCTCGTAATGTATACAAATGTCAAGTTCTAGAAGTAGGTCACATGTGGCACACTCTAATGTTGTTAAAGAAAGAAAAAAAACTCCAGCTCCTAGTGAGTAGAAAGCTTGTTTAAGGCTCAAAAACTCTCACCATGGAAACGGAATGGAAAAGGGCTTAAGTTTGGTTGATTATCTAGGCTTCCTCCCTCGTACACGCACACTGGAATTTTTGTCTAAGTTTTATAAGGTCTAATCTATCCTAATCAGCAACTTAGGACTTCGTTATTCCTAGAGTTGTATGGCAATGAATGGAAGGTGGAAAAAGCTTTGCTTTGATACACCGTGGTTTTAAGGTCTTCCAGATGGATGTGAAGAGTGCATTTCTGTATGGCAAAGTGAAAGAAGAAGTCTATGTCAAACAACCTCCACGATTCTACGATCCTGATTATCCATAGAAGGTATATAAGTTGGACAAAGCACTTTATGGTCTTCATCAGGCTCCTCGAGCTTGGTATGAGACCTTGTCAACTTATTTACTTGAGAACGGGTTTAAGCATGGGTTGGTAGGCTGTACTTTGTTTTGTCGGAAAACGGGGGAGGATCTGCTCTTGGTATAAATATATGTTGATGATATTATTTTCGGGAGCTTAAACGAACAACGTTTAAAAGATTTTGAGAAGTTAATGCAGACTAAGTTTGAGATGAGTTCTATGAGAGAAATGTCTTTCTTTCTGGGCTTACAAGTTCAACAATCTGACAAAGGGATCTTCATACATCAAACAAAGTATGTGAAGGATGTTCTGAGTCGATTCAAGATTGAAGACGTTCGTGTTCCCGGAACTCCGATTCAGCTGTCACATGGTCTTTGTCCTGACGAAGATGGTGAAGAAGTTGAAGCCACTTTGTATAGGGCAATGATAGGTTCACTGATGTATTTAACAGCTAGCAGACCTAACATAATGTTTGCCGTGTGTTTGTGTACCAGGTACCAAGCAGCTCCTCGAGTTTCTCATTTGAATGCAGTTAGAAGAATTCTATCTTATCTGAAGGGTAACAAAGATCTCGGGATCTGGTATCCTCGTGATGATAAGTTCGACTTATCTGCCTACTCATTTTATGACTAAGGCGGTTGTAAGATTAACTTCAAGTCAACCACGGTCGGGTGTCAATTCTTAGGCGATAGGTTGGTATCATGGCAATGTAAGAAACAAATATCCGTTGCTACATCCACGGTAGAAGTTGAATACATTGCGGCTACAAGTTGTTTCTCACAAGTTTTATGGATTCAACAGCAAATGCCGGATTACGGTTTGCAGTTTCTTACTACCCCCATATACATAGATAATTCTGCTGCTATATGCATTACTAGGAACCCCATACATCACTCTAAAACTAAACACATCGACATTCGTTATCACTTCATTCGTGATTGTTATGAGAAACACTTGATTGATCTGCAAAAGATCCACACTGATTTTCAGAAAGCAGACCTTTTCACTAAGGCGTTTGACAAAACCCGCTTTCAATATCTCTTGCAGATCAACGACATACAAAAATTTCCTACTTAGTAACTGTCGGTTTGATTAATTTTTTCTTTTGTTTTGTTTTTTCATTGAATTTTCTTTCTTATTACAAAAAGCCAAAAATAGAGTTTTGTCTTTTAGGGGGAGAAATTCAGACATTTAAAAAAAATAGAAAAATTTAAAAAGCATAAAAAAATTGAAAAATGCAAAAAGCATAAAAAATTTGAAAAATAAAAAATTGAAAAATTGATCCAACCAAGCGAGAAATGATATTACATCAGCGTATGTTATCAACCATGGATAAAGTAGACATAATGGCTGTAGGTACTTGTTTGGTTAGTTGAATGTGTAAAGGCAAATCTGATATATGCTAGTATGATATCAATATAAAATTTCTGCTTGATTATTGTGAGGCACATCATGATGGATGCTATGTGATTTTGGCAATAAAAATGAAAATAATACAAAAACAGAATAAGAGATGTTCTGGTGTATGCATGCTTTCATTTTGCAAAAATTTTAACTTGTTTGATTTTCTTTCATAGTGTCAAACGATCGGCCTTTCTTTGCGTATCAAAAGTGTAACATCCCGGTTTTATTAGTGATTTGAGCTGCTAATATTTTATTACGTTTTATTTGGGATAATGGCGGAATATGCGGGTTTAGAAACTGAATAGGGTTAGTTGGAGGAAACCGTTAATTATTAAGTTAAATTTATTAATAGATGGTTAAAATAAAGAAGAATTAGAGGGTTAATTGTGTAATTGAAGGTTTTGACTAGATTTTATAAAATATGAAACTTGAGGGGCCATAGCTGTAAATAGGGGGATTAAACATGTCTGGGTATTCCCCAGACTTGTAAATCGCGACTGAAAGAGAGAGGGAGGAGGAAGAACCCTAGTTCTTGAAGAAATCTCCAAATTGAAGGTGAAAGAAGGGCTAACTAGGAAGGGGGAAGCTAAAATCGGGTTTAGGAAGTCTCCTACACCTTAATTTCATCATTATTTCTTGAGTTCTTGATAAAGTAAGTGAATTCTAGATGTAGGTGATTTTATGGGTTTGATTCATAGATCAAATTATTGCATGAAAGCTGTAGCAAATGTGATTGTGAACCTATATCTTGCTTAATTACTTGTTGCATGCCAGATTTTATGAGTTGTTAGTAGAAATTGAGATGGTGGTTTAACCACATCTCATGGAAATCGCAAATTAGATGAAAGGCTGAGTTTTTGGGTGATTAATCTGACTTAGTGTAATTGTTGCTATCATGAAAATGTTAATTTATGCATAGGAACTGAATTAGAAGTGTTTTATATCAAATATGGGATCAATTGATGATATATGGCGTACTTGATAGTAGGAATACTTAGTATGCACACTAGGTGCTCGATGAAATGCTTGAATGAAGTTGATTATGTGTATGAGCTATATTTTTATGAATAAAGTAGTGATGGAATGTTGAATGTATGTATTATGAATGTGGAATTGAGGAATTTAATCAATGATTTGATTATAGGTGAAGCTAGTGGAAGTGCAAATCAACATCGTGAAAGCAAGGCTAAATCCTAAAGGTAACATGTAGTGGTATACTTAAATGTGCAATAGGTAGTGATGTGTACATAAATATTGATGCTAGTGAAATGATAGCAAAGTGATTGAATTGATAATGACGGGAATTGAGGAAACTGATCATGACATGTGACTCAATTGATGCCGGAAATAATTGTGACCCATTTGGGTTGAGCTGGAAAGTTCTGGTAAGATGAGGAACTATGAGAGTTTTAGTCCTTGTATTGGCACAATGAGAAGTCTAAGCAGATTGGCACAATATGAATGTGCCAAGGAATGAATATGTTGGAAAAAAAAGGTAGAGAGGTATATGAACAATGAGCTATTATGGTGGATTTTGTGCTAATGGGTCAAACGGGTTGGGAAGAGCGTTGCTAATATTCCATCTTGTTGACCTAATTAAATTGTGAATTTGCGTTAGAAATTCTTATGACATATGTGTTTAGTGATTTCATATCACATGTATAATCATGGTTAAGAGATAATGGACTTTGACTATTCAAAATAGTAATAATATGGTTAAGTGTGGAGGAGTAGGAAAAGAAGGGCAGAATCTGCGATCTATAGGCTACGAATCGGGGCTGCCTACAGATTCAACTTTCTTATAAGGGCAGAATCTGTGATCTGTAGGCTACAAATCAGGGCTCCCTACAGATTTAACTTTCTGATCAGGGCAGAATCTGTGATCTGTAGGCTACGAACCAGGAGAGCCTACAGATCCAACTTTCTGATCTAGTTTTGTTATTGACACAGAACATTGTTTGTTCCCTTTAGCAGATGTGTGTTATGTTTGGATTGATATATATAAGCCATTAATACTAACGTGTTACTGGTGTTAATGGCAGGTAAACTTTAGCATGCGGGTCAAGGTCGAACCAGGGAGCTCAAGGAACCGAACATCCCTCTCTTTTGGGACATTATCATTTGTTTTGTCTATGGGATTTGTATGAAGCGTACTCATGATGAGACATGTAGTTAAACATGTTTGAATTGTGTGTGATGTTGATCGGTTAATATCAGGTTTTTGAATTACCCAAGTAATGAAATTTTCAAATCCATATTTTTATCACTTAATTATACGTGAAAGCGGGATGATGTCTTACAGAAAGATCGACCTGATTGGTGTTCGTTTGACGTTCTGATTTATTTTCTTTGGTGTTTCGTATAATCCATCGGACTCTCTCTGCGTGTACGTGAGTACCGACCTGATTGTTGTTGGATTATACAACTTCTGCTTTATTTTTAATTTCTTATTTTCCTAAACAATTGAACTTTCTTTGCGTGCCCACAAGGCCGACCTGATTGTTGTTTGTTTATGGTTCTGCTTTATTTTTGCATGAAACACCATGGACGATAAATCTCTGTTGAAATTCAAATTCTGTGAAAAATACAAAAAATAGAATAAGCCAGATTACCAGTATTTCGGATAGTGTGGGCTATCATAGTTTCAATGTTTGTTAAATCATATCTTAACATATCAGAAAGCTATAAAAAATTGATCTGCCTGAACTGAAATAAACTGAAAAGTTGTATTCTCTGCCTACTTGACTTGCATGCTGATTAAAATTGAAGTGCGTCTAATACATATTGGCTGATATGATCTCGCGTCTGGATCTTTCTCACAAAAATTTAACTTATTATGCATTTCATTTCTGTTCGGTTATTTGTTTTTGAATATCTAAAAAGTTCAAAAAGATTTTAAGTGTGTTTTAGCATAATCTTGTAAAAATCCAAAAAGATTTTCGGTGTGTTTGAAATTTTTATAAAAATCAAAAAGATTTTGTTTCTATTTTATTTTCGATCAACCGATAGTGAAAAATCAAAATCATGCCGGTTACAACCAAATGGCTTTGAAAGCAGAAAGTTAATCATTAAATTGAACCAAGTTTGATGCACATTGACAAAAATTAGAACCTTTGGGGTTCAATTTGGAGATTCTTCAAAATTCAGGGTTTAATTTGAAAAATTCTGGAAATGGCCAAACCCTAAGTTCGGACATCCGAACCTTAAGTTCGGATCATCCGAAGTTGGAGTTCAGAAAGCTTTCGGATGGGCCGAAGACAGAGTTCAGACAAGGTTTGAATCCGAACATGGAGTTCGGAGAGAGTTCGGACAAGTTGAACCCTTAGGCTATAAATAGCCAAACTTGAGGTTCGGACAGTCACTGTTTCTCATAATTCCGAACTCTTACTGAACCTTTGCCAAAATTTCCAAAATTCGATTGACTGCGTGTTAACGTGTTTCTGAGACTGGATTAAGGTAGGATTCATCATTCCGATTACAAGTGTGTTTTTTATTCTTGTTTTTGGTTGGATTCTGTGAGAATTTTGGTTAAAAACCGTTTCGGGGGTTTTAGGATTCATAGATTTAAAATTAACCATACTTAGAGGTTGTTAGATGATAAAAACTGGTTCTATGGATTCGCAATCAAAAACCGCACAAAGGGTTAAAGTCTTGTGGTCTGATTTGTTCTGAATCGATTTTTAGAGAGTTTGAACCTCTCGGAGTTCGTCAGGTTGCCGAACCTGAAGTTCGGCTGCCGAACCTGGAGTTCGGAAATAGTTCGACCAGGGTTCAGACGTTGACCAGGGAGTTCGGACGTTGACCGAAGGTCAACATTGACCTTTGACCAGGTCAAGTTCAGAACAGGTTCGGACGTCAATTTCAGTTCGTCTGGAGTTCGGCTCGAGTTCGTCTAATGTTGATTTTTGAATAAAAAACTTAATTGTTTAGGCGAATGAAAACGAATTGATGAAATTGGTGAATATATCTGTTAATAACATTGAATTTAACAAACTTTTCATTTCATGTGTTTTCAGATATGGCGAACGATTTAAAAGTCGGTGATAAGCATAACATTTGTGCTCATCTTGGAGTTGCTCGTTCGAAGCTCGCTAAGTTTGGAGGATCGGAAATTTTTTATTTCTTAAGAAGATCAAGAATACAATATGCCATTACACAACCGTGTAATGTGTATCGTGATATTCTGGTGGAATTCTGGAGTACTGCAAGAACGATTACCGATGATCCTATCAGAATTACTACAACTGTTCAAGATAGAATGGTTGAATTCACTGAAGAAGACGTTCGGAGAGTATTAAAGCTGACTGATGACACAACAAATGCTCCATTGGAATTTCCTCATGCTGATAACGTAGCGTTGTTAAAGAGGATCTAGTATACCGATGATCCAAGTCGGGAGTGGATTTACAAGTCATCCCTCAGTGTTCCTTACAAATTCCTGGTGCATGTTTTGCTGTTATGTCTAGGGCACATGATTTCAGGACATGATGAGGTTGGTCAGATAATGTTGTCCTTGCTAAATGCCTTGATCATGAATCGTCCATACAATGTTGCTGGATTAATCTTTCACTACATGAGAGATAATCTGACTCAAAGACACAAGAAAGCAGCATTGTATTCGAGATTTCTTCAGATGATCTTGAATGATCGGTATCCTTATTTAGTGAAGCTTGAAGAGCAAAAGATGGATTTCAAGCACATGAATGAGACGAGTGTGGGTGCATTGGCTTCTTATCAGAAAAAGTCACTTGAAGAATAGCCAAAACTTAAGAGATTGATTGGTTATTTGGCTAACCCAAACTATGTTGCACTAGCTCAGGGTTCAGCTCGTCATTCACAAGGTAGTGATTCAGAGGAGTTGGATTATAGTTGGGTGGAAGAACAGAATCAGCAACCACAACAAGCTAGAGTTGAAAGACCAAAACGACAAACACAGACCCCTGTTGCACAAGAACCAGTTGCTCAAGAACCAATAGTTCAAGAACCGATGGTTTCTCAACCTGCTGTCTCAGAACCAGTTGTTTCAACACAAGAAGTCCATGTGACTATCACTGAAACTGAGACACCAGCAGTGAATACCTTGATTGATGAAGAAGAAGAATCAGAAGATGAACAATTTCTAGAGCCTAACTCTGAAGATGTCTAAGATACCAATGATCCGTTTGTGTATATCCGGGTTGGTTCAAGAAACAAGAAACTGAAGAAAGATAGTGATGAGCATTAGGCTTCTCGTACCAGTTTGCGAAAGAAGAATGACCAGTTTATTGGTCGTGTGTATGAAGACATCGTCCCATCTGAATCGGATGTAGATTACAATCCTGAATCCGATGTTGTACATGGCAAGGGAAAGCAACCGGTTACTACTACATCTTTGGTAACTCCATCAAAAAGGAGGGTGAAGTCAGTTGCTGCCGGTGGGAGAGGAAAGAAACATAAAGGTTTACAATATATCTTGAAGCCTCGTCCTGGTGTATCTTCTTCTGATGGTCCTAGTATGTTCGTCCCAGAGACTACCACAGTTCATATTGAAGTTTTTACAGCTCCAGTTGATATTCAGTCTGAGTTTTTACAAGATTTGATGAATGCTACAAGGTCTACATCAGTTAGCACAACACCTTCAGCAAGTGCTGGTGCTCAGTATGTTAATCAGTCAATGGGATCAACAACTCCAGTATTTTCAACATCTACCACTTCAGCCACTTCAACCCCGGAAGTCAATTTCAATCTTGATCAAGGCTCTGTATCATTTTCTCAAGCAAGTATTCTTAACAGTACCTTGGTTGATCAACAAGCTCAGATTGATGGCTTAAAAGCTAAGACTGATGAACAAGCGAAGCTGATTACTGAGTTAAGAACAAACAATGATGAACTGAGAGTCAGAACATAATCTCAACAGAAACTAATTAGTTCATTGCAACATAGGGAATCGGCTAAAGATTAGGAGATTATATGTTTGAGTACGGCTAGTCAGACCCAGAGTGCTATGCTTCTCGAGATGAGTGAGCACATAAAATTCTTGATGTAGAAATTTAAAGCTCTAGGGAAGATTGGATCTGGTTCTGGTTGTCAAGAGGATTATTTGAAGTATTTGAATGATGATCCTGATCATGAATATCCTCAAGGGAATGTTGGTGGAGGATCAGGCTCAACCGGAAACACTGGTTCGGGTGCTGGAACTTCTACATCCCAGGGGGAGTCTGATTCAAGAGACGTTATGCCGATAACTTCAATACTATCAAATCAAGATGCAACGAGTATAGATGAGTTCAAACAGATGCTTCAGACACTAGAAGAAGGAAAATTTGTTGGTGAACTGACATCTGAACAACTTCAAGCAGTTTTTTGAGTTAAACGACGAGGAAATGAAGAAAGCTTCTGAAGCTGCACCTGATAAATATGAATCATCTGAACCAGAATCTGAGGAAGATATTTTTGATGAAGAAGTTGAGGTTGAGGATATTACTGAAGAGGAGTATCTAGATCTATACTCTAATTTCAATAAAAATCAGTCTGGTGATGATTTTGACGTATTTCCGAAAGAGAAAGGTGATGAAGCTGAAGAGAGGTTGAAAAAGAAAGAGGCTGAAAAACCTAAAGACCCGATTGCTAAAGCGGCAAAGGAACAGTATCAAAGATGGATGTTCGATGAATATATGAAGACATTCCATGCAAACTACGTTCCTCCTCCAAAGCCAATTAAGCAAAGAACGCATATTAAATTCAAGGGTCAAGCTTCAGGAGAGATTATCAGTTGGATGTATGCAAAAAGTCTTCGGTGCTATGGAATCAAACGACAACATGGAATTCAATATTTCAAGACAACACGAGAATTTGATAAATTACCGGTTTGGGATGTTCGGGAGCTTACTCGAAAACCTTTCTGCAATTATGGTACTGATTGGAGAGGTTTCCATTTCAAGAAGCAGGTTGAGAAAGAATGTGCTTTTGGGTTTCAATATATGAAGCCTCAAAGATCAAAAAGGCGTAGACATTCAACCAAGATTCATAAAAGAACCGGGAAGAAGCTGATAATTCTTACTTTCAAGACAAAGCCTAATGTGATGAAAAAGATTCCGTTAATGATGATGAAATTAGATTTCATACAAGATCTGAGGTGGTGCTATTATAAAGAGAAGACTGTTGAAGCTGTGCTCGTGTTGAAGAAAGATAACAGGGTTGTGAAAATCTACGATCCAATGTGGCTGATTAACTTGTCAAAGGCTGATATAGATGTGTTGTATCACAATCAGATCCTGTTTCATCCAGATTATATGGATCAAGCGTTGCAATTTCAATGGGTGATAAGGATTTGTTTTGCATTCAACATTTACGTTGGGCACAATCATGAGCTAACATGGACCGGGATGGAGACTGGAGCTGCAAATTGACAAAGACTGACCAACATTTGCCAAGGGGGAGTTTGTTGATACCTGCAGATGGCAAGATGCTGGATTAGACAAAGTTTCAGAAGATGTCAAGTTTTTTTATTTAATCTGTTGGCCGAACCCTGGCCGAACTTTAGGTTCGGACAGCAGTAGAGTTCGGACAGTGGGGTTTCTATAAATAGGTTAATAGGTTTGAATTTATGTAACGAGTTTCTTTATGTGTGTGTGACTGAACGTGTTTTGTATTCTGAGTCTCTGTAAACTGTTTCTGCTTACTGAATGAGATTGAGAATTGTATTTACACGTTTTGTTCATCGTTTTATATACACAATGATGTCGAGCTGATCACGATCCACCCGCTCTAGCGTTTTCACCCATCAATAATGGAATGCCTAAGTTGCGTTGTTCCTTTACTATTGATGAAAATAAGCAATTTGAAAGGGATCAAAACGCATTAGAAATTCTCATCTTGGCTTTACCAAAAGAAGTAGCAAACCAATTCAAGAAGTATAGCAGATCAAATTGTTGGGTCCCGTGAGGGTCTCTTTAACAATATGGATAGAATTTGATTTAAACAAGATAAACAGGCTGTGGAAAGTAAATCTAATTGGAAGACAACAATTCATAAAAAGGTTTTTTCTGTATATCTCAAATGTAAATAATGGTTTACACGAGTTTCTAGTATAACAGTTTATCAACAGAAAAAAACTTTTCTACAAGAGTAAGTTGCAATTGTTTTTGAGAATCTTGTGAATTATGAGTGAACTATCTTACTTACTTGGTTCAACCTGCTATTTATTACAAGTTGTAAAGGAATATTATGGTTATTGAGGTTAAATTTTGAGTGTGTCAGAGTATATAGAGATAAATTAAGGGTATTCAATTGATCTCTTTTCAACCGTCCTTCAACTACCTTTGCATTTAATATCAAGTTGATATTCTTCTTTACTTGTTCTTCATACTTAGCATTTTCTACTTCTCGTAATCTTTATCTTCTGATAGTCTTGAACTCCTGTAGGGTTCTTCTTTGAAGACTAGGAATGCTTCCCATTAGAGAGCCTTTTATAGAAATGAGGATTTATGTAAAAGTTGAGTTTTACAGATCTACTTTGGAATTTCCGAAGTATATCTATAAAACTACAGAATCTTTATATCGTATAGATTTTATTGTCTTTTCTCTTTTAAGGATGTTTCTGATCTTTTCTTCTAATACTTGACTATTTTCTATTACATTTAGATTTGTTCTAACAATCCCCCCCCCCCCCCCTAAGTATTTGAAAAAAAAATAAATAAAAAGATAAAAAGATCATTTTCATTGATCAAACAGAAACATAGATTTTCAATTTTACAGAGATAATCTTAAGAGAGAGTTCATTGGTCATAGGATTGACTTTGACCCAGAATTTCTTGTTAAACTGCTCTGAACATGTTCTGTAAAATTAGTTTTAAAAAGTACGATGCTTTTTGAGTTCTTCCAGAGTCTTGATCATGAGTGATTTTCTTCTTTAAACCCCCGGGTCTTTATCAGTTTTGGATTGTAGTAAGAAGTGGATGACTTCAAAACTTCTTGTCTTTTCATAATTCCCGAAGCATATTCCAATTTCTCCAGATGTAGGAATTACTTTAGATCCTTTCCATTCATGTCCTTTAAGAATATCTTCTCTTGCTTTGTGAATAGATAGCTTTTTTAAGCCCATGTGTCTTCCTAGTTCAAAATATACTTTGCATATCTTCTGTAGATCTTGAGTCCTGCCTCCCTTAGTCTGTGAATTGCCCTTCTGTTTCAAAGACTTTTTGAGTCAGTTTGGATACATGTTTTGATGACGGACATAATGTGAACTGGACTGAGTTGATTCAGTTCCCGTCATAAAAGGTGTATGGCTGACAATTATTTACTATTGTTACTGTGTTGTAAGAGTTGAAGTAATATGTCCCGAATTTGCTTTGTTGTTGCTTTTCTTTAATTTCTAGCAATTCTTTGATTTTGGCTTCAGAGTAGAGCCAGTTTCTTTCATAGTGCTCCTGATGATTTTTTTCTTTGAAAACTTATCTGGCCATAGGGCTCATTTGTGGTTTCGTTACTGTTTCTTGAAGGAACATTTCTGAAAATTGCCTCTTTTCATGCCTCAATTCCTTCTCTAGTTGTTTCTCACCACCACAATTGTCTTGATAGAGAGATTGAGAAACAGTAGATGCAGCTGGTGTGTTAACAACTCCCCCTTGATCAGTTGTCTTCTGCTTACCTTTTTCAGATTGGCTTTGATGTTTTGAGGATCCAACATTTGATGAGGGTCTAGTGAAATGAGTTTTTGGTTTGTTAAAGGGTTGTCTTGGCGGTGGAGGAGGCATGGATTCTTCAGGTTTTAGTTGAAGGTTGCACTGCTCTGTTTTCTTCCTTTTGGGAGAAGATTTATCTTCACCGGGGCATGCTTTTTTTTTCTAACTTGGTGGTGATGGTGAATTATCAAGATTAATGACAGGGCATGGAATTGATGTTGTCTTCTTTGGCGGAATCCGTGTTGAGGGTGATGGATCATCCTTCTTTACTTGTTTTGACAAGTTCTTCATCCGAGTTTGAAGAGCTATGTGATCATTATTTATCTTGTCTATGTTGTCTCTCCCAAGCAGTATATATTTATTGATACTAGCAAACTCCTGTCTTATTACTTCAAGAGCCTCTTTTCCTTTTGCTTCAAAAACTCAAGTAGTTTTTGAACATTTATGGATATTTCATTTTTTGTTCATCCAATGTCTTTTTCTTTCCACTTCCTAAGTGCCACTCCTTCTTTTGTAGTTCTTGGATTTGATCGGTTATGTTTATCAGTTGTTGCTGACTTTCACTCTTGGCCTTGTTTAATTCCTGTTCCAATGCAAAGATCCTGGTAGTTTTGTTTTTGACTGTTTTGCCAACTCATCGTTTTTTGCAGAATTACTGCAGAATTTTGATGTAGTTCTGTAGTCTGAGTTTCTTGTTCACTCATGAATTCTGAAAATAAAGAGGACAGAGATTTGGAGAATTCCTCGAAGTCAGACTTTGAGGCTGCTTCTTGGGGTAACAATCTGCCTTTCCGTTAAACTGATAGATTTTCCAATGGGAGTCCTGGCAGTGCCTGATAATCCATCTAGGCTGAGTGAGTACAATTACAACTTTATTTTTGGTTTATGATTGCTTGATTCTCTAAATTCCATGGTTATCATAATTTTATGCATATGGATACATGATTTAGGGTTGTAGTTAATATTCTAAACTACTCAATCTGCGAATGTCTTTCGGTTTGGGTTGGGTAATAAAATGCGTGACTTTGTGTTTGTATTTGATTTGGTTAGCTATTTGGTTGATCATAGTGTAGCATATGGGCCATTATCTTGAATCTTGTGTGCTGCTCTAATTAGAAAATTCGGGAGGTGATAATTAGGCCGGGTAGTCGGGTTGGTTAATGACTTAGGATAACATGTCTACGGGAGAGGAGTGCCCTAGGAAGTTAGTAAATTCGCTATTCCGTGTCAGTTATGATAGTTAGTGGTAGCTCCTGCTAACCTAGGGTGCCTAAGATTATTTCGAGGGTGGTTAGGTCTAGTTGAGGTAGGAAGAACTCTAAAGGTGAACTCCTGTTTGAGCATTAGAGTCATTAGCTAGGAAGGACTTAAAAGGTGAACTAGCCACCATCAGAGTGTCATAGCCGAGGTAGAGTTGTAGATGTTGATTATGATTCTAGGCCTAGGTGGTATGTTTCTAATCATCTGAGATTATCCTAACGTTCCCCTGTTTTAGGTTGCTAGTTATTAACATAGTTAAGTTAGTTAATTAAAATCTTTAATTTCCAAATTACTCAAATTTCCATTCATTAGGTCTTAGTTGAGTCTAGATATAATAGTGTCTCTAGGGTTCGATATCTCGGTCTTCCATAAGCTATACCATCAGCGATAGGTGCACTTGCCTTAGGGTTCAGTTAAGTTTTAGGATTTTATGTAAAACTAGGTGTGTTTAGGTCTAGGATTAGGTATGGGTTAAAGTAGTCTTTTTTAGTAGTCATTCCAAACACATCATGTGACAATGGTGGGTATATCAATGGATTGGGTGGTTGAGGGATTTGTTTAGAATTTTGTGAAGGCTTCTTGGTAGGAGGATTAGGGTGAGGATTGTGAGCTTTGAGATTGGGTAGGTAAGTGTGGTTTTTCATGAGACTGGTGATGTTAGGATTGGGGTGAAAATTGTGGAGAGAGTTGAGGGGAGAGTGGTTGAAGAGGGGTGTTGTCGGCCATTTCCTCATATGGGTGTTTGTCTGAGTTAGGAGATAGATCTGGGTTGGCTTTCTTTTTGTGACTTTTGGCAATGTATTTTTCGAGAACAGGTGAGTTATCTAATATCTTGGAGATCATGAGCCAGGGAATATCATAGAATTTAACGTGGGTACCTGATTTGTGGATACCTTTGATTTGGAATTGCTCAGTTGTCTCCTCGTTTGCTGACGTGGTGATTTTCTTGGAGAGCATTTGTGCCAGATGATGTGAGTCAAACTATACATATTTTTATAGCAAATATCCCTGACAAAATGGATCAAAACATGATAACTACTAACGTTTTAACCGAATAATGCTTTATTTTTAGTTTTTCTATTTGATTCAGGTCAAATTCATAAAAGAAGCTAAAAACAATGAAAAAGACAAAGAAAAAGATAAGGCTTTAATAAAGTTGACCTGACACGGCCCGTGCCTAGCCAGGCACGACCTGTGCCACTCTTCTCGCTCCTTCCAAAAGTTGACTTTTGCTACCTGACATCACACGGCCCGTGCCCCTAATGCCACACGGCTCGTGCCTCTTATGACTGCGACACACAGCCCATGCCTCTAATGCCACACGACCCCTGCCTCTGAAGAAAATATCTCTTTGCCGATTCACTGACAAGCACGGGTCGTCCCCAGCGAGGCACGGCCCGTGCCCATCTGTCCAATCTGCCTATAAAAGCCGGCCAAGACCTCCATTCTCACTCGCTTAGTTCTTCTCTTCTTCTCCTTAGTATAGTTTAGTTAATTGTCAAGCCACTTGGCGTTTTCCTAGTATTAATCTTTGAAGTTTGTAAGAACATTAACTTAATTAGAATTTGTTTAAAGTTTGTCTATGAACTACTCATTTTCTGTTAAGCAAACCATTAAAGCCATGCTAACGCTTGGCTAAACTCTAATACTCACTTGGGGATAAACGAGCTTTTGGTTGGTAAGCAGGATGAGCTTGTATACTTACCTTAAGTTAAGTACGAATGACTTTTATCAAAACTCTTTTAAATTGAAAGTTTATTAACCTTTTTGACTAAATGTGCCTTGCGCATTATAGACCATTTGAGGAATCGATGCATGATCCTAACGGTGACTCGCACCCCATGCAAAGTAATACGTTCGTGAGTTTTATGTCCATGTAAACAAACACGGTTTTCACGTTAACTACGGCCTAAAGGTACAGGTTGGGATTAGGGGTTAGTAATATTTTGTCACTTCATGGAAGTCGGTGAGATACATGTTAAAAAACTTGGCTCTGGTTACGACCTCATGTGTTTGCGTGAAAGTGGTTCATAAAGGAAACAGACCTTAGTCCCTTTTAAAGACAATATTCATAATACTTAAATCCGATTCGTGGGTTGTTCCCTTGCTGGTTCATGACAACGTATTCGAGTATAGTGGCGCCGATGACCCATCGGGCCCTATAACTATTCTGCATTCATGCTTACTTTGTTCACTCTTTTCTGAACGGTCCTTTCGAGTCCTTACGGGGAACGAGAGGAACGTGAGAAAGGGTTCAGGCTAAAAAGCAGCCCTCCTCACCTGTCAAATAGTTATCTTCAGGTGGAATATCCAAATTCATTATGCCAAACCAACCATCGGTGAGTTCCCCCAAGTGATACTATCCTTTGATTGATTAGACTACAAACCCTCATTTTTATTTACTTGCTTTCATTTAGCTTAGTTAGTTTCACCAAAACGACTGCTCTCTTATATAATTAAACTTTGGTTGAACTATTAATAAGAATTCTTCTTCAAAAGCCTCATTTTCCTTGTGTCCTTGAACGATCCTCGGTCATCTTACCACTACTACACTGCTCCACGATGGGTGCATACTTGCCCATGTTATGTGGTGAAATAGTAGTTGTAGTTAATCAAGGTTTTATAAATTAAAAGCTTATGTACAAAAGGTGACATTTATATTGCTATATTTTTACATTAGGTTAGTAACCCGTGTACTACACAGGCTGAATATAGATTCATAATATTAGATAAATACAAAAGAAAAGGATAACGATCAAGAATTTTGAAAATTATGATTGATATAAAATTCTTATAATATATTAAATAATAATTTAATATATATTTAAGAAATTTATTATGTTTGACTAAATTAGTAATTGATTGCGAGCATGACATGTGGCGGTGCTGATGTGGACCCTTTATCAATGAGACATGTGGCACAAATTTTAGTGTTTTATTAGGATTAAGATAAGATACACCACACACACACCACCAGAAATTTGATGTAAAACACAAACTTGTTCTTTTGCTCCGTGATTTTTCTTTAACTCTCGTTTCCATGGCTTTCCATATGAGCTGAGCAACGTCTATCTCCAGTGACTTGTATATTCCCAACAGGATGATCAAAGAATTTATGTTCAGAACGTTATGACCAATATAATCCCAAATAGTGATCTTTCTCAAACCAAAAATAGAGTGTGATTCTATATTTCATTTCAAAAAATTCAAAAATATTTTCGGTGTGTTTTAGCATAAATTTGGAAAAATCAAAAAGATTTTAGGTTTTTTTGATATAGAGTTTCTAAAATCCAAAAAGATTTTATTTCCTGTTTGTTTGCGACCTACCGACACGTGATACAACATGTTTTCAAAATCGAAATATATTGGTTCTCCAAAGGAGATTTTTGCCCAAGATTAAATTAATTTTGGTATAAAAGAGATAACTGCACTTCGG
Organism: Deinandra increscens subsp. villosa; assembly: GCA_039602395.1. Lineage (NCBI taxonomy): Eukaryota > Viridiplantae > Streptophyta > Magnoliopsida > Asterales > Asteraceae > Deinandra > Deinandra increscens. The sequence continues at coordinate 22,873,332 of JBCNJP010000012.1, read as the reverse complement.
TCTTCTGAAGATGCATGTTAAAGAAATGACTCAAGCATGGTGAATGGGGAAGTATGTTGAAGAGCTCAATTACAAGTGGTTCAGTGATGTGGTTCTGTTCCAGCCATGCACGCTCTGTTGCAATTGAGGTCAAGTTTAGAGTTGGTGATCAAGTATTATCCAAGGGGGAGTATTTGATGATCGGCTTTGAAGAATTGAAGATGAAGTTGACAGATACATAATATGCCAAGGGGGAATTTGTTAGTACATAATCAGTGTGTCATATGATGTATTGAGTCTTGATGTAATAGTTGCTAGAGTGATCGGAGTGAGTCGATGTATTTGTAAGTGGTGAATGAGATCCATCGAATGAGTGGCGAATGACCACCGAATGATTCATTCGATGGAATAAATCTCAGCTTATATTTACTGAATTTGTTCATCTCCTAGCTTGAAACACTGAACAAGGTCCTTCCACGGCAACTACAAGATATTTCATGATTTAGGGAAATTTCAATCATCGATGATTAAGGTAGTAATGATTTTATCTTAGACACGAGATGTAAAAGGAACATTTAATAGAAGTACTTAATTAACCATTTGAGGGAAACACATCGATACAATGTGAAATTACCGTTGAAATGAATCTCCATCCAAATGATAATATGAATTGATCATTTAATATCAAAATGCAGATCATTATTTGGATGAATCACCATTCGAATGATAATGTAAATTGGATATCATAGTCTTTCCTTCATTAAGATCAAGTGAGGGAATCGAGACCAGATTTACTTATGGTTTCGAAAAAGGTTTGGAATCACGAATGGATTATTATACCGCATAGGAAGAATGATTTAGGGACAACATCAATAGCGAGAGTCGATCTTAGGAAAATAGGCGGTTCCTTGAATCCGCTCGAAGATGTCGTTAACATAAGGGATTTGATCTTTGATGATGATTTCATGGGACTTGCGGTGTACATTCGGGATGTACCACCTTTCTTTTAAAGAAGGGTTGCTCCTCAAGGTGGGGAATTAAGTCGAATGAAACTCTTATAAGATGACTTCGCAACAAAACTAGCATCCAAAATGCCACGTACTCCTTTTCCTAAGTACTTACGGGCTTTGGTGAAGGACACATGTCTTTAGCTTACTAGATGATTTATCACCATGAACAATCGAGTCTAGGTTATCCGAATGAGGAAAATATATGATTTTATCAAAACAAACCAATCATGCGTGATGTTGAGACAACCAATTCAAATGATGACGTTGAAGTTCCCGAGAAACGTAGATGTGTTCGTTATAAATTAACTCACAATTAAGGACAACGGAAATTGAGGGTGATATGTTTCTAATTCGCTTGATTAATCATAACAGGAGGTTCAAGGGTAATACAAACATATGTAAAGATTTAGAAAACAGAAACTCATATTGCTGATATATATATATATATGGAAACGCAGAAGGAACATCGTTTGATGAGCTTACACACTTTAGTACAAGATAAAATGATTTATTTAAGTCTTAAAAAAGTTCAAATGATCTTCAAGAATCATCATTAAGTTCTTCAGACATCATCCATGTTGAAAGTTCCAGCAGGTGCTCGGAGGATAACATTGATTGTGGATTGGAGCTTTGATAGAGGATAGCCGAGGACACATTTTACGAAGATGATTAGGGTTTCTACAATGATAGCAACATCACAATGATATAGCAGAAGGGATACGAGCAGGGGCAGGCACGACAAGTTGACTCATCGGAGGCTGAAGTTTACGACAAGAATTTATGAGACGACCAAACTTGCCAAAATTTAGATAGTGCCAACAAGGAACATGAGTTGGGTAATAGTAGCGCAAGTGTTGCATTGAGAATGAGATCCAGTATAAGGCTTCTTGGTTGGTTGAGTATCTGGAGCCATTTAAGTAGCAGGAGTAGCAGGGATAGCAGCTTTTGTAGGTGTGGTTGTTGCAGCAGGATGTTTAGCCTTCCTCTTCTTCTTTTTAGTTTTGATAGTGGGACACTTGATAGCTTCAAACCATTGAGGTAGTTCAGTAGACTTTTCAGATCCATAGTACTCTGGAGGTGTACACATCTCACAGTGTTCGAAGAGCAAACAGGAGTTGCACGACATTATTGTTGAAGGAGTTATTATTGAGAGCTTGTCGGATTATGTTAGAGTTAAAAGCCACCACTTGTTGAGTGATTTGCTTGGCCATTTGGTGATTGTCGGGATTCGCTGAAGGAAAATGTTCAGGAGACAAGGGATATGATAATCAATTTGGGATTATGAAGATGAACATTTTATAAAACATGCGAATTTGGAAATTATAAGATTTCAAATAAATGGTAGAGAATATATCATGTTGATTTAGTAAAACATAATGGAATGACCCTCGTTTCTCGATTGAGAACCTTCAACCGTGACTAATTAGAGTTATTTGAGTTTCTTAGCAGTAATCGACATGCTTTGGCTAAATAGGTTCCATGTGACAACCCGGCAATTTCCAAGGTCAACTTTACTACTTTGATTATATATTTTTCCGTGTATCCGTGCTTTGACTTGATTTTATTTATAAAATTAGGTAACATTACATGCATATTAGATGTACCACTTGTCACACCCCCAAAATTCCACGCGTGGAATACCACCACAGGGAATGTGACAAACCAGGATCCCAGTCCATTAGTTACACCAAACAACCAGTAAATAATAAAATGGTTTTACATTTTATTCAAAATATAAATACAAAGTTTTACAAGTGCGAAAGCGTAACACAATAAAAGTTTTTGCGTAAAACGTTGTCACCCAAGGTGACGTAGCTTGTTAAGACACTATAATTGTTTCAAAGACGAATGAATGTGTACTCGTGATACTCTCGAGACATATGCAACCTGAGATAAACATACTCAAGTGTCAACACGAGGTTGGTGAGTTCGCAAGGTTAATAGTTCAACAATAGATGGGAAGTTCAATATAGTTGATAAGTTTAAGATAGTTACTACGTTTGAAAACCGTTGATGAGTTTAAAATAGTTCACGCATCAAAGTAGTTCATAAGTTCAGATCAAATAATAAGTTCAGTACAGTCGATGAGATAAATGATAAAATGTAAATTTACCATATCGATAGCTAGATAGACTATCTAGAATAATTTAGGCACGTTCATAGTCACTGAAGCTGACAGTTAAAGTTAAGTTTGCCTTGTTCAATTTAGGACGAATAAACACCCGTTCAATATCCAATTGTATTATGGGCCTATTCAGACTCAATAGTACTACTCAATATACTCGCTATATCTAAATACTAACGGTACTAAAGTAAGGACTTTCAAGTTTAGTGTGCTCAAGTATCCAGGCGAAATGTAATTTACCAATATCTCAAAATAGTTAAGTAATGCATGTTATCTCCCCCAAAATAAAATTAAGTAAAAGTAAAAAAAGGGCTATAAACTCACCTTAGGTTGCACTAAACCAAGTAGTCAAATAGCGGGTCTTGTGTGATTTACCAAGAACCTAACGAGCATACATACATAAGTGTGTATGTTCAAACAATGGTGACTTAGTCTAGACAATGATGAAAATAAATTTGGTCATATGATAACATGACGAAGATCACTAAGTCCAAAACGAGTCGAGGATGGCACATAGCCGAAACATGACAATTACGAAAGTCAATGAAAAGTATATTATTAAATAATAATATTCTTCCATGAAATCAAATAACAAAATATACGTATATATATATATATATATATATATAAATATATACATACATAACCAAATATATAATTATATCAACAATGAGTACTCAAAATATACTTATATAAGTATATATCTAACGTCTAGAATGTTTATTTCGCAAAATACGACTATATATATATTATTCATGAACGCATATTCTACACAAATACGCATTTTTATAGGTCAACTAACCAAATATTCCATATAATATATATATCATATATATATATGTATATATATATATATATTAATGAGATAACAATCAAGAAAAGCGATTCCTACAAGAATCTACGAGTCCAAAATAACATAGGAACGATTGGTGGATGATTTTTAATCAAACAATTCCCTAAAATAGGAAATAAAAATAAAATACAAACAACCGGAGGTCACTGAGTTCGAACCCGTGAACTCTGTTTCCAATTTCAGCACCCAAACCACTAGGCCAAGGCTCTATTTGGTTAATATTTTCGAAAGCAACAGTTTTAAGTACACGGTGACAGATATCGAGTTTTTAGAAAATTAAGTAAAAAGGTTGAGGTGGCCGGGTCTCGAACCGCGACCTCTCGCTGTGAGTCACAAGGCTTAGCCATCCGCTTAAGCCCTGCTTAGCCATCCGGCTAAGACCCTAGGAACGTTTTCTTTCCAGCAAAAAAAATATATCATGCATGAGTCGGGTCATCTTCTTCACCGTAATCCCTAGACACACCAGACTTATATTCTGGTCAACGGAAAAACGTAAAAATCGATCATAAGACGCAAAAACGAACCGAATCAGCAAAGATTAGTAATACCTTATCGTCTGAGATGATTCTTGATACTTTGTGATGATAAAAATGAACCCGAATACTCGAACGCGAACTCCGATCATGAACTTGATACTCCCGGTTGCTTAACAGTGGTTGGCGATACATGGTCCTGATCGTCATGTGAAGTATCGAACCCGAATACTCGAATGCTTATGAAAAACAAAATGTTGATACATGGTCCTGATCGTCATGTGAAGTCACGAACCCAAATACTCGAATGCTTATGAAAAACAAAATGTTGATACATGGTCCTGATTGTCATATGAAGTATCGAATACAAGACGAATCACACAAGATTGCTGAGGTCCGAACTCAGGCCGAACTTGGAGTTCGGATATGGCCGAACGTTGGGCCGAACCTGAGGTTCGGACCAGCGTGATTCAACTTGTATAAATAGGATGTCTTGTATAGAATTCATAAGTTTCTGAGTGACATCTTCTCTGTGTACTTTGTGGTCATCTTTGTGGTTAATACAAGTCATTTGTATTTACTCTTTGTGTTTCATCTCGTATTACATTGATTTCATTATGACTAAGTAGAAGATCTACACGCTCAGGCAATTTCAAGAGGTATCAGAGCATTTGGTTTGCTCTACTGGTCGGAAATCATTGTTTTTTGGAATTTTGAGTTCAAATTCACGATTTTGCGAAAATGTCAATCATATATATTACCTTTGGTACAATGTTCAAAATTTAGGGCGAAAGTCTAGCAAAATAAAAGTGTAAACTATGAGGTACCAATAATCGACGGTGCTCTGCAAAAAGTTACGTGGCATCAAATATGAGGATAGCAAATTGAACATGAAATGCACCAACGGCTCAGTTTATGATTTCAAGTGAGTGTTATGACAGTAAGCGTATGGTAGTCGTAACTACACATTCCAAAGTGTGACATGCGAGTTTAGAATGGCACTGTTTCAGATACAAGCTGGGATAGTGTAAATGATGTAATAGATAGTATGCTTTTCAAATAGAATTATCTAACATGATTGAAAGGATTTGGCAAAGAATTCGCATCAATAGATATTAAGATAAACGCGTCAATGGTTATTCAGTTCCAGAGAAAAACCAAATCATCAAGAGGTCGGGGTCTTCATTGCTTAAATTTACAAGTGTGCCCAATCAACTTGGTGCTCTCGCACTTCATGCGATATGAATCGTTCTTGTCAGAATATAAGTTTAAATGGTGTTTGAAAATATTACATGACATGAGCATGAAATTAGACCTGTGTCTTTAGAACATAGAGCTTCAGGATATTCAAAAATTATTTTGGCTTTGGAAGGTTATACATATCAATATTTGTTAGGGTTTAGAGCAAGTTTACCACGAATCAAGAGGTCAAATCATACGCTATATAGAAAAGGATCAGGGGGTATCACTTCAATGATAGCCAAGAAGTTTATCAAAAGGAACACTTGATTCAAAAATAGTTTCTCTTAAATGGAAGTCAACCTACTTCTTAACACATGCTTCTAAAAGTTGGAGTTGATCATTCGATCATTCATCATTAATTGGTATAAAGCTGGGATTATCAATGAAATTTTTCCGAAAAGGATGATGTGGATTCTTGTACAAGAAGTTTGTCGATCGTCTTAAAGCTTAAGTTGTATTAAACTCTTCTAAGCATATCACCGCCTATTCTTCCTTGTAGATATTTGTCATGACAGGAGTGTTATTAGATATGCAAAATGTATGGATAACTAAGTTTAATACCCTCTAAGAAAGAATTGGTCACTCAAAGATAAGAACCTTGGTGTACTCGAAGCGTGAGAAGGGAAAATACAAGGTCAATAGCACAATTAGCTATAGATAACAAAAAGTTCTTACTCGATTGGTGTAAATAGAGTTTTCGTAAAAGGATTTGTATTATTACTGTGATAAAGGCACAAGGTAGTCTCATCATCAATGGATAGCAGAAGCACATGAAAATGATGCCATTTGGATTCAGAGTTTATGGGAGAGCTTGTACTAGAGAGTATTGATAATCAGAGAATTGGAATCTGTTGAGGAGGAGATCATATTTAAGCTACTTTTGTTGCGTAACTTAACTCCTTGATTTACTCATGATTAACGGCTCTTTTTACTCAAGATTAGCGACTCTTTTTACCTCGTCACCTTATTCGTTGAAGATTTAATGGATGAAAAAAGTGACCATTATTAGTTATTTATCGGCATGTTTTGTTGAATTTACACTGATTATTAAATAACTTGGTCTTCCTTTCACTGATTTCATGATAAATGTGCCTGTGGCAACTATTTAGTCATGACTGAGAGTGATTATTAATGTACAAGAATTAAAAACAATGATCATGATTTATAAGATTTTATATATTTATTTACTTATTTTTGGTAAAACAAAGTTTTATAGGTTTGATTTACACATATAGATTCATATGTGTGCAGACCTCTGTGCATTTGTAGTGGAATGTGGCTTTGAAGGTTTTTAGAGGGTAGGAGCTGGCACTCATTAGGAGTGACAGGTTAGTATGTACTCCACTTGTGTTTTCTGATGATGATGTCTTTTATTTTCTGACATGTGTTAGGAAAAAGAATGAATTTGGACCATTTATCACATATCTCTCCATAGCTAAGAAAATTGTATTTTAAGCCTAGAACATGTGGTACATTTTTAGTTGTTACTTCACCTTTTGAAATGGATCCATAGCCAATTGATTTGTATTTTACTCCATCACCAAAAGTTATGGATCTTTCATTTTTCTCAGTGTAGTTTCTTAGCAGACTTCTTTCTCCATTCATGTGTGTTGAGCATCTAGAATGACAGTACCAAATCTGTTTCACCTGATAGTCTAAAGAAATACATAGAGTTAGAGATTTGGGGGGGGGGGGGGGCATGTAAAGGGTTTTAATAGGGAGTTCAGTGCATTTTACTTGCTTCCTTCTTCTTTTTATTTTTCATTTGTATGGAAGGAATGCTTAGTGGGCTTTGTGAAGTGCTTGGCTTGTCCAATGTGAAATTTTAGAATCTCAGAACACATGAAGTGTTTGTCATTAGTGAGCTCCCCAAATATATTGAAGTTTTGGTTTGAAGAGATTTCAACATTTTTAAAATAAGATAAATCATTTAGTGAGTTTAAAGGTTTTGACAGAGTCCTATGAACTGGTTCACGGAGAGGTTCTGTGACTGGACATTTTCTTTATAATAGTTTATGTATCCATATTCAAATACTGCTGTTCAATTGTTTCTTTGCTCTTTACAAAAACAGTATTTGTGGACTAGGACCCTGGAATATATCTAATCCCTTAATAATGATTTCTAGGAATGTTGGTCATGTCTTTTTTGTGAAATTGCCTGAGCGTGTAGATCTTCTACTTAGTCATAATGAAATCAATGTAATACGAGATGAAACACAAAGAGTAAATACAAATGACTTGTATTAACCACAGAGATGACCAGAAAGTACACAGAGAAGATGTCACTCAGAAACTTATGAATTCTATACAAGACATCCTATTTATACAAGTTGAATCACGCTGGTCCGAACCTCAGGTTCGGCCCAACATTCGGCCATGTCTGAACTCCAAGTTCGGCCTGAGTTCGGACCTCAGAAATCTTGTGTGATTCGTCTTGTATTCGATACTTCACATGACGATCAGGACCATGTATCAACAAACTCCCCCTCGGCATGTGCAGTATCATCTCCTCCATTAAACTCGTATCTCGTATCTTCAATCAAACTCTTCCTCGATCTTGACGATGAGTTCGATCTTGAATACTTAATATTGCATCGTGTGTAATCTCTTTATCAACAATCTTCAAAAGACGTGAAGTTTTGATGATCTCTTTCCACTTAGAAACCTGCCAACATAAATACTCTTGGTGCAAAACGTCTCTTAGAGACTCCAAGATATTTTGATTTTGAAAGTTGATTTGAATTCTGTGTTGATCAATCGAAAAGAAATCAGAAACAAAATCTTTTTGACTTTTAGAAACTTTATATCAAGACACACCTAAAATCTTTTTAGTATTTTCTGATAAGAAAAGTAAAAGCATTACCGAATCAGACACTATTTTTTGTCTTTTGTGAGAAAGATCACAACCTGGGATCATATTGGTCATAACATGTTGAACTACATTTCAATTTCAACTATTGAAGCACATAAGCCATGTCGATTGCAGATATAATTTGTCCTACTTTAAACTCTGGCAGAATCATACTCATAACATATGGTTATGTAAAGGTATTGATTAAGTTTGCATTGACCAGTGTACCCCACACTATCAAACATACTCAGATATTGTGATTTTATTTGTGATTTTAATCACATAATGATTGTAACCATGATATAGTCAACTGTGTTCCATGCAAAAAGAAATAAAAACGTTAAATAGTCTACCTTAAGGTCGATCTTTCGACACGCAGATAAGGCGTCGAATTTAACAAAATTAGAAAATAAAACAAGTTGAAGTTGTATAACTCAACAACAATGAGGTCGGTACTCCCGTACACGCAGAGAAAGTCCGATGAGTTATACGAAACACCAAAGAAAATAAAGCAGAACGTCAAACGAACAACGATCAGGTCGATCTTTCGATACGCAGAGAAAGTCCGATCGTTTGACAAAATAAAGAAAATCAAACAAGTTTAAATCTTTGCAAAATGAACACATGTATACACAGTGACTTCTCATTTTATTTTTCACATATCTTTTTCTTGATATATCATGAAATATGCATCAAGATTTTGTCCACTAGGTCAAGCACCAGATTTAGTGTATATCACATTTGTATACTTTCTGATTTGCCGAGCCTACCTTGCACAAAGATGAAATGGTCTTATGGCTTTTTCACTTACTTTATCCATGAGTCAGACAATGTCAGCCAATGTATCATCATTTCCCAAACACGTCGGATACAATTTCTCATTTTTCAATGTTTTTGCCTTTTTGCATGTTTCAATGTTTTTGTCTTTTTCAAATTTCTCCCCCTAAAAATGACAACTCTATTTATAGATTTTCATTTTTACGATTTGAAAAACAACATACTATTTTTGTATTTTAGCAAAAAAAAAACTCACCCTCAGAATGAGACGAAGTGAAAAACCAAGAAAAAATGATCAACCAACACAAATACTCTTAGTTTAGCATTTCGAAAAACAAAATTTGATTTTGAAATTCATGTTAAATTAACACAGATATTCCACAATCAGCAATTTTCCAATCACCGAAAGGTCTTCCTGAAATACCTGCTAGACACCAAATAAACCATTAGTCGCTCTGGGATCGACCCGATTCAACAGCTTCGGGTCGCCCGGTGTCTTCCACATAGTCGTTGCTAGCCAAGGAAACAACTTTCGGTTTCCACATTTGTAAAATCTTTAAGTTTTGATCAGAACCAGAATCAGATTCAACCGACGTACTCAGTTTAGACCAAGACGATTGACGAGTTGATTTAATCTTTGGAGACCATGGCTCATCAAAAATTTGACCTTTGTTATCCACATATTTGGCGGTTTTGTGGATATATGCAGTCGTCAGACAATCGGTAGCTAGATGTCCTGGTTGACGACATACATAACAAAGTCTTTCTCTAAAATTGTTTGAAAATTGTTTTGATTTTGAAAAACTAGATGAATGTGCGGAACTAAAATTATCAAAGAAACCATCAGAAGAATCATACCTAGGAGATGGACTCCTTGAAGATGACGATCTTCCAGAAGAATAAGAAGATTATTTCTGAGATGGTGATTTCTTTGCAACCTTTGCTTTAGAAACCTTCTCAGCCTTCACTGGTTTCTTAGCCTGAACATGTTCTTCCTTCACTTTGTAACCCAAACCTTTGTGTTTAGATCCTTGATTCTTTGAAGAATTGGAAGAAGAACTTGAAGCTCCTCGTGACTTAGCGTCACTAGTGAATTTAGCTTTGATATCTTTCAGCTTGTTCTTCTCAGTTAAGCCTTTTTCTTCTTCGGTTGCAGATGAAGAACTTGACACAACTTTATCAAAAACTTTTTCATTTTCCAGAAGCATAGACTTTGACACAAATTTTGGAGTTTCACCCAAAGACTTCTCCTTCTTCTTAGATTTAGACTTGTTCTTCTTGGTGGAGTGGAAAATTTTGAGTAATCATGCCCTTTAGCCTTAGGATCAAGCGGAGCAGAAGTAACTTCAATTAAATCCACTGGTTGAGGAACCGAGTGAACATCCTCTTGTTGAGAACTTTCTGAACTCTGATCCTGCTTGTATAAAAAATTTGGCAATGTCGGAGACAAATTGCAATTCTTCACTTGTGTTTTTAGCTCTAAAATTTCCAATTTCAAATCATTGATCTGTTGTTGAGCCTCAAACACCTCCTTTTTGTAACTTGATGAACTTTGCATTGAGATCATCATATTCATAAGTTTGTAACTTCCTGATCTCACATTCTGCAAACAATTCTTGAAGAACACTTTCTCTCTTCTGCTTATAGATCTCAACATCCTTAGTTAATACTTCATTCTTGTCTCGGTACAGAACAATCTCATCTTGAAGCATAGAGATCTTATTTTGAAGCTTTTCAACAGTAACAGCAGTTGTAGCAATAAGAGCACTAGTTTCCGGATACTTTTGCTGAACTGGATAACTTTTCTCAAATAAATTCTCAAAATCTTGAGCTGCGTCTAAAGCTTTAGCTTTAGCTTGTGCACATTCTTCAGCCAATTGAGACTTTTCCTTTAAAATATCCTCATGAACATGAACTAACGCATAATGCTTCTTTTGAAAATCTTCTAACTCTTTCTTGAGCACCACACTCTCTTCAGTTGATAGTTGACAACGTTGTTCAAAACTGGCAACCGTCTGGAGCAATATCTTACATTTAAGACATTCAAACTTGTCAACTTTTGAACTAGTAGAAACTTTAGGTAATTCTTCTTGAACCAAAGATACACTTGAATAAGAATCGGAATCTGTCAGAAAGTTGTCATCATGAGCATGACGAACAGTCAGAGCAACAGTAATTCGAACATGATCCTTTTTAACTTCTGAATCTGCATTCCATGCAAATTCATTTGAATGCACAAATGTATTGGTCCAATCATGAGCAAAAGTAACAGATTTCTTCTCAACCTTTTCAGCTTCATTTTATGGATGAAAAACTAAATGTGCATGTTGACCAGTCTTCAGTTTACTTTCCGCAGAACTTGGACATTCTCGAGCAAAATGACCATAAACTGAACACTTATAACATTTCACTTTTGACTTGTCCAAACCAATCTTCCCTTCCTGATTCAATCTCTTCTTACCAGTTCTATTGAAAAATTTCTTTGTTCTCCGAACCAACATAGCATACTGCTAATTTTGATCCATTTCCTCTAAATGATCATAGTCAATTTGATCGTAATCTTCATTTGCTAACTCAGCATTACTCACAGCACCAGTGATAACACCAAAGTATGAAAATACTAATGCAGACATAAATGCATTATAATCATCAACAGTTTGAACAGACATTGCACTTTGAATCGAAGAACTTGGAATTGACACAGTACAACCAGCAGATGAATAACTTGGAATTTCAGATTTACCTGCCAGAAATGCTGTAGGGGGTGTAGAATTAAGAATATTAGACTTTCCAACATTCAATGTAGAATCATTTTCACCATGATATACAGCAGGATTCTGACTTTGCGTAGGAAGAGAATTTGTTCACCATTAACTCCATATCTCTAGCCTGAATTCTTTGAACCAAATCATTGAAAGACAATCCTGAAAAATCCTTGTCATGAGTAATCATCATCACATAATTCTCCCATTTTTCAGGCAAAGCTACCAAGATCTTTTCTTTCATATCAACTTCTTCTTTAGTAAGATTCACCAAACGTGTTTCACTCATCAGATGAGCGAATCTTGCAATCAGATTGGGAATCGTTTCATTTTGATAATGCTTAAAACTATTAAACTCTTTCTTCAAAACCTTTTGTCGACTTTTCTTGTATTGGTCATTGCCTTCACATCGTTTTTCCAAAGCATCCCATAAACTTTTTGATGTGTAGTTACCAGCAAATTGATGAAGTAACTCTTTAGGCAATGCCATCGTTAAAGTACCATACGCCTTTTTCTCAGCTTGATAAGCTTTCTTTTGTTTAGATGACATTTTTCTTTGAAGCACACTCGAAACAATCAAACGAACTCAAAAATGATTGACATTTTCGCAAAATCGTGAATTTGAACTCAAAATTCCAAAAAACAATGATTTCCGACCAGTAGAGCAAGCCAAATGCTCTGATACCTCTTGAAATTGCCTGAGCGTGTAGATCTTCTACTTAGTCATAATGAAATCAATGTAATACGAGATGAAACACAAAGAGTAAATACAAATGACTTGTATTAACCACAGAGATGACAACAAAGTACACAGAGAAGATGTCACTCAGAAACTTATGAATTCTATACAAGACATCCTATTTATACAAGTTGAATCACGTTGGTCTGAACCTCAGGTTCGGCCCAACGTTCGGCCATGTCCGAACTCCAAGTTCGGCCTGAGTTCGGACCTCAGCAATCTTGTGTGATTCGTCTTGTATTCGATACTTCACATGACGATCAGGACCATGTATCAACATTTTGTTTTTCATAAGCATCTATAAGACCATGGATTTTCTTTCTTTCCATGTGAAGTTTTTTATAAAGGTTTATTCTTTTAGTCTCATAGTAATCAATCTTTTCTTCATTGTTGAATTTTATGTTTTCAAGAGCCCTAAATTTTATCATTGTATTTTCTCTCTCTTCTTTAAGTTGATGGAACTCAGAGAGGAGAGAGTTCATTTCTTCCTCAAAATTTTTAAACTTGTTTCCTATTAGGATATTTTTTCCTTTTTATTGTTTTCTTGAAGAAGTTTATAGTTTATGGACATGTTGTTGAGTTGAAACAATAATTCAGTTTGAAGATTGTTTATGTTAGAGCATAATCTGTATGCGTTAGTGTGTCTCGTGTGTTGTATCTAGAATAGAGCTAAATGTGTGTTAGGATGCCAACAAACCGAGCCACGAACCAATTGTTCATGAGCAACGAACCAATGGTTCGTTGGTCAGTCTGCCTATACATAGGTTGCCTTGTGCTTAGTTTAGAACTCTTATTACTTCCGTCATCTATTAACTGTGTGCATTCTGTGTGTGTATCAACCAAATCTTCTGATCAATAAAAATCAAGCTTATTTACCTTTGTGTTCTTCTAATTCATCTCGATTTCACTAGATCAGTAAACGATCCATCGCTCCTCGCATTTACAAGTGGTATCAGAGCTTTCTGGTGTCATTTGCAGATCCAAATTAGTGAGTTTCGAGTTTTTTGAGAGAGAAAGTGGATTTTGAGTCAAAATCATCGTTTTCAACTTTTCTGGTCTTCAAATTGCTTTCAGAGTATTCCTTTTGTGTTTTTATTGCTTACTGCTGAAAATTACACGTCAGAACCTTCAAATTCGAAAGATTTAGAGAATTTTTCCTCGGGTTCGTTCGGAAAATTTTGATTCGCAGCTTAGATCTGTTGGTTCGCCGGCTGAGTGTTCTGGTTCGCGTGGTCAATCTTAAAGGATTTTGGTTCGCTAGTATTTGGTTTGGTCAGGCAATCTCCTTCGTCAGTTCGTAGCGGCTATTTTTCGGTTCGTGGCAGATATTTCGCAGAATCGTCGGTTCGCTGAGAAGAGCTTGGTTCGCTGACTTTGTCGGTTCGTCAAGATTCTCGATTTATTAGTTTTTAGTCAGTTAAAACTCGGTTCTCTGATCAAGTGTGTTGGGTTTTTGGTTCGTCTGACAATATTCGGTTTGTGAGAGATTGTTTGGTTCGTTGAACAACATTTGTTGGGTTTCACTAAAACGTACGTAACTTGAGATCCGTCTGGAGTTAGAAGGTGTATCGCCAGCCAAAATGACCATCTCGACGAGATCTACACTTTTAGTCACCTTATGGCTAGTATCCTCCGTTTTGACCCCCAAATTTCACTTCTAAGACCTCCGTTTTGCATTTGAAGTTTTAGAACCCGATAATACAAATTCAAAATGTCTGATTATCAAGCATCTTCTGCAATGCAAACCACGATGCAAGCTCTTATTAACTATGATAATGAAATAGGAACAAGTCATAGAGTTCACAAGTTGCTCAAATTGGAAGATTATCATAGTTGGGTAAACGATTGAAGCATACGTGGGTACCAATGATATTGATCTATGGTTATCTTCTAATGAACAAAATGTATATCCTCTTATGAATGGAAGACCAGTATTACAAAGAAGTTTCACATCTCACCAAAAGAAGGCGTAGCAAGCAGACCAAAAAGCTTATGGAACATTAACATGGCATTACCCAAAGATTTGTTACATCAGTTTTCAGCTTATACCACATCGGAAGAATTGTGGGATGCATTACAGAAAACATGTGAGTGTAATGACCAGTTCAAAAAAGTAACAAAAGGTTTTAAAGAAATAGTTTGAAAATTTCAACCATTATCCAAATGAAGATATTTCAAAGATGATTACTAGATTTTCAAATCTGATGAGTGAAGTAAATTTGGTGAACATCACAAAAAGATGAAGCTGATTTGAAAGAAAAGTTACTAGAGGCATTACCTAAAAAATAGGAAAACTATGTGATGATGATAACTCATGACAAAGAGTATTCAAATTTGAAGTTCACTGATTTGCTTGAGAGATACAGGCGAGATACAGAATGGAATGTGAATAAGACCATGCCTGCACAAGTTCAAAATCCAGGAGTGTATTATGGTGAAAATGATTCAACCATCAATGCTAGTAAGTCAAGTATTTTCAGTCCATTACCTACTATAACTTTTCTTGCTGGCAAATCTGAAAATTCTTATTATTCTTCAAGTTGCAATTTTAGAATCCCAAATCAACCAAATCAGACTGCATTTTATGCCAAGACGACTAATGAACATTTATATTTGATTTCTACTTTATTGTCTTCATATTATGGATCGATAACTGGAAGTATGCTAAATGCTGGTCTGTTTAATGAAGATTTTGATGATCGCGATAATCTTGAACGTATGGATCTTAACTGGTCTATGGCAATGCTTGTGTAAAGAGCAAAGAGGTTCATGAAGAGAACTGGAAGAAAAGATTTGTATCCAGAATGTAAAATTGGATTGGACAAATCAAAGGTCAAGTGCTTCAATTGTTCACAGTTTGGACATTTTGCTAGAGAATACAATTCATTAAAGATGGTCATTCTAATTCTGAGAAGAAAACACAAACACCCAATAATGCTAAAAGTTTTTCTCATACGTCAAACAATGCAGAGGGAAAAGCTTCCATGACTCAAGTCAATAAAGTTTATGATTGGAGTGAACAGTTTCCAGATGAATCTACTTTTCTTGTTAGAATAGCACAAAGTGATGATAGTATGACTGGTTCTGGTTCTGAAACAAGTTCATGTGAGACAGTGGTAGAAGATGCTACTGAAGCTGTCACAAAAGAGTAAATGGAAGCGGGTGTTCAGTGTCAAGCTTGTGTTATTGCCAATAGAAAGAATGAATCTTTGTTGAGGGAAATGAGTTTGGTCACTGAAGAAATCATAATGGTTAAGGAAGAATTGGAGAGTTCACAACAAAAATGTGATGATTTTGCTAAAATCAATGAAGATTTGGTGAAAGAGAAGAAATGATTGATTGAAGAATGTGAAAAGGCTAAAGCTCAAGCTAAGAAAGCTATTGAAGATTTTGATGCTTTTTGTTGGAAAAAGCTATCCTGTTCTCTTCATGAAAAAGTAATTAGTCTTCAAGAAGAAGTTTCAAACTGTTATTGAAGCTGCTAAAAAAGTAATTAGTCTTCAAGAAGAAGTTTCAAACTTCAGGAAGCAAATGTTCTTTTCCGAGATAAAAATGAAGCGTTGACAAAACATGTTGATATTTTCAAGAAGACATGGAAGAAGGTTATAGAAGAAGTTTTGGAAGAATGTGATTTGAGAAGACTGCATAAATATGAATATAATGAGCTGTCTGGACAGTTTATTGCTTCTCAAAAGGATTTACTAGATGCTCAAACAAATATTTCAGAGCTGAAGCTCGAGATTCTTGATTTGCAGAGACAAGTAAAGAATTACAATCTAGCACCTATATTTTTAAACTATTTGTACAAACAGGAGAAGAGTGAAGATAGTGTTAAGGAAGCATATTTGCATAAAGTTCTTGCACCGGTTGATATGTCAAAGTTTTCATATGCTCCGGTCAATCTAAATGAAGAACTGTATGATTACTCAAAGTTTGCAACTCCAGCTTCAGAAAAGAAGAAAAAGTCTAAGTATGGAAAGAAGAAAGGTGTAATGTCGAGAACAATCTGAAGGGTATCAAGGCTAAATTTACTAGAGAAGCCAATGAAAAGAATGCTTCGGGTTCTCAAATCATCAAAGCTTCCTTGTTACAAGCATAAGGGAATTGGTTATGAGGTCAAGGAGGTGCCAGTTCAGCAGGCAAAACAGGAAACGAAGAAAGTTGTTGCTAAGCATGTTCAGATTCACCAACATCAATAAGAATAGAAGAAGTTGAATGTGTTTACATCAAGAAATGATCGTTATTTTTCTAGAGGTTCTTCAAGTGGTTTGAACTATTCACCACGAAGTTCATCTCCCAGGTATGATTCTACGATGATTTATTTGATTCATTTGTTTCTTATACTTCTTTTGGTTACTATGATATTTTTTGCTAAGCAAGGAAATAGAAAATCAAATAATTTTTCGAATAAAACAATGTTTGGACATGATTTTGAACAGAGTTCGCTAAATATTTTTCAAGGAAAGTGTTATCCATGTCGTCAGCTGGACATCTGGCTGCTCAGTGTTCTATGAATGCAGCAACACAATCTTATGTGAAAAAAATGACAAAATTTGTGGATTTAAATGGTCAACTTTTTAATGAACTATAACCAACCATGTTCAAATCAACTAGTAAGTCGTCTTGGTCAAAGATGAAAATTGATAACTTTGTTGGTTCATTTCAAAAATCTAATTTGCCGATGATATGGAAACCCTGAGTGGATTCAATGGCCAACAAAGATTTTGTTGAAGACACCAGGCGACCCAAGGCTGTTGAGTCAGGCCGATCCCAAAACCACTAATGTTTTATCTGGTGTCTGCAGGTTTTTTCAAGAAGACCTATTAAGCAAGTGTTGTTGATAGTGAAGGACTTGCATAATTTAGAGTTTCAATGCTTTATCATTTACAAAAAGTCTTTCAAAAGGAATTTTTGATTAAAAATGTGTTTTCCAAACTCAAACTGAAAAGTGTCGGTGTTGATCGATCAATTTTCTTTTTTTCACATATTTTTACAAGTGGTAGTTGTACATATGTTTAGGGAAAAATTGCATGAAATAATCCCAACTTTTCCCCGTTCGCAAATAATAATCCCACATTCCGAAATTGCAAGGGGCAGTCCCACCTTGTCATTATTTTGCAACGAACAGTCCCTCCGTTAAAAAAAATAATGCCGTCAAATACTGATGACGTGTAATCCGATGTGTACTCCGGCGACCTGCGATTTTTCCGGCGACCTACGATTTTTTCCGGCGAACCAAACCCAAAACAACCAACCAACTTCAATTAAGCATATCTTGATAAAAAATTGATGAAAATCCGAATCCGAGAAATGCGTTGAACTCGTATCCACTAGACGAACAAATCTAGCACCATACTTGATATGTTTCGTTAAGCTTTGAAGGCCGAATAACTTGCTCTGACAACTATGAAAAATCGAGTAACTGTGATTTGCTCAAAACACAACGAAATTGAAAACCGATTGTTGATTTAGACTCGTGTGATCAAACTGAATGTGTAGGTATCAATATTACACAAGATCGTTGAGTTTTTCGTATGTGTGTTCTTCCAAGTTCTTCAATGGTGATTTTAGAAATACTCAACCATATCGTATAAATTTGGTACCAATAGACTCCTTTTTATCACACAAATCTGTTGCAATAATCAGAACGTGTTTTGGTGTTGATTTGAGAAGATTTCAATTTCACAAAAAACTTAGTTCATCGGAGATAGTCGTTCGATGCTCAAACCTCATCAAAACATATCAATTATGGTACTAGTTTGAATCCTCTCGTCTTCACGAATCTGCAGCAATTTACGGAATCGATTTTCGTCAAGATTTGAAGAAGATATGTTAGTTTGAAGGTGGTTGGTTAATTGGGTTTTTGTTGGTGGCTGGTGGCCGGAGAAGACGACCGGAGATGGTGGTGGCTGGTGGCCGGAGAAGACGACCGAAGATGGTGGTGGCTGGTGGTCGGAGAAGACCGGAGGTCGCCGGAGAAGATGACCGGTGGTGGCTATTGGTGGTGGGGGTGGTGGCTGTTGGTGGTGGGGGTGATGGCTGTTGGTGGTGGGGGTGGTGGCTGTTGGTGGTGGGGGTGATGGCTGTCGGTGGTGGGGGTGGTGGAGTGATGATTAGGATGGTGACTGGATAACTTAAGAAAAAAAATTGCCACGGTACTCGCCACGTCAGCAAGATTTAACGCCGTTAGTTTTTTTTAACGGCGGGACTGTTCGTTGCAAAATAATGACAAGGTGGGACTGCCCCTTGCAATTTCGGAAGGTTGGACTATTATTTGCGAACGGGGAAAAGTTGGGATTATTTCATGCAATTTTTCCATAAAATTCCTATGTTTAAGGGGAGAAAATTGAAAAAGTCAAAAATAGTGTCTTGCATTTGTTAACATGAAAAATCCAAAATTAGAGTTTTCCATTTTAGGGGAGAAAAAGCAATGCAAAAGATAAAGAAAAAAAATAAAAAGGTCAAAATTGAGAAATTGATCATTGGAAAATAATGGTACATTAGCTAACATTTCTAACTCGCAGATAGAGTAAGTGAAAAAGCCATAAGATCATTGTTTCAGGTGCTAACTAGGCTCGGCAAATCAGAAAGTATACGAATGAGATATACATTAAATCTGATGCTTAACCTAGTGGACAACATCTTGATGCATATTTCAAAATATATAAAGAAGATATGTGAAAAAGAAAATGAGAAGTCACTATGTATACATGTGTTCATTTTGCAAAGATTTAAACTTGTTTGATTTTCTTTATTTTCTTAAATGATCGGACTATCTCTACACCTATCGATCTTATAGGTGTTCATCTGCGGTTCTGCTTTATTTTTATTTTTTTTTGTGTTTCGTATAATTCATCGGGCTTTCTCTGCGTTTCCGCAAGACCGACCAGATTGTTATTGAATTATACAATTTCAACTTGTTTTTATTTTCTTATTTTGTTAAATCTGAGGCCTTATCTGCGTAGCGAAAGATCGACCTTAAGGTAGATATTTAACGTTCTTATTTATTTTTGTATGGAACACAGTTGGCGATATAATGAATACAAAATACCGTGTGAAATTACAAGTATAATCACATGAAATGATGTGAAACATATCTGAGTATGTCTGATAGTGTGGGGTACACTGGTCAAAACAAATTAATCAATACCTTAACATACCAAGATGTTATGAGTATGATTATGCCTGAGTTTAAAGTTGGACAAATTATATTTATAATCAACATGGCTTATGTGCTGCAATAATTGAGATTGAAGTGTAGTTCAACGTGTTATTACGAATATGATCCCAGATAGTGATCTTTCTCACACCAAAAATAGAGTGTAATTTTGTATTGCATTTATGATTTCATTTTGAAAAAAAATCAAAAAGATCTTTAGTGTGTTTTAGCATAAGTTTGAAAAATCAAAAAGATTTTCGGTGTTTTTTGATCTAAAGTTTTTAAAAGCCAAAGATTTATTTTTTATTTGTTTTCGATAAATCGACACAAGATACTAGTTTTACAAAGCTGTTTTTCAAATGGTTTTGGATTCTCAAAATGAAGTTTTGTGCTAGGATTAATTTATGCTGGCATGAAAATAGAAAACCGCGTTTTTGTCTTCTAAAATCTCAGGTTCATGTGTTTACTCCCAAGCATGGAGAAAGTGGGAGTATTGAAGAATCTTTCTCAAGTGGTTCAGTTGACTAAGGGGCTGTTTGGTTCAATCTGTTTCATTAGGTGCTGGATGAATAAGTGTCTGGATGATAAATACTTGTGTAGAGGGCTAGATGAATAAGACATTTATTAAGGGGCTGTTTGGTTCGTCTGTTTCACTTTGGTGCTAAATGAATAAGCTGTCTGTATGGTAAAGAAGTGCTGAATCAATAAGGTGCTGAATCATAATGTGCTGTTTGTTTGGACATCTGAATGACTATATAATCAAACAAAAAAAACACTAACAAATCACTTTGAGAACAAAAAAAAATCTATTTTTTTCTTTCATTTAGCTTGTCCCATATTGGTGTGGGAACAAAACACAAAATTTTTCCTTCATTACCTTGTCCCATATTGGTGTGGGAATAAAAATTCTATTTTTTTCTTTCATTTTAGTTTGTCCCATATTGATTTGGGAAGAAAAACATAGTTAGCTTATATATGAAAACCTACATGACCTGTTAAGTTCTTATGATATGTTTTACTCCGGTATCTACCCGCGCGCAAGGGGGGTGCAAATTTGGTAAAATTGCCTTCCCCTACGCACGACCTGTGGACACGAATGCATCTCCGAAAAACGGGGTCGAGCACAAAATTGGTTTTTGTCTTTCTTCAGCTCGTTTTTTTGCTTCCCAGACCGTTTTTTTACTTGCTCAAACCTCGAACTCGCGTCCAGCAGAAGCTCCTTCACGTACTCCCTTCCTTCAGCACGCTGTCTGTTTCGGAAAGCTTCCAAAGCGCAGCCTGATCGGACAGACGAAAATGTCTTTTTCGGTAAGCTATTGGGCAGCGAAACAAACACGCCGTTATCACTAAAATGTCTGAATCGGTCAGCAACCTTACCATTAAGACCTCATTCAGCCCAAACAAACAACCCCTAAGGTAAATCTCTTAGCAATTCAGACATTTTTACCATTCAGAGGCTCCAAACAAACAGTCTGTATCTGTGCGATTCAGACCTCATTAAGAGGTAAACCTAACAGCCCCTAAGTCTTGTTCCAGCCATGCAAGCCCTACAACTAACAAGGAATTTCAAGATCAAAGATCTGATGCAATAATGTTGAAGATCGGATATTAGAAGTTTGAAGAGTAGATACATCACGAAGATAAAACTGATGATGTTATGTTTGATACAGATACACCACACGTTAAGTGGGGACTCTGTTAGAGCATAATCTTTATGTGTCAGTGTGTATCGTGTGTTGTATCTAGAATAGAGATAAATGTGAGTTAGGATGCTAACGAACCGAGCCATGAACCAATGGTTCATGAGCAACGAACCAATGGTTTGTTGGTCAGCTGGTTCGTCGGTCAGTATGCCTATAAATATGTTGACTTGTGCTTAGTTTAGAACTCTTATTACCTATGTCATCTGTTAACTGTGAGCATTCTGTATGTTTATCAACCAAGGCTTCTGATCAATAAACATCAAGTTTCTTTACCTTTGTGATCATCTAATTCATCACGATTTCACTAGATCAGTAAACGATCCATCGCTCCTCGCGTTTACAGTTTACCTATTCCTCATTGAAAGGTTTGGAGATGTCAAAGGTGTGGGATTCTTCATCAGCCATAAGACATAAATTATCTCTATCATCTTCATTTTCTGATGAGTCAGAATCCCAGTTATCAACTTCTGTCATGCGTGATTTCTCTTGCTGCATGGCTTATTTATACTTCCTCTTGTAGTATGAGGCATCTTTTAGCTTTTTTGCATTCAGAAGCATAGTGACCCATTTTTTCATATTTAAAGCATTTTATTTCAGATTTATCTACCTCAGATTTTTTGTTCTGAGGATTGTTTTTTGATTTTATGTTCATCTTTTATAAAGTTTCTTTGTTTGACCAAGAGGTGTTTCTTTTGTTAAGTTTTCAAATTGCTTGGTCAGCAGTGGAAGTAATTCTTTTCTAGTGCTTCATGTTCTATATCATTGTCAGAACATTCACTTTCGTTTCACTTGATTATTTTCTTGCTTTTGAATGAGATGGCTCTTGTTTAAGAGATCTTTTTTCTCTTTTCAGAATAAAGAGCCAGGGGATCAACTTTTGATTTGGAGATTGCAAGTATTTAAGATTCTTGTAAGTCTAAAATGCAAAACAGATCATTTACACTTTTCTCATCCAGATCACGAGTTGATTGAAGAGTCATAATATGTCCTCTCCATTCCTGAGGAGGAATTTTGATGAACTTAATGTTAGTTTCTTCATTTGTTTTAGAGACATTAAATTTTCTGAGATTGTTGATTATACTTGAAAATATGTTGTAAACACTTGCAAGGGACTCATTTGGAAGAGATTTGAAAGACTCATACTCATTTAGTGCTTTAGTATGTTTATTTCTTTTCATTTGTTCCCCCTTCATCATACAGTTTCTAAAGGGCATCCCATATGCCCTTTGCTGAGGTATTGCAGTCAACTTGAAAAAATATCTCATGAGGAAGAGCCATGATTAATACAGCTTTTGCTATGTCCTCATTTGCTTCTTTTGCTTTATCTTCTCTGCTCCACTACTTCTTTGGTTTTCACAAAGTTTGTGGTGGAATACAGGGTGAAGTTTCAGTTTCTTTTGATTTCAAGTATTTTAACCGTGTGACAATGAAGTCCATTGGTTATACAATCATGTGAGCAGCCATCAACTTCCTTTAGAAAGTTAAGGATCATTATTTTCCATTGTGGATATTCATCCCTTGCAAGCATGGGAGGTTTAGCCAATGACCCCATGGATTTATCATTGTTCTAGTTACTTCCAGATATTTTGATAATGATATAAGCAGTAAGGAAATTAGCTAAGTAGAAACAGTATGAAAATAAAGCAGAAAAATATGAAGAGCAAGATCTTGAATATGGGTTATTGAACCCTAGAAGGCTCTAACATAGTTGGTTCAGTTGATTCTAAACATGTTTATATATTGTGCAGAAAGTAAAATTAACTGGAAGACAAATGTTTCATAAAAGGACTTTTCTGTATATCTCAAGGTAAGAAATGGTTACAAGAGTTTATGATTTTGAATGTCAAGAACAACAAATACCTTTCTATAAGAGTAATGATATAGCTCAGTGAAGATGCTTGAGAATTGTAGTTGTCTGTCTTGTCTTTTCTTGTTAACAGAGGCTTTATATTTACAGCTGGTATAAGGAATAATGTGGTTGGGGTAAACTGAATGATATATTCAATTTTACCTATTTTCAACCACTTCATTTAATGAGGGGACCCGCCGGATAAGAAAGTATTTCTCATTACTTATTTGTCCTTAATTCTCGGAATCTTCTTATCTTCTTTTGATCTCAAAACTCCTTCTCGATTGATTTTTGAAGACTTTAGGTGCTTCCCATTAGAAGTGTATAGGAGTAACTTCACATATTTTGTGAAAAGGGATTTCACAAAGACTTTCACAGAGCTCTGTGAAATACTTCATAGAAATTCTGTGAAGTCAAGGAATGTAACACCCACACCAATAAAAAAATGTTAATAAAATATGTAAAAATAGTAAAATAAATTATCTATACTAAAAAGGCGTGTTTTGATCAACTCGGTCGCAGATAATATCATTTGGGGGACTTATCATTGGTAAGGTTGGTAACCCGTGTTTCATGCCCTTCCCTTAAGATTGTTCACTGGCAGAAGGTTAGCCACCTTTCGGCCCTCTTTGGCTAACGCACCATCCAACTGCTAATCGTCTGTGAGGAGTACGAATGCCGAGGGAAGGTGTTGTCAGTGGAAAAATGAAGTGGTGTAATTCCACTTAGTTACAGGGTCCCTGGGTTCGGCAAACTTACCGTACTCGACACGCCGTCATGAACCAGCAGGGGAACAACCCTGCGTGCCGGATTATATTATTATAAAAATGACCTTTTTAAAGGGCTAAGACCAGTTCCATACACCGCTCGCGCGTAATGTACGTCTAACCAGAACCAAGTTCACGAACACGTACCTTTCGGTTCCCGTGAAGTGATAAAATATATCCAACCCCCATTCCCAACCAAATACTTTCAACCCGCACTTGCGTGGTCAGCCGAGTTTACTTACATAAACAAAAGGACCTCAAACGTATCATGTAGCATGGGGCGTGAGTCACCTTTCGGATCATGCATCGTCCCACACTGGGTGTCACGGGTCCGGGCTTTGGGATTTTGACTCCCCAAATGGTCTGTGATACGTGAAGCACGCTTGGTTCAGAAAATCAGTAATATACTTTCAATAAAAAGGATTTTTATAAAGTCATTAAACACAACTTAAAGTAAGGTTATGAAAACAGTTTATCAACCCACCAAAGATCCGTTTATCCCCAAACGAGTGTAAGAATTTGACTAACACTTGAAAGATTGAGGCTGACAAGTGTTAGTCTAAAGATATGTTTAATAGATAATGAAAGACTCATAGACAAATAACATTTCATTATCACCATAAGTTAAAGTTCTTACAATCTTTGACGAGTAGATCAAGAACACTAAAACAAATGGCTCACAACCAAAAATATGGAGCTAATGGAAAAGGGGAGGAGAAAGTGAGCAAGTCGAAATGATGAAGGAGCTCATCTATTTATAGGCCAGCCGGACGGGGGCACGGCCCGTACCTGGTTGGGCACGAGGCGTGAGTGTCAGTCGGTCACACGGTCATGTTTCTTGGAGCACGGGGTATGTCGTGTCAGAGTCGTCATATGTCCGGAAGGCTTGTCAGGGGCATGGGCCGTGCTTCGCCAGGCACGGGGGTGTTGGTGTCAGAGTCTTTTGCGACGACATCAGTGGCACGGGGCATGCTTTGGGGGCATGGGGCGTGCTAAGTCAGACACATGGGGCGTGTCAAGTCAGACACATGGGGCGTGTGTTGCAGACTGATTCAGAGGCACGACATAGAGCTAAGCTGAGGCACGGGCACGGACCGTGCTTGGTTAGACACGGAGCGTGCGTTGCTTCAGAAATCCAGAAGTTGCTTCTTTGTTTATCTTTTCTTTTGCTTTCCTTTCCTTCTGTGATTTCGGCTCAGTAAAACCTGAAAAAAACTTATAAAGATGACAAAGACACTGTTTCTTTGTGATAGTTAGTCCTATTTACCCAACACGCAGAGAATTTGGCTATAAAACATGTATACTTTAAGGCATATCAACACACGTATATGTGGAAACACACCCAGTGATAACATGTAATCCAAACCCGTTACCTAAGCCCACAAGAGAGTAGAGTTTGGTTGTAGAGCCTAATAACTAATCTGATAGGATCGGGACAAATCGATAGGCCCAATAGCTAAACGAAAAGGATTTGGGCTATCTAATACGGATCAAGAGCCCAATAAGGATGCGAATCTTGGACCGGGTTGCCACAACCCGAATCTCCTCACATGTGGATCCTCTCCTCAGATTCCTCTTTGAACCGTGTAGTAAGTTGGGTAAAGAGGGACTAAGTGTAAAAATGCATGAAAATGGACCAATTGGGAGTTTTGCATGGTGGTATCCATGCAATTTCTCGGAATCCTCCCACACACTCAACCGATGGCCAATAGCCTTACATGCAGGAGGAAGGAACCAATTGAGTGTGATAACTTGTGGTCGGTTCACGAGAGGCGATTGCCACCAACCGGAGACCATGCAGGGTCTGACCAACCCATTGGCCACCCTTGCAATGGTCGGGTCTTGTGAAGGTTATAACCACCGATCCGAAGTTATTCTCCCACTTTACTCTCATTCTCTCATCTCTCTCGTCCTCCCAAACACTCTCATTCACTCTCAAAGCTCACACACACACTGGATATCTCAAGGCTATGGGTTATCATCAACATCATCACCCTTCATCATGTTAGTGTTCTAATACCTCTTCATTGATTCCAAACAACCCTCAGAGGATACTAACATATATTATGTTTGATGATCAAGCCAAAGGCACCCTTGAATCTTAGGACATCACATGTTCGTTCACTCCTCGTCAATCATTATCCTTTTCACAACGTTAGATCCATAATATTTGAGTTATTGTTTACCTAGATAGGCTATAGTTCATTAAATCTTAAGTGTTCGGTTGTAACATTATTGTATCCATCTATTACCTATTTCATGACTCAGAATAATAACTAACAATTTTAAAAACCCACAATGTCCGGATCAAACCTGTTGTGAATCTTTACAAAGACTAAATACAAACCACATGCAAGCGGAGAAATCGACATCGGATCCTAGACTCCGAGTCGAGTTGGGTCACACTAACCAAAATCGTATGGACTAAAGGCCTCTTGTGCATGCATATATGCTCTAAGGATCGGCCCAACAAGCTACATGAACACGGAAACCCGAAGTATAAGTATGGACTATGGAAACCGAATTAAGACCTATATGGTCAATTGGACTAAAAACCCATAACCGGGTTGGGTCGGGTAAAACCCAACCAACCCCAGTTAATGGATCACATATGGGGCCAGTCGGATCATCCGGTTGATAGATTTGGGCCATCCAACGTGCATTCTTAACTAACAAACCAAACAGGCCCAAATGTGTGTGTGTATTGGGCCTAACCGACGGGTTAAATAAAACAGATCAGGCCCAAAACCCAACTCCCATTTTTTGGGGTTCCCGCAGGCCCAAAAGAAGGTTATTTGGGCTAAAACCCCTCTGGTTGGATCCATCACCTCACGGGTCACACCCGAAAATCCGTTTAAAGTCATGATCTTAATAGATTGCACTTATTTACAAAACAAAAACACTCAAACGATGCATTAGGACATGGACCAAGGGCCTTAAGCCTAGAAACATGTAATTAATTATTAATTCATAATATAGGTTCTCAATGCATTAACGAGCTACTTTCTAAGTTAAGCATAGGTGAGTTTCACGCATTTTCCCCACTTTACTTTTATTACTTTTGGGGTTGAATATACGGAACCTAAAACCGGAATGTCTAATTTAATAACGCTATTGTATACACACTTATGTGGCTAGTCTAGTAACTTGCACCGCTAAACTTGCATGTACATAATATTAATTCTTTGGATACGAACCGCAGGTAATATGGGTATCGCTATTTGGGGATCTTGACCCCACGTCCAGGTGCCCATGTTTCGAACTCCCTCACGTCGACGACATAATACTTTTGGCACAACAAGACACCAAGGGTGGGTTCATTAATTTATATTCATAATCGGGAAGACCCTATGGTCGAATAGTCGCGCTCAAAGCAATCAGTTAAGGACCGTGGCGAATATGCGATTGTTAATTGTGGTACTACTTGTTATGTTTATGAAATTGCATTCCTTACTTTTATCTCTTTTTCTTAAATTATTTGTGTGTGTGTTAAACCGTGATCTCACCAACTTTATAGTTGACCGTTTTTAGCGTATATTTCAGGCACGTAGGATGTCGGAGCAGCTTGGAGAAAGGTCGTCGTCATGGACATGGAGGAAGTCATATCTCGTCAACATTGGCATCTTTCGCATTTGAATAAGCTTTGTTTAAGATAATTTCTTTTATTTCTTTTTTAAGTATTCCGAGGAGATGTACCCCGATGAAACAACAACGTGTAAGAAGGTCGATTTTGGCCAAAGAAGAATTCACCCCTTGGGGTGAAAAACTTTTTATTTTAGAGTAAATTACGGGTTTCGTCCCTATGGTTTACAAGAATTTCATATATAGTCCTTAGTTTTCATTTATCACGGATATGGTCCCAACCTTTTGACAAACTGTTGCGGATATAGTCTCTATCACTAACTTCTGTTAAAAAATCTGGTAAGTTGATGTTAAATGACTAGTATACCCCTACTCTCTTATTTAATATAAAAAAAGAAATAAGAAATAAAGAAGAGAGAAGAGGAGACCGGCTCCTCTCCCCCTCTCCTTCATCGATTTCGGCGGACCTCCTTGCACCTCCTCCGATTGAAACCCAGCAACGACCATCCCCACCCTCCGACATGTCCTTTAATTCCTCCAACTACTACTGACTGAGCTCCGCTCCGCCTCGCCATTGACAGCGCCGTGAAATTCACCAGCGATTGGTATAGTTTCAAGTTTTTTTTTATTGGTGTTTTGTGATGGAAGCTACACCCGATCAATAAAATGAATTGATGCACCATGTTTATGAAATTGTTATGCAGAAAAAAAAACGTGGTGTCAAAAAGGTAGATAATGGGCTTTGGGTCCATTTGTAGAAAAAAACAAAGGTCAGAATGCGACGACCTAGTTTTGCAGGTTTGAGATCCAGATCAACCAAATCAACAAACACATTCAATCATCTGAAAACCAGATGATAAGCGAATCTAGAGTTCAAATGGTAATCGAGGAGGAGTGATAATCGACCTCGTGGATCTAGCAAATTGCATCTTATGGTGGCGGTGATAATGGATACTCCAGAAACCAGCGACCTCACGGCGACCCTAAACCGTCATCGATGATCTGAAATTCTCTCCGCTCGATCGTTTCCGACACAGCATTCGGATCTCATCGTTTGAGTCACTAATTTCCGATCTCGTTTCCGGCACAGCTCTACTTCGGATCTTCAAATTTTCACCGAAACATATCATCAATGGATCTAGATGGAATGAGCGCAACGATGTGATTACCTTTGTGATCCAATGAGTTTTAATCAAGTTGTGGTCGATTGAATGGATGGTGGTGATGGGATTGTCGGAGAAGATGCTGCGGGGAAGCTTGTCACCGGGAGGGAGGGGATATTTGGTGATGGGTATAATAGTAATTTCAGGTTTTTCTTTTTTATATTTACTTTTTAGGGTTTAATTTTGTCTTAATATTTAAAGGGAGGGTATAAATATCATTCATATTCACTTAACAGAAATTAGTGATAGGGACTATATCCGCAATGGTTTGTCAAAAGGTTGGGACCATATCCGGAATAAACAAAAACTAAGGACTATATGTGAAATTTGTGCAAAACATATGGATGAAATCCGTAATTTACTCTTTGTTTTAATAAATTAATTTTTTGATAATTTATTTGTGCGCTCGTACCTCTTATTATTGGTACCACGTGTACCAATCAGTTGACTCCAAAGGGGACCTCCCGAACGGGGTGTGACAGATTGGTATCAGAGTCCATACGTCAAACGCATAGGATTCACCACAAATACTTTTCAAAAACAAAACTTTTTCTAAAGTTGACGCCAACGACATACTCATGACCAAGACGACGACCAAGCCCCAAATTTAAGATTTATGTTTATGCTTGCTAGATAGATTTATATGCTTAATACAATAAGTTAAAATTTGCTTCTAATAGAAAACGACCTCAGGTAAAGCTCCATTACCTAACGAAGCGGGCACTAGTAGGTTGGGAAATTGAAAATTATCCTCATTCGGAAGGATGGGTACAACAAGCAATCGAATATGGGTACGGACACATGTTTTATCCCCATGATAGCTTGGGGAAAAGAACTATTACCAATAAATCCATTCACCAAACCAGAAGACGCTCATGAACAAGGTCAAATTCGAGAGAGCCAGGAACGCCAAGGGCAAAACCGAATTGGTCTAACCGTCGATCATCACCCATCATTCCACAACCACAACCGATTATGATGCCTATCCCACCAATCCCTCAACCAATGTCTATCTCGGAATTGGGACCGACTATTAGATCGGTAACTGCTACGCAATTAGCATACAAAGAGGAAGCCTGACAAAGCTTTCGTACGGGTCCCACGTTTGGATATGAAGATCCACTTGGATACGACGGTGGAAGGGCAAATTTCACTTTTCGGCCTGCACCCAACGAGCTATACTATCACATGGTGTTGATCCATATGATGCCACCGCTATCACCATGATGGACGTGAAGAACTTCGTGAGGCTTAATAGCGTGAAGCTGCATTACATAGAAGGGAACGACGAAGGAGAATTCGAGACCAAAATGTGGTCCGTGCAGCAAAGAGTTGGTTCTCGTCATTTCTCGGGAACTTTAGAAACTAATTATGTGTTGTTATTTGTATTTCCTTGTATTCATCATTCTAATTTCCTTGTGTTTGTTTCTTTAATTTCCTTGAATTACCTTAGTAATTTAACCTTAAATCATTAGCAATTGTATTTCTCTTAGATTTAGCCTCTTTTAAACATATAGAAAAGCTTATATCTTGAACTTGTGTTTGTGAAATGTTGTACCAAACCGCATGTTCTATATGTGACCTTGATGAACACAAGATGGAACTCATAAGTTCAAACACAAACCAAGGTCATGGACGCGGTCGAGGACAGGGTTGTGGTGGTGGATGCGGACGTGGTGGAGGACGCGGTTCCCGCTGAGGCATAGACTTCGAGCCCGAAGTCGATCTTAGCCAAAACAAAACACATGAATCCATACAAATGGAAGCACCACCTCACTCACTAACACCACAAAGAACACAGAGCTATCACACACCACAAGCTCAAAGTCAACACTCACAACACACCCCAGCGGTCCACAATGACACCCCCGATCTTATGAAGAATTCTACTCCAAGAACCATTAGGCAACAAGTGGCGGAAGCTATCAGAAATGCATTACCCACAATTGTGGTTGAGGTAGAAGCAAGAAAAAAAAACAAGAAGAAGCTTTCTGTGATTCTGGAGAAGACCCATTTGACCTAGGTGAAGAACGCAATGGATTTTCCTACAAAGCATTCATGAGATGTAAACCGAAACTCTTTCAAGGGAAAGAAGGTCCAACGGATTTGTTGTGTTGGTTGGAAGCAACTGAAGCGATTCTTGACATAAGCAATTGTAAGCCCGAAGATAGAGTTAGATTTGCTGCTCACTCGTTTTGAGACGAAGCATTGACATGGTGGAATCACATCATGAAGACTCGCACTCGTGCGGGTTTTAACAAATTTATTTGGAGAGAATTTAGGGGATTGCTTATGGGGAAGTATTTTCCACCACATGAGGTAGAAAAGTTGGAGCGAGAGTTTCATACTTTGACTATGATAGGGTACGATCATGCGGGATACTATCATAGGTTTGAAGATTTGTCGAAACTAGTACCACATTTGGTGACACCGGAAGAAAAAGGAATTTCAAAGTACATCTACGATTTACACGCTTCTGTATGCACTAGCATGAGGGAGCTAACCCTCGAACGTTGGCCAAAGCTATCGGCCTCGCTGGAGCGTTAACCAGTGAATTAGTAAGAGCTCAAAAAGAAGCATCAAGTATCGGTGAAAAGCGTGTGTGGAGGGATGTACACCCAAGTAACGGGGATGAGCAATCCGAAGGAAACAAGAAGTTAGGTGGTAAGAACCAATCAAATAAAGGCAAAAGTGAAATTAGTCGCAATGGAAAATGTAACGGCGGTAACTTTTATCGTAACGATGGGGGTAGAAACGGAAGCGGATACAAAGGACCTCACCCAAAATGCGACAATTGTAGCAAGCACCATGTAGGCAATTGTTTGGTTTTAAAAACTGTGGAAATTTCGGACACTTGGCTAAGAACTGTAGGAGCAATGGGATACGACGCCCGAAGGGAAACGACAACGGTGGTAAGAACGGCACTCCGACTAATCAAAACCGAGAGATTAAGTGTTACAGTGCGAAGAGATGGGCCATATTCAACCCAATTGATCGAAGAATACAACCGAAGCCAATCCGCCTAGAGCCTAAGGACGAGCGATTGTGAGGGATGTTCAACAAGCGCAAAATAAGGATGATGTTATCACGGGTACGTATCTTTTAAATAATGTGTACGCTAGGATTTTATTTGACACGGGAGCAACTAGGAGTTTTATATCTAACGAATTTAGGAATCAATTATCATGCATGTCAATCACACTAGATAAACCATACGCTATAGAAATAGCAAATGGAAAATTTCTAAGTGCAAACGAAGTATTACAAGGATGTAGTTTGAACTTTTATGGTAAAGAATTTGAAGTAGATTTAATTCCCTTTAAGTTAGGAGGATTTGATGTAGTCATAGGAATGGATTAGTTAACGAAAAATAAGGCTGAAATAGTATGCGAGAAGAAAATAGTTATAATTCCCATATATGGTAAGAGTTGGATTATATTACAAGGAGATAGAAGCGGATCGGGAATCCAATGCATCTCAAATGAAAAAGCCCTTAAGCATGTTAGGAATGGTAACATAGCCTTTTTAGTGTACGCCACTAGGGACGAACAAGAAATGAAACTCGAGGATGTAGAAGTAGTTAGAGAATTCCCCGATGTTTTTCCTAAGGATTTACCGGGTATGCCACCCCTAAGACAACTAGAATTCCAAAAAAACTTAGTCCCGGCAGCCGCACCAATAGCTAAGCAACCTTATAGAATGGCAGCAACCGAAATGAAGGAACTATCTAAGCAACTCTAAGAACTAGAAAATAAAGGTTTTATTAGGCCTAGTCATTCACCTTGGGAGCGCCCATATTATTTGTAAAGAAGGACAGATCCCTAAGAATGTGCATAGATTATAGAGATTTGAACAAAGTGACGATTACGAATAAGTACCCAAAGCTTTCGTGTGTTCTCCGTTACTTGTGTGGGTAAGTCCTATGTTATAGAGTATATAACTTCGGTCATAGGGATCAATTTCTAGTCGCATAGCTTCATAATAATTCTGTAAAGCTTCCGCATAATTTCCTTCGGATTGAGCTGACACTCCCTAGGATTGACGATTTATTTGATAAATTACAAGGTGCTAGTTACTTTTCTAAGATTTATTTAAGATCCGGATATCATCAACTTAGGATAAAAGAGGATGATATTCCTAAGACGACATTAAGGACAAGGTGTGGACACTATGAGTTTAAAGTAATGTCATTTGGATTAACAAAAGCACCGGCAGTATTTATGGATTTAATGAACCGCATATGTAAAACTTATCTAGATAAGTTTCTAATTGTGTGCATAGACGATATACTAGTATACTCTAAAACAGAAGAAGAACATATAGGGCACTTAAGGCAAATTTTAGAACTTCTAAGGAGCGAAAAGTTATATGGAAAATTCTCAAAGTGTGAATTTTGGATGAAGGAAATTCAATTCTTGGGTCATATAGCGAATGGTGAAGGAATTAGAGTAGATCCAACAA
Organism: Deinandra increscens subsp. villosa; assembly: GCA_039602395.1. Taxonomy (NCBI): domain Eukaryota; kingdom Viridiplantae; phylum Streptophyta; class Magnoliopsida; order Asterales; family Asteraceae; genus Deinandra; species Deinandra increscens. Next base: position 22,839,837 of record JBCNJP010000012.1, on the reverse strand, counting down.
AGGTCCAAGCCGTAGAAAAATGGAAATCACCCAAAGATCCAACGGAAGTGAGGCAATTTTTAGTACTTGCCAGTTATTGTGGGAGATTTATTAAGAATTTTTCATCTTTAGCAATGCCTCTCACTAAGCTAAATAAGAAAGATAGGAAGTTTGAGTGAAAAGATGAGAAACAAAAGTCATTTGATGAGCTTAAGATACGGTTATGTAGTGCACCAATATTAGCTTTGCCTAGTGGAACGGAAGGATTTGAGGTTTATTATGACGCATCATTAAGTGGCAAGGACGGAGTGCTTATTCAAAATGATTAAGTTATAGCGTATGCGTCTAGGCAACTTAAACCACATGAAGAAAATCACACAACACATGATCTAGAACTAGGAGCCGTAGTATTTGCATTACAAATTTGGAGACATTACTTGTTTGGAACGGACGTATATACGGATCATAAGAGTTTGAAACATGTGTTCGATCAAAAGTTGTTAAATATGAGGAAACGTAGGTGGATAGAGCTACTAAGTGATTACGACTTCAAAATTAGGTAACATCTTAGAAAAGTGAATGTAGTAGTGGATGCTCTAAGTCATACAAAGAAATGTAAGAAAGAAACCTTAGTCTTCATGAGGATTGAAGCTAAGCCCGATACCTTGAGTAGGATGAAGGCAAGCCAAGTATTTTCACTAGCCCAAGATAAAATAGGTGAGGAAAGGATGAAAGGTTTAGAAGCCTAATTGAGCCCGCGAGCCGATAGGTTATTAGGATTTAAAGGACGTATATGGGTACCTAGAGAAGGAGGACATAGGAAGATGATATTAGACAAAGCCCATATAGCCAAGTATTCGGTTCATCCCGGAAGTGACAAAACGTATGCCACTATGAAAAGCCATTATTGGTGGCCGGGAATGAAAACCGACATAGCCAAATACGTGAAGGAATGTAGATGCAATGGTCAAGACGGAACACCAAAGACCATCAGGTTTGCTAACACCACCTGCATTACCCATATGGACATGGGAGCACATCACCATGGACTTTGTAACAACCTTACCTCCTACGCAAAGACAGCATAATGCCATTTTGGGTGATCGTCAATAGATTAACCAAATCAGCACAATTTATAGCCATAGAAGAAGAATATAAGATTGAGCGATTAGCGCAAATCCATATAGAGGAAATAGTAGCCTTACACGGAGTGCCTAAGGAAATAATATCCGACAGAGAACCTCGCTATACATCCAATTTTTTGATTAAGTTACAAGAAGCATTAGGCTCAAAACTAAGTTTAAGCACCGCTTATCATCCGTAAATGGACGGTCAAAGTGAACGTATAATACAAACATTAGAGGATATGTTAAGATCATGTGTGTTAGATTATGGTGGAAGTTTAGACGAATACTTAAAATTTATAGAACTTGCTTATAACAGTAGTGCACACTCAAGTATAGGTATGCCCCCATATGGAGCATTATACGGTAGGAAATGTAGAACGCCTTTATGTTGGTCGGATATAGGCAAAAGGAACCTAATAGATCCGGAAATAATCCAAGAGACGGTGAACAAAGTAGCATTAATTCACAATAGATTGGTAGCCTCACCCGAAAGGCAAAAGGCCTACACGGACAAGAGAAGGAAACCTTGGAATTTCGGGGGTAGGAAATCGTGTCATGTTAGAAGTATCACCTTGGAAGGGATTGATACGTTTCGGGAAGAAAGGAAAGTTAAGTCCACGGTATATTGGACCTTTTACTATTATAGAGCGAATAGGTCCGGTAGCATATAGGTTAGAATTGCCCGAAAACCTAAGTAATATTCAGAACACGTTCCATGTGTCAAACCTTAGAAAAAGTTTGGTCAAGGAAGATCACATAGTGCAACAGGAAGATATAGTCATAGACGATAAATTAAATATTTGGGAGAGACCCATAGAAGTCTTAGATCGCGAAAATAAACATCTCAAACAAAGTATCATTCCACTTATTAAAGTTAGATGGGAATCTCTTCATGGGCCCAAGTTTACGTGGGAACGTGAAGATGAAATGAGAAGCAAACATCCTGAGTTGTTTAGAAACAACCAACATTAAAGTTTGGGACGAAATTCCTTTAACGATGGGGGAATGTAACACCCACACCAATAAAGAATAATAAAATTTGTAGTAAAATTTCAACGCGTTAAAACTAGCAAAGAGTTACATAGGACACTAACACTCGCACACACGTATATGTGGATCACACCCGGTGATACCATGTAAACCAAACCCGTTACCTATGCCAACAAGAGAGGAGAGTTCGGTTATAGAGCCCAATAACTAATCCGATGGGATTGGACCAACCCGATAGGCCCAAGATCTAAACAAAAAGGATTTGGGCTAACATAATACGGATCAAGTGCCTAATAAGGATGCAGATCTTGGACCGGGTTGCCACAACCCAAATCTCCTAACACGGGGATTCTCTCCTCGGATTCCTCTTTGAACCATACAGCAAGTTGGGTAAAAAATGTGGGATTAAAGTATAAAAATGCATGAAAATGGACCAATTGGGAGCTTTGCATGGTGGTGACCAATCCATGCGATTGCTTGGAATCCTCCCACACACTCAACCGATGGCCAATAGACTTACATGCAGGAGGAAATAACAATCGAATGTGATAACTTTTGTTCGGTTCACAAAAGGCGACTGCCACCAACCAGAGACCATGCAGGGTCCGGCCACCCCATTGGCCACCCTTGAAACGGTCGGGTCTTGTGAAGGTTATAACCACCAATCCGAAGTCATTCTCCCACTTTACTCTCATTCTCTCATCTCTCTCATCCTCCCAAACACTCTCATTCACTCTCATAGCTCACACACTCACGGATATCTCAAGGCTACGAGTTATCATCAACATCATCAACCTTCATCATGTAAGTGTTCTAATACCTCTTAATTGATTCCGAACAACTCTCTGAGGATACTAACATAAAAGATGTTTGATGATCAAGCCAAAGGAACCCTTGAAGCTTAGGACATCACACGGCCATTCACTCATTGTCATCTTTGTCCTCTTCACAAGGTTAGATCCATAATATTTGAGTTATTGTCTAACTAGATAAGCCATGGTTTATCAAATCTTAAGTGTTCGGTTGTAACATTATTGTATGTATCTATTCCTATCTCATGACTCATAATAATAACTAACCATTTTAGAAACCCACAATGTTCGGATCAAACCTGAACCCCTTGTGAATCTTTACAAAAATCACTATCCAACAATTTAAAACCCTAAGTATTCCCTAAACTCAATATTTGTTTTACTATTAAAAATACTAAATACAAACCCCATGCAAGAGGAGAAATCGACATCGGATCCTAGACTCCGAGTCGGGTCGGTTCACACAAACCAAAACCGCGTGGACCAAAGGCCTCTTGTGCATGCATACATGATCTAAGGATCAGCCCAACAAGCTACACGCACCCGGAAACTAAAGCATCATTTTGGGCTGCGGAAACCGAATAAGACCAATACGGTCAAATCGGACTAAAAACCCATAACCGGGTTGGGTCGGGTAAAACCCAACCAACCCCGGTTAATGGATCACCTATTGGGTCAGTCGGATCATTCGGTTGATAGATATGGGCCATCCAACTTGCATGCTTAACTAACAAACCATACAGGCCCAAATGTGTGCGTATTGGGCCTAAGATACGGATTGAATAAAATAGATTAGGCCCAAAACCCAACTGCCACTGTTTTGGGTTCCCGCAGGCCCAACATAAGGCTGTTTGGGCTAAAACCCCTCGGCTTGGAACCATCTCCTCACGGGTCACACCCGAAAACCCATTTAAAACCATTATCTTAATAGAGAACTTATTTACAAAACTAAAACACTCAACTGATGCATTAAGACATGGAGCAAGGGCCTTAATCCTAGAAACATGTAATTAATTGTTAATTCATAATATAGGTTCTTAGCGCATTAACGAGCTACTTTCCAAGCTACACATAGGTGAGTTTCACGCATTTTCCCCACTTTACTTTTATTACTTTTGGGGTGGAATATACGCAACTTATAACCGGAATATCTAATTTAATAATGCCATTGTATACACACTTATGTGGCCGGTCTAGTAAATTGCCCCACTAGAGTTGCATGTACAGGATCTTTATTCCTTGGATAGGAACCGCGGGTAATATGGGTAGCGCAACTTGGGGATCATGCCCCCACGTCTACATGCCCATGTTTGGGACTCCCTCACGTCGCCAGCATAATACTTTTGGCAGAATGAGACCCCGTGGTTGGGTTCATTAATTTATATTCATAATTGGGAAGACCCTATGGTCGAATGGTCGCGCGCAAAATAATCGTGTAAGGACCATGGCGAATAGGGGATGGTTGATTGTGAAACTACTTGTTACGTTTATTAAATTACATTCCGTACTTTTATCCCTTTTGCTTAATTTTTTTTTTTTGTGTGTGTTGTGTGTGTGTGTTGAACAGTGATCTCACCAAATTTATAGTTGACCATTTTTAGAGTATATTTCAGGCACTTAAGATGTCGGAGGAGCTTGGAGCAAGGTCGACGTCATAGTCATGGAGGAAGTCATATCCCGTCAGCATTGGCATCTTTCGCATTCGAATAACCTTTGTTTAAGACAATTTCTTTAATTTCTTTTTTTAAGAATTCCAGGAAGATGTAACCCGATGAAACAATTAACGTGTAAGAAGGCCGATTTTGGCCAAAGACAAATTCACCCCTTGGGGTGAAAAACCTTTTATTTTAATAAATCAATTGTTTGATAATTTGTTCGCGTGGCCGTACCTCTTATTATTAGTACCACGTGTACCAATCAGTTGACTCCAAACGGGACCTCCCGAACAGGGTGTGACAAGGAATCCTCCTTTCTTTATTATGTCATTTATCTTTCTTCTAATACCTTATAACCTATTACAATGGATTAATCTAACATCATTAAGTTATAGTTGTTAGAGTTATAATCGTTTAAATTATAGTCATTTGAATTATAGGCGTTATATAACTTCCATTTTTATTTGAATTTGCATTTCCAGATAAACAACAATTTAAAACATATATAC
>JBCNJP010000012.1:22794974-22834265 GCA_039602395.1 Deinandra increscens subsp. villosa | reverse complement strand
ATATATATATAGAAACCCTCTTGAGTGAGGGAAACCAAAGAACCCCAAATGAGAGGCCCTTATTGCTCCACATCAGCCTTTTCTACATTTTTTGTCTTATACCAACGAAAGGTATAATAGTCATTGTACCATCTTTTTTGTCTTATACAATAAAAAAATATGACATGACATGTTTTCACCTTCAAGAAAAAAGACTTGAATGTTTTTCTCTCTTCTCTCTCCTCTCTCTTCTATTACTTTATATATAATTAATAGTTTCTCGCACTTACTTTATTTATATTTCAATACATTTATTTTTCGTTTTTATATTTTAATAAAAATTTGTAGAGATTTGTTTTTACTTTTACTTTTTTCTCTACTATTTTTTAATTTCCTTTTTTAGTTTTTTAAACATCAGATATGAAATGTTACATACGTAACTTTTCTAGGTCTGGTGTAAACAAGAAATTGACAATATATTTCATTAATTTATAAGAAAAACAATACAATCAACACTAAATGTAACAAAATGTTTTATACGAACTAAAATTTTAAAAAATATAACAACCTAACAAAAAAAACATATAAAAGCTATTTACGCTTCCATTCTTGGTAATCATTTTCACCTTTGATGCAAAAATCCATTCACCTACGAAGAAAAAAAAATTCATTAGTTCATATACGTAAAATGTTACACATGTTATATTTACAAAAATCAAGAAACAAGTTTATATAGCTATTCATGTAACAACTCTTAACATATGTAACGTTACAAATGTTATATAGCAAAATAGAGAAGCAAGATTATTTGAGGATCGAATGTAACAGTTTGTAATATATGTAGCGTTACATGTGTTATATAGACAAATATCAGAAAACAAGTTTATTTGAGTTACGCATGTAACAACTTGTAACATATGTAACAACTTGTTCCATATGTAACGTTACACATGTTATATAGTCAAAATCAGAAAACAAGTTTATTTTAGTTGCGCATGTAAAAACTTGTAACATATGTAACAACTTGTTCCATATGTAACGTTACACTTGTTATATTGAAAAAAAATCAAGAAGCAAGTTTATTTACATGAATAGCTTAAATAAACTTGTTTCTTTATTTTTGTCAATATAACATGTGTAATATTTTACATATATGAACTGATAATTTATTTTTCTTCGTAGGTGAATGGATTTTTGCATCAAAGATGAAAATGATTACCAAGAATGGAAGCGTAAATAGCTTTTATATGTTTTTTGTTAGGTTGTTATACTTTTAAAATTTTAGTTTGTATGTGTTATATAGATAAAAAATCATGAAATAAGTTTATTTGAGGTAGGCATGTAACACATTGTAACATATATAACTTTACACATGTAACATAGACAAAAATCAAGAAGCAAGTTTATTTGATTCACACATGTAACAACTTGTATATAGACAAATATAAAAAAATACATAAAACAGGTAACATTTGTAACAATAGACAAGTTAGATATGTAACATCAAACATGTTACATATGTAATAGCAAACATGTTACATAAACACATGTAACAACTTGTAACATATGTAACATTATATTTGTTATACAAACAAAAATCAAAGAAATAAATATATTTGAGCTACATATGTAACTATACATGTGTAACTAATAAAAATGACATGCCGTATATTGTGAGATATTCATAGTTTAAATAATAAAAGAATTATTTTATGATAATATATATAACAATAAACAAAAAAACATTTTTTTAAAGACAACTACTTTTTAATATTAAAAGAAAGAATATTCATTGTCTTCTTCATCTACTTTTTACAAGTCATATTTTCATCTTCTTCATTCCTTGTCAATATGTATTTCTTTCTTTTTTTACAATTCTAAGAATCCAATATAAAGATGGAGACAAGATCGCAATTCCAAGTTCTTCATAACAAAAAAAATGCAGAGATGAATGATGAGGATGCACTTACCCGGGATAACACGAAAATTAAGCATTGCATATGCTCCAAGTTTAGGGACAACAGAGGGAGCTTCTAGATCTCGTCTGGGTTAGATCTCGTCTCCGATCTTCTAGATCTCGTCCGAGGTTCTAGATCTTGTCTGGGTTGTCGATCGTACTGCTGCGTTGTCGCTACACCCATTACGGAACCCTAAAATGGCTTACGGAGTGGTGACAGATGGTGGCGGAGATAGAGGTGGTGGCGACTGGTGGAGGAGTGGTGGTGGCTATTGGCGGAGGAGTGGAGAAAAATTGGGGGAAATTGAAAGTTGAAGTCTTCTTCTTGTTCAACTTACTGTAACTATAAGAAGAATGAAAATTGAGGAACCTATCATGATTTGAATGAAAATTGAGGAACCTATCATGATTTGAATGAAAATTGAGGAACCTATCATGATTTGAATGAAATTGGATGATGATTTGAATGAGAAGCATAACCTACAATGGAGGATATGGAGAAGAATGGGGGAAATTAAAAAGTTGAAATGGTGGTGATAGAGATATAGGAGGGTGACAATTGATTAGACATAGGAGAGAGAGTGTATGCATCGTTTGGAGGGAAGTGAAAATATTGGGACTATAATACCCTTTATGGGGATATTTAACTTTAAATGGTAAATAAAAATAATTAAAATTGAAACAATAAATATGAGCCAAATTAAGGAACCCTATCATTGTTTGAATGAAGAACATATTACTGAAATTGGATGATAAATTGAATGAGAAAGCATATACATCAATGGAGGGTGTGGAGAAGACTGGGGGGAAATAGAAAATTAAAGTGGTGGTGATAGGGATATAGGATGGTGACACTTGATTCCACACAGGATAGAGATGATAGTACTTTCTTTGAGGGAAGAGAAATGTTGTGACTTTAGTACCGTTCAAGAGATTATTTAAAGTTAGATGCTAAATAAAAATAATTAAAACTAAAATAATAAATGTGAGCCATAGGATTAACAAGATCAAGGGTCAAGATTGAGGTTCTTTGGTTTCCTTCACTCAAGAGGGTTTCCATTTTACCCTTCCTCTCTCTCTCTCTCTATATATATATATATATATATATATATATATATACATATATATATATAGTGAAAAGTTCATTGTAGACACCCTAATAAGTGTAGACATGTAGACACCTTCTTTCACCATTAGATCTTTTGATCTAATGGTTGTGATTAATTTCCTTTTTCTTTTTTTTCTTTTTTCTCATTAATTAGAAACTTTCACATGTGAAAAAGAGTCACTTCACATGCGAAAGTGTCTACAATGAACCTCACCCTATATATATATATATATATATATATATATATATATATATATATATATACATATATATATATATATAGTCAAAAGTTCATTGTAGACCCCTTAAAAAGTGTACCCCTTAAAACTCACTAAAAATTATAAAACTCATTGCTGTTAAATTTGTTTTTTTTTTAAACTTTTTTTTATTCTGTCATATTTCTATCTTTATATTTTAATTTAGGGTTTTATATAAAGTTTTTAGTTTTTTCTTTATTTTTTATTTTCTTTATTTCAAATTATAATTTTCAATGAGTTTTATAGAACATCAATTTTTAAAGTTGCAGTGAGTTTTAAAAACAATGAGTTTTAAACTTAAGAGTGAGTTTTATAATTTTCAATGAGTTTTATAGAACATTGATTTTTAAAGTTTTAGTGAGTTTTAAACACAACAGTGAGTTTTAAAACTCAACAATGAGTTTTATAATTTTTAGTGAGTTTTATAGAATAATACAACATTTTTAATAACAATTATATTTCAGTGTGTCCAATAACTTTCTAGGTTTTCTTTATATTTATAAAAACTTATCGCATAAAAAATAACCAAACTCAACAGCAATGAGATTTATAATTTTAGTGAGTTTATAGAAAACAATATAGGGGTCTACAGGGTCTATAATTTTTAAGGGATCTACAATAAACCTCACCATAACAACAATGAGATTTATAATTTTAGTGAGTTTTATAGAAAACAATATAGGGTCTACAGGGTCTACAATTTTTAAGGGGTCTACAATGAACCTCACCATATATATATATATGAGGTTCATTGTAGACACTTTCACATGTGAAAAACTCTATTTCACATGTGAAATTTTCTGAAAAGTGAGAAAAAAGAAAAAAAGGAAAAAGAAAATTAATCACAACCATTAGATCAAGAGATCTAATGGTAATTAAGGGTGTCTACATGTCTACACTTATAGGGGTGTCTACAATGAACTTTTCACTATATATATATATATATATATATATATATATATATATATATATATATATATAGAGGGTTAGGTTTAAATGAGAACTTTTTATTTTGAGAACTTTTGAGAACTAAATCTCAACCACAAATTTCAGGGGGGGGGGGGGGGGGGGCACTACAATTCATGGGAGGGGGGATACATGTAATAAACATGTGACTCAAAATTAGTTCTTTTTAGTTCTCAAATCAAATTGGTTCTCAAATGATCCTCTCCCTATATATATATATATATATATATAGGGAAGGGTTCCGTGTAGACCCCTTAAATTTTGTAGACCCCGTAGACCCCTATAAAACTCAATAAAAATAAAAATCAGTGTTGTAAATTTGTTTTTTTATTACGATAAGCTTTTAAGAACCAGAAAAATAAATAAATAAATTAAAAAAAGAACAAAAAACATTAAAAATCGAATATTTTAAGACAATGAGTTTTAAAATAATGAGTTTTAAACGCGACACTGAGTTTTATTGAGTTTATTGAGTTTTAAACTCATTGATTTTTAAAACTCATTGTCTTAAAATGTTCAATTTTTAATGTTTTTCATTTTTCTTTTTTTTAATTGTCTTTTTTTTTTGTTCTTAAAAGCTTATCGCAAATAAAAAAACTAAATTAACAAAACTGAGTTTTATTTTTAGTGAGTTTTAATGAGTTTTATTGAGTTTTATTGAGTTTTATTGAGTTTTATTGAGTTTTATAAGGGGTCTACGGGGTCTACAAAAAATAAGGGGTCTACACGGATCTTTACCTATGTATATATATATATATAATGTATATATATATAATATATATATATATTGAACGGCAAACACCCGGTTACTCGGGGGTCTCATCATGGTAAACGATGCTACCCACAACACGTTGCGACCACAGGCCGTGCGAGTAACCAGGACCCTCTAGGTTGCACATCCATTACAGAGGAAACCCACCGCCCAAAGACCCAAGTTAGTTCCATGTCAATTTTCTTACGTGTTCCAATTTTTAATTTCTTTCAAATTCAAATGGTGAAACCAACATGAAATTAAAAATGGTTCATTACATAGAAATTAAAAATGGTTCAATACATCTTAAATCACAATTTATATAAAAGTTTTCGAACGGGGCTGTTTTTTATGAATTTATAATTTGTGGCCGCAGCAGATCGTATTGGCGAGTTCTGTGGTGAAGAGAACGAAATGAATTTGAGGTCAACTAAACATTTGATAGCATTCACGGTAGGTTCCTTAAAAAATATGTGAGTGTAAATCTGTATAATTTAAGGTTTGGTTGTGAGTGGTTGTGAGTAGAGTAGAGAGAAAAACTTTATAAAATCTGTATATTTAACAAAAAGTTTGGTGATTTGCTAAAATTTGAGGATTGGTAGAGAGAGAAAATGTAATGATAAATGTATAAAAAGTATTATTTAATTATGGTTGTGAGTGGAACAGAGAAGAAAAATAATAATAAAAATATAAATTATAAGGATAAAGATAGGAAACCTGCTGTGAATTAGAATTAGAAGATATATACCTAATCCTAAAGAGCGAATCAACCAACATTTGAACGTAGGATTCGAAACCTAGTCAACTTTAAACATAAAGAGCGAATCAACCAGCCGAGCTGGAATCGCTTTTGGTAAAATTGTGATTCAAAAAATATTTATATAGATAGTAAATGTGTGGCAATTATGTAATTTTATGGGGAAGTTGTTAAGATTGTATATATATAGAATTAAAGAGGGACTAATTGTGTCATTTGACTAAAATCAATTTAAGACATTTAGCATTCACATCAGCTTCTTTATCCTTATCCCTATAATTTATTATTTTATTATTATTTTTTCTCTCTCTTCCACTCACAACCATAATTAAATAATACTTTTTATACCTTTATCATTACCTTTTCTCTCTCTTCCAATCCTCAAATTTTAGCAAATCACCAACTTTTTTGTCAAATATACAGATTTTGTAAAGTTTTTCTCTCTCCTCTACTCACAACCACTCATAACCAAACCTTAAATTATACAGATTTTCACTCACATAATTTTTAAGGAATCTACCGTGAATGCTCTTAGAAAGAAAAAAAATGATCAACCGAACCCATTTTTCCGGTAACCGCCCCCTCATTAAACCCAACTATAATTCCCTTCAATTCCGCATTGGTTACATCTTTGGGTCTAGTTGACCAGCCACCGATTTACAATTAGTAATCTCATTTTGGTTCACCTCCGTCAAACCATTCAAATTCTCCCGCTCTTGTTTTTTTATCGATCAACCCCCACCGGAGCAGTGGCGGATCCAGGATCTTTTTCTAATGTAGTCACCATTTTTAAAAGCTTCAATTTCATATAAACATATATAAAAAAATCGGTTCGGGTCGGGTCGGCCACATAATACTAATACGAATTAATAATGAAAAAAACACCGTCATTAGAATTCAAAAAACACATAATATAGATACGATAGTCTTTACGAATTAAAAATGTCCTCTATAGTTGTTCCCTACGAGTTTTCATCTTTTGAAAACGTTGCATTACATCTTCATCCGAAACCTTTTGAAGGAACTCTTTCTCAATGTAACAAATGCAAGAATCGTTCGTGTATTCATTACCCATCCGATTACGCAAGTCCGTCTTCACATGCTTCATAGAAGAAAAACTTCTTTCAACACTTGCCGTTGCAACCGGTAGAACTAGTGATAACTTCAGTAAACGATAGACCAATGGATAATCAATGTGCTTTCTTGTTTCCACCATCGTTTTCGCAAGATCACTTATCCCATTCATGTCAACAAACCTCGTGCCGTCTTTCACATTAGCAATGTAGTTACCGAGTTCATACTTGAGTTTGTCCTTTTCATCAAAATTAAAATCATTCGGATACATTTCCGCCAACTTTAACAAGTTTTATATATTAAAGGCGCTAAAGTTACGACACGGGCTCAAAGAACTCATAAAAGTAAGCAACTCTGTGGTTACCTCGTTGAAACGGTTTCCAAGCTCTTGAATTTGCATGTCCATAATCGTGTTGAAAATGTTAACCTCGTAGTGATGACGATTGGTGATGTTAGTCTTCCTTCTTCGATGTCTCGGTTTCGGGTCAACATACTCGTCTTCCATGTTAACCGTTTCAATCTCATACTTCCCACAAAAAGAAATGACATCTTCCAAGAGTGACTCAAAACCATCAATTCTATAAGTTTGTAACTCTTTTTTGGTTGATTTAACCATTCCAACTGCATTTAATATATCATGATCCTTTCTTTGAAGAGCTTCAGACAATTTATTAGTAATGCCCAAAATATTCTTCATCAAATGCAAATAATATATAAAATTAAAAGTTTCCATGTATACTTGAAGTCCATCTGCTTGACTTTTGCTAGCACCATCGGATCCCGAAGTTTCTACATATTCAAGCACTTCAATAATAATAGGATATAAATCAAGCAAACGAAGAAGTGTTTTTTCATGAGAACCCCATCGTGTATCTCCGGCTCTTGAAAGTGATAGTTCTTGATTCTTTCCACGTCCGGTTTCAACTCCTAGTATCCAAGTCTAATTTTGCTCTTTGCTTTTCTCTTCTCAAATCTATTCTTTTGCAGGATGCTCTAACAACATTTAATAATTTTGATATTTCTTCAAAAAATTTGAAAACTTCAGAATGTTTACTTGCAAGGGCCACAATGACAAGTTGAAGTTGGTGAGCAAAACAATGAACAAAATAAGCCAAATGATTTTCTTTCAAAATTAAAGCCTTCAAACCATTAAATTCACCGGACATGTTACTTGCACCGTCATATCCTTGGCCTCTAACCCTATCCAAACTCAAATTGTAGTGAGCAAATAATTCATCGACTGCATGTTTAAGAGATAAGGCGGTTGTTTCCTTGACATGAACAAGACCAATAAATCGCTCCTTCACAAATCCTAGCTTATCAACATATCTTAATACTACAACCATTTGTTCCTTTTTGGATACATCCCTCGACTCATCAACTAATATGGAAAAAACATCATCACCAAGTTCTTCAAAAATATCATTTTTAATACTTCCTGCGCAAAACAATAACATAATGTCTTTTTGGATTGTTGGAGCCGTCATTTGGCTATTCTTTGGAGCATTATTTAATGTAACTTTACCAATTTCTTCATTTATTTCACCCATCACCTTTAACAACTCTAGAAAATGTCCTCTATACAATGATTTTTCAGACTCATCATGACCACGGAAAGGTAACCCACCATTCAACAATGCTTTGGTAAGTTTAACTGAAGTACTTAATCGAAGTCTATATTCTTTTTTTTTGTTTTTCAGTTTGTTTTTCAAATGCAGCATGTATAGATTGGTTTTCTTTAACCAAGTTCTCCGCCTTTTTACGTGCTTTGTTATGACAACTATTGTTATCCCCAACATGAGTATCAAATCATTGGACCATATTCCAATTATTGAACCCTTTACTCACAAACGCATCTTTTTGTCCAATTTCACTAAACAAGTAACAATACAAACAATACGCTTTATCAGCTTTGACACTATATTCTAACCAGTTTCCATATTTTTGAAACCATTCCTTCTTAAAACGTCTTGCTTTACCACTAAAATCTCTTTGTGGAAATTCTTTCACTTTTGGTTGACATGGACCTTTTGACAAGTATGCTCGTCTAATGTCATCTTTTTGAGTAGGGTGATAAGATGAAATTGGTTTTCTTTCAAAGGGATCCGATGGAAGATCATTCAAATCTATTTTGGTGGATTTCATATTTGAAGATGACGATTCAATTTTGGATGGTATACTTTGATAATATTTCTCCATAAACCTAATATTCAAGTTCAAGTTTCAATAAATCATCAAAATTGCAACTAAAATTTGTCTAATTATATCAATTCCTAAACTAATAATGCGTAAACAAATCAAAAATAAGAATATGAATCAACAATAAAACTAATCATCCATCATTCCGTTAAGATTTTAGACATGTAGACTAATAAACTGTAATTGAAAAAAAAAGGATTTAAAGACTAACCTTGAAGAATTGTGAAGTTGAGAAACTAGAATTTTGAGTTTTGGTTTGTCTTGTTCCTTTGTAAGATCAAAAACAAAAAATCTCAAGATTAGTATGATGGAAAAAAATTCAAGAAGAAAAACTAAAAGTTAGCTTACGTAGAACAGTAGAAGGCAGGAGAAGAATGCAATCCTAGGGTTTTTTTAATCGCAGGTTTTTTTTTAATATTAATAGTTGGTCTTGTTTTAATCGTGAGAGTGCTCAACAAATTAGATTGGGCTGTGGGCTTCTACAAAGTGGGCAGCAATTGGGTTTGAACCTGCGCCAATTTACCAAGCGCGCAAAATTTTGCAATAAGTTGTGACCACTACGACAGAATGCTTTTATTGGTACTATTTCGTTCAATATATATATATATATATATATATATATATATATATATATATATATATATAGGGTAAGGATCATGTGAAAACAACTTTTATTGCGAAAACACGAAAACAAATATTAAAACCTCTATAACTTTTTCATACGTTAATATTTTTATAAAAATTTTGCACCAAAATCCTTAAAATTATGTTATCTTTAGTTATGGGAAAAAATTTAAAAAATAATCAAATTCTTTTAAAAATTATTATTGCACAAGTGCAATAATTTTTATTATTATTATTATTGCACATATGCAATAATATTAAAACCTTTATAACTTTTTTCATATGTTAAAATTTTTTATAAAAAATTGCACCATAAATCTTATAATTCTGTTATCTTTAATTCTGGAGAAAATTAAAAAAAAATCAACATTTTTTTTTATTTTTTTATTATTGCACATGTGCAATAAAAATTTATTATTGCACATGTGCAATAATATTAAAACCTCTATAACTTTTTCATACGTTAATATTTTTGATAAAAAATTATACCATAGATCTTATAATTCTGTTATCTTTAATTCTGGAAAATTTAAAAAAAAATTAACATTTTTTTGTTAATATTGCACATGTGTAATATAATTAATACGTATTATTGCACATGTGCAATAATAAAAAAAATCACGAAATTTTATATTTTTAATTTTTTTCCCCAGAATTAAAGGTGACATAATTTTAAGACTTTTGGTGCAAATTTTTTTAAAAAATATTATCGTATGAGGAAGTTATAGAGGTTTTAATATTTGTTTTCTTGTTTTCGCAATAACATCTTGTTTTTATTTGATCCTTCCCCTATATATATATATATATATATATATATATGTATTCACCCACAAAAAAAAGAATGTAGTCACTCGCAAAATTTGTACATACGGTTCTACGTGGATAAGAAAAATGACTGTATTCCTGTGAATACGTACATATATATGTAAATCCGCCCCTGCACCGGAGGAAATTTTCGGCCATCCACGTGAGTATATGGTTCAATAGACATCGGGCACACGTCGCCACCTAAAGTTGCATCGCTACTCACCCTCAAGGACTACAGCAGCAGTTAGACATCAGGCATCGAGTCGACAAACGTTCATCACTGTTTTCGTTTCGGTGTTTGTTTCACACTAGAGGTAACCCACAACTCCCTTGTATTCGTTTCCTTTCCTCTTTGTTAGCATTACAATGGCTCTACTTGATCGGTCATGCCCCTGTAAAAGTTTCTCAAAATTTCCATGGAGGTCCGACGGGTGTAGGATTAAAATGAAGATGATGACAGGGCTGCACATCGTGTTAAATAATTTATCAATTATTAAAAAACCAAACTTAGGGACCATCCTAGTGGCTAAGCTCAGTGCTCCGCACTGAATCGGTTCTGGCGCCTCTGAATGGGTAAAACATATACCTTTCGAATCTCTTTACCAACGACGACCTAGCTCAGTGGATAGAGAGCTGCAATTCGAACTTGAGGTCACGGGTCCGACTCCCGTGACCACCATTTTTTTTGTTGTTTTGTTTTTAGCACAATTTCAACTTGTTTTAGCCTAAAACCCAAAAGCACAATTAAATGTCTCTAAAATCTTGACCCGCGAAGCTTGCTTAGAGTCGTTGACCCCGTTAGAGTACTCGTGGTATTGTTATCCTATGAAAGCGTTATGTTTTAAATAAATGAAATTGTATTGTAACGTTATTGTGTTTATAACATAGTTTTAAACATATATATATATATATATATATATATATATATATATATATATATATATATATTTGATTCATTACCATGGCCTTATATATATACATGAGTATATTCTGAAAATCTATTATATATATATATATATATTTGATTCATTACCATGGCCTTATATATATACATGAGTATATTCTGAAAATCTATTTTGGTGACAGAGTAAATAAATATGTATATTTGAATTATGGGCAATTAGAGTTCTTTTAAAAATCTTGAAATTTTGACACAAAATATTTATAGGTAAGATGTATATATTTTTTGTGTGGATTCGTTATGACGCTTCACACTCTTGTCTATGCATATATATTTATATATATGAACACATACGTTTTACTTGATCTCCTGAACATATATTATTGATAATAATATACTCACATCACCTTTTATAAAACCTTGTGGCTGTGGCTAAATGTCGGCTCCAACTCATTTCGAATAAACGATTTTCATCACGTGTAGAAAATTATCACACACGACATACTTGGATTTATTTGATAACAACCCGTCATTTAGGCTATGTCACTCATGTACAGTCACACACTTACGTATGTAAATTCTATAGAGGATCAGTAGTTACTCGAGAATCGGAGTCTTATTAAACTTGGTGCAGCGCACCCTAAGGTGAGTACCACAACCCCGCTTACGTTACATCCGGTTTGAGATGGTAACACACAATGCTAAACTGTTTGCTTTACAATTAAAGATAAAACAACAATATATCGCATGCTCACTAGAATGTTACACCAACCTAAATTCATACAATTCGAACCGTTAATAGTGAAATATCGAGGTGAAATTAAGTAGTACTACTGGGGTTTGACAAACCCCACTCAGCGGGCACGAGATGCACCACCCGACTGGCAGTTGGGCTGAGATTAATGTCACCCTAAACATACCATTGTTCTGGTGGACACGGGGAAAGCAAAACGCGTAGGTTACTCCTACGTGCACTAGTCAGCTTCGGATACGAACCATTTAGTGACATGAAAATAGGCTAGCAACTACTATATGGTTTATTCTTTAATTCTTAATTTACTAATAACGAACGATAGCTGTCGTGTTCATGTGACATTATTATATATGGATAAGCTATCGTATCCATGAAACATTAGTATACACTTGCGTGTACATTACTTTAGTGAACTCACCAACATTAGTTTACACATGCTTCTTGTGCATTCTTTGCAGGTCGCTAGGAGTATCTGATTTTTGAGCACGTACGTTGGCTAAAATATTTTTATTTGGGACTTGCTTTAAACCTTTCTAAAAAATTTAACTGATAATTTACTTAACGGGCGCCTGTTTTGCGCAACAATTACTTTTATGTGCTTCCGCTAGACTTTAAACTCTGATTTTGGTATTTTCAGAATATATTTACATTTTAAACCTTAATTTATGTTTGATGTAACTAATGACTTGGGTCCTGGTCTGGTTCACACCCACACGGTAAAACTCCGTTATTGGAAATTGAGGGTGTGACAGTTAGCCTGTAATCTAAAAGTTACATTACACGACTTTACATGTTATACCACCAACTTATGTGCTTAACTTGTTGCGCTTGGATAAAAGCGAAGAACCAAAGAATAAGGCAATTTTTTTGTACTGTAGCTACTGTAGCAATACAAAAAGCCTACGTAACAACGCCAAAATTATATTACACGACTTTACCCGTTACACTACCAAATTATGTGTTAAACTCATTGTTCTTGGATAAAAACAAAAAGCAAAAAACAAAAAATAAAGAATACAAAAAAAAAAAAAATACTATACCTTCTGTAGCAAAGAAAAAAAAAACTTCTCGTTGTTGTACCGTAGCTATCTATACACATCAACTTCGTCTATATATGAATTTACCTTTGAAGAATACGGTAGTTCAAAAAAACATTATGACATATTAATATTTATTAATATTGATTTTATTTACATTATGTATAAAAACCATCATGAGAATCAGAAACTCAAGTACACTTAAAAAATAATTTACTGATTTTATTAACAAAATACCAAAATTTGGTAATTTAACAAAATACCAAAATATTTACGATCATTTTGTTATTTTACCCTCAATAAAATAACTTTTTTTGATAAATATAAGTGGTATTTAAGAGCAAGCACTTGTACCGTTATTTGACGGGGACACTGAATGACAAGTAAATGGCATCTTCTCAGCTGTTGTCGTATGCACCTACACCCTATCTTAATGAAAGTATAGTAGGTCGGCGGGATCAGTTTATGATAGATATACATACACACATATATATACATGCATGCCGTTATGGATAGCGACATAGTATATAAATATTTACATATATAGCCTATAGGTGTGCCAACTTTTGTCTCCTTTTCTACTACCACTCTTCTTTTACACTTTTTATTATTTTGTTCCTTTTTAACGCCTCTCATTTAATTTTATATTAAATTATTTTCTTTTTAGTTTATCTTTTTAAGGTTATATCCAAATTTATATATAACTTGTTGAAACGACGGTGTCTTATAAAACTCATCTAAAAACATTTACAAATAGGTTTTTATTTTTATAATTTTTAAAAAAATATGTTTATCTATAAACTTAAAAGACTTTAATAAGTCATTCTACACTTTTACATCTCAATCTTTATTCTTAAAAAATCATTATAATTTAAATATAAGGTTTTAATATAAAGATGATGATTTAGAAGGAAAAACAAACATTTCTTATATTTTCTTTAAAATTTAAATATAACAAACAAACAAATCATACACAGTAAAAACCTCTTTAATGGAGTAGGATCTAAAAAGGGTAAGATGAATAAAACCTAACTCCTATCTATAAAATAGAGAAACCGGTCTTAAAGAGGCCCTCGGCTCAGAAAGACCACCATAAATATTAGAAGAAAATAAAATAAATAAATAAATACAAGCAAAAAGAATATTAATAATAATAGTAATAATAATAATAATAATAATAATAATAATAATAATAATAGTAATAATGATATATATATATATAGAGGTAAAAATAGAAAATAAATAAATAAAAATATATAATAAAAAACCCCATACCAAATAGGATAATAAAATGAAACCTGAAAAAATCAGACAACCTAAAACTAACTCAAGCTACAAAAAGACCATCACAAAATTGACTCCAAAAAATTTAAGTATAAAATATAATTGAAGATGGTGTAAATGCTACGAAAAGATTAAGAAAAATATAGAAATATAAAGAATCTAAATTTATATATTAAAAATAAAAAAATGTAGATCAACGGTATGAAAACATAAAGAAGTGGCCTCTCTTCGGATTAACGAAGGTTAATTAAGATATTATTGTCAATAAATACATAAAATTAGTAGCATTATGCGGATATATGTTATTGTAAGAAGTGTATTAGGATAAAAAGACTAAGAAGTCATGTCAACCATTAGATCTTCAATTAAATAAAGATTTATGACTCAAAGTTTTTCTATGTAGAATTAAAGATAAAAAAAGATGAAAGGTCATAATTGACTTTTTAGCAACTTCCCTAATTTTTAAACCTTTGAACTTTTACATACGATATTATTTTTTTAAAAAGAATTACACTATAAAAACGAGCATTTTTTATTTTTAAAACACGTACAGTGTTGTTATATATATAATTAAAAAAATTACTTTTTCGATTTGACACAATGATCTGAACATGTTCAGATCATTGTGTCCAAATGTTCAGATCATTGTGTCAAATACTCCTCATTGTGTCATGTTCAGATCATTGTGTCAAAATGTTCAGAATATTGTGTCAAAATATTCAAATCACTGTGTTAAAATGCTCAGATCATTGTGTTATATTGTGTCAAAAATATTCAGACCATTGTGCCAAAAATTCATATCATTTTGTCAAATCGAAAGAATAATTTGTTTTAAATTTTATATATACCAACTTTACCTTAAGATGTTCCAACACTGCTTTAATATCAAAAACCCGTTTATCGGTTTGCAACCAATCGATAAAATCGTCTGGTTAAACGCCTCCCTCAAACTCTGGTATATCCAAGCAGATCCCTAAACCCCTTAGCGGATTTGTTGTTAGCGATGGAGTACGGTTACAGACCGGTGGTGGGCGGCCAAAAGGGTTACCAAATACGGCACCCTCGTCATCCCAGAGGAGTGAGTCTGTTTCGGTCTCCTCACGATACCCCCATTGTCCTTCGTTTTGTATCTCTACTTCTTAAAGTCGTTGGCGTAGTCTCTCAATTTCTTTGATGTCTCTAGGATCGCGTTAGTAATCGTTGTTGACTCCAACGACGAATCTACGATGATTTCTTCTGCTATCTGCCATAGCTCTGATACCACTTGATAGTGTGATTGATAGTAACCCGAAATTGCACCTACGTAAACGACCTAGAAACCTAAACCAACGGCTAGGAATTTGCTTGGAATAAACCTTCCAAAGGTATTCAATTCTTTATCCAAATCAACAAAATAACAAAGTTCCCAAACAGGTCATTAAATAAGAAGATAAGAACTTGATACGCAAGCCAAACCAAATAAACATTAAACAACTAAAAGATAGTAACTGATTGGAAGGGAGTCGGCTAAACTGATCCCTTAAGAAACCGAAATAGGCCACCCTTCAGGCTGCTTGAATCGGGCCTTTACTTGGGCTTGCACCTCCACTTGAGCCTGGGTCATCCTCGAGCAGCCCGCTATCAATTACCGTATTAATAACCCACAATTAGAGTTTGGATCTTCAAGTTTAAGGGCAAACATTTCCAAAGAATTGGAGGATGATGGTGGTAAGCTTACGCGCACCGTGTTAAGTTATCTAACAGTCGGAAAATCAGTTGTCACCATCGGGAAGGATTGTAAGCATGCACATAAGGCCAAATTTCGATACGTTGACAAAAGTTTGAGGCTAAACTTTTCCGATGAGGGGTGCGAAGCACCCCTAACTCGCACTCGCACACGCACGCACGCGCGCGTGGCGTGGGCGTATGAGGCCCAATGTGGCACTTTGATGGCGCACTTTGCACTTCGCATCGCCGCGAGCCTCTTGAGAGCCGCCTTATTGTTTTTGGGTTGTTCCGGTAGAAGTCCAAGTGGACCTGTGTGGTCCGGGCGGAGAAGTTCAAGCGGAATGTGAGTTGAACTGAAAAAACTAGTTCAAGCGGAACAGTGCGTGAGTTCAGCCAGATACTGTTAGTTGAACTGGAAGATCAGTTCTTCCGGAAAGCAGCTGTTACACGGAGATTCCTCCAGAATGACAGCTGTAAACGCATTTTGAGCTAATTAAGGTAATTCCGCGTTAATTAGAAATCAATTTGCATTAAAGATGTTTAATGCAAAGTTTGACTACGAATTATTTTTGTGTGCTCAACAAGTCACTTCCACCACTATAAATACAACCTTATTAGTTGAGGCTAGATACACCAGAATTCACACAGAATTCTTTCTCTCTTCTTTGCTCTCTATCTTCTTCCAATCTTCATCTCGTTTGTCGAGAACTTCAAGACACCGAAGGTATTTTCAAGCTTAGAGTTATCCTGGCCGTATAATTGGTTTCGGCGATTGTACCTTGGGAAACAAAACGGGATCTTTGGTAGACCCGTAATTTGTTTTAAGGGACCCGAGTTTTGACCCGAAGCCTTCGCCAAGGTTCTTTGGAATCTTATTTTTTTCTTCAAACTAATTTCAAAAAGATTTTCCTCAAACCTTTTCTTATAACTTTCTGTCACTATTTTCTTTCATCAAACCATTATCTGTTTCATTATAAGTTTAGACAAGTTCTGTATTCATTTCATTTGTATTGTAATTTTAATTTATTTCATTTACTTGTAATCTTTTATTCATTTCCTTGTATTGTATTTCATTTCCTTGTAATATTTTATTATTTCCTTGTAATTGTTGATAGGAGTGGATCAACTTTATTTCAAGTGTATTGTAATAGAATAGGTTTATTTCTTTTGTTGTAATCGTATTAAATAAAAGTATTTATTTAATTTAAATTTACGAACGGTTTTCCTACAATATCATCATACAACTTTACAATTGAGTTCATTCATATTTCATCACATCCAGTAAAATATCAAAACGTCTTGATAAAGATATAGCAGATGATGAAAATCATATATAACCAGTTCCTAAGGCATCAAAATTGATTCTTATAAATGGAGACCCACTAGTTAAACCCCCGAGAATCATCTATCAATCTAGAAAACCAACATGAATATGTGGTGGAAAATCCAAGAAAACTACCTAAGTGGATATTTACAGATAAAAATTCTATTAACTGGTTTGAAGATATCCTTAATTTCTGTAACAATGGAGATGCTTCGCTCCGTTATTCTCGATTTCTAGACCTCAGCAAACTTTTGAGTATGGATGGAAAAGTAGTCATGGTTAAATATACTTTATCATATTAGATGATTCTTTATTGTATTTGTTTGAAATGGTTGTTTATTTCATTCCTATAGTATATATGTTTTAAATTGTTGTTTATCTGGAAATGCAAATTCAAATAAAAATGGAAGTTATATAACGCCTATAATTCAAATGACTATAATTTAAACGATTATAACTCTAACAACTATAACTTAATGATGTTAGATTAATCCATTGTAATAGGTTATAAGGTATTAGAAGAAAGATAAATGACATAATAAAGAAAGGAGGATTCCTTGTCACACCCTGTTCGGGAGGTCCCGTTTGGAGTCAACTGATTGGTACACGTGGTACTAATAATAAGAGGTACGGCCACGCGAACAAATTATCAAACAATTGATTTATTAAAATAAAAGGTTTTTCACCCCAAGGGGTGAATTTGTCTTTGGCCAAAATCGGCCTTCTTACACGTTAATTGTTTCATCGGGTTACATCTTCCTGGAATTCTTAAAAAAAGAAATTAAAGAAATTGTCTTAAACAAAGGTTATTCGAATGCGAAAGATGCCAATGCTGACGGGATATGACTTCCTCCATGACTATGACGTCGACCTTGCTCCAAGCTCCTCCGACATCTTAAGTGCCTGAAATATACTCTAAAAATGGTCAACTATAAATTTGGTGAGATCACTGTTCAACACACACACACAACACACACAAAAAAAAAAAAATTAAGCAAAAGGGATAAAAGTACGGAATGTAATTTAATAAACGTAACAAGTAGTTTCACAATCAACCATCCCCTATTCGCCATGGTCCTTACACGATTATTTTGCGCGCGACCATTCGACCATAGGGTCTTCCCAATTATGAATATAAATTAATGAACCCAACCACGGGGTCTCATTCTGCCAAAAGTATTATGCTGGCGACGTGAGGGAGTCCCAAACATGGGCATGTAGACGTGGGGGCATGATCCCCAAGTTGCGCTACCCATATTACCCGCGGTTCCTATCCAAGGAATAAAGATCCTGTACATGCAACTCTAGTGGGGCAATTTACTAGACCGGCCACATAAGTGTGTATACAATGGCATTATTAAATTAGATATTCCGGTTATAAGTTGCGTATATTCCACCCCAAAAGTAATAAAAGTAAAGTGGGGAAAATGCGTGAAACTCACCTATGTGTAGCTTGGAAAGTAGCTCGTTAATGCGCTAAGAACCTATATTATGAATTAACAATTAATTACATGTTTCTAGGATTAAGGCCCTTGCTCCATGTCTTAATGCATCAGTTGAGTGTTTTAGTTTTGTAAATAAGTTCTCTATTAAGATAATGGTTTTAAATGGGTTTTCGGGTGTGACCCGTGAGGAGATGGTTCCAAGCCGAGGGGTTTTAGCCCAAACAGCCTTATGTTGGGCCTGCGGGAACCCAAAACAGTGGCAGTTGGGTTTTGGGCCTAATCTATTTTATTCAATCCGTATCTTAGGCCCAATACGCACACATTTGGGCCTGTATGGTTTGTTAGTTAAGCATGCAAGTTGGATGGCCCATATCTATCAACCGAATGATCCGACTGACCCAATAGGTGATCCATTAACCGGGGTTGGTTGGGTTTTACCCGACCCAACCCGGTTATGGGTTTTTAGTCCGATTTGACCGTATTGGTCTTATTCGGTTTCCGCAGCCCAAAATGATGCTTTAGTTTCCGGGTGCGTGTAGCTTGTTGGGCTGATCCTTAGATCATGTATGCATGCACAAGAGGCCTTTGGTCCACGCGGTTTTGGTTTGTGTGAACCGACCCGACTCGGAGTCTAGGATCCGATGTCGATTTCTCCTCTTGCATGGGGTTTGTATTTAGTATTTTTAATAGTAAAACAAATATTGAGTTTAGGGAATACTTAGGGTTTTAAATTGTTGGATAGTGATTTTTGTAAAGATTCACAAGGGGTTCAGGTTTGATCCGAACATTGTGGGTTTCTAAAATGGTTAGTTATTATTATGAGTCATGAGATAGGAATAGATACATACAATAATGTTACAACCGAACACTTAAGATTTGATAAACCATGGCTTATCTAGTTAGACAATAACTCAAATATTATGGATCTAACCTTGTGAAGAGGACAAAGATGACAATGAGTGAATGGCCGTGTGATGTCCTAAGCTTCAAGGGTTCCTTTGGCTTGATCATCAAACATCTTTTATGTTAGTATCCTCAGAGAGTTGTTCGGAATCAATTAAGAGGTATTAGAACACTTACATGATGAAGGTTGATGATGTTGATGATAACTCGTAGCCTTGAGATATCCGTGAGTGTGTGAGCTATGAGAGTGAATGAGAGTGTTTGGGAGGATGAGAGAGATGAGAGAATGAGAGTAAAGTGGGAGAATGACTTCGGATTGGTGGTTATAACCTTCACAAGACCCGACCGTTTCAAGGGTGGCCAATGGGGTGGCCGGACCCTGCATGGTCTCTGGTTGGTGGCAGTCGCCTTTTGTGAACCGAACAAAAGTTATCACATTCGATTGTTATTTCCTCCTGCATGTAAGTCTATTGGCCATCGGTTGAGTGTGTGGGAGGATTCCAAGCAATCGCATGGATTGGTCACCACCATGCAAAGCTCCCAATTGGTCCATTTTCATGCATTTTTATACTTTAATCCCACATTTTTTACCCAACTTGCTGTATGGTTCAAAGAGGAATCCGAGGAGAGAATCCCCGTGTTAGGAGATTTGGGTTGTGGCAACCCGGTCCAAGATCTGCATCCTTATTAGGCACTTGATCCGTATTATGTTAGCCCAAATCCTTTTTGTTTAGATCTTGGGCCTATCGGGTTGGTCCAATCCCATCGGATTAGTTATTGGGCTCTATAACCGAACTCTCCTCTCTTGTTGGCATAGGTAACGGGTTTGGTTTACATGGTATCACCGGGTGTGATCCACATATACGTGTGTGCGAGTGTTAGTGTCCTATGTAACTCTTTGCTAGTTTTAACGCGTTGAAATTTTACTACAAATTTTATTATTCTTTATTGGTGTGGGTGTTACATTCCCCCATCGTTAAAGGAATTTCGTCCCAAACTTTAATGTTGGTTGTTTCTAAACAACTCAGGATGTTTGCTTCTCATTTCATCTTCACGTTCCCACGTAAACTTGGGCCCATGAAGAGATTCCCATCTAACTTTAATAAGTGGAATGATACTTTGTTTGAGATGTTTATTTTCGCGATCTAAGACTTCTATGGGTCTCTCCCAAATATTTAATTTATCGTCTATGACTATATCTTCCTGTTGCACTATGTGATCTTCCTTGACCAAACTTTTTCTAAGGTTTGACACATGGAACGTGTTCTGAATATTACTTAGGTTTTCGGGCAATTCTAACCTATATGCTACCGGACCTATTCGCTCTATAATAGTAAAAGGTCCAATATACCGTGGACTTAACTTTCCTTTCT
Organism: Deinandra increscens subsp. villosa; assembly: GCA_039602395.1. Taxonomy (NCBI): domain Eukaryota; kingdom Viridiplantae; phylum Streptophyta; class Magnoliopsida; order Asterales; family Asteraceae; genus Deinandra; species Deinandra increscens. The sequence goes on along the minus strand of JBCNJP010000012.1, from coordinate 22,813,058 downwards.
TCCCGAAACGTATCAATCCCTTCCAAGGTGATACTTCTAACATGACACGATTTCCTACCCCCGAAATTCCAAGGTTTCCTTCTCTTGTCCGTGTAGGCCTTTTGCCTTTCGGGTGAGGCTACCAATCTATTGTGAATTAATGCTACTTTGTTCACCGTCTCTTGGATTATTTCCGGATCTATTAGGTTCCTTTTGCCTATATCCGACCAACATAAAGGCGTTCTACATTTCCTACCGTATAATGCTCCATATGGGGGCATACCTATACTTGAGTGTGCACTACTGTTATAAGCAAGTTCTATAAATTTTAAGTATTCGTCTAAACTTCCACCATAATCTAACACACATGATCTTAACATATCCTCTAATGTTTGTATTATACGTTCACTTTGACCGTCCATTTACGGATGATAAGCGGTGCTTAAACTTAGTTTTGAGCCTAATGCTTCTTGTAACTTAATCAAAAAATTGGATGTATAGCGAGGTTCTCTGTCGGATATTATTTCCTTAGGCACTCCGTGTAAGGCTACTATTTCCTCTATATGGATTTGCGCTAATCGCTCAATCTTATATTCTTCTTCTATGGCTATAAATTGTGCTGATTTGGTTAATCTATTGACGATCACCCAAAATGGCATTATGCTGTCTTTGCGTAGGAGGTAAGGTTGTTACAAAGTCCATGGTGATGTGCTCCCATGTCCATATGGGTAATGCAGGTGGTGTTAGCAAACCTGATGGTCTTTGGTGTTCCGTCTTGACCATTGCATCTACATTCCTTCACGTATTTGGCTATGTCGGTTTTCATTCCCGGCCACCAATAATGGCTTTTCATAGTGGCATACGTTTTGTCACTTCCGGGATGAACCGAATACTTGGCTATATGGGCTTTGTCTAATATCATCTTCCTATGTCCTCCTTCTCTAGGTACCCATATACGTCCTTTAAATCCTAATAACCTATCGGCTCGCGGGCTCAATTAGGCTTCTAAACCTTTCATCCTTTCCTCACCTATTTTATCTTGGGCTAGTGAAAATACTTGGCTTGCCTTCATCCTACTCAAGGTATCGGGCTTAGCTTCAATCCTCATGAAGACTAAGGTTTCTTTCTTACATTTCTTTGTATGACTTAGAGCATCCACTACTACATTCACTTTTCTAAGATGTTACCTAATTTTGAAGTCGTAATCACTTAGTAGCTCTATCCACCTACGTTTCCTCATATTTAACAACTTTTGATCGAACACATGTTTCAAACTCTTATGATCCGTATATACGGTAAACCTAGTTCCAAACAAGTAATGTCTCCAAATTTGTAATGCAAATACTACGGCTCCTAGTTCTAGATCATGTGTTGTGTGATTTTCTTCATGTGGTTTAAGTTGCCTAGACGCATACGCTATAACTTAATCATTTTGAATAAGCACTCCGTCCTTGCCACTTAATGATGCGTCATAATAAACCTCAAATCCTTCCGTTCCACTAGGCAAAGCTAATATTGGTGCACTACATAACCGTATCTTAAGCTCATCAAATGACTTTTGTTTCTCATCTTTTCACTCAAACTTCCTATCTTTCTTATTTAGCTTAGTGAGAGGCATTGCTAAAGATGAAAAATTCTTAATAAATCTCCCACAATAACTGGCAAGTACTAAAAATTGCCTCACTTCCGTTGGATCTTTGGGTGATTTCCATTTTTCTACGGCTTGGACCTTTGTTGGATCTACTCTAATTCCTTCACCATTCGCTATATGACCCAAGAATTGAATTTCCTTCATCCAAAATTCACACTTTGAGAATTTTCCATATAACTTTTCGCTCCTTAGAAGTTCTAAAATTTGCCTTAAGTGCCCTATATGTTCTTCTTCTGTTTTAGAGTATACTAGTATATCGTCTATGCACACAATTAGAAACTTATCTAGATAAGTTTTACATATGCGGTTCATTAAATCCATAAATACTGCCGGTGCTTTTGTTAATCCAAATGACATTACTTTAAACTCATAGTGTCCACACCTTGTCCTTAATGTCGTCTTAGGAATATCATCCTCTTTTATCCTAAGTTGATGATATCCGGATCTTAAATAAATCTTAGAAAAGTAACTAGCACCTTGTAATTTATCAAATAAATCGTCAATCCTAGGGAGTGTCAGCTCAATCCGAAGGAAATTATGCGGAAGCTTTACAGAATTATTATGAAGCTATGCGACTAGAAATTGATCCCTATGACCGAAGTTATATACTCTATAACATAGGACTTACCCACACAAGTAACGGAGAACACACGAAAGCTTTGGGTACTTATTCGTAATCGTCACTTTGTTCAAATCTCTATAATCTATGCACATTCTTAGGGATCTGTCCTTCTTTACAAATAATATGGGCGCTCCCAAGGTGAATGACTAGGCCTAATAAAACCTTTATTTTCTAGTTCTTAGAGTTGCTTAGATAGTTCCTTCATTTCGGTTGCTGCCATTCTATAAGGTTGCTTAGCTATTGGTGCGGCTGCCGGGACTAAGTTTTTTTGGAATTCTAGTTGTCTTAGGGGTGGCATACCCGGTAAATCCTTAGGAAAAACATCGGGGAATTCTCTAACTACTTCTACATCCTCGAGTTTCATTTCTTGTTCGTCCCTAGTGGCGTACACTAAAAAGGCTATGTTACCATTCCTAACATGCTTAAGGGCTTTTTCATTTGAGATGCATTGGATTCCCGATCCGCTTCTATCTCCTTGTAATATAATCCAACTCTTACCATATATGGGAATTATAACTATTTTCTTCTCGCATACTATTTCAGCCTTATTTTTCGTTAACTAATCCATTCCTATGACTACATCAAATCCTCCTAACTTAAAGGGAATTAAATCTACTTCAAATTCTTTACCATAAAAGTTCAAACTACATCCTTGTAATACTTCGTTTGCACTTAGAAATTTTCCATTTGCTATTTCTATAGCGTATGGTTTATCTAGTGTGATTGACATGCATGATAATTGATTCCTAAATTCGTTAGATATAAAACTCCTAGTTGCTCCCGTGTCAAATAAAATCCTAGCGTACACATTATTTAAAAGATACGTACCCGTGATAACATCATCCTTATTTTGCGCTTGTTGAACATCCCTCACAATCGCTCGTCCTTAGGCTCTAGGCGGATTGGCTTCGGTTGTATTCTTCGATCAATTGGGTTGAATATGGCCCATCTCTTCGCACTGTAACACTTAATCTCTCGGTTTTGATTAGTCGGAGTGCCGTTCTTACCACCGTTGTCGTTTCCCTTCGGGCGTCGTATCCCATTGCTCCTACAGTTCTTAGCCAAGTGTCCGAAATTTCCACAGTTTTTAAAACCAAACAATTGCCTACATGGTGCTTGCTACAATTGTCGCATTTTGGGTGAGGTCCTTTGTATCCGCTTCCGTTTCTACCCCCATCGTTACGATAAAAGTTACCGCCGTTACATTTTCCATTGCGACTAATTTCACTTTTGCCTTTATTTGATTGGTTCTTACCACCTAACTTCTTGTTTCCTTCGGATTGCTCATCCCCGTTACTTGGGTGTACATCCCTCCACACACGCTTTTCACCGATACTTGATGCTTCTTTTTGAGCTCTTACTAATTCACTGGTTAACGCTCCAGCGAGGCCGATAGCTTTGGCCAACGTTCGAGGGTTAGCTCCCTCATGCTAGTGCATACAGAAGCGTGTAAATCGTAGATGTACTTTGAAATTCCTTTTTCTTCCGGTGTCACCAAATGTGGTACTAGTTTCGACAAATCTTCAAACCTATGATAGTATCCCGCATGATCGTACCCTATCATAGTCAAAGTATGAAACTCTCGCTCCAACTTTTCTACCTCATGTGGTGGAAAATACTTCCCCATAAGCAATCCCCTAAATTCTCTCCAAATAAATTTGTTAAAACCCGCACGAGTGCGAGTCTTCATGATGTGATTCCACCATGTCAATGCTTCGTCTCAAAACGAGTGAGCAGCAAATCTAACTCTATCTTCGGGCTTACAATTGCTTATGTCAAGAATCGCTTCAGTTGCTTCCAACCAACACAACAAATCTGTTGGACCTTCTTTCCCTTGAAAGAGTTTCGGTTTACATCTCATGAATGCTTTGTAGGAAAATCCATTGCGTTCTTCACCTAGGTCAAATGGGTCTTCTCCAAAATCATAGAAAGCTTCTTCTTGTTTTTTTTTCTTGCTTCTACCTCAACCACAATTATGGGTAAGGCATTTCTGATAGCTTCCGCCACTTGTTGCCTAATGGTTCTTGGAGTAGCATTCTTCATAAGATCGGGGGTGTCATTGTGGACCGCTGGGGTGTGTTGTGAGTGTTGACTTTGAGCTTGTGGTGTGTGATAGCTCTGTGTTCTTTGTGGTGTTAGTGAGTGAGGTGGTGCTTCCATTTGTATGGATTCATGTGTTTTGTTTTGGCTAAGATCGACTTCGGGCTCGAAGTCTATGCCTCAGCGGGAACCGCGTCCTCCACCACGTCCGCATCCACCACCACAACCCTGTCCTCGACCGCGTCCATGACCTTGGTTTGTGTTTGAACTTATGAGTTCCATCTTGTGTTCATCAAGGTCACATATAGAACATGCGGTTTGGTACAACATTTCACAAACACAAGTTCAAGATATAAGCTTTTCTATATGTTTAAAAGAGGCTAAATCTAAGAGAAATACAATTGCTAATGATTTAAGGTTAAATTACTAAGGTAATTCAAGGAAATTAAAGAAACAAACACAAGGAAATTAGAATGATGAATACAAGGAAATACAAATAACAACACATAATTAGTTTCTAAAGTTCCCGAGAAATGACGAGAACCAACTCTTTGCTGCACGGACCACATTTTGGTCTCGAATTCTCCTTCTTCGTTCCCTTCTATGTAAAGCAGCTTCACGCTATTAAGCCTCACGAAGTTCTTCACGTCCATCATGGTGATAGCGGTGGAATCATATGGATCAACACCATGTGATAGTATAGCTCGTTGGGTGCAGGCCGAAAAGTGAAATTTGCCCTTCCACCGTCGTATCCAAGTGGATCTTCATATCCAAACGTGGGACCCGTACGAAAGCTTTGTCAGGCTTCCTCTTTGTATGCTAATTGCGTAGCAGTTACCGATCTAATAGTCGGTCCCAATTCCGAGATAGACATTGGTTGAGGGATTGGTGGGATAGGCATCATAATCGGTTGTGGTTGTGGAATGATGGGTGATGATCGACAGTTAGACCAATTCGGTTTTACCCTTGGCGTTCCTGGCTCTCTCGAATTTGACCTTGTTCATGAGCGTCTTCTGGTTTGGTGAATGGATTTATTGGTAATAGTTCTTTTCCCCAAGCTATCATGGGGATAAAACATGTGTCCGTACCCATATTCGATTGCTTGTTGTACCCATCCTTCCGGATGAGGATAATTTTCAATTTCCCAACCTACTAGTGCCCGCTTCGTTAGGTAATGGAGCTTTACCTGAGGTCGTTTTCTATTAAAAGCAAATTTTAACTTATTGTATTAAGCATATAAATCTATCTAGCAAGCATAAACATAAATCTTATATTTGGGGCTTCGTCGTCGTCTTGGTCATGAGTATGTCGTTGGCGTCAACTTTAGAAAAAGTTTTGTTTTTGAAAAGTATTTGTGGTGAATCCTATGCGTTTGACGTATGGACTCTGATACCAATCTGTCACACCCCGTTCGGGAGGTCCCCTTTGGAGTCAACTGATTGGTACACGTGGTACCAATAATAAGAGGTACGAGCGCACAAATAAATTATCAAAAAATTAATTTATTAAAACAAAGAGTAAATTACGGATTTCATCCCTATGGTTTGCACAAATTTCACATATAGTCCTTAGTTTTTGTTTATTCCGGATATGGTCCCAACCTTTTGACAAACCATTGCGGATATAGTCCCTATCACTAATTTCTGTTAAGTGAATATGAATGATATTTATACCCTCCCTTTAAATATTAAGACAAAATTAAACCCTAAAAAGTAAATATAAAAAAGAAAAACCTGAAATTACTATTATACCCATCACCAAATATCCCCTCCCTCCCGGTGACAAGCTTCCCCGCAGCATCTTCTCCGACAATCCCGTCACCACCATCCATTCAATCGACCACAACTTGATTAAAACTCATTGGATCACAAAAGTAATCACATCGTTGCGCTCATTCCATCTAGATCCATTGATGATATGTTTTGGTGAAAATTTGAAGATCCGAAGTAGAGCTGTGCCGGAAACGAGATCGGAAATTAGTGACTCAAACGATGAGATCCGCATGCTGTGTCGGAAACGATCGAGCGGAGAGAATTTGAGATCATCGATGACGGTTTAGGGTCGCCGTGAGGTCGCTGGTTTCTGGAGTATCCATTATCACCGCCACCATAAGATGCAATTTGCTAGATCCACGAGGTCGATTATCACTCCTCCTCGATTACCATTTGAACTCTAGATTCGCTTATCATCTAGTTTTCAGATGATTGAATGTGTTTGTTGATTTGGTTGATCTGGATCTCAAACCTGCAAAACTAGGTCGTCGCATTCTGACCTTTGTTTTTTTCTACAAATGGACCCAAAGCCCATTATCTACCTTTTTGACACCACGTTTTTTTTCTGCATAACAATTTCATAAACATGGTGCATCAATTCATTTTATTGATCGGGTGTAGCTTCCATCACAAAACACCAATAAAAAAAAACTTGAAACTGTACCAATCGCTGGTGAATTTCACGGCGTTGTCAATGGCGAGGCGGAGCGGAGCTCAGTCAGTAGTAGTTAGAGGAATTAAAGGACATGTCGGAGGGTGGGGATGGTCGTTGCTGGGTTTCAATCGGAGGAGGTGCAAGGAGGTCCGCCGAAATCGATGAAGGAGAGGGGGAGAGGAGCCGGTCTCCTCTTCTCTCTTCTTTATTTCTTATTTCTTTTTTTATATTAAATAAGAGAGTTGGGGTATACTAGTCATTTAACATCAACTTACCAGATTTTTTAACAGAAGTTAGTGATAGAGACTATATCCGCAATAGTTTGTCAAAAGGTTGGGACCATATCCGTGATAAATGAAAACTAAGGACTATATATGAAATTCTTGTGAACCATAGGGACGAAACCCGTAATTTACTCTAAAATAAAAAGTTTTTCACCCCAAGGGGTGAATTCTTCTTTGGCCAAAATCGACCTTCTTACACGTTATTGTTTCATCGGGGTACATCTCCTCGGAATACTTAAAAAAGATATAAAAGAAATTATCTTAAACAAAGCTTATTCAAATGCGAAAGATGCCAATGTTGACGAGATATGACTTCCTCCATGTCCATGACGACGACCTTTCTCCAAGCTGCTCGGACATCCTACGTGCCTGAAATATACGCTAAAAACGGTCAACTATAAAGTTGGTGAGATCACGGTTTAACACACACACAAATAATTTAAGAAAAAGAGATAAAAGTAAGGAATGCAATTTCATAAACATAACAAGTAGTACCACAATTAACAATCGCATATTCGCCATGGTCCTTAACTGATTGCTTTGAGCGCGACTATTCGACCATAGGGTCTTCCCGATTATGAATATAAATTAATGAACCCACCCTTGGTGTCTTGTTGTGCCAAAAGTATTATGTCGTCGACGTGAGGGAGTTCGAAACATGGGCACCTGGACGTGGGGTCAAGATCCCCAAATAGCGATACCCATATTACCTGCGGTTCGTATCCAAAGAATTAATATTATGTACATGCAAGTTTAGCGGTGCAAGTTACTAGACTAGCCACATAAGTGTGTATACAATAGCGTTATTAAATTAGACATTCCGGTTTTAGGTTCCGTATATTCAACCCCAAAAGTAATAAAAGTAAAGTGGGGAAAATGCGTGAAACTCACCTATGCTTAACTTAGAAAGTAGCTCGTTAATGCATTGAGAACCTATATTATGAATTAATAATTAATTACATGTTTCTAGGCTTAAGGCCCTTGGTCCATGTCCTAATGCATCGTTTGAGTGTTTTTGTTTTGTAAATAAGTGCAATCTATTAAGATCATGACTTTAAACGGATTTTCGGGTGTGACCCGTGAGGTGATGGATCCAACCAGAGGGGTTTTAGCCCAAATAACCTTCTTTTGGGCCTGCGGGAACCCCAAAAAATGGGAGTTGGGTTTTGGGCCTGATCTGTTTTATTTAACCCGTCGGTTAGGCCCAATACACACACATTTGGGCCTGTTTGGTTTGTTAGTTAAGAATGCACGTTGGATGGCCCAAATCTATCAACCGGATGATCCGACTGGCCCCATATGTGATCCATTAACTGGGGTTGGTTGGGTTTTACCCGACCCAACCCGGTTATGGGTTTTTAGTCCAATTGACCATATAGGTCTTAATTCGGTTTCCATAGTCCATACTTATACTTCGGGTTTCCGTGTTCATGTAGCTTGTTGGGCCGATCCTTAGAGCATATATGCATGCACAAGAGGCCTTTAGTCCATACGATTTTGGTTAGTGTGACCCAACCCGACTCGGAGTCTAGGATCCGATGTCGATTTCTTCGCTTGCATGTGGTTTGTATTTAGTCTTTGTAAAGATTCACAACAGGTTTGATCCGGACATTGTGGGTTTTTAAAATTGTTAGTTATTATTCTGAGTCATGAAATAGGTAATAGATGGATACAATAATGTTACAACCGAACACTTAAGATTTGATGAACTATAGCCTATCTAGGTAAACAATAACTCAAATATTATGGATCTAACGTTGTGAAAAGGATAGATGATTGACGAGGAGTGAACGACCATGTGATGTCCTAAGATTCAAGGGTGCCTTTGGCTTGATCATCAAACATAATATATGTTAGTATCCTCTGAGGGTTGTTTGGAATCAATGAAGAGGTATTAGAACACTTACATGATGAAGGGTGATGATGTTGATGATAACCCATAGCCTTGAGATATCCATGTGTGTGTGAGCTTTGAGAGTGAATGAGAGTGTTTGGGAGGACGAGAGAGATGAGAGAATGAGAGTAAAGTGGGAGAATAACTTCGGATCGGTGGTTATAACCTTCACAAGACCCGACCATTGCAAGGGTGGCCAATGGGTTGGTCAGACCCTGCATGGTCTCTGGTTGGTGGCAATCGCCTCTCGTGAACCGACCACAAGTTATCACACTCAATTGGTTCTTTCCTCCTGCATGTAAGGCTATTGGCCATCGGTTGAGTGTGTGGGAGGATTCCGAGAAATTGCATGGATACCACCATGCAAAACTCCCAATTGGTCCATTTTCATGCATTTTTACACTTAGTCCCTCTTTACCCAACTTACTACACGGTTCAAAGAGGAATCTGAGGAGAGGATCCACATGTGAGGAGATTCGGGTTGTGGCAACCCGGTCCAAGATTCGCATCCTTATTGGGCTCTGATCCGTATTAGATAGCCCAAATCCTTTTCGTTTAGCTATTGGGCCTATCGATTTGTCCCGATCCTATCAGATTAGTTATTAGGCTCTACAACCAAACTCTACTCTTCTGTGGGCTTAGGTAACGGGTTTGGATTACATGTTATCACTGGGTGTGTTTCCACATATACGTGTGTTGATATGCCTTAAAGTATACATGTTTTATAGCCAAATTCTCTGCGTATTGGGTAAATAGGACTAACTATCACAAAGAAACAGTGTCTTTGTCATCTTTATAAGTTTTTTCAGGTTTTACTGAGCCGAAATCACAGAAGGAAAGGAAAGCAAAAGAAAAGATAAACAAAGAAGCAACTTCTGGATTTCTGAAGCAACGCACGCTCCGTGTCTAACCAAGCACGGTCCGTGCCCGTGCCTCAGCTTAGCTCTATGTCGTGCCTCTGAATCAGTCTGCAACACACGCCCCATGTGTCTGACTTGACACGCCCCATGTGTCTGACTTAGCACGCCCCATGCCCCCAAAGCATGCCCCGTGCCACTGATGTCGTCGCAAAAGACTCTGACACAACACCCCCCGTGCCTGGCGAAGCACGGCCCATGCCCCTGACAAGCCTTCCGGACATATGACGACTCTGACACGACATACCCCGTGCTCCAAGAAACATGACCGTGTGACCGACTGACACTCACGCCCCGTGCCCAACCAGGTACGGGCCGTGCCCCCGTCCGGCTGGCCTATAAATAGATGAGCTCCTTCATCATTTCGACTTGCTCACTTTCTCCTCCCCTTTTCCATTAGCTCCATATTTTCGGTTGTGAGCCATTTGTTTTAGTGTTCTTGATCTACTCGTCAAAGATTGTAAGAACTTTAACTTATGGTGATAATGAAATGTTATTTGTCTATGAGTCTTTCATTATCTATTAAACATATCTTTAGACTAACACTTGTCAGCCTCAATCTTTCAAGTGTTAGTCAAATTCTTACACTCGTTTGGGGATAAACGGATCTTTGGTGGGTTGATAAACTGTTTTCATAACCTTACTTTAAGTTGTGTTTAATGACTTTATAAAAATCCTTTTTATTGAAAGTATATTACTGATTTTCTAGAACCAAGCGTGCTTCACGTATCACAGACGATTTGGGGAGTCGAAATCCCAAAGCCCGGACCCGTGACACCCAGTGGGGGACGATGCATGATCCGAAAGGTGACTCACGCCCATGCTACATGATACGTTCGAGGTCCTTTTGTTTATGTAAGTAAACTCGGCTGACCACGCAAGTGCGGGTTGAAAGTATTTGGTTGGGAATGGGGGTTGGATATATTTTATCACTTCACGGGAACCGAAAGGTACGTGTTCGTGAACTTGGTTCTGGTTAGACGTACATTACGCGCGAGCGGTGTATGGAACTGGTCTTAGCCCCTTAAAAAGGTCATTTTTATAATAATATAATCCGGCACGCAGGGTTGTTCCCCTGCTGGTTCATGACGGCGTGTCGAGTACGGTAAGTTTGCCGAACCCAGGGACCCTGTAACTAAGTGGAATTACACCACTTCATTTTTCCACTGACAGCACCTTCCCTCGGCATTCGTACTCCTCACAGACGATTAGCATTTGGATGGTGAGTTAGCCAAAGAGGGCCGAAAGGTGGCTAACCTTCTGCCAGTGAACAATCTTAAGGGAAGGGCATGAAACACGGGTTACCAACCTTACCAATGATAAATGATATTATCTGCGACCGAGTTGATCAAAACACGCCTTTTTAGTATAGATAATTTATTTTACTACTTTTACATATTTTATTAACATTTTTTTATTGGTGTGGGTGTTACATTCCTTGACTTCACATAATTTCTATGAAGTATTTCACAGAGCTCTTTGAAACTCTTTGTGAAATCCTTTTTCACAAAATATGTGAAGTTACTCCTATACACTTCTAATGGGAAGCACCTAAAGTCTTTAAAAATAAATCGAGAAGGAGTTTTGAGATCCAAAGAAGATAAGAAGATTCCGAGAATTAAGGACAAATAAGTAATGAGAAATACTTTCTTATCCGGCGGGTCCCCTCATTAAATGAAGTGGTTGAAAATAGGTAAAATTGAATATATCATTCAGTTTACCCCAACCACATTATTCCTTATACCCGCTATAAATATAAAGCCTCTGTTAACAAGAAGAGACAAGACAGACAACTACAATTCTCAAGCATCTTCCCTGAGCTATATCATTACTCTTATAGAAAGATATTTGTTGTTCTTGACATTCAAAATCATAAACTCTTGTAACCATTTCTTACCTTGAGATATACAGAAAAGTCCTTTTATGAAACATTTGTCTTCCAGTTAATTTTACTTTCTGCACAATATATAAACATGTTTAGAATCAACTGAACCAACTATGTTAGAGCCTTCTAGGGTTCAATAACCCATATTCAAGATCTTGCTCTTCATATTTTTCTTCTTTATTTTCATACTGTTTCTACTTAGCTAATTTCCTTACTGCTTATATCATTATCAAATTATCTGGAAGTAACTAGAACAATGATAAATCCATGGGGTCATTGGCTAAACCTCCCATGCTTGCAAGGGATGAATATCCACAATGGAAAATAATGATCCTTAACTTTCTAAAGGAAGTTGATGGCTGCTCACATGATTGTATAACCAATGGACTTCATTGTCACACGGTTAAAATATTTTAGTGATAACGGCGTGTTTGTTTCGCCGCCCAATAGCTTACCGAAAAAGACATTTTCGTCTGTCCGATCAGGCTGCGCTTTGGAAGCTTTCCGAAACAGACAGCGTGCTGAAGGAAGGGAGTACGTTAAGGAGCTTCTGCTGGACGCGAGTTCGAGGTTTGAGCAAGTAAAAAAATGGTCTGGGAAGCAAAAAAACGAGCTGAAGAAAGACAAAAACCAATTTTGTGCTCGACCCCGTTTTTCGGATATGCATTCGTGTCCGCAGGTCGTGCGTACGGGAAGGCAATTTTACCAAATTTGCACCCCCCCTGCGCGCGGGTAGATACCGGAGTAAAACACATCATAAGAACTTAACAGGTCATGTAGGTTTTCATATATAAGCTAACTATGTTTTTCTTCCCAAATCAATATGGGACAAACTAAAATGAAAGAAAAAAATAGAATTTTTATTCTCACACCAATATGGGACAAGGTAATGAAGGAAAAATTTTGTGTTTTGTTCCCACACCAATATAGGACAAGCTAAATGAAAGAAAAAAATAGATTTTTTTTTGTTCTCAAAGTGATTTGTTAGTGTTTTTTTTGTTTGATTATATAGTCATTCAGATGTCCAAACAAACAGCACATTATGATTCAGCACCTTATTGATTCAGCACTTCTTTACCATACAGACAACTTATTCATTTAGCACCAAAGTGAAACAGACGAACCAAACAGCCCCTTAATAAATGTCTTATTCATCTAGCCCTCTACACAAGTATTTACCATCCAGACACTTATTCATCCAGCACCTAATGAAACAGATTGAACCAAACAGCCCCTTAGTCAACTGAACCACTTGAGAAAGATTCTTCAATACTCCCACTTTCTCCATGCTTGGGAGTAAACACATGAACCTGAGATTTTAGAAGACAAAAACACGGTTTTCTATTTTCATGCCAGCATAAATTAATCCTAGCACAAAACTTCATTTTGAGAATCCAAAATCATTTGAAAAACAGCTTTGAAAAACTAGTATCTTGTATCGATTGATCGAAAACAAATAAAAAATAAATCTTTGGCTTTTAAAAACTTTAGATCAAAAAACACCGAAAATCTTTTTGATTTTTCAAACTTATGCTAAAACACACTAAAGATCTTTTTGATTTTTTTTTCAAAATGAAATCATAAATGCAATACAAAATTACACTCTATTTTTGGTGTGAGAAAGATCACTATCTGGGATCATATTGGTAATAACACGTTGAACTACACTTCAATCTCAATTATTACAGCACATAAGCCATGTTGATTATAAATATAATTTGTCCAACTTTAAACTCAGGCATAATCATACTCATAACATCTTGGTATGTTAAGGTATTGATTAATTTGTTTTGACCAGTGTACCCCACACTATCAGACATACTCAGATATGTTTCACATCATTTCATGTGATTATACTTGTAATTTCACACGGTATTTTGTATTCATTATATCGCCAACTGTGTTCCATGCAAAAATAAATAAGAACGTTAAATATCTACCTTAAGGTCGATCTTTCGATACGCAGATAAGGCCTCAGATTTAACAAAATAAGAAAATAAAAACAAGTTGAAATTGTATAATTCAATAACAATCTGGTCGCGGTCTTGCGGAAACGCAGAGAAAGCCCGATGAATTATACGAAACACAAAAAAAATAAAAATAAAGCAGAACCGCAGATGAACACCTATAAGATCGATAGGTGTAGAGATAGTCCGATCATTTAAGAAAATAAAGAAAATCAAACAAGTTTAAATCTTTGCAAAATGAACACATGTATACATAGTGACTTCTCATTTTCTTTTTCACATATCTTCTTTATATATTTTGAAATATGCATAAAGATGTTGTCCACTAGGTTAAGCATCAGATTTAATGTATATCTCATTCGTATATGAAAAGCCGTAAGACGGATCTTACTAGAGGTTTGCTTGATCGTAGAGTAAACACGAGATGTAAATAAAGTTTGTTTTCATTGAAATCACAAAGACTCAATTACAAACTCTCAATTAAGCTCTCTGGAGAAACACTCTCAAACACACATAGTTATGAACTGGTTTCTCACAAAAACTCTCACTCGTCCTCCGTTTTTTTTTTAGATTACAAGACAAGCTAACTATATATACACGTCTGGTCCGAGCCTCCTCCGAACTCGGAGTTCGGCCGGTCCGAACCTCAGGTTCGGACCTGGTTCGGCCAGCAGCAATCTTGTCTTGAATCTTCACATCGTCTCGTTCAGATACTTCACATGACGCACAGCTTATGTATCAACAAACTCCCCCTCGTCATGTGCAGTATCTGTTCGCCAGTTAAAACATATTCTCCGAACAAACTCCCCCTCAACTTGATGGTAGCTTGACCTTGAATACTTGACGATGCACAGAATCTTTCATCCTTATCAACAGCTTCAGAAGACTTGAAGTTGTGATGAACTCTTTCCTTTGAGTACCTGGCCAACATAAATAATCTTGGCGCAAAACTTCTCTTAGAGAATCCAAGATATATGTTTTGAAAATGTTTTTCGTATCTTGTGTCGATCAATCGAAAATAAAAAGAAGTAAAATCTTTTTAGCTTTTTACAAAGTTTATATCAAAACACACCAAAAATCTTTTTGTACTTTTCTTGAAATGAAATGAAATTGCATTACAGAAACAAACTCTATTTTTGGTATTTTGTGAGAAAGATCACGACGCAAGATCATATCAGACATAACGCATCTAGCACATTTCAATTTCGGTCTTAATCAGCATGCAAGCCAAGATAATCACAAATACAACATTTATGTTTATTTCAGCATGCACCAATCATATTTATCATTTTCAGATATGCTTAAGGTAATTTTATCATGCACTGATAACTCGGCTTCTACTCTATCAGAAATACTTGCAAATCATCATTTTTATCATATAGAAGTAACTTTTATTCGAGATTTAAAACATCCTTGATGAGTCATGCAAAAATAAAACAGAACCTCAAATACCTAGCAATCAGGCCGGTCTTTCGACACGCAGAGAAAGCCCAAGTATTTGAGAAAATAAGAAAGCAAAACAAGTTGAAATTGTATAATCCAACAACAATCAGGTCGGTTCTTCCGAACGCGCAGAGAAAGTCCGATGGATTATACGAAACACCAAAGAAAATAAAGCAGAAAGTCAAACGAACAACAATCAGGTCGATCTTTCGATACGCAGAGAAAGTCCGATCGTTTGACAAAATAAAGAAAATCAAACAAGTTGAAATCTTTCAAAATGAAAACATGAATTCATCAGGATATCTCTTTATTCTATTTTTGTCAGAATCATCACATAGCATTCATCAAGAAGCAAACAACCAAAGCTTATCAGGCAAGCTTTATGTTTATATCTTACTTGCAGATATCAGATTAGTCATGCACATTCACAGATCATACAAGCACCTACAGCCTTTAGACTTAATCTATCCATGGCTGATAACATATATGCTGATGTACCATCATTTCTTGCTTTTGTCGGATCAATTTCTCAATTTTCCATTTTTTTTATATTTTCAAATTTCTCCCCCTAAAATTCAAACAAATACTATTTTTTTTAATTTTCAAACTTTCTCCCCCTAAAAATATGAATAAAAGAAAAATGAATAACAAAAATGAAAATGATTGATCAACACTTGACACATTTTTGAAAATGATTTTTGTGAAAAACAATTTTTCAAAGATAGAACCGATGCATTTTAACTTAAAACACAAGTATCTCACTGTCAACAATCTTCAGATCACTAACAGGTCTTCCTGAAATACCTGCAAACACTGGAAAATAGTAAGTTTCTAAAACCCCGACCCTCATCCCCAACGATGATAGGTCGCCCAGTGTCTTCAACAAAATCTGTGTTGGCCGTGGAGACTACTTTTGGTCTCCATTACTGTTTTGGTGTTTTGATTTCTAGTGAACCATTGTCAACTGATGAGTGACAATCAGAACTACTACCCAACTTTTCCGAAGTAATCTTCTTTTTCCAGAAAAAGTTAGTATTGAGTATTGGTTCACTAAAAATAATGCCATCAGGATCAACATACATTGTATGTTTGGCATGTGATGATGAATTGTTAGCAGTCGTAGGACAATTATTTGCATAATGACCTTTCTTACGACAAACAAAACAAAGTCTTTGACCAGTTGGATTGATAGAAATCGGTTTTCCAAACTGATCAGTAAGACCTTCATCATAAATTTTTGAAAACACAGGTTTTGATTTCTTTGGTTTGTGAAATTTTGGAAAACATTTTGGAGAATCATAAAAAATCAGAATCATCTCCATAACCAAAGAATTTATCGTTATGATAAAACCTGTTTGATTTAGCAGAATGAAAAGAATTTGAACTGTTACCTCCTTGTGGTGTAGCATCAGATATACAAGAAGACTCTGCAGAAGAAAGCTTTTCATCCGATGAAGATACTTTCTTCTTCCAACATTGTAGCTTCTTATCTGAAAACACCTTCTGCTTCTTCATCTTCTGTGGTTTGACTTTCTTCTTGTTGAAATCCTCAGTCGGCATTTCTTTTTCTTCAAATCCCAAACCACCATTTTTCTGCTTGAATGTATTTTGAACAGATTTTGGTATCTCATGACCTTGTTTGGCAAGCTTTGTAAATTCAGATTTGATTCCTTTCACATCATTCTTTCCAGAAATCAAAGATTCATCTATCACGATCTCAGAAAACTTTGGCATTTTCGCATTTCCTGGATTTCCATTAAACACCTTTTCTTTCTCAAGAAATGTAGATTTTGAATCAAACTTCAACCCTTTTCGATAATCAACCTCCTTTTTATTTTTCTTCGATTTGAACTTTGGCTTCTTTCCTGAACTGGTATCAGCAAATTTGGAATAATCATGCTGTTCAATACCCGATGGTCTAGCTGGAACAGAAATGTCAATATCAACAGGAGCAGGAACTTGATTAAGATTCGCATCTTTACCATTCTCCTGATTTGTTTCCAACTTGTACAAATAATTCAGAAAAGTCGGTGAATTGTTGCAATTTTTCAATTTCCTTTGCAGATCAAACAACTCAACTTTGAGTTCAGCTATTTTCATATTAGCTTCTGACAACTCTTTCTGCGAAGCAATATGCTTGTCAGACAATTTGTTATAATCTATTATATGACATCGTCTCAAGCGACATTCTTCCAGAACTTCTGCAGTAACTTTCTCTACCTGTTTCTTATGATAAATAATATCTTGTTTCAAAATGTTATTTTGACTTTGAATCTCACCTTTTTCATCACGCAACATTGTAACTTCCTTTTGAAGTTGTATTACTCTATCGGCAACTTCGACAGCAGCTTTAGTAACTTTTTCATATTTTTGTTGAAGAGGATAACATTTCTCAAATAAAGCATCAAAATCTTCAACAGCTTCCTTTTCTTTAGCTTGAGCTTTATTACATTCTTCAACCAACAAATTCTTCTCTTTCAACCATCCTTCCTTAATACTTGCAAACTCCAAACAATTTGCACATGATACAGACACATCCATTTGAATTTTGGTATCTAAATCATTACAAACTTTACTTTTCCATTCCTCCACTTCTTTTATCAATAAAACATTTTCTTCAGTCAGCTTTTCCACCTTTTTCTCTAACTTTTCAATTATTCCTTTAAACTTCAAATCTTGATCAATCTTTTCTTGAGAAACTTTAGATATATGTTCCTCACACTGTGTCTTCACAAAATCCCATATCCGTTTTGCCTTTCGAAACTTCCTGATTGGATTTTTAAGAGTTATAGGCAAAGCTAACATTAGAAGTGTAGTAGCCCTTTCATTTTGATCAAATGCTTCCCTTTCTTCACTTGAAAATTCATGCATTTCCTTAAAATCACCATCACTATAAGTTGGATACTTATGTTCGTGTGTAATTGGTAACCATAATTTTTTATCCAAATCGTGTACATATCCTCGAAAATTTGTTG